>JAHREE010000245.1:17641273-17891273 GCA_033628505.1 Tringa tobata
TTAGGAGAGTGACAATCAAATAAGAAGGAGAGAGTTGCCTGAGATATAGCATGAGTATAGAACTTAGCATGCAAGTTCCCTAAACAACTATCTGTGGGATCCAAGGAGGATCTACAAGTTTTCTTTGAAGACTACGAGCCTGTTCCACCTGTTTTTCCGTGGGAAGCCCTCAGCTAGCCAAATAAAAGTGCTTGAAATAAAAAAACCCAAACCAACAAAAAACAGTGCAGCAGTATCTTTGCTTACATGAAATATATGAAGTCGATTTCAAAATGACATTATTAAAAAATAATTTTCCGTCATATATGAAGAAAGCTTCATTTACAGATTGCAATCTGATTAAAAGATGGCAAGGAAAAGGTAGAGCTTTTCAGAATGGAATACAGTCAAGCAATTGGGGCCTCCAATGATGATTTTATCATCTTCATCACTGGCATAGAGAAGACAGTGAACAGTGAAATTTCCAAGGTTGCAAATGATAGTAAGATTTTTTGGACAGTCATATGGCAGACTGATAGTGAAGGACTCTAGAAGAACTTCATGAAACTGAGTAGGTCAAACCTGTCAGATAAGCTTCAGTATGGATTAATGTAAAGGCTTTACTTCGTCACTACTTAAAACCTTACAGAGGTTTTAAATCTTGGACTGTGTGAAGCCTGGTCTCCACATCTCAAGAAGCATGAGCTGAAGTTGGAGTCAGTAGAGAGAAGAGCAACTGAAGCGATCAAGGTGCTGGAACATCTGTCTTGTAAGGAGAGGTTTCTTCAGTTTGAAGATGAGAAAGCTGGAGGGGATGATAATTCAGGTTTACAAAATCATGAAGACGATGGATGAGGTGAATGCAAAAAGTGTTATTCAGCAAATCTTGCAATACCGGAGGTGTGGAGCACCTAGTGAAACTAGTATCTCTTTTAAGCAGATAAAAGAAAGTTCTTTACACAGCAGATACTGAGCTTCTGGAACTTGCTGCCATGAGGAACTGTGGAAACAGATAGTATCAGAAAATTCAAAGGGGATTAGGCAAATTCAAGGAAAGCAAGTTTATATATGGACTTTATAGAAATAATCAGGCAAGCTTTCATCCTCTAATATTCCTAATACAACGATTCTGGATGTTGAGGAATATAGGGGGAAGGGGCCACAGATACTGACCCAGGCGCATGTGCTCACCTCACTTTGCCAAGTCTAAAATGTCCTAGGGTACATTGGTTACACACTACTGGGCTAGGTGACCCACTGGTGTGACCCAAAAAGGAATTCCATGTATTCTTGTATTTGAAGGCTACTCAACCAGCTGCAATGTTGTAAGGTGTTCAGGCCTTTTCCCTATTTATAAGACTATATAAAATTATCTTTCTTTGCAAGGATGGAGGTGCTTGGGTGTTGTGAGTTTGATTTGTTTTCAGTGAAAGAAAAGAAAGCAAGCAGATGGCAACCTTCTAATGCCAGAGGATGGTTTTCCAAAAGCAATTCTATGGGTTTTGTTCTTTTGGAAAAGAAGAAATAAACACAAAATACAGAAACCTCTTCCTTTCTCTGTGATGCATTGTTCTACCTGTATTTGGTGCTGGATATACCAATGACATTATGTAACTGAACCAGATCTTGAAATATGTGGCTGACTTTCTCTAAAAATTAGTTCAGTCCCAGTAGTTATTTCTTTTTAGCCTTCTGTAGTACATTTACTTCTTATTTAATCATTTGGTTCCAGCATTCGCTGTTCAGGAACATTATCTGTATTTCCTTCAATGGAAAAGCTGGCATGGCATTCCATGGAGGTCTGTTAAGCTGCACGAGCATGCCTTATCAGAGGTATTCTTCAGCTAGCTATGCAAAACACTTTGAGATTGGGATGGAATTTATTAACTGTTAAGGAAAATAGCAGCAGTGTGAAAGCCAGCCTTATGAAGTGTGAGAACTATGTCTGACAGATGGTAAAAGCTGGCAGTCCGTCGAGCTGCTCTGTTCTGGGAATTCTAAAACAACAGCAGGTTGTACGTCTTAATTTTCAGATATACGTGGCTCTATCATATGCCCAAAACAGGGTCTTTTCTGGTCATCTAGTTTTTTCCTACCTCAGATCTCCTGAAAAAGAAATATGCAGTCAAAATGTTTAAATGAGAAATGGCTGAAGAATACTCTGAAGGCAGATGTGGCAGAGGTGCAGTAAACTTGGGGGAACTAGTAATACCCAAACAGAAGCTAGTGCTACCTTATAAAAGCATCATGCTGAAGGAAGATAAAAGGGTTTTTCCTGTTAAATATGACAAGATCCAGCTTTAAAAATCTTACCGTGTGAGGGAAGTGTCTGAGGAATTTTATCTGAGATAGGATGCTCAGGCCCGCATAACTGTAACATCTCTGCCAAAACTACCTTTCACTCATTCTGCTACCTCTTTTCATGGTCACATGGACAATTCCACCATCACAGTTGTCACTGGCATGTAACATGAATGTTACTGAACCTAGACACTTCTCTAAGTTTTAATACCCAGGATACACCTAAATCTTCCTGAATCTTTACATGTAATAGGTTTAACCTTTCCTCCCTCTGGGGCTGAGCCACTGAAATGGAAAAACTGCCAACAGTACACCTGCAGCTTTTATTTTGCATCTGATCCTTACAAGATACAGGTTTCTTTTACAGCTGATAAGTACCCATTTGTTTTTCTCTTGGTGATCTGCAAAAATATGAAGCATCGGCACCAATCATCTCTCAGATTTAAAGTACCAAAGTAATATCTTTTTTTCTTGCCAGATATTTTTCTTCTGTATAATATTCCTGTCATAGCAGGTATCACTGCTACTACCCAGAATTGCAGTTGGGATACATAAATAATTGGAGAGAATCTCCTCATTTATGTAATGGGTGCATTATTACAGTGTATCTAGCTGACCTTTTGAGAAGATGGCAAAGATAGAGAGATAGGCTGTGATGAGAAATCCTAGAAACCTGTTGGGTTTTTTTGAAGTCTCTGATGTGAGAGAATGTGAGACCTGCTATCACATAGATAATCCACAAATTACTGCTGGCCCCATCTTAACTGATCACTGTTGCAGAGGGCCTCAGCTAGCTCATTCCTTCTGCTGTTGGTTCCTTTTGTAGTCATTCAGTTCTTGTTGCACTTTTAACTAGGAGATTGTTGGGCCGTTAGCTGAGCAGGCTTTGTAACAAAAAAAAAAAGGGAAAGGGAAATCAAATATCTGTATTATATACACTAAAAAGGCAGCGTGTTTTTTTCTTAATAATCAGGCATGAAAAAGTAATTTTATGAGATGCTACTGTTCTGCTCCGGTGCAATTCTGCCTTTTTCGGACCCTCTGCAGAGAAGATGCTGAGCAGACTCGGAGGTGCCCCCACACTCGGTGCACTACCAGCTACCTGAGCGGTTGCTTTCCAAAGTTGCTCTCTACCAGAGGTATGAGGCTCTGCCTGTCCAGCTGCAGAAGTCACTGCACTTGGGATTGCAGCTAGGGCCCAGGCTGACTCACAGGATTTATGCCGCGCTGGGTAGTGCTTATAGTACCTGCTGCTAGAAAGAGCGCAAAACGCCATCAAACCCTACGCTTCTCGTTGCACTTGGATGCCTGCTTGGCTGTATCAGCATGAACTAAGCCAATAAGGCAACTCATGCGACAGAAGCGTTGATCTATTCTGAGAGCCACCATAGGTCAAAGAACAAAAGAGATTAAATCCCCACTAAAATCACAGCTTTCCACTTCATTTTGCTTTGCGTGCTCATGTGTTTAAACTTGAACTTGAAATGCTAGTTTGCAAGTAGCTATAATGTGCAAACACAGCTTTTGTCAACTTGTTAGTGTTTGTGTTCTGAAGCAAGAGATCTGAAAGGCGAAGAACAACAGATTAAAGCTTAGGCAGTGTCAACACCATACTGGGAAAGAACTCTTACACTCTATCACACTCTTATCTGAGTGATAATCTGCATGGCCATGGAGAGCTGACATGTATTTTTTGTTACACTGTTGCCTTAGTACTAAGATTTCTTTGATTTTCTGCTGTCACCTTTACCACCCAGTGTAGATATCCTCGAGCTTTCACAATTGCTGCCTTTCCTGCTAAGAAAACAGAGTTTACATGCGTTTCAGTACTTCTTGGCACCACGCCTCCAACATGTAGTTTAGGGTCAAGTTTTCAGTCTGTTCACTTTCCCTCACTTTAAGTATAGGTAATAGTGTAATTAGCAAGGAAAAATAAACAATTTTTCCTCTTTTGTGGGGGAGAAGTCCTGCCAAAAACTGTGTAAATATGCCTGGTAAGGAGGGACTGCAAGTCATAAGGGAAAAGCATACTACCTAAGCGTACTTCATAAGCGCAGATCTGAAAATTTGATCTGATACTCATTCAGTTTGCAAAAACAACTTGTGGGGCTCAATATCATGGCTATTCTACTTTTTAAGGATGGGATGAATGTTTAAGAAAATGAAGAGAATTTCCTCGAACAAAATTTTTTATAAGCTACCACCCTCCCTGCCACTGTATGATGACAAAAGCCTGGAAAAGTCCTGCACTTTGGATGACTTCCACTGTGGGATCTGGATAAAGGGAGGCCACACTTCCTCACGTAGCTGGCTCTAATCTTCTCTCCCCTAGACTCCATCCCCGGGGGCAGCTCTAGCAGCCTCAACTCTTGGAGCTGCAATAGGACTGTGTCGCAACACAGTGTATGATTAGTTTTGCTAGATTATGTCCCACTCTTGCATATGTTTCAACTCCATAACAAAGTTCTTATTGACATTAATGGAAGCAAAGGTTGTGTCCTCTAAGGCTCAAACCTGAACCTCCAGTTCCAGGAAAACATCTGCAATTACACATCACATTCTCAAGCTTTGTTTCCCATTTCTCACTTGGCATTGCCAAAGTCTGTTCAAGAATTCTGGACTGAAATGAAACATGTATTATACGACTTTGATATTTTTCAGGGGAGAAAAAACTTTTCCTGCTTGCAGAAATTCCTGTAAACCTAAGTCTTTGGTCTTCATATTGAATTGTGCTTATAATCTATTAGAACTAGTATGTTTTTTCCTAGGGATGATGAACATAGTAGAGACCAGAGCTTGGTTCCTCTTTGCATTCTCATCTGCTCTGATCTGAAAAGTTTTCTAGTAAATTTTATGAGTGCCAGTTCCACAGAAGAAATGCAGAAATACCCATTTCAGAAAACTATTGTTTTACTGGTTCCTTCACAACTCTCCTCTGTTGAGAAGTGGGTTGCCTACATTCAAATATTATTTGGCTGTGGAGGATTTCAGCCCAGGTACTTCTCAATTCACAAGTGTGCTCTAACCATCACGATCCTTTGGAAAAAGGCCACTTTGGCCAAGTTTGCAGGTGTTCATTCCCAATGGACATAGGTGATTTCCAGCCTGTGTGTAGACATCCAGCTTTCAGCATTTCCTTCTGGCTAAGTCAGGAGATTGCCCAGTCAGTGTGCTGTGTTTTGTGGCACGTCCCTCACGTCATGAATCATGGGCAAAGAAGGAGCTAGCAATATAATTTGGAAAAAAAATAGCTAATGGAAGATTAGGTAATGTGAGGTTGTATTTAGGTTCTCTCTCAATTTACCAGCTCCTCCCTAAATACTAACAATGTTTAATAACACCCCTGGGCTTGATTTCGCAAAATGGAAACTTTGAATTATCTACGTTAGTTCTTTATGTATTCCTAACTGGGTTCTGATTCTCATTTATACTGGTGTTTTTTAATAGAGAATTCTTTACAGTACCTTTAGTGTAGAGCTGTTCAGCATGTTTAATGATGCCAAAATATATTCTATACTTGCTAAAATAAGTAATAACTTCAGAAGCACAGTAGATTACAGTGAATTGCTAGATTGGACATGGTGTGACACATCTTTCCATTAACTCCAGATACAAAATCTACTTTCAGACACATCCTATGAATGCTCTCTAAGAGTCTTGCAAGAACACAAGCAAATGAACACTATATACTCTTATCTGTACTTGAAGTTTTCACCTGTGATTCATGTTATATTAACAGTACCTGTCATTAATAAACAATCCAAGTATTATTCCAGTCATTTTGCAAATACAATTCAGAGTTGTTTTTCAGTTACCCTCCTGTGTAGAAGGATATAATAGATTAAAAATTGCTAATGTAGTTCATGAGGGAGGACATTAGTGCTTTCTGGCAAACCATTCACATATAAATTAATGCAAATGTGTAATATCATGAAATTTTGTCTGAGGAAAGCTGTCTACTTGTTCAGGTTTCATAATCAGTTTGAAAGCTGCTAAACTGTACATTTTACATAATTCTGTAGTTTTGAGGTACAAAGTAATATGGATTAAATACAGCACAATATTTAAGTCTTAATAAAAAGATCTTAAACTAATTTCAGCTCAGACTGCATTTCCAGCTAAAACAGCATGTCTAAACTGTTTATATGCTGCCATTTTATCTAAAGGTCATTCCTCATTTAAAATGTGGTACAACATTCCCTGAAGACCTCATGGCAGCAGTCCCAGGGAACAAGGTAACTGTTGGCTCAGACTTGTGATACTGATGATATACGCTCACTCGAGAGTTAGGCTAATCTGTGCTGCCCAGCACGGTGTGTTAGATCTCTGATTTCCAAATGTAGCAAAGGGCAGAACTGAGCATTGACTCTGGTGCTGCCTCCTCATAATACCTTTTTCTGGGCTCATTCGTACGGTTTATTTGATCTCTCTTTCATTGAAGACATAGTCTAAGTTGTCACATCAAATAAAGTACAAAATTATACAGTTCTTAAAACAGACATTCATTCAAACAGTTCTTAAAACAGACATTCGTTACTTACCATTCCAGATATATTTTAGTGAAAGTACAGCACACTGAAACAGTTGGACTTCTCGCTTTCAGAGGGTGATGTATTTTTTTAAACTCTAATTAGAAAATTTCGCACAAACCTAAAGTTACGAAGTGAAAAATATTTCCTAAAATTCTATGAGTTATGGCTGACTTTGGCTCTGATAACAGCTTTGAAAGCCAATCAATTGGGTGATGGCAATAGCCCCATGTGACAGTATAGCTTCAAATCACCTTTAAAACTATCATCACAGGATGTCCAGGTGAATGCCTACNTATAGCTTCAAATCACCTTTAAAACTATCATCACAGGATGTCCAGGTGAATGCCTACAGTTCCTGAAGCTGCAATCCAATTAGACAGCTTTAATTTACTTTTAAAAATATGAAAATATTGCAATTCCTTCTCTGCGAGATGTGAAGCAGTTATTAATTTTCAGCAAAGAGCTTTAATCTTTAATTAGGTCATCCTGATTCAAAGCCAAGTTCTCGAACAGGTGACACTTACCAGCTCGTTGTCTTGGGCAGGGGGTGTTGGCTTGTGAAGCAAAGCCCACAAGGGACCAGAAGGTTGCTAATGAAGCCCCATGAACTTCTACTGGCTCTCGTTAACATGTATTTCCATTTCATCTCCTACTTTTCTGTGGGCTTCTTCTCCTATATCTCTATGGGCAGCTGCTTTCCTGTAGTGATTATTTTTATTGCAGCTCTGAATGCAGACAGAAGTGCATTTCAGGAGTTAGCAATACCACTGTTAAGGCCCAACATCAGAGTTGTAGGCATTTTGTCTATCAAATGGTTTATCTACAGCTACAGAGAAGTATCTCCTTTAAAATGGGCCTGTTTCCTGAAGCTTTGATATAGTTTAGAACTTCAATCCTATAAAATTTCTCATACATCCAAAACATTTCAGCTACATAAAAGAATACTTATGAAATGTGATGGACTGAACAGCCAGAGCACTCTAAAAATTACAGGTAATTAGATGGTTTTTATTTGAGTTTTGGAAACACTCCTTAACTTGAAAACACTCAAATTAGGGTAGTTATGTTTCTACAAAACATTAACAGAAAGACCTGATTATATTGTGGGATTGTGGGAATGGGTGATCAGTTCATGTACAAGGTCTCTCTTCCACTTAAGGTGCCCTGCATGTCTCTGTGCAAATAGCAAAAGCACAATTTTTTAAATGTAGTTAAGTGTTTAATTATTATGAATATAATTTGGATAGCAATACCTTTATTGCTTTTCATATTTACTATGATTCACAGCTGGTAAAATGGTGACTCTTGCCTGATGTACTGGCCTGTGATAAGAATAACTACAGTAAAAATTGTAACAGAGGTACTATTGAATTTGGATTGATCCTAGGGTTCCGCGCCTGAAAACTTGCCTATATTTTCCAAGTGCATCAAATAATTTCTCAAAACTATCACCTATTTCTTTAAATTGCTTTGCTCAAAAATCAAGATGCTTATTACGTTTAAGGGAGTCACACATCACATATATAGGCTTTGTTCTACATTCTGGTTGAACATTTCCTTACCCTCTTACGTCTTACCCTGATTACATTTTCAACAAATAAAGAGAGAGGGCTGGTAGAGGTTTGAAACACATATAATTTTGAGAATAAAATTAGTGATGTCCTTAAAAATCAAATGTTTGATAAACATACTTCAAAATTCATTGTTCAAAAGAGAGAGGTAGAATCCAAAATACAGCAACACTTTGAAGATAAGCTTTAAAAATGAAAAGAAAAAAAACACAATAAAATACCCCAGAAAACAAAAAAATCCAAAAGGACAGATAGATAAGTATAGTAGTTAGTTAATTATAGTTAGTTTTGTTTATTTTTCTATAATTCAGCCATGCAGAACTCATTGTTTGAGCTTTCCAGACTAGCTTTATAAACACTTCCAAGTTGATCTCAGTGAAAACAAAAAACTGGATTAAAACATTAAATGAAAATTAAATAAATCCTTAAATCAAATGTATTTTGACTACTCAACACAGGAAGATTACTTCTGAAAGTAATCCTTGGTGTAGAAAAAAAGTCTCATGCAGGTTGAACATCTCTGTTGAGATGTTGAACAGAAGCCTTGCTGCTGTTTCAGCATTTGCAAAAGCAATGTGATGCTGCTGCAAACCTGGTCTTGCATCCCAGAAAACCAAGGAAATAGTTGGTTTTAGTAGTTCTCCAGCATGAAACTGGAGAATATTAGGAAATCCTGTGTCTGTTTTGCATACTATTGTGCAAGCATTGCACATAGAAAACTTTCAGAGTACTCCCCTGGAATCAGAATGGGTGACAACCACACAGTACATGGTAAGTTATAGCATTTTTGAGGCCTCCTCTGCTTTCCCAAATACTTTGCAACAAAGTTTTTGTGATGAACTTTGAGAGCGTAAATTAATTAGGTTTCATAACAAAATGAGCTTTTTTATGTTTCCTCCAGATCAGGTCAGGGAAAGCTCAATTGCTTCTATTTTCAGGAGAATACAGGCAATTTTTACAGACAGGGACAAAATGTCACCAGAATCTATTAAAAGAAAAAAAGGCTGCTTTGTGCAAGCCCAGCTGCTTGGAACTGTGCCAGCACATACCCTATAGGAATTAATCTTGGTTTTGGGGGAGGATGGTGTCTAAATTACCGTAAGACACAATTTTCCATTTCTGAGGCTTACTTAGTACACAAGACTGTCTTAATGGAGCATGGCGAGTCAAGTCAGCCACTGGAAAATGAATACCATAAAGCATCTCCTTGAAAACTTTTGCTCACTTTGGCAGAAGTGATCAGTAAAGCTTCTCCTGAGCCTCTTGATCTTCTGGAAAGTGAAGGACACAGTGAATGCAAGACTTCGTAAATCTGCTGAACAATTTAGTCTAAATGAAGGAGACATTGTGGGACAGTAAACATTCAGTTGTGAGACAAACAATGCCAGAGCCAAAATCTTCATGCAGAAGGACGTTCACACCATCTGTGTAACCATCCCGCCTCACAGGAACTAGGAAACAATTGTCTTTTTTAGGATGAGGATGATGTATGGGAATGTTTATCTAGGCTGGGCTGCTTTTCATAGAGTTAGCTCAAAAATGGAACCAAGCAGAAAAGATAAGAGCAAGATTACAAATATTTCAACACAACTCAGCTGAATTCATCGCGTTGAAAGGCAGGTCCTCAGTACTGGCCATAGAATTGCTTTTCTAATAACAAGGGAAATGGTGAGGGGGAACACTGGAAGATTATTGTCCCCAGCTGTTTATCTCAAGGGCCTGCAGGAGCAGTGGCTGGCCACAGGGGCAAGAGTGCTCTTCCCCCACCCCTGGCCAGGGGGTACAGAGCGGGTCCAGCGAAACCAAGTTCAGCCAACAGTGTGGTGACCATCAGGCAAGGCCACGTAGTCACAAGGCAGGTGGAAGGCCAGGCACAGCATATATACAGTATAGCATATGTACTATATAGCTCAGGCAAGGCCAAATTTTCTCCAGCGGGAAGTAGTTTAGGGAGGGAGAGAGTGAAAATACTCAAGTTTCTGCTGGGAGATGACAGTGAAATGGAGGGGTGCTAAGGTTCACTGCAGAGGAACGGAGGGGAGGCTCAAGGGTGTGTGCATCAGAGCAAGGGGGGGCTAAAGCAGCTTGTGTTTGGCAGTCACAGCTGCCTGTGGACTTGGAGGTGCAATTCCTTTAAGGCAAACTGGAGATGCAATTTTTCTTTTTTTTTAAGGCAAAAGATTTGAGGAGACAAAGCTTCGATTTCCCTCCTGGTCTTTCACTTGGGCCTTATTGTCTCCATCTCCACTTCCTCTTCATCTGCCTTGTATAAAGTGGTTTTTTCCCACACACTGGCACTGCAGGGCTGGGATGTGGGACAGAGGTAAAGTTAAGCTGGGAAAAGCCAGGAAAAGTCAGAAAAACACTAGAAGAAGCTGTAATTAAAAAGCTTCTAAGGTGAAGTCATGCTCTTGCTATAGAAGGATTTTCAATCATGATGGTGAATAAATAGTAAAGAGCATAATGATTTAAATATACTAGATGTCTGAAGGAATCTAGCAGCAGGCTAAGGAAAATCATAATGTATCTTTAGTAATCATAATATATGTTTAATATAATCCTTATAGAGATCGGTTATTCTTGATTAGAAGTTTGCACCAAATATATATTAATTCAGTACCCTCATGCTCTTTGAAAATGCAGAAATGTATGGATTTTGCATGCCACTTTTCACACCAAGAATATGTTCTTCTGGGAAAAATTCAAGATAAACTATAAAAAGAATCTGAAAGTTCAGCATTGTTTCAAACAGTTTCTCATTGTCTGTATTTTTTAAACTGGCTTGAAACATCAAGTCTCTGGTTTGTTTTGACTGGGCCCTGCCTGATACCATCTCATGGGTTTCTTGCCAGCAGCTAAAGTTTAATGAAGATCTTAATCTTTTCCCTCAGATCCTCACAGACAGCTCGTCCATCACAGTGGACAACATCAAAAGCCAGCTTGTCACTCAGGCCTGCGACTTCATTGTCAAATTCTACTTTGCAATTCTTCTGTGCAGCTTCTGTGGGACACAGCCTTCTCTCTCCCCCCCATGCTAAGAGTTTTGTACAAGCTCTCATGTCATGCCTGGAGTCCTGAAACACCCTGTCCTCTAGGGTGTACTTGCTAATTGCAGTGCTGCCCTATATGCAGCCATTCATAACACCACTAGCAAATGTTACGACCGGAGCAGCTCTCACTTGGATCTTAGTAAGATCCAAGTAGCCTTCAATACCCTATCACACCAAATGCAATCATTGTCTCCCCTTTCAAGAACTTTTATGACATATTCCTGTGACAAATCCTGCCATGTGTTAGTCCCAAAATCAACCAGCCCGTGATGCCAGGTCCATTGCCAGACTAGAAATGGTGTTACTGGCATTTTGTTATTCTTTTCACTGAGGGTTGCCTCTTACACAGGTCCGTAGATACCCCTAATTTTATACTGTACAAAGAGGCAAAATATATTTGACACTTTGCAAGCGGTACCGAAAGAACAAGGCCAAATGTTGCATTAAAAAGGTTGAATCAATGGATTCAGTATTCTATAGGTTGGAAGGGTTTGTATGCCCAGCAATAAGTCTTCACAGGATAAAACAGAATGACAGTGATTTTTTGCTGCAAGGCTAATTTATAAAGGCTTTTCCAGTGTCAGTGGAAATGAAGTTAACTTTTTGGGTAATATGTAATTTCTTCAGTATTACTACAGAGTTATGAAGTATTGTACAACTTTGTTTTGTTTTTTAACTCTAACTAGACAAATGGAATGAGTTAAAATGGAAAAAGACCCACAAAGTAGGTGGAATCCAGTCCATAATATGCATTAAAACCTGGATGGAATGCAAAAAGAGAAACTAATCCATTTTCGTGATTAATGAATACTAATTATAAATTGCTAGAATATTCCCACGGTTCATGCTAAATGTATAGCTAAATCTGTAAGATACGGTCATCAGTCTTTTGCTCGGTACTCAACATGAGACAGCTACTGGCAGAATTTGCTCCTTATGTTTTAGAAAATAGCCCCCGGACACCAGATTTCTGAGACAAAAAACATTTTAAGAAGTATTGAGTTTGCTTAATTGCTTAATTTTGCAAACAAACTGTAAAAGTTAAGATCTCTGTGGTACTACAGTGATATGTTAGGACTAAAGATCATTATATCCCAAGAGGAATTTTGCGAATTAGACAACAGCAGCATTGTTTCAAGCTAAGGGAAAAGGTGATTGAGATTTATAAAGTTAACTTGTTCTTGCAATGCCTTGGTATTTTGCTGCATGTGTAGGAGGATTTGCAAATTCAGTCAACAACAGCCCATATGGCAGAGCCTTGACCAGAGCTGAATGAACCATTGAGAACATTCCTTTGAATAATAGCTTTCTAATACATCATGAAATTCAGTAAACATATTATTTGCTGAATGCATTTGACAGACTCTCTGGTTCTAGAGGGAGTAAAATCTGAAACACAGCTACAATGAAACCCGCAATTTTTAAAGAAATGTGCCAGAAAGGTTATTCTACGTGTATTAATCAACAAGCTCTCAGCCTGATGTCAGATGGTGGCTGAGTGCTTTGGCGAGCACCAATGAAGCATTATTTTCTGTAGGAAAAAGCTCGTAATCTTTACATACTGCAGGTACTGCTTCACATCCTCCTGCTCACCAGGTCAACTTCTTCCTGGCTTCTTCGTGCCCTTGTGCATCTCAGTGTTTGGATTCACCCATATGCATCTAATCTTTTTCTTGAATGTGTTTTAAGCTCGGTAGAGTCTAATGGCTATGAGTTTCACGGGTTATCAGTTCATGGACATTTTTAAGCGTGCAGCCTTTTGAAGGACATTGTTTCCTCAGCCTTCTGTGAGTTCTGCGTAGGAATTTGTACCTGACAGTCACCACTCACTGCAATTGCCTTTGCAACGTGTCTTTCTCCCCTTAGAATAAACAGTTCTGATCTTCTTGCTTGCCCTTTCTTAATGTCTTGGTTTTGGAGATGGTAAGGTCAGAGCGGCTGTGCTGTTCCTGTCAAGAGAGCACGAAGCCTGGGAGCTCGGTGGTAGGAGTGTGTCAGCTTTAAGCAGGCAGAGGGATTGCAAGGAGCATTTGCTATTTCAGTAATGCCAGACTCAGGTGCCTAAAAAACCATGACTTCATCTGTGGAAATGAGTTCAGATGGAAAATAGAGTTCAAAAATATGACAAATAGACATTCAGCTTCTTTTCTGCAGCCCCGTTTTCTGCACCCCGACTAGCCTTTTTTTTCTTCCCCTTTTTCTTTTCTTTTTCCCTTAGCCAAAAGATCGAGAAATATGCTTTAAAAAAAGAGAGAAAAAAGGTCTCCCTTCCCTGAGATTCTTTTGTTGGTCAGCAAGTTGGGAAATAACACCCGAAAGGGCAAAACTAATACTAGGACTGTAAGCTCTGGCAGCATTGTTGCTGCCTATGACTCACAAATTTGCATTTTCTTCTGAAATGTGATGTATTGAGATGTCAGTGTTCTCACGGCACTTGTTGTGGGGCCAGAGAGGGAGCACCAACCCAGGGATTTTGATGGCAGTATTGAGACGGTCAGTGCAGCTGTTGTACAACACAGCGAGGAGAAATATTTCTATCAAATTTCTACTGTCTGGGGTGCAAGTGGGAACATTTAAACCTTGTGTTTAGCTCCCAGATGCACAAACCACATGTCTGAGCTGACACACAGGGAAGTATTGTTCATCAGTTAAAAATTGGCATCAATTATTTCCTCCCTTTGGGCCAAATGGGGAACCATATTGTGACTCCTTAGCTGCTGTGGCAACAAAATTACATACTGCCCCACACTGAAGAATTAATTATTAGTTGAAAGGGAAGAACTATGCAATACAACAGAAATTGGAGTATGAAATGCAATTGGATGAAATAGGTGACAGGAGGTATACATACCCATATAACTTCAACCCGTGGTATATTAAGGGAATCAGTGCACATGCCACTGCCATATGCATGTCTCGTCTTTCCCCCCTTCCTTGATTTTTAATAAATATTTGAAAAAATGCAGAAAAAACCCAAAAACTTCAACCAGCAAAGAGAACTGTTGGTGTTTACAAGACCCCAGCTGGAGTGTGGTCAGAGCAGTCACTTTGACTTTGCTGATGTTATTTCCCAGGCTAACTCCCCCATGTAAACCACAGCTGTGAGCAGGTGGCAGTGCGTGGTCATGTGTGCTCCGTGTAGGGGGGCGGCCTCGCTTTGTATCTTGTGCATTTTTTTCATGTTCAGCTGAAAACATAATTTGCAATGGCAGGCAGATGTTAACAAGAATTTCACAAGATAAAAGCAAAATATTTAGTCCAAAACTCCTAGTGTTTTGGTTTCCTTTCATGGTTATACTTGATATTTAAATATATTTTACAATGCAATACATTTTTAAAGAAGAGGTCAGACTGGGTGAATATATAAGCCGATTTCTTCTCCTTCACATGAAAATGGATTTTTATTTTTTTTTAATTGGAAAAAGGTCAAGCCTCTCCCCTGTTGCTACATCTTTTTCCATGGAGAATTGACTTGATTGTTCTCCAAACATTGTTTCCTGTTCTTCACAGAGAGGAAATGTTTGTTCCTTGTTCCTAGTAATCAGACATACTGTAATGACTTGCTCACAGGGAAGAAAAAAATACAGGAAAGTTAAGACTGATGATTAACTTTTTCTTTATGCTGAAATTTTAAAAGCAGTAGAGCAGTGGCTGGCCTAGTGAAATACGTATAATACATTGAAAAGCCTTGATAAGCTGAAAGATGTACATCAAATGGATAGCAAGAGTACACAGAGGCATTTATTTGCCAGAGAAAATGGAGAAAAAGGGGTTTTTTTTTGTGTGTCACTTCTCAGCCAAGCAGGAACAAATCTTTTGGTGGCTGTAAGAAGGGTTCAACTGCAAAACTGGAAGGCCATCACATCAATGCTATTCACATAATTACTTTATTTTGGTTTGATTGGAATGATGACAATGCATCATTCAAGTGGTAATTTAACATGTCCCAGCAGATAGTTTAAAATGCTGTTCAGGCAAGATTTGTTGGGGTGACTGTTTCAGGATGTTGCTGAAGCCATAGCTATTCCCCCTGCATCAGATCTAGGGAAACCAAAGTTTTGCCTGGAAAAAAAAGTTTGTCAGTTATGCTAGTATAATTACCACTGGAGCCAAGGTGCACAGCTGTGCATACTAAAACTCCTCTTAAAATGACATAGGGTAAGCCAAAACAAAATATGGCAGTTAAAACCACAAGCCACATGATTTTCCTGCCTTAATTTTTGACATAAAGTAATATCATAACTTATACAGAAAAAACTTTCCCACACAGGAAAGACCAAATGTTATATTTTAACTTTTCCACTTCCATTCAAGGAGAGATTCAAGGCATGAAAAATTATGCTAGGATAATGAGGTTATTTGTTGTTTTCTAATTAAAAGAAATGTGTCAAATTATTAATGCCTTCAGCGACCTACAGTTGTTCACAGTGTGCTCACTTCAGCACAGATTGTTGTAGTGTAAATGGTGGGCTACAGAGTTGGTGGAATATCTCAGCATCAGTTCGCCATCTTTGAGTGTCCTTTTGAGCCATGGGAAACAATAAATATATATGAATCTCTAATATTCTCATTCTACTCATCTCCTTATTTCCTACTGCCAAAACTTACATGGAACAGTGCTACTCCCAAGGAAAAAAGTACCTTTTTCTGAATCTCATTCACCTTCTAGTGGCTCACCTGGAGTGTTCACCTCCATTTTCTGCTACAGGTTTAGAATAAGAGTTGTTACTATCCCAAAAGCCAGATTATTATTTACTATTAGGTCATAGGAAAAGACTGAAAACAGTCTTGTTTAATCCTTTGGCAATTTTTCCTTCATTTTTTTTTTCATAAATTTCAAATATCTCAAGAACAAATTCAGAGATAATACATTTAAAGTGATGTGTATTCCTGTTCATAAAAGTCCTTGCTTTAAGAATTCTTTTCTCAGTTTTTCCCTTTTGAAACTGTAAGACAAATGAGGAGATAATTTATATGTGCTTTATATTCTTCCCAGATGTTTCTATTCAGGAATTTAATAATTCCCAAATGTAATGGATTCTCTAATGGTGGATCTGAATATAAAATAAAACTAATTAATTAAAATATAAATGACTATTGAAAGCAATGAAAACAGCAATAAAGAGAAGGAAAATGCACAAAGAATCTAAGACTAACAGGCATCAACGAAAATAATGCTACAGTGTGGAAAAGAAGTAGACTGATGTATTTATAAAAGTTATGAATTTTTTAAGTCAAATCTCTGGAGGAAAGAGGAGTTTTGTAAGGATTTTATCTATATATATATATAAAACATAAGAAAAGAATTATGCTAATGAGAAGTGAAGAAAAAAGCTTAAATCTGAGGTAGAACACCAAAGTCGAACTGAGTTTGCAGAACACTATGGCTGCTACAAAAGATAGTTGAAATCTTTTCTGATATGCTTATATCAGAATTACAGCTGTTAAAACAAGAAGAGGTCTGTATTTTTCCATGTTAATTTAATTCCACTAAATTTAAAGAATTACACTGTGCACTGCATTAGAGAGAAAACATTGATAAGCTGAGAAGGTTTCTGTTAAAAACAGCAAAAGTGAGTGGAGGGGTAGGGTGTGAAGTTAGAGAGATAAAAAAGGAAAAAAAAAAAAGCCCAGAGCAGCATTCCTTACTTAAACACAGTGACGACAGGATTAGTGGCCATAGTCTATGAACTCTGGGGGACAGTGAACCTATATTATCTTAAGAATGTAACTAGGAATAATAGGATGTCCCCAGTGGTGGTTGTGGAGTAAATAATAAAAAAAAATACCAGACAGTGAAAGTCAGTGCCTCTCATGTCACAGCACACCTACCACATTAGCTTGGTATGTGTCAGAAAATAGTCCCACGTCCCAGCTTCTGCCACTGCCCAAACAAAACTGAGGCAGGAGCCAGCACTGTCCTCCATCAAGTGCCAAAGCTGTGCCTGGGAGCTATTTCACATTATTTCCAGGCCCTGTCACAGTGGGAAGTTGGGGCCCAGATCTTGGGTCCCATGAGATGCGTGTCCAGGTGGAGGCAGGTGGCACCCCTGTGTTACACGCCCAATGCCACCCCCCTGCCTTCTTCCAGCACAGGATCCTCAGGCAGGAAATGTGTTTAGAGCACGAATTTGGGTAGAGAAGGACAGGGGGCAGCAATTCCATTCAGTCAATGTGTAGTGTATATTTCAGTATTAGATCTTGTGTACAGATCTAATTGTACAGTAGAGGAGGGAAAAATAGAATCAAGACCACGGTCAGACACAGAGTCAGGAGGGACTACAGAAGCTGCTGAAGCTTGAGGCACCATTTCTGCAACTGCTGTGGTTTATGTGACCACATAATAAACTCTAAATTCTCATAAAGTAGGTCTAAATCTGTCGCAGAGACAATAGTTAAACTATGTATATATTTCTCTGGCTGCTATGATTGTACAATAAGAACATAGAGAATTTTACACATCAATATTTGGGAATTATTTCAAGTTTCAGGATTACTTCAAGATATGTGAACACCTAAAAGAAAAACTAGTTGTAATCAGAGATATTCCATAGATGTACCGACCATAAAGTTGGATGTGTTTTATATTAGAATAACAGTGATTACAATGAGGAGGATGGGAACACAAGAGTTAGGTGAATTGCAAATATGTTACCAGCCTTAAAACAGCGACATTTCAGCCTGAGCTGAAATAATCATGTGAAATTTTATTATCATGTTTTCTTGTACTAAAAAGGTGATGCCTTGTGTAAGTAGCTGTGAATGTCTGAAATCCCTGCTAAGCCACAAGAAATAATTAGATCACTTGACTCAGATACAACAGTGCTATTATTCACTGACTGGGCTTACTTGGGACACTGAAAAGATCTAAATTTTTACGGGTTTATGGGGCTGAAAATGAGACTGTCTTACAAGATACCACCCTAAAAATGACCAGTAATGGGTCAGAATCTGGTGATAAAATGTAACTTGAGGATTTAGTGATTAACTAGTACCTGTATCCTATTCCTTTAGGATTTTGTTTCCTGCATGCTTCCATCTGGCTTGTGTGCACCTCAGCAGGGAGTCCTAAATCCTGCTGTTTGTGTGCTTACAGCAGCACATCCCTTGATTCATTGGCCTTTGATACCTTCTCTCTGGCTGCCACGCACCCCGGGTGTGCAGTAGTTACACCAGCTGTGAAGTCAAGCTGGCAGAGAGCAAAGACTAAAGGCTAGCAAAACTGTGTAGCTCCCAGTTCTCACATCAGTTAAATGCTCCTTTGTCTCTCCAGTAGCTCTGGTGAGCTTCAGCTCGGTCTCACTGTAAAGCAGTTCCTTACTGCACTCATCTTCCCTTTCATTGTCCTCTGTCTTCTCTTCTGTGCCCAGTTAGCAGACACAAGTAGCTAAAGGGTTAGATGCACTCATGTAGGTTGGGCTCTTCGGGCTGGATGCTGATTCTCACTCAAGAAGCCTGTAAATCGCTGGCATTTGGAAAACAGACGGGTATACCAAGATTATCTTAGATATAACTGGTTTCTATACTTTTTCCCTAAGGATCAAGAACAGGCAAGTGAAGTTGTGGTATTACATTAGGTGGATATACTTTATGGATCAGTGAGGCATTTTTTAAAGTGAATATATTTTAAAGAACTTCTGACATCATAGTAACTCCCTGAAATTTCTTAGAGCAGTTGGCTGGAAAATGTAGCTGTCTTCTAAAGAAGATTTTAAGGGATTAGTATTATAAGACTGAGTTTGGCAAACATATGCTTTATTTCTGTATACCAGCTCAGAAATCTCTGTTTCAGATTTTTAATGTGTGGTCCATAGCTGATGGATACTTTTTCATTATATGAATTACCTATCTTACATTGAAAGAACAGGAGAATTCAGCTTTTTTCATCTTCAAATTTACCTAATGAAAGAATTCTTCTGTGATTCATTGGAAGGTGCTCTTAGAAGTTAGAATATAAACTTTTCCTTGGCAGTAAGAATGGCCAAAAAAATACTCTTTTGACCTTAAATCACTGTATAATTCATATAGAAGTATAAATTTCAACCTGTAGGTGTAGATGGTTGCTGATGATACCTGACTGTATGCTGAGGATTTGTTTTATACCCATGCAATGCAAACGAGAGCTTTTCCCAAAGTCCACTAGGAACTAAAGAACATAAAATAATAAAGTGTCTGTTGCGTATGCCAAAGAAAACTTTGGGAATACTCATAGCTGCAGGAAGAGGTGAAAGGGGCAAAGTGACACACAAGAGCTAAGTGGTGTCATTGTTATAATCTACTTTTGATTAAAGGGCTACTTGTCATGACTGTTCATTTACTGAACATTCAAACAAATGGCCATTGGAGAACGCTTCACTAGAACTGCAGTGATGAGGTTTTGAAGACAAATGTGTATTTTACCTATCCTACCACAGCTACTGGAAAATTAGTGCTAATCAAGAAAAGGTCTTTTGGGATATTAGGAAGCTGCAGAGTTAGAAATGTTTGTTTACTCTCTGTAGAAGAAAGATATCTCAATGTTTTTTCTGTCACTGAAGTTTTAAGATATTTGGATTTATAAGTCCCTAGGTTCTGAATAACGCATACCTAAAATAACTCCTACTCATTAAGAGAAAAAATGCCATGTAAAACAGAGCTGGAATCTATTTGCTCATGGTTTATTATACTACATGCATAAGTAACTCAATCTAGTTCAGTCTTCTCACTAGGTAGGTTTTCAGAACGTCCTGCGAGGGTTCTTTAAGCAGTTTAAAGTCCTGTGCCTTAGAAGTGCAATGGCTGGTGGAAACGTATTGCAAAAACTAATTTAAAACAACAACAACAAGCTTTAAAAAGTAATGAATATTACTCATTAACACCAAATATGAGTTGAGAAAAAAAAGAAAATTTTAAAATAGAATTTACTTAAAGAAATATATTCCTGCTATAAGACTGGATGTTTGGGAAGCATCTTGCATGATTGTTTTTTGTCATGATTGTGGAGAGAACCTTTTTTTAAAAAAGGAGGGGCCTAAAATAAGCTTTTAAAAAAGGGGGGGCCTAAATTAGTCTCCTAAATTCTTTTCAGGCACCTAGCTACATGGCTTCTCTCTCCTTTTCTGTAAGTACTCCCCCTGACTCTTCTTTCATTTGTTCCCTTGAATTTAAAAGTTTCTATACTCCTCAATATTTCAAAAATCTGACTTTTTAAATTAGAACACTAAATATAGGCTATGAGTTCAGTCATAACTGGACATTAAAAACTAACAAAAGAGGAAAGCTGGCTCAGCTTCATATCCACACCCAGAAGAAAACATTATAGCAGCATTGGAGACTATATTAAGAGAGATTTATAGGTTTTCGTGAGCAAGTGTTCAAATACTGTTGACCCTTTACAACTATGAAGACATAGGTTTTCTTAATAAATTTTGGAAATGTGCAGAAATCACAAGGAATCTTCATAACTTTGGGGTGGTTTCAAAAATCCTTATATCAAGGATTTTCCACAACTGAAATGTCTTCTGTTCAAACTATGAACTGAATAGTTGCATAGAAAACACAAAAGCTTTCTTAGCTGCTATAATTAAAATAGCTGGAGTATTACAATAGAAGCATTTGTGTTTCGCAGTGTTTTTTCAAAGCTGTTAGCTAAGAACTTGCTGTAGTCTTCTCGTGTATATAGAAATGAGACTCTATTAGGTCAGTGTGCCTATTTCCCCTGTAATTCTGGATTCTTTCATGGAAAATACTAGTATTTGCTGAAGTCAAATTTTTTTTTGCTGACTGCAAAGAAGAATTCCATTTTCTAAATACTTCTTTTTAAATTTTCTGCTGTAAACATTAGAAAAAGGATAGTGTTTTCAAGTAAACCAAGTGCTATCAAATGTTATCAAAAGCATTTTGAAGCTCAACTGCATTGAATTATGAAATCTTGCATTTGATTGAGAAAGGTTATAAAGTCTTTCAATTGTGGATGGGCATTGACCTCTTACTCTATTGTAAGTTTTCTTAATTTGCAGAACAGTCTATAGTGACATATTGCAATGTGTCTTGTGGTAACTAGTCTGAATTCATAGGGAAGATTCAAAATTTTGAATTCTTATTTTTCTGTTGGGAAAGAAGTTGGCAATTTCATCTGAACATAGAAATGGAAGCATTAAGACAATAAGCTTTTCCTAAGTAAAATGTTTGTTACTCTGTAAAAGCAAAAGCTCTGTTCAGAAGACTGAATGGACACCACAAACTTCAGTCTGTCAGCTAACATGGATTCCAAATCCCATCTCATGGAAGGATCTTATGCTTAAAGTCTAAGTTAAGGTTGACACATAAATTAACTTTGTTCAGTTTCAGATGTCCAAAATACTTTGCACTTGAGATATGACCCTTCTAAAGATATGACGCTTGAGGTGAACTGAAGGTTCTGGTGTTGGACTGGATGGTAGATGCTGGAGATGGGGCTCTGCCTGCCAGACAGCCCTGGCTGCAGTGGAAATAGCCCCAGGCAGAGAAGTCCCAGGAGAAAGAGAGAAGAACCACCTGTTACCTTAAAGTCTATACCTTCCTGTAAAGAAAGACTTGAGGGATGGGGTAAAATAGGGCTGTCTGGGTTATACAAAATATTAGAGGATTTAGTACTCTTTGCCTGTTTCATGAGAAGGAGTTTCTCCCCCATTCAGTTCTGCATATAGCTAAACAAAGTAGCTGCTTCCCTGGCTCCACTCCTATGAATAGCAAGTTATTTTTGTTACCGAGCCACTCCTTTACAGAAGTGGAAATAGCTTTTAATGTTAGTAAATATTTTTAGACCAGGTCAAACGAGGAACCAGTGACTTTATAGGCACTTATTAAGTGGTTACTCATCTAGATCCACTCCTGCTGCGTGCTTCCCTTTTTTTTTCTTATTTGCTTTATAAAAACCACATAGCCATTTCTGTTGTCATCCTGATGTAACCTCCAGGTAATTTTCAGGAAGAAAAGGGAAATAATGAGAAATGACTAGGTAGTGGCAATTTTAAGTTGAGGAAAATCTTTCATCTTCTAGGTTTTGATTGGAAGACACAGAATTGAGTGTATAAGATAAAAATTTATGATGCTTTCAGAGGGGGATTGAATGTCACTCTTCATTGGCCTTTGTCAGGCTAAAATCACAAGAATAATATTTACATAAGCATTGCACTGGTTGAAATATGTGAAAGGAATGATCTGTGCACAAAGCACACTTTCGAGTATCACTTCTAACTATGAGAAAACGAAGATGGAGGCGGGAGTAGGAATTTGCCTAGTATCTTTTAAATCCATACTAAATTCCATAAGGTAGTTTTAGAGTTACAACTGTTCAAGTGAACCCAGAAGTTAACATGAACTCATCGTTTCTCATCCTTCTCTCTCTCCATGATGCAAAGTACAGTATCAAACTGCAGATAACTGGCTAAATAAAACATTTTTTTTCTTTTTTATATCCTTGTTTGTGCATTTCATTTGCTACATTGCTTGATTTACCATATCATAACAGTTTTTAAGATCACTTCCACCTAAACAAGGAGGATCTAGACCTCTGTGACAACTAGGACACGTTTCAAGTTAGGATTACTTTCATTTTGCTTGGATTTCCCTAATTAAACATAGATCAAGTCAGGAAAGAAACAGTGAAATCAAGGCACTGAATTCTTGTCTCTGGCTCATATAAATTAGAAATAATTTTGTTGAATTAACTGTAGTTATGTCGTTTTCATAATGTTGCAGGTTCAGTATTTAGGAGTGGACAATTTAGCATAGAATTTGTCAGCAGATATGTTCCACTCGTGAAGATTAAAAACTCCTATCTTTGGCAGGGATAATGATAAGGAGTGGACCCTTCTCCTTGATGTTCACATAAGGAAGTACCACAAAAGAAGGCAGGAACAGAAAATTTCAACATAGACAAAATAAATAAACACCTGAAATGTGTTGTGTAATTTAATATTAATGTAATTTTCAGAACTGTGTTGGGTGAAAATGAAAGTTCTCAAACTTCTCTCAAAGGTTCACCTTGAAAATACAGATCAAAGACAAACATTATTAGTCCATTCTGATCTCACTTCAGTGTTCTTCTCCTGGGAATGTGCCCATCAGATTGCGTCATTGTTTTTCATTTTTTATTAGTTTAATATTTGTCTGAATAGGTGCTAAATTCTTTGATCTGTTTTTATTGGACTCACAAGAAAACTTTGAAACTTCTGTCAAGGAGAGACAGAGAGAAACAACGTGTTTCTACTTGACTTTTTTTGTCCCCATTTGCTTATCAGGGACCCTGTGTCTAGAGACGCTGGTGTAGTTGTTCCTGTGTGTTGCCATCCCTGCCACAAGATTAAGGCTTTTGTGACTTCACCTTTGAGATTTACTTCTGTTTCAACATTTGTTAAGATCTAGGATCCATTTTTTGCTCTTTGTATGTCTACCTTCAAATAGCCAATTTAAAGAAAAACAAAGGAATTTACAACATTTGAAAATAGCTGCTAGCTATGTGTGTTGCTAGTTATGCTGAGATCAGATTTGGGACAAGAAATCAATAGGAGACAAATGAGCTATGCAAATATATTGAATAATTCTGAAAAGATGATCTCATACAAAATATATTAACTTCTCTGACCCTACCACGCTTATTGCAGGTAACATTTTGGGACTGAAAAGTCATTACAGTCATGCTGAATAAACCAGCTAGAGGGCTGCCTTAGGCCAGTTCCATCTCAATGCTTTCTGATGTGTAAACACACAGAGCATTTTATTTCCTAAACTGTCATAGATTATTTTAAGGTTTATGCAGGTACAAGCCTAGTGTTACAAATCTATATAATTCTTTAATTTAAGAGTTGGATTAAGCATATGAAAGGCAAGGTTTTTCATCTGAGCAAACATAACATAGAAATCAGAAAAGTTTTATCAGTTCCCTAATCTGAAATATTTGGAGTTCCAGTTAGTGAATAAGTTTAGCTGTGATTGATGTTCCCCAAGAGTATCTTTATCATTTGTAGCAGTGATGGTCTTCTGGAGATGTCAAATTGGAAACCTTTTAGATATTTGGATAGTTCAGCAACCATTTGGTAAATGTCAAAGGGTGAAGGCTGCAACTGGGTCAGCAGGGCAGAGAGCCGACAGTGCAGAATAGAAAACAATGTAATACTTGTAACTTCACCCCGGAGTTCCCTCTCCAAATAGAGACTTTTTTCTTTGAAATGTCTGCATCAAATCCAATAATTCCTTTGCTGTTCTTGTGTTCTACCAAAATGTATAATGGTTTGTGCTGTTGACAACTCCAGTCAAAACAGAATTTAAAAGAAACATATGAGCAACTCTTCATACAGAAGTCACATTCTGTATGAAAAAGTATGGAGCATTAGAAAAGTTCAAAATACAAATGAGTTTCATAAGTCAAACCGTTCCTGTGTGTGGCTGGGCACATCTGTTATCAATAAGAAGTTTCATAAATCATTGAAGAGAGAAAAAAAAAAAAAGAACATTCTCAGATCTCTCAAAAAATGCAGACCTCTCAAAAAAATCTCTTTTCATTCAGTGAAAGATGTAAATTTTCAAAATTCAGGGTCACTACCTCTACATTGATCCATATAAAAATCTACAACAGCTCCTTCTGTTTGTGGCTTTCAAATGTATGTTAGCTACTGGCACTTTTAAGGACCTCAATTACTTGGTAGAGAAATTTTAAACAAGAGGGAGGGATGAGAATGAGACAGAATACTACAGAATTGACACAGAGGAGTCTTTCTGATATTGATAATGTGCTGGCATCTGCTTCTACCTTTTATTTTTACAAAGTGGAAAACAAATTAACCATCAGCATGAGATACATACTTGAGTTTATAGCAATGATACAGAGAGAAAACTTGGTTATTACAGTGGTTAGCTTGTGTGCTACTTGGAGAAGAGCTTTTGTGACCATTTTGACCTGAAATACTTAAAGGTAGCTATACCGAAACTCCCTATTTATTCTAGTTCAAGGAGTATTTATACGCCTTTTTTATCTTATCACAATTCTTGTGGCTATCTATCCTTCCCAGAAGCTAGCTGTGCACACTGAAGAGAAGCAGAAACTTTTAAGCTAGGCTGAAATTTTTGAGGGTAAACACTAGCTCTTGGTCAAATCCAGTTCTGACTTACTGTAGCCTATAAGCACTGTTGCAAATTATATGAGTGACATAGGAAATGTTGCTGTAGCAGCTCACCATCACACTGAGTAGCGGCAATTTCTAAGGCACCGAGACCAGTGTGATCAGGCAGAAAGGAATTAAATCAATTCTCTGCAATGAATCCTAGGTGCAAACACAAACTGTTCCATGAAGACCTGCTCAAAAACCTGTCAAGGCTGACAGAAAGAGTTGGGCATTCAGCAAGCCTTGATGAGGGCCACAGAGTACAGGAAATCTTCCCTTCTTGCTTTGGCTTTGAACCATTCTGGAGGACGTAACCTGGCCTGTGAAACAAGTCTGGCTGCTCTGCAGAGCATCAGGCAGTACATCCAGTCTGCTCTCAGCACTACAGGGGTCCCAAAAGGGTCATCCATAAACAGCATTGCTAATGTTCTTAAGTCACTTCATGAAACCAAACTTGTCTAAACACAAGAATTTTCTTCTCCCTGTTTCTTTCATCAATCTGTTAAATAAGCGTTAGAGAAATCATCTACCTCTTTCTAGAAGAACTGTATTTCATTCACTCATCCCATAACTGAACAGAATGGCAAAGCCATGAAATTTTTGCTTAAATCATGATCTGCTGTAGGAATCATGAACAATAGCTCTATCTTGCAACACTGTCTATCCTGAGAATTACTGACTTGCTGAGATAGTACTCAAATAAAAATCCTGGATATGACTCCTTGCTTGAAACTAGTTTCTGAAAACACATTGACCTCTCTCCTTTGATCTATAGCTCTGTTAAGGAAATGCCAGACAAAGAGGGAAACTTTTGGAAAAGTTCATTATCACAAATTCTGGCCTAGTAGAGATATTACAGCATTTCTGTGAGTATGACCTACAGAGTAGGCTTCAAAAGTTGCTAGCAATCCTATTTTTTTTTCAGGCATGGAAAGTTCAAGGTAGAGGTATTGCATGGATGCGTTTATTCAGGCTCAGCAGTTTATCTGCTGTGCAGAACTCTAGTTCTAAAAGTAACTCTAGATCTTAAAGTAACATATGCTTGGTGCAATCCATGCTGTCAAGAGACTTGTAGAAGGCAAGCCTCAGAGCCTGGTGAGAAAAACAGATGTTTAGGGCAAGGCTGTTGCAAGAATCAGGAGGGATTTAATATATTTAATATATCTAGTATATTAAAGTCTCTCCCTTCTGGTCTGCCACAAAAAAACCTCACACCAGTCAACCAATGGTAGAGATTGCCCCCACATGCAATGTTAGCACTGTATTTAAAGGCTGAAGAATATAGGCACAGAGCACAAGAAAGGACCAAGCAAAGTACTGTCTCTCCCAGGCATGAGTGAATCTGAGCTATTTACTGCAGGCTGTTTCATTTCCTTAAACAATCTTCTTGTTCCAACACAAGTCCTACATATTTAACCTCTGTAGTTCACTTGGACGTTGAAACTTTAAAGCAAATAGTACTATGCTTAGTCAGATGCCATCCAAAAATGTCAGCAATCATCACTGAAACAGTTATTTCTTAAATATCTTCAGTCTACCTATAAAGTATGCAGTGAACTTTACTTGCTCAATGTTTCATAGCTTTTGGTATCTAAAGGTGATATTTAAAACTGTATATTGATCCTGAACCAAATATTTTTAGAAGATAGTGCCTCAGAATGAGCTCTCTGGGACTGTGAACATGTCATCAAGTGCAAGTTTTGACTGGAGGACAGAAATGTGTTCCAGAAAAAGAGTGCATTCGCTTTTCACTGATGAATGAATAATAATTGCTACTGATACTTCTGTGATTTATGTGTAAGTTCTCTAGTTGCTGACAGTAAACTGTCAACACAAAATACCATTCAAAAGATGTAGATACTGGAAATTATTTTATAATTGCTTCAAAAATAAAACTTTAAGGCATTAGTTTTAGAGAAATGTGAAAATACAGAAAGTGACAAGATGGCCTCTGAAGAAGTAATCAAAGAATACCAGTGTTATCTACAGGTAATTTATCTTGATATGGCAATAAAGTACATGCTTTTACTTCCCAAGATTCCATAAATGACTTGATACATCTTGGTTGAGATTTATGTAATGCTAATAATATACTACCTTATCTCTCAGCTGAAGAAACAAAAATTGGCAGATGAAGATGTTTTGCCCTGTGGCCACTGGTGTCTTTAATCAAATATTTATCAAAATGTTTCTCAGCTTCCTGACTGCACAAGAGAGAAGGGAATAATCTATTATTCTGAAGACATCAGGAAAGCTACAATAGGAACATTTGACAGATGTAGGAAGAGTACTATATCATATTGTTTGAACTCTTAAATGTTAGCTCTTGGACAGCAATTTGTTTACAAATGAATGGAAAATGAAAGTGACTACCTGTCCATACTGATAATGTGCTCCATTTTGAATTGCCCTTGTTGATTAATACAGCAAAAATATATTACGGATTATGAAATAAAATTTTCCAACTCAAAGGATCTCCGAATACAGGGACTATGATTATATTGAAGTTTAATATAGATACTGAGTGTTTGTAGACTTCCTTTGCAGTGTTTTTACAGTAGGAATAATTCCACTGAAAACAGTTAATGCTTAGAGAGATCCAACTTATTCTTAAAATTTTGATGATAGAAACAATGGTTTCTGGATCTTGAACATAAGACTACACAGATGACCATTAACTTTAATAAAAGACAAGTCATGTGGTTTCCATTATTAGAGTGAAAGAGCAATTAATCTTACATTTATGTTCTGCAATGTTTGCAAAATAGATAAGAAGGAAGCTTTATCATATATCTTCATCAGAAGCCAGTGAGGTTAGATTCTTCAATAATATGTCAGAGAAACTGGCAGAAATTAGGCAAGTGGCCAATGTCAGGTCTGTCTTTAGTCAGGTGGTGTTAAGATCAAAGTGGTGTTACTGCAGAACAGTACTATATCAGTTCTAGACCAGTAAATCTGCTTGGAAAATTTTCTGGAAGATAAAGTTACAAAACCTATATTAACTACATCTTGCAAGCATTTTTTTGAGGCATACCCAATCAGCCAGTAAATGAATTGGGACCATTTATGGTAAACAGACTACTGCCTTAATTATGAACACTGTCACAGCATTTCCTACTCATGTGTGCTTGGCAAGACACAGAGAAGACAGGAAGCATGCTTGGATACTAACATCCATACAAAAAAGAGCATATGGCCAGGCACACATGCATGCACACACACACAAAATTGAAGCCCTGGCTTTTCTGTTTCATTACTACTGTTTCATGATCACTGTTAATTGAATAGATACTGGGAAAATACTCTGAAAGCAGTTCAGACTATAGGAATAGACACCTGTGAAAGAAAAGGCAGAAACCAAACTACTTTTATTCACTCCTTTGTCTCCTTCATTGCCACCACCAGAACAAGGTGTCTTAAGATTTTACCCCTTTTGAGAAGAAAAAAAGTCATCTTTTGTTTAGAAGTCTTATTGTTATTTGCTGACACTCATGACAGGACTACTTAAAATTATACAAGCCTTTTTCCCCTTCAGCTAGCACTAAGAGGCAATTCAAGAAATTGCTTTCATGTACCATTGTCAGGCTCAGCAGGAGTCCGAGTTGCTGAGCAACCATCTTCCTTATTTGCTGTAATTCATCTTTTAACTACTAAAAGAACTACTGATGGATTGACCAGAGAAGAAAAAGCAAAAGAGCAGGAACTACTAAATACTGAATCGATCAACTATAATATTAATCCATTTTGACAGACAAGTAATGAAAATTTACTTCCTTATGAATTGCATCTTAAAAGCTCACCTGCCTTTGAAAACGATGTATTGTTTCATCAGTGTGCTTATGAAGCTTTCATAATACTGCTTTGTCAGGTCAGAACACTGCTTGAGAAACAAGTGATAATGGGCCAAATTATGTAGAAGTTTAAATACATTGAACCTGCCTACAAAATGTTAGTGAATGTAGGGTAATACTGATACTTATTAATTATATTGCAATTGCCTTTAGAGGCCTCCTCAGAACCTGCTAAGGCACTTGTGAGGAGAGGAATGGGGAACCTGTGATGCCACATCAGCACTGCTGTGGATCTACCAGAGATGTTTGCAGCAGTAAAATTAGAATCTGCCTAGGGCAATTAGTTGCTGCAGCCCTCCTGACTGCTTTGCTTTCCTGAAGCTATGGCAAATCACAAGGCTGGAGAATCCTGGACTGTGGGGCATTTGCATTTTGATGGATAAGCTTCTTGTCCAAGGAATCCACAAAAGCAATGACTTTGCAAAAAGAGAAAATCTCTTTCTATAGAGAGTTCTCTGCAAAAGAAAAAAACATACCAAGAATGTGGGAAAGGAGATAAAGGACATAAAGAATGGAAATATTTCATGTGATTGTGAGATCTGGCACCAGCTTCTCTTAACCTCAAACATCACCTACAGGTATCCTTTCCTAGATTTGCCAGTAACGGTGAATAAAGACATAGTCTTATTGTCTATAAGCATATAGTTAATACAGCAGCAGTATTGGTACTGGATGAAATGCTAAAAATTGAGTGGATCAAGAAAGCATTTTTTTCTGTTCAGCATATGAGCCTTGTTGAGCCGAATCCATGACCCTGCCTTCCAGAGACACATAAATTTAGATGGCTGACAACAGCTTGCTATTTTACCGTCAGGCAGTTCCCAGGGTGTGTCACACCCTAAATATAGGCCACAGCTTTGTGATCTCAGGTCCATGGGCTGATGTAGCCTCTTCAGGCACGCATAAGGAAGAGAAAATTTAGTTTTGCAAGATCCCAAGACCATCTATGTTTAGTTGCTGAATGACAGCTGTTGTCATACAACTTATTCATTGACTGCAAGCAAGGACTGAGAAGACAAATCTGGAAATAATAATTTACTCATGGAAACACAGAATGACCTTCTAAAAAAGGTATCCTAGTGTGATGGTGACAATTTAAGCCTTAATTGTACTCAGTAGTGGCCACAATGACAAGTGTCACAAACCCTCACATACTGAAGGCAATTTACAAACTAAATGTGGTAATTCTTAGATTGGTTTAGCAGCTTAATAAATGCTTCTGTTCTTTACTGTTCATAAGTCTGTGGACAGTACAGAAATTGTTGAATAGTCACTGAAGAGCCATCAGAAGAGATGTTCTGAATCTGTAATAAGGTTGTTATTCCATTCAGATTAATTTAATTTGTATTTCTGGTGGTAATTCACCAATTTACATTAGTTTCCTTTCCTCTGAGAGCAAGGGAATTTCCAATCAGTTGCATTATTTTTTCTATTTGCTGGTTGCCAGCACAGATAAGAACTGCAGGGTTTTTTTATTAAACTAAACACAAACCATTTTGGATAAAAAAAAAAACCAAACCAAAACAGTCACCTTGAAATTTGTGGTTGCAAGTAAGTGTATGAACTAGAAGAATAACAGACTTGTGTTACAAAAGCTTAGTAAGCAGGGCTGTTCCATGAGCTGTCTTAATTAGGCTTTTTAATTGGGAACAGAAGCTGAAGGAGACTAAGAAATCATAAAATATTTTTTTTTCTGAAAAAATGGAGTTATGTCCTTGATCATTTTGATACCCATATTTATCGGCTGAACTTGGCTACTAAAAGCTAGGCTTCAGGGCTAACATGAATACTGCTAAAAAGGATAAAAAATATTTTTCTTATGGTTATTGCAAGATATTTTTATTAACTGTTACTTGAATAACTTGTGCAAGGCCATAACTGCTTTACATATTATCACTGAGGACTTAATCTTGAAACTACTGTATGGAATTAGAGCAGCATGAATTGAATTACATTTTTTATTTGCCAACTTACTAAGCAGGAATGAGTCAGCTTGTCACATAAAAACATTGTGGGTAAAAACACCCCAAAAATATTGATTACTAAAAAAGCAAAGACCTGTCTCATGCGGTGACACAGAGTCATTTTTTTTCATGAAATTGGAGTCTATGGACTGAACAGAAGAAAAATGCTGAACTTCTGATAGTTAAAAATATTGTACTCTTAACATATACAAAAACCATCATGATACTGAAGAGAATATTAAACTTAAGGAAAAGGAAACATCATGTTCATCATTCACATCCCTCCTAAGGAAATTGTGCTACAATTGCAGTTCACACTAGAGTTAAGCCCAAAATAGTAATAACAATTGAAGCTTCCACCAGTGTCACTTCTTCCCTTGAGCATGCAAAGGCTCCAAATGCCACATAAAGCAGGGCACTGAAAATGTAAACTTTAACCATGGGATTTTGTGAGCTTTCATCTATTCTTGTTTTGTCTTGGCAAAACTTTAAAGAGCTGGCTAGCTTGTATCTACATTTAAATGTGGGTTAATAGGAAAAATGTGCAGGGACATTGATAACATAATTACAAAATAAATTAAAGTTCATCTTATCAGTAGAATACTCTGTCTGTGCACATTTTGGAGTGGAGAAGGTACAGGGACTTCCTGCTGGTGCTTTAATCTGTTCCAATAGCCAGTATGAAGTCCTGTTTGAAAAGAGTCAAACACTTGCTAAAGTTTTGTACTTGTGGATGCACATTTATATCATCATGCATTGCATTATTGATTCACTATGCAGAATGTGGAGATAAGAAAGTTCAGCTATAATACAACATGTGATGTGATCTGTAGGAATTTGATAGTCAAAAGCACTTCATCCTTTTTTGAGACAGAAAAAAAATAGACAGCCGCTGAGAGTTTTCCAACATATTGTTGGAAGCTCCTTCATTGGAGGTGTCCTTAACCACTGCCCTGGGAAAAACTATGAAAGTACAATACACCAAACCTGTCCTCTTCATCCTTTGAGGAAATATTACTGTGCTATGAGTTATCAGTACCTCATTAGTACCAATAATAAACCCAAAGTTTCAAGATCACTTGAAAGCATAAGTTCTTCCTTATGTAGGCTTTCACATCTTGGAAAACAGTGATAACACTGAAGGTGGCATGAGCAACTGAGCGTTATGAAAGGTATCTATGAGTGAATACAGGTTTCCATTCATCCCTTGGCCTCATCTCAAATACATCTCCTTGTCAGCAAGATGGCAGAGAGGATACTGCAATAGGAATATCTCACTTACATGGAAATTTGTTCCCCAAGTAGAAGAGCAAACAGAAGTCGGATGGAGAAAGCACAAGGACCAGTTCATTGCTGAGAAGTAAGATGAATTAGGTCAGAAAAAAAAAATAAAAGAGCTTTTAGCATCTAAACTTAAACTGATGTTTTCAGACACCTGCTGAAAATTAGAGAATTATAAAGGGAACTTGTGTTCTGTTAAAAACTGTGTTGCCCAAGAAAACAGTGGATTGTCAAAATGCTCATATGGATTTAAACCATGTTTTTACTGGATAGTATCAAGGAATAAAACTAAGGTCTCCAAGCAGAAATCACACTTTTAATAATGAAAGTAATTTCCCAAGAAATATTCATTTTAGAACATTAATGATTGCAAAAAATCCTTCTAATTACAAAAGTACCTCACTAATAAGACAGTTACTTTGAAAGTCAGAAAGAAAAGATGAGCATCTGCTATTAATTTTCTCAAATGTATTTTAAAAGCTGATACAAAAGGAGGGAGTTCTGAAAGAGAAGTGTCTTTAAAATTCTTGCTAAAGCATAATATTGTCATAAAAAAATCTAGCAAAAAGGCTTTCTTTTTTATATTGAATGTATGCCTTGTTCACACTGAAAAGTTTTAACTCTGACCAGCATGGGAATCACCTACAGAATTGCTTGATTAAAAATGCTCTTACCAATATTTAAATATTTTAATAAGAATAAATTTTGCATTTAACTCTTTCAGAATTCTGTAAGTTTTGCCTTTTCATTAAGTCAACAGAACAGAAAAGTACCTAATCCGTAAGCCTCAGCTTACGTTCTTTTCTGTTGTTGAATAAAAGTAGACAGTAGCTTTTAAGTAGTAGAAAATAAATATATAACTAAGCAATGCATTTCTTAGCTGTTTCAGGCCTTCTTGCACATTTCCATGACACAATGTCTGCAAATACAATGGCATAATGCCCACTGGGGAAAAGACTGGAATGCTATTTGTTCCCAAAACTGCATTTCCTTGTAAGGGAACAAGCTTGACTTGGCAAACAGTTTCCAACCTTTCACTACATTTTTAGATAAAAATCAAGGTTGTCTATTCTAATTATTATTTTTTCTTTTTTCTTTTTTTTTTTTTAAAGATCAGAAGATTAGGGAAGGAGAAATAAATGTCTTTTTGTGGTTGGTAATACTGAACACAGAGAAGATTCTTCCTTTCACAGATCCTAAGAAGTTCATTCTTAATGGTTACTAAGCAAGACACGTCAAGAGTTATTTCTTAATTTATATAAATAGTTACATATTTAGACCTAACAATTACTTCAATGCCTCGTAAATAAAATGCTTCCTGAAGCTGCATTGGTACAGCGTAGCACAGAGCTGCAGTGATAAGAGATAGCATACAGCCTACGAATGGGCGCTGCTCTATAAACATTTATAGGATAATAAAAATACACTTAATTGCATGGTATGACAAAAGTATTATTTAATTTGCTGCAGCTGACTAGTATTTCTTCCAGAACAGCAGCAATTCCAGAAATGGCCTTGTAAGAAAGAGCTGAAAAGTTGTATACTACAATGATACTGCCTCTGAATTTAGATCCAAAGTAACTGTTCAAGCATTTGTTAAATGTTTGACATTATGCCTAGCATAAAGCCATAACATCACATGAACCATTTAGTTTCTTCAGACATTAGTATTTTCAGTAATTCTTCAATAAAATAAAAAAAATTCTTCAACAAAAAATAATGTATCTATACTTTGTTTAAAACACACACCTTTTTTATGTGGTACTGTTTTTATGGCAAGGGGAATATTTTGAAGATGAATAAGATTCCAGTGAGGAGGAAAGAAAAATGATGAAAAACGTTTCAAGTTCTTAGAGCAACAGCAAGTCAGAAAAATGGATTAAGCCAGAAGGGAGCTGTGCTAAGGAGTAGAATCAAAACCCATGAAAAAAAACTGTGAGTGGAAGACTAGAAAATAAATTTGGGAAGTAAAATGGAATGGGAGAAAAGTCTTTGACCATGAATTAGGCTGAACAATGGAAAGGTGAAGCTTCAGCTGCCAGAGACATGGATGGTACTCCTGTGGAGCAGAAAAATAAGCCATTGGGCTCCAACCTAACCTCCTGGCTCAGGTGTTACTCTTGACATACAGTCTTTCTTTCTTCATAGGCTTGTACTTTCTTCAGACATTGTAAGTAAGCTAAAGGGTCTCCAGTTTTGCCTGGAGAGAAGATATTCAACCCATGAATGATGAAATAAGAATCATGGAGACACAGAAGCCTGGAAAAAGTTGATATTTCCTTGAATTTACATGTCATCATTGGTAAAAGCTGGGCCTGAGCCCTTTCTGCTTAGACCTTAAAGAGAACAGAGATGCAGTGGGCTGCAAGGAGCCCATGTTCCACATTTAAACTGGATATGTACAGATTTTAAAGTTTTCTATGGAACTGGGGAGTTTGTGTGATCTTTCAGTGCTGCTTCAATGTCTGCTTGTACACTAATGCATAAAATTCATCTTCATGAAGCAAGCAAATAGAAAGCTCTCAAGCATCTCAAGGTATGTAAATGTTCAGTTCTATACCTTGCACATCCTTAGTTTACAGCTGCACGTATACAAAAATAGCCCATGAAAAGTTTGCCTAATGAATCAGTTCAGTGAAAGAACACTTCACAAAGGGGTATACAAAACATATATTATCCATTTTTTCCTAATAAAGGAAAAACAAATCTTTAGGAAACATCTGGCTTCCCAGAATCTGTAGGAAGTCTATGGTTAACTCCCTCTACAGCAGCTTAAGAAGAGTTTGTTAGCTTGAATAGGAGTATTTTAATAAAGCAGTAGACATACTCTTGCTTAGCAAAACTGCAGCGATGGGTAAGACACTCATGAAAAATGGACATGTTTACTCACTCTGCCTAAAGCTGCTGCAGGAGGGAAAATAGAATGCTAAACAACCGTGATGACACTGAACAGTGTGAGCTGATACTGAGTGCAATAACGCTGAACTTCAACAGGGCAACTAGCCCAAGTTACCACATCTGTTTACAGATGATTATTTTTAAAGACAAGATTTGAATTCAGTCCTGCTCAATTATATATCATTAATGCAAAATTAAGTATAGGTATTTGGGGGCAGGGTTGGTAATGGGAAGGGATGGGATGCTGAAAAAGAATAATTTCATATTTTCATCCAGAAAGCAGTACCAGCAAAGCTCCAACTTTAAATTGTATTTCAGAAGCTTAAGAAAACACCGGGTTTTTTTGGCAAGACAATCTTTTAACAGCTGAACCATAGAAGAAGTCCCAAGAGGCTTTTCACAGCTGGAAGGCTACCTATATCAATTAGATTCAGACCAGACTACAGCTAGAAATCAGTTTTAAGATGTTTGCTGCCATCTAGTGTCTTTATTTCCGTTTCCAACCGTTAAAAAAGTGGCCATCTTATTGATAAATTAGTTCAGAGGATAAAGTAGGTATCAGTACAGTATCCTGCAGCTGACACCACAGAGGAAACTCAACGATGCTTTACATGAACTCGGGGGCTTGCTTGGTGTAGATTCAGGATAGAATCTTTAAAAGTGGTAGCTACAACTGCCTGCTAACAAGTCTTGATTCATTTTAGCACAGTAACAAGAAATATCCTTTCACGTAGACTGGAAAGGGATATTAGAACATATGGTTCAATTTATTTTTTTTAATGGTTATTGGAAAAAAATCTCCTAAATTATGTGCCAGTTGGGAGCATCCTAAGATTTGGGGACATGCAAATAAACAAACACCTAAAAATACTGTCTACCAGCTAAATTGAAATGGGGCTGTCTTGTCAAAAAATAAAGTTGCAACTTCAACTGCTATGGTTGTTACTTTGAATAAACAAATTGAGGTACAGCTGGCATTTAGCCTACAGATAACACATCACCTAAAGAACATTCATAATTTACGCAATAGGAGTACCTTCCTCTATTTCCTAAGAGTATAAGCAGATAGGTTCATTGCTATTTGTTACTCCTGTTTGCACCATTAAAGGAACACATCCTTTAAAACAATTTGTAGCCTCCAGAAATATTTTCATTTTTACTGACTCTGGGGAAATGCAATATTTTGATAAGAGCTAATAGGCTGTTTTCAATATATTTATCAGTTTCAGAGTCAAGGATCCACCTCTACATGGAGTGTGGTACAGGAGTCTCTCAACCAGGGGAAATCAGAAGTATTAAAATCTGTATGTAAGCACGTAGCTTTTATAGCACTTAAATGAGTAAAATACTGATTCTGAACTCAAATGGGTCATGTTCCGTTGATCTGAGGGCTAGTGGTTGCAAAGCAGACATAACTCACTGCATCCTCTCCTCCAAGGAAGTTCAGCATCCTGGGAAAAAGGTGCAATGTCAAAATCTTCTCCCCTTTCTGGTCCCTTCTTCTGATTTCCTTCTGTCAAAGACTTATTCTCCCCTCACGCACCTCTGAGTCTCTTCCCTCTATCCCTTTGTTGTTCATTCTCATTTATTGCTGTACATCGAAGCCAGAATTCTCCCCCACATTGCAGTGTGAAGCAGGACAGAACTTTCCTCTTTCAGCCCTACTGCCCAGCACTGCACTGGACTTGAGAAAAACCTTGGTGCAGTAACTCTGGGGAAAATTTGGCATATCCTTGTCGTTGTGGACTGCAGTGTGCTGTCTCTTTCTGCTGACTGAATGCAAACCACTCAGTCACACCAAAGAGCTTTGAGGGGATGGAAGACTCCTGGTAGTTTTCTCCCTGTGAAACCAGTTCAATATTTGACAGCTATCATGTCATTTCTGAAAACATATTTACAGCCAGTTTGGGAGAGTAAACCCAGTCAAATATGTGGAAGAAAACACCTTTAACCTCTGGACAAGTTTTTGTTTTGGGTCCCTACTTCAAAGAATGTAGTAGAGATGTCTAGTGAAACAATACAAAAAATTGTATTTGTTAGGTGGAAGAAATATCTGAACTCATTTTTAAGAATGTTTGATTATCTTTGCACAAACGAGTCCAATGAATATAATTTTTCAGTTACCGTAGCAGTAACAATTCAGTAACTGCTTTCCTGCTTCAGTGCAAGAACAGAATCTATGGCCATAAATTATAATTTCACTTTTTTAAGAAGTAAACTAGAATTCCTAAATCCTTCCAGAGTCTTGAATTTTATATGTAAAACTCTTGCTATAGCAACTGTTAAATCTAATCTGAGAAATGTCTTTATAAGTGTAGCAATACACATCATCCATATCAACAGTGCAAAACTGTAAAATACTTGGACTAAGAGCTTTCTGTAAAATATTTTTGGTACCTTATAAAGTGACTGATAATGTAAGATTATTATGGCAGGAAGATTTCCTGAAGAATCACTAAAATAATCTCAATTTAGATTGAATATTTTTGAAGGGAGCACAAAAATGTATCTGTAACATGGTGCCCAGGCATGTGTGTGACTATAATAAACATAAAAAAATCAGAACTGGTTCTTCAAGGGTCAGTCTGGGACATAAAGTAGTCAAAAAAGATGTTTACAACAGGAGAATAACTGTCCCAAACTGCCTATCCATGACATGGGAGAGTACACACGAGCCTCGGAGGGCTATGGTTAATGTGTGCTACTACTTCAGCATACCTCTTCAACAGAGACCAGTTGTCAACGAGGGCCAGTATATAACAACTTTTCTTTGACAGTGTAATAGGATGTGTGCTCATATTTGACATAGACACTTCAGTTTTTATGGCTCTGGCCCTGTTTCTTCTATCTCAGCTACCTGATGTAGTTATGGCAGACTAAGCAATAAAAGCAGTCTTGCTGAATAGAAGTAATTTGTCCTAAATCCAATGATCACTGTTACATTGCATTATTAATGCAGTTAATGTCTGTTCTTGCATAAAGCATGTTAATGTAGGTTTAAAATTAGAGATTAATTGTTCGTATTACACATTTCTATTTTTGTAAGTCAAAGCTGTTCTAGAGTAATGACATGCAAAAATACAAATCACATTAATTTGGATTCATTTGCAAATGCTAAGTTTTTTTAATAAAAAAAAAAGGACTGTGTACTTTACTTCAAATCATCAGCTAACAATTTATGCATTTCCTTTTATGGTTTGATTAAGATGGTTAACTATCAAAAGCTATCTTCACAAGTGTTGTTATAGCCTAAACTCTATTTAAGAAGCACTTCAAAGGCTTGCACGTGCTTCATGTACACTTCTGAAGCTTTATTGCCCTTGGCCTTGGAAAACACTTTAGCTTACCAGTTTAACCTTAACATTAATCTCAAATTCTAAGAGAGTACCCTTGCAATGGGCCAGCTCTATCTGTAGAATTTACCTATATAATATTCTACTGAAAGAATGAGTATAGCCTTTATTTGTACTTCTATTCAAGCTCCTTTGAAATATTTGGAATAATACCACTTTTGGGGAGCAGTCTTTCCTACTGACATCCATGTCACTTCTATTTGTGCCTCACCAACAATTTTGAACCAGGACTTGGAGCGCTATGAATCTAAACTTGTCCTTGCAGGTTTGGATTAGGGCAGGCTTTGCTTTAAGTTGGTCAGGAACCTTGCTGGTCCACAGAGTGTGTGCATGAACAATAAAAGTACTTTAAAACTGTAGCCAGAGTATGTTCTGTAAACTTCCATTAATTCTGTCAAAAGTAGGCATCTGTGTACTCGGAATCATGATACCCAGTGCTGGTGCAAGTGTCCAGCACAAATGCTGAGGACACACTTACAGAAGAGGGTTATATTTTGGAGGCAGCAAGTAGATCCTGTTAGAGGTCAGATTCTACAGCTTTTCTTGATTTATAAATGAGAAAAAGGATGAAGCACAAGTTTTAAGAGCCTGTCTAGCACAACTACTAGCTAAATACAGTCCATTATGATTCTCAAGCATCTGCTCCTAGTCAGCTGTGAACACCAACGTGGCCCTTTATGTTAGAATCTCTGCTAGTATATTTAGAAAGTCTGCTGAAAAAAAGGGCCTTGAAAGCACAGGGACTTCTTCCTAGGAGGAGATTCACACTTAAACGCTGGGGAACATACGGTCTCTCAATTCCAAAATCTACCACCACTGATTATCAATAATCAACATTTTTGCTTTCAATCTCTGTGGTACATTACTTGCAGAGAGAAAAATAATTTTAAAATATTTCCCTGCAAGACTATACTGTTACATTACTGGCTTATAATATTACAAAATGATACTGTGAATCCAAAGAGATTGAAGGCCATAATTTCAAAATGCAAGGCATTTGATGGGCTCCTTATCCTTTCTTTATCTCTTCCATCATCTCCTACTTATAATTATGTCCTTGTGTATACTTCTTTCTCTGCGCCCCTGCCCTTATACCCCAACTCCTTTTCCTTGCCAGGTGTTTGTTTTGACCTGCTCTGAACTCCCAGATTCTCACATTTTTAATTTAGGAAAGCACTTGCAATGTTTTAGGTGGAAATTATTAAACCTCTGCACTACAGATATACAATGGCAAAAATGCAACTCACAAAGGAAGCTTAGACTCTATGCCTTTCTCATTCATCCTTAACCAGGATTTTTCATTAAAATAACCTGCAACCTCAAGTGTTCAGGAAAACTTTACTACTCTGAAGACAGTCCTTGAACTACAGCCCTTATGCTGCTGCTAGTACTTTTTATAGATGAGCATTTTAACCACTTTTGGGATATGACTCACTAAGGTGATAATCATTCACCTCAGGCAGTTTATTTATTGTGGAAAGTATTTCAAGCATCAAAAGAGATGCCCTGGAGAAGAAAATCCATTGCAAGCTGAGAGTCACATCTCTGCAGCAGGCATGTGCCCCAGGTTGCAGACAGCCACACTCATCCAGCAGGCAGAGAGCCCCAGGTGGTGGCAGAGGTGGATTCTCAGACCCCCTGACCAGTGTCCTGCAGCTTCTGGGCAGGTTTATAACCAGGAGACAGCTTTCTGAGGGTAGTTCCTTGGCTTGATCAGGGTGACAGAGGGCACTGGGAAGAGGTAGCTAGGTATAGCTACTGTGCTGCCTTTATGCTTTGGAAACCAACTAAGAGAGTCATCTGAAACATGAAGAATTCAGTCTTATAATAAGATATAAAATGGTGTCTGTCTTTTAGATTCCTGATAATGGAAGCCAAACCATTTTCTCTGAGCACTGGAGGGCACTGCAGCACTGAGGAAGAAACGTGCTCCAAAAGGACATTCCAGAAAGTAATGAATGTTTGCAGATACGAGGAGGGGCTGGGGGCATCAGAAGACAGCAGAACACCAATCATTCATTACTGATCTGGCACACTTAGTCCCCCTTCAGCTGGAAATGTTACAGCTTTATATAGTCCTTCAAAGGTCTCAGCAAATCTCTACATAGGCAGGCTCTGTAGCCTCAGATATGTGCTTAATGTTTCCTTTTCAAGTACTCTCATTTTCCTTGAGCACTTGAATTGATTTTTTTCATATATTACATTATGTTTGAGATTTTAGTGAACAAAATACACAGCTAATTCTGCCCATCCAAACATAGAGCCAGGTAGGCAGGGGAAGTGGCCTCGGTTTTGCAGCTTGAGTGTGTTATTCAGTCTGTTCACAATATAAGCCTCAATTAGGTAATTCTTTGTTTATCTCAATAATGTTTTCCTAAAAAACAAGATCAGGTGCCACACTACTTTTTCCTTCCTTCTCCAGCCAAATCTTTTTGCTCTTTCTGAGCATCTCCAATCTGCTCTGCATTTAGGGGAAGGAGAAAATCTCATTTGAGGTGATGGCTCTCCCCTGCTTGAGAAACCAGCAAAGAAAGAGAAAAGAAAAAACCTTCTCTGTAGTGAAAATAGGAAAAGGAGTGATTAAGGGGATATTTAAGATTAGTTTAAGAGAAATTCTTCCTGTGAATCTCAAAAGCAAATAAGAGACACAGTGCGTAGGTGCGATGGCATTCCTACCTTTACACAGTCAGAACTTGTATCAAAAATACAGCTCCTTACTTTTTTTGCATTTCCTCCCCCTCACAGCATTTACATTCCTTTTCAACTCCAGTTGTCAATTATCTTCCACTCAGACATTTTAATATGTTGCTATTCTGTCACTTCCCATGCTATTGCTCTGTTAAGTCTTGTTACATCTTAGTCCCCTCACATTACAGTTCTGTCCCTTCATCCTCCATTTTGCTAGGGAAGTCCTCCCTCATAATTTTGCTTGCTAGTCTCCCACTCTGTGTCTTACCTTCCATTCCCAGCCCTCCAGCTACATCTCAAGGCACTTCTTTTGGTTTCATCTGTGTGCACCTCCCTTCATACACAGACTTTTCTCTTTGCTACAGGTTCTCAAGGTCAGAACCTTCTTCCTGCTTGGTTCAGAGATGCCTGGCTGCAGCCTTCCTCTGGTAACTCTGCTGAGGTCTCTCAACAGTTAATAGGGAAGGCTGACAGCAAAAGAAGTCATCTTTGAGAGAGGAGTGAGACTGTGGTGCAAAACAGGTTGCAGTGCTAATGGGAGAAACAGGCAGATAGATCTCCCAGGGTTTCTGTGAAATCACTCCCAAACTCCAATTTCATCCAAAGTAGCAAGATTGGTTTTTACCTCTCAGCTTGCAACAACCTCAGGGCATTGCACATCACGGATTCTTAGGTCTCTGTCTCAGGGTGGCAAGCAGTGATTTTACTGAGCAGAAAGCTTTGCCATCTTGTGAGAAAAAAGGATGGCAAAGACAATTGCTTACAGCAGACAGTGTTAGCTCCCAGGGCCTGGCCTGGAACAAGGTATCAGGAAATAAATATATTTGCCTTACAAGCCTATGATTGTCAGTCCCATGCATGCTGGGTTGTGTATGAAGGTAAGAAAGCAGAGCTAGATGTGCTTTAAACTTGTGGCAAAGACGAAACCAAACTCTTGTTATGGCTGTAAAATCACATTCTGTGCCAGGTTTCAGCAATATAAGCTAGTTAGGCAGAACTGCACATGAAAAGAAAGTGGTTATTTTGATTCAGTAATGTTTATATCAATGTGAATTAAAATTTTGTATTTTAAGCCGCATGAAGTTATTCATCAGTATAAATAAAGCTTTCAACAATACCAGAATGAATTTTCTATTTGAACCTCATCCTCACGGGGTTTAATTTCTCTGGGTCTTACGCTTGGTTACTTTTATTATAGAATTAGTTATCTTCCCAGCCAATAAAAAAAAAAAGGTACTCAAGCTTACAAAATCTAAAAAAAACCCCAGATTTCTTGCTGTCTGTCTAATCAGTAATGGGAGGAGAGAAGAGGGAGAAAAGGCATAGCTATTTTTGTGCTTGGCATCAAACAATTCTGTCTTGTGATAACATTATGTTGGAATCACTCATTCATTGCCCATTCAAACTTGCTTAGATTAAAAAGGTCAATTAAAAAATGCAGAACAAAGACGTCCATGTTCTGAAGTGAAGAGATGTAGCAGCTGGAAAATGTAAAGTTCTACTCACACAAAATACAGTTTTCAAGAAGATGGCAAGTCTGAACAGTGTGCTACAAATTGAATGATTTGTTCTGACATTGTTTTGATATAAAATTAAGAAGCTTTTCATGCTCTAACTTGTTTAACCGGGCGGGGGCTAAAGAAGACCTATGCCACCTTCTTCATACTAGGGTGAATAACTGAATACTGCAGGGCATGGAAAGAGCAGGAGATACATCCTTCAGAATGGTGCTGCTCCTCACATGCATGCAAGTGTGACAGGGTGGGGAGAAGCCTGTGCCTTGCTTCCACCCCTGAAATATGTTGCAGTAAATGCAATTTGACAGTGCAGGTTTCCCCTGTAGAGCAAGGCAGTCCTAAGGATTATAAATGGTGCTATGGACTGGTTTTTGTATGTGTTTGCTCAATTTTTATGACATGGGCTCATCTCCTGCCTATAGGAGAATGTCATGTTTGCACCAGGAGGCAGTGCTCTCTGTGTCAGATACCTAAGGTAACTCCAAACTGCCTAGTTGTCTGTGCTGGTGAGTACAAATGCTGAGAGATGGTGCCTACCTTCTCTTTAGTCTGTTTGAGGGGTCAGTTTAATCCATCCATTCAGTCTGATGATCATACCTGTTTCTGGGGCTGGTTTGTTTGCTACTAAGCTGAGCATTTCTACTTTGCTTTGGGGGCACAGAATGCTTTTGAAGGAGCTGAAAAAAGTTTCCTATTAAAAATGATGCCAATATACATAAAATATTTGTAATTGTCTTCAACTTATAGTGTTAATGCTGCAGATAGCATAACAAGCTGATTTGATTATCCCCAGCATTATTCAGCAAGGGAAATGCATTCACTCAATGTTGCTAGGCTACCAGCCTTATTTACAGATAGTTAGAAGCTTCCAGGGCAGAGAGCTGAAAAGCTTCAAGAGCAGATGTAAGAAGGGGAAATAATAAATGGCACTGATGATGCATTAGAATTCATTTTAGTGTGTGTTGTACTGTGGGATCCCAGTGAGAGAACAGGCAAGCAGCAAACACCTCAGCACTTCACTAACCCGTCATACTGCAGGCACTAGAGATCAAGAAAACTGAGAGAGCAAGAGAAAAAGAAACCACTGGTACTGCATGGTAGTTAAGCAAGTTGACGAATTTCATGTAGATTTTCAATTTTGGAAGTCAGTAGCTGAAAGATATGTCACCAAGAATGTATATAAGACCAAGAAAATGCACTAGTGGGGGAGACTATTAAGATAAAAATTCACTGTTAACAGATGGTTGGTTGGGCTACCCTAATGAAACAGAGTTTTCTTATTTGCATTCTGTTGTCACTATTTCAGCTGTACACAGACCTAGCCTGGGGAACTCCTTGTTTAGCAAAGAAAAAGTCTTGCCTCCAACAAGCTTCACACAGCTCATTTTGGAGGCTTGACAAACATTAGCAGTGCTACAATTACAAAGTAAACATACCTGCAGCACTTCATAGCTTGTCCTCAGGGTCCTTCACCAGTTTTGTCTTTGCAAGGTCCACCTACTTCTTTTAGACAGAAGCTGAGGGCCCTCACCACAGCACTGTCCCACAGACCTGGACATGGCACGTAGAGCCAAGGGTTGCATCATGGTCCACCAACAGCCGCAGGCAAGCAGAAGAGTCCAGCCAGACACAGCAGAAGATGGGCTAGAGACAGGGCTGTAACAGAGGCCCAGAGTCCAGCCAGGAGACAAGCTACTAGCAACAGAGGTCTGCACCCCAGCCAGGAGGAAAGCTGCAGACAAGCACACCTGCACCATGGATTAAGGAATGAACGAGGCACAGGCCTGAGCTTAAATGGTGCCCAGAGGCTGTGTGGGTAGGGGTCCCAGGTGAGTCTGCTCAGGGTAACTAGGGCCTCTTGGTGCCCTCTGGGCCTTGACACTTTTTATCCATTTTATGGGTTTCTCAACAAATAAAATGACAATGTGTGTGGGAGAACAAGTGCACTCAAGCCTAGGTCTCAGTGACTGTAAGTTGGGGGTGTCACCTACGTGCACAGCTTCCCCATGCTCCTAGTTAAGCATGCCAAATTTGTTTTTTTACTATTGAAACAATTTACCTACACAGAAAGTAGTACGATTTATGGAATATGGCCCCGTCAAATACACGGCAGAAAGTAGATTTTTGCCAAGATAGCTCTGACGGCTCAAGTCCTGTCCTGTGAGGAAACAGGTATCCCCATCTCCAAAAGAAATCACTTCCACAAATGTGACAGCTTCAGCCTCAGATCTGACGGGTTTAGAGGCACGTTTCTCTTGACGTTGTTGTTGAAAGGTATGTAAATGTACAAGCGTTCGCACACAAGCAGTCTTAATGAAAAAAACCCTACAGATACACAAGAATGGCTTGTTCCAGCTGAAGGAATAGCGGAGGAAATTTGCAATGGTTGGAATGCTGCAGCCAGGTGCTAACCAAGGCTGTACTGTAAGCCTGATGACTAAAACTTGCTGAACACCGTGAGCTTTGCCTCCGGGCTTTGCCTCCCTGGCCCTGACTGGCTGGGCCCGCTCGTGTCAGTGTGATACAGTGCTGGGGAGGCGAGAGGATCTCAGCTGAGGAAGAGAGCACATTAAAAAACAAAGAGAGAAACAAGTAAAATGTGTTTACAGCCTGCTCTGTTGGTTTGCAGCTGGCATGCACTAACATCCATCACTTAAATGTTTAAGGCTCTATTACTCAAGCAGACGAGTGGCAGTAGCTGCAGGCACAGAAGCACATTTTACTCCATTAACCCTCGAATACCACCTGGAGTAACTTCTCATCTTCTCCGGAGTTCCTTAGTTTTGTCCTAGTGTATCAGAGGACAGAGCTTGACTCATCTAATTCAGACACAGCAGGAGAGAGAAAAAGAGGCAAAACGTGTAGGTGGTGTCAAATGCAGGGAAGCCATTAGTACCTTCCAGGCTGCCACAAGCACGTCTGGGAACAGCACACCCAGCAGCCCCTGAGCTACGGCTGATCATCACCAGAGTCGCATGGCCTCTCAGAGCCCAGGGTGCCCAGATAACTGCTGGCACCCAGCCTCTCTGCCAGAGGAGGGGGCCAGCAGTGTGTCTGCTGTGGCATCTCGCCAAGCTGCCCTCCAGCAGCAGTGGGCACACTGGTTGTCTCAGGTCACTCTCTGCAAGGAGGCACATGGGCATTGGCACCTGAGCCAGCTGGGAGCTGCAGCGAAGGGCTGCTCTTCCACCACAGGGTGGACTTAAACCATGTCCACTATCAGCAGTGTAGCTTAGGTGGGTCCTGTGAAGGTCAGTTTGCTCTACACAATGAGTCTTCTGCTATGGGACCTCATCCTTTCTGTGTACAGAGGTGGAAAGCAGGTGCCTACTCAGGGTCAGAGATGTTGTGAGGTGCTGCAAAGGTGTGCTGAGGAACACTGAAAGGTACAGGGTCCTTCCAGATCCACATTGATTAAAGATTCTTTTGTTTTAAAAATATCGCTAATCACTTGAGGCACATTTAGTGTCTGATCCAAAAAAACTTGGTTCAGTGACTTTTAGAGATGATTTAGAGCTTATCTGTGTTAATACAGACCTTAGTTTCTCTGGTTGTTTTTACTGTGGTGACTAATAGCACCCCCTGGCAATGAACACGGATGTTTCTATTAGATATGCATTCTCTTTATGCAAGTCTAATGCTTGATACCAGATGCTTGGGGGAAAAGAACAGTCTTTTCTGGATACCTATACAGAATCTTTGCAGTATTGTATTTATTATGGCATTAAAATTTGGTCTGTGTTGAAAAATATGGGAAAGAAATTAATGTATCAACCTTTAAGTTTTCCATATATATGGGTTGAATGTCCCCAAAGAATCTCAATTTCTGTGATGAGACCTTGAGATTTTTTTCCTCTTTTTTTTTTTTTTCTTTCCAAAAATCAACTCAGCATTTTTTCCCTTAGCCAACTAGGATAGAAATATTTAGCAAAACTGGAGGGTTTCTAAGTTTATTTAGAAGAATTGAGTTGTGTTTTTTTCTATTTATTTCAGTCAAATATGTGTGATTAGGAATTCATTACTTCCTAGGCCATTTATTACAAAAAATCTAGAATTTTTACATCATAATTTATTTTTTTAATTTAGTTTCTTAATTTTTTAAAAAGTAACTGCTTTCTTTAAGATAGATTTCATTTTAAGTGGCAAAACAGAAAAAAAGCCTGAAACCCTTTCTTCTTGCTGAAGGTTAAATTTTTATTTGATGTTTTAAGGGAGGATCTGTTTTCTTGATTAAGAAGGGTTGATTTATTAATTTAATTAGGTTTTGATCAACCCCCCAAAAATTCGTAGCTTTTAATATTCATGGAGGGAAACATCCAGCCTTGATCCATTGCTTGAACAAAGAAGAAAAATGCCTTGAATTGTCAGAGGATGTGTTCTGGGAACTACCTTAAGCCCTGAAAGACTTAGGGGATGTACTCCTTATAGCTTATTCCCCCTAGAGTCACAGGCCCTTGTGCCATACAATCCACATTCTCCTTGCATCCATTGGTCATCTGAAAGTGATTCCTGCAACACACCCTGTCTTGGGACTGAAAAATTGACAGATCACTGTGAAAAAAATAATGACAATTGACAACACTACAACCTGTGAATATTTCCTATGTGCCCTTTCAGTAATTAGGTCTCAGTGTTTTGAAGAAAACTTTAGCTATTCATATGGCCTTCTTGAAGAAAAATTGGCACGAGGAGATAAATCCTATTTGTACTAGGCATTCAATGCAGCCTGAAATAATTTCAGACTGCCAGCTTTCAGGTTATTCATATTTGCACTTACAATTTGTGAAGTTTCTAGTTTTATCAAAGTTTTCCCAGAAAGTTCCGGTTTTGTTTTCTTAGGTTCAGCACAGATAAACTCTTGGAGTGAGACAAGAAATTGAGGTCCTGCAGAAATTCTAGAATACAGGTAAACTTCTCTTCTTTATTCTCCTTTGGTGTATTTTTTTGCTGCGTCCATCTGGAATAATTTTCCAGGAAAGAGATTCCCTTTTCCTACTCAGTTCTTTTTCTTTTAAGATTTTTTTTTGCTTTGTGCTATTTTGGAAAAGTAATAAGATGCAAGTAGGCTACCCTTATCTAAAGTGTCTTTATAAGTAGGACAAAGTCTGAATCTCTTAGCACAAACTTGCACAAAAGTCCAGACCCCTTTTTTTTTTTTTTCCAAGTTTGACTGGTATTTGCATTATATAATACACAATACACAGCTAAATTTAAACACAACTTCAAATAAAAGTAGCACTAATTCTTTTATACCTCACCTGATTTTAAAATAAACGATTGTGAGGTTTGGTTCTCTCTTGTTTTTCCAAATGTTTGTTCTCAACCTTTTGACTTCATAATACACATGGAAATATCATTGGAACAGACTTTCTTGTTATGACAACAGAAGTGTCTTATTAAAAGCAGACTGTCTTAAGGTGTCATTTCTACTTTGCTTCTGTTCAGAAACAGCAGACACAGATGCACAGCTGTATAGGTACACAGCAGTAGGAAGATCAAGTAGTTAATTGAAATTTTAACCCCCAAAAATGTTTGGACTGTATTTTCTGGATGCAAGCAACCCCATCAGGTTAGGTGCCTTCCCTGTCTTCCCTAGATGGTTTCTCCTGCTCAGTCTGATGTCTCACTAGAGATATCAATCTCTTCTGTAAGAGAGAAACCCTTTTATTTTCCTTATGCTTTTGTTGTAGCTCTAGGCTACAACAGAGTAGAGCTCTCACTTGTCCCATTTTTTCCCACAACCTTGTGCTAGTGATTAACAACATCTTTGCTGTCAAAAAGCCACAGTTTAGTGGGAAAGCATGTGACGCAACCGGGTCAAAAGGAGGAGAGGTGATTTAAACAGAGCACTGTGACAGATCTCCATCTGTGCAGTTCAGCTGTCACATGTGGCCTCCCGGATGGGAACTAAAAGTGTGCTAATAGGCTGTGACTTTTCTAAGGTGTATAAACAGCAAACGCTTCTCTGATGGATGACTTGCAAAATATTGTAATAGCCTTAAAAGTGTCACAACATGACAAACAAAGCGAAGTTCTATGTAAATTATGAGTGCTGAAGGGAAATGGAGGGAGCCTAAAAGAAAAAAAGGAGGTGCCAAATTTGTCAGCCATCGAAATTGCAGATGACTGGAAAACATAGCAAATCAGATCTAATAGTTACATCTTACTAAGTATCATCTAGAATTTCATTTTGTTGTCTTAATTTTTCTGTTTTGCAATCTTGTCATCAGGAACCCTGTACTTTGCTCAAGGAAGGTATTTAAGCCTGTCAGATTACAGATCGAGCCAAACTAAAATGGATCTACTAGAGGTACATAGTACCTCAGGGCATCGAAGCCAAGCAAAACCTTTGTGTTTGGCTTACCTCTGGGACCTGAGACAGATTTAGGGAACCCTGAAACTGCTGTACATGTCCTGTCAAGCCCAAAGGACCAGGAGAAATTTTGTGTCATTGTGTATGGTGGGCATGAAACAGAACTTCCTTTCTCTAGGAATGCAGAAAATGAAAGTTGTCTTATAAGAAGTGTTTTTAAAAGTGAGTTAAACATTTCTCTAGCTAACCAAAAGCAGCTTTTCTATAGCATGTGGTTTAGGCAGAACAGTATCCACAGCATACTGTCAATGGAGCTACTGAACTCTCATGGCTTCTGTTAGGCATCAAAACTGATCCTCTAATCTATTAAGGAAGTTGAAATGTCATATTTGGCCACGGTCCTACATGAGGTCTTCATGAGGACTGAGAAAGCAAGTGGAAGTCACTGGAATGTGAAATACCCTGTTTTGCTTTTGAAGTACAATGCTGAATTAAAATATTTATTAATGCTTAGGAGACAGAAGTTCTCATTTCAGAAGCTACCTAAACATAGCTTTATTTGTTTAATTTTCAAGACACAGATTATACTGTTTAATATTTGCTCAACTGTGAGAACACTACTATAAATTGCTTGAAAAATAGCATATGCAGTTCATTCTTAGAAGAAGGAAACTGCAGCTGATTTGGCAAGATTGGTGTCTGAATCTGAGATGTAAAGTTGCTCCTAATGAGGCACACTATCTATCTTGTGCATGCATCACCAACAGTACAGCTGCAGGCAGAATGGGCTTCAAAAGGCAATAGGAAATGGCTCATGTTTTTCTAGTAGCATTTTTGACAGCTATTAAGGCAGCTAAACTGCATTTTTAGAAGAGATCACATTTTATTTAGGTTTTATTTAGCTGTTTCCTTATGCAAGTAAACAAGTATTGTATTGCCAGAGTTGTTTAAACATTCCTCTGATGATAGAATGACTTATGAAAATCTATGAGCCAGGCAAGATCTTGCAAAGATTTGCAGTGACTCTCAGCATTTATATATCTCATGCTTACTAACAAGCAGAGACTGATCTATTTTTCAGCACTGTTGAAACTCGTACAAATCTATGTTTTTACACCCTGCTAATGAAATGCCCACGTTAAAGTCATCGCAATGTGTGACCCATGCTATATAACTCTGGACAAGGAAATCGCTTCTCTAAGGCAATGGATTTTTACCTCAGCCTGTTCCAGAAAAAAGAGGAAAACATCCCTAAACTCATAAAACTCGCTCCAATACTGAAAATGATATCTCCTAGTGAACAATTAAATATTCATTCTATAAAAGGGAACGATAGCAAATTATCCTAATTAGAAGTTGGATAGACTGCAAATCGTATAGTTTGCTATAACAAAAAATGCAGATCCAAAATTTTGGGCAGTCTGGCAACATTTCTTTGCACTCCTTATGTTTCATAAATGATTGAACGATACAGCAGTAACTTACTGGGCTGAATTTGTTACGCATGGTTAAAATGTTTTCCTTCTCTAGTCCAAGAGAATGAAGTAACATTTTAATAATTGCATAAGCTATAAAATAGATTATTCATTTAAAAACAATTAGTATTAATGGGGTGCTCTTCCATGAATACCAGGTCCTTTTTAAAAAAAACACCTATATTATAAGGAAGTGAAATTGAAGTAAATTGAAAGTGGAGCAAAATTCTTTGTATGACAATGCAAACAGTAGAGAATGAAAACAGTAGAGTATGCCATAAACCAGCAGAAAAATGACACTAGGGCCTGTGGTTTCTTTCTGCAGAATACAGTGACAGCTACAGGGAGCCCTTCTTACTGATCCCGAACTTTGGCTCTGTCTCTCCCCCTCTTTGAACTCTGGAAAGCAAGAACCTTCTCCCACATTGACTGTCACATAATGATAAGGAAGGGACAGCTGCCCTCTTAGCTTAGATAGAGCCCTGATGGAATGGAGCTACCATTCGGTGCACAGCAACACTCAAATCTGTCCAGTTCACAGCACAGAAGAAAATTGTCAGTAGCTGCCAGAAAAACACGAGGTTTTGTTTCTCTGCAGCATGACTTGTTTGCAATTGTGAAATTGGACCAATATGAAGAAAGGTGTCACAAATTCATGTTATCCATGGAAATAGGGAGTTTGTTTCTGCTCCAGTTGAGCAAAGTGTGCAAAAATTGACTTGACAGCAGGGTATGTCAAGAGATGTAGTATTACTTCTTTTGTATCCTTTTATGTCGTATTTTTGATTAGCAATTTGCACTGCTTCTAGGATCTTTTCCCCAACTTGCTTTTCTATATTATGTCTTTGGCTGTCATTACCCTAATAAAGCTTTAGAAACTTTTAAAAAAGACACTTGTGCAAAATCCTGGTGCCTGTGCCTGTGTGGAAGCCTTGTGCTGCAGCAGGTTGCCTGCCCGGATTATGTAGGATGATGCGCAATTGCCCAAGAGTTCTTCAGCTTTCTCTCAAGAAGTAGGGCTTGATCAGAAGCATAGGTGGGTTGTCAATGGTGAATAAGCTGTGCTCTGAGCTGGCCTGGTGTTCTGAGTCAGGTTATGTTCATGAAGCACTGCATTCTCTTATACTTCATCTGTCACTTAAAATCTTTGGAGGATTGAAAAATGATGGTTTAAATAAAATTATTGAAACTGGTTTCAGTGAAATACAATGATCTATGGACGATATGTCAAGCAAGATGAATAATTTTTTTTTTCTGGCCTTTTTGTGAAGCTGCCAAGCAAGTAGCATATGCAGTCTGACATTGCTGTATGCATCGTGATAATTGTTGGATCTGTGTTCCCCCCCATGTGTTACCCTTCATACTTTAGTCACTAAAACCAATTACCCCAAATCTAAATTCTATTAAAAATTCACTACACAGCTTTTCTAGCCTGATCCCAGGTAACTTAAGCAAGCTGTCTCAGGATTGATTGTGAATCCAAAATGTGCTTCTGACCAAGTACAGAGGTATGAGTTAAAGAGGTGCTGGCAGAAAAGTTACTCGTTTTTGCACAGTCAGAGGAGTCACAGCAGCCTCTGCACCCACTTGAGCTGGCAACCAGAGGCTGCATCTCTAGATTGTTTTTATCCCTTGGATGAGGGAGTAGGCATTTCTTTCTGCACAGCAACTTTCAAACTAAAGAATTGTTCTGAACTGTGTAAAAGTACATAATTTATTATGGCTAAAAAGAAACATGTCAATGAGACATTCTGGAGGACTGTTGCAAGCTGAGCACTTTCATACAAAGTAGAAAATTATACAAGTAGAATCCACGCTTCCCCTCAGGCTACTATATATTACTATCATCTCTGTATCAGAAATGCAAGTGACCAGTCACACTGTAAAAACAGCATTCAGTCTCTCTGAAAACTCTAGTAGACAGTTTTGCATACAACATATTAAATAATGGAAGCAAAGGTTTTGGATAGAGTAAATCTGCTGTTTACACATTCTATTTTGTACTATGGAACAATGCTTCTAACTGGAGACAAGTAGGTCTTTACATTAGCATAACCAGTGTTGCAAAATCTAGAGTTTTCTCAAAAGCCTCACCTCCTGAAATTGTAATTACACAAGAACCTCAGTTTTCTAGGCCAGTGTTGCAGAGAGAAAAGAGAAAACACATTGTGAACATATTCCTGGAGGCAATTTCCAATTACTTTCAAGCCAGCACAGCACCCTTGCCTTTATAATTTTTGAACAATTCACTTTGTTAACCTTTGTTAATCACTACACTATTTGGAGTCCCTACCAATAGAGGAGCATATTTGTGCTAGACTGAAGTGTGAATGGCTTTAAATTGTTAGAACAACCTTCCAATCTCAATATATTCAGCTGAAGCCAACTACAGCTGGGACAGAATAAATCATCACTGAAATAGTTACTTAACACATGAAATAATCCAAATCGTTTTTGATTTCAATCAAACCGGAACAGAAACTCAGCCAGTTTTTGAAAATTCTAGTGAACCTACCAGGCCCTTCCAAAAGCAGATTTCTTCTAGTTGGAAAAAATTCTTCACACAAGCCTACAGGTTAGTGTGGGAGGAACACATGGAACCAAGAGATATTCCCAGACTATTTAAAGCCTTTATAAATTGTGAACTTCTGCAAGCGTCTCCTTGTGAGCAGTTGCAAACATAGTGTCCAGAATAGTATTACATTTCAAATGCTTGGCTTGTGGTGATCCTTTTAGTTACAGGTCTTGAAACTGAGATGCCATGTAGCAGCTGCATTTCAAGCAGTGATGCAATCCTCCTTTTTGCATTACCTGTATGGTAGACAGATGCGTTCAAATAATGCCTTAATTCAATTGTGTTGATTAGATATGGCTTTAACCGAGCACCAGTTTGTAAAGTACGTAGTCACCACCACAGGCCTGGTGTTGGCATTGAGAACTAACCACTTGGAGACACAAAAAGACAGGCCTGTTGATCACGTTCGCTCTTTGTAGCTTGGATGTTGGAAAAGGTACAGCAAGGAAGGCATCTCTGTCCACTTGAGATCTATATCCCAAAGCCCTCCCCAAAAAGTAGCTGTGCTTTCCCAGAGACAGGAGATGCTGAAGCTGTTTGGTCCCACAGTTTCTTCTGTCTTAAGTGCTTTCCTTGGGATTCAAATGAGTTTTGCAGTCCTCTATATGCAATGGAACAAATTCAGAGGATGAAGTTGGGCAACAGAGAACACGTATGTGTCAAAAAATCATCTGCATTCTGTTCAGAACACTTCTGTCCTTTTGCCTTTCTTCGAAATTAATATTAGCTTCTAGGCTAAATGGCTGCTCTTTCCCTGTCTTTTTACTAAAAAAAAAACCATTCCACAACATTATGTAAAAAATGAGTAAGGAATCTGTCTCAATCCCCAACTTTGATTACTTAGTGTTGAACTGAGTTGAGTCAGGAATAAAACTGTGGATGTGAACAGGTTTTAGAGCTTGAAATTTGAAATTAATGCTATATTTATATTCTTATCCACAATTCATCCAATTTGCATGACAAAAAGCTAGACTAAGGATGATTTATTTAAAAGCACAAATGCCCTAAACTCTGCAGAACCATTTACTGAAGTGAAGACAGGATCAAAGATAGCTTCACACTTGGGCAGGTTAAGAACTATCAGTCCTGTAGGGGAAAGAAGTAATTTTAATTTCTAAGAAAGTATCTCTGGATCAAAAATATTCTTCACAATAATGATCTAATAGGAAATCAGAACTGTTGTAGGAAAGTTATAAATGGAAAATGCTAGGTTTTATCCCTCATTTTGTCACAAACAGGCGCATGGTGAAGCAGCGTAGCCCAGGACTATCAGAAAGCATTCTCCCTTTGGTAGTCTGAAGAGTTATTACAACCTCTTTCCTCTAGTACCGTTACATCTACCACACTTCTGTTTGTTTTCCCCTGAAATTACTCTTTTTTTTTTTTTTTTCCTGCTTATCATCAGATCTTATGTGAGTACATTTGAATGAAAAGTTATTTGAGATTTTTAATGTGTGAACAGTTCTTCCATGTTGGGAATTTTGGCCTGCCTGCATAGGTGCCTCTTGGCAAGGCAAAGTGAACAGATAAGTGCCTAAAAATTAGGCTGACCTTAAAAATCAAATATGGTAGCCTTGTATTTTCAAGCTGTATTGTTTTGAATTCTGTAGACCAATACAGTTTTGAGTGTAGTCCTGCTTTTCTGTAAGTGAACAACAAGAAGGAAATCTCTTTAGGTTAGAGATCATTGAGACAGTTTTACATATATATGTGCTATAGTACCAATAAGCTATGTGTCTTTGTCTCTCCTCTTTTCAAAAATACTGTGCTGAACAGTCAAAATAAATTGTGTTTTAAGTGGAATATTATTTTTCTTGTAATGATGAATAGAGGTGACTAATCTAATTTAACAGGGATTTATAGTATCATTTCAAGGGAAAAAATGAGAACCTTCACCCATTGGTTCCCCATTTCTGAAGATCTTAAATTATTTGAATTTTTTTTTCCATTTGACATTTAATAATGAATTTTACTTTTGAATTTTCCATTCTGGTATAAATACTGTTGATTAATGCTGAAAGACTGCCAGAGAAGCTTGCAGTAGGAGGGCTGTGCAATGTTTAAATGCTCTGCATAAAACTTCCTGACATGGGACCCATTCTTCCTCAGCACATCTTCCACTGAAGCTGCTGAACAAGGGAAGTGCTGGCCATCTGTGATGCTAATGTCAGAAGTGTATTGCTATGTGTTCTAAGAAATATAATTATCCTTTTAAAGAATTTGGCCTGATATAACTTGGAATTTTTTTCATAAGGAATTGCACAACAGATATCAGTGTGATATTTTTGGAGTGTACAGAACTTATGGTCTTAATTCACCAGTACTGTTAAAAGGGTGATAATTGCTAAATGTCTTCTATCACTTCCTTCCTTTCCTCTTATTAGCTTGCTTTGATTTAAACACAGTCCCAGTGATCTCTTGGCTGAAAATTGTGTAAAATATGATAAATGGGTATTCTGAATCAAATGGGTTTGTTTTCCTCAAGATCATTAATGTATCTGCTGGCACATTCAAGGATTAGCTAACCCCATTAAAAGAACTGACATACTTTTATAACATTTTGGTTGAAAATACATCTACTCAGTGCAAAGATCAGGAGACAGAAGAAGCTATGCAAAGTATTAAATTAATAAATCCATCTGTTTTGTAATTCCTGTGTGACTGTTATTTTACAAGCCAGTCTTGTAAATTTTGTCCTTTAATTTGAACAAAGTCAATCTTGATCAGGAACATTAACTGGTGGATCTGTATAAGTCCTTGTAAGGGCAGCATGACTCTGAAATGAAAATATTTCCATGTCCATTTCTATTCTCTTCAGCTCATTGCACAGAACCAGGAGCTGTTTCCAGGAAAAAGTAATTAACACAGTGTAAGTAAGAACCTAATGTGATTGCATAAATATTGTACTTCAAACCTCCAGATTTTCCATTCTTACCATCAGATGTCTGCAGAGTCTTAACCAATTGACATGAGTAGGAAGTGAGAAAACAACAGTTAAAATACCAATGGCCAATATTGCTTTTCAGCAATACAGCCCTAGCCCGTATTTTCATTTGTGAAAACAGCATAGCCAACAATAATCATAGGAACTTTCATGAAAAATCTAAGGTAGACAAAGTACTCAATTGCTGTTCCTTGTGAAAAACTCTACAGCCACCTTATTCATTCCTCACACTCTCTACTTCTGTCTTTGTCCCTCTTTTAGGGACAGTCTTAGCCTGTCAATGATTCGCACAAGGGCACAGTGAGGAATGAAGAAGTAACATGGCAGGAATTGCACAGGTAATGTTCCAGATGCCTTTGAGGAGGTTTTCTGTCCTCTGACTAAACAGTAGAAAATGCTGTAGCAGCTACAATAGACCAGATGTTGAAGAGTACCTGGCATTTGTTCAGGCACAGCAGTTTGTGCCCAAGCTTCAAGGGACTCTCAAAGGGTGTCTTCTCTCCATCAGATACTCCCAGGTCTGGGTCTTCTGTACAAATAACCTACAAAGAGGAAAGTGAGTATTAGAATTCTGGGGAAGGTCTACGTCTTCTTGTTAAAAATGTATGTTAACTGCAACCTAGGGATTCAGGAAACCAGAGGTTTATGCTTCTGGCTTTTTCCATATTTGCAGCATGAATATGAACCCAGTTATCCATAACCAAATATACTGCACAAAAGATAGGCTGCTGAATGTTATAGGGAGTGTGCCTCTCCTCACTGTGGGATGCCAGAAGGTTGGATACTAAAATGCTGATGTCTCTCTGTCATCTTAACCCTGTGCTCTACAAACTTAATCTGTTTGGGTCCTCAAATAAAGAGCTAAATTCAGGGCTAATCTGAACTATGGAACTGCGTTAAGATTGGTCCTGGCAGTGAAGACATAATGACTCTTGGACCTATCTCATACTGCAAGTGGTAGAAAGAAGGATCACTTAGTGGTTTGCTTACATATGTAAGCAAAACTATCAAAGGGAAAGTGAATGGACTATATGAACACAAGCTGGAGAGGCATGAAGTATCTCTGATACTTGCTGAGCACCCCAAAACAACCCTGAATAGGAAAGCTGCTGAAGCTGAAGTAGTTTCAAGTGGCTGCAGTATCAAGCATTCTTAAGCATGATTTAAACTATTCTCAAGGGAAAATTTTAACTGTACTGTTCAAGCAGCTTGCCCCATGACATCTATTAATATTGGCAGAAGATATGCTAATGCCTGCCTAACACTGAGCATTTCCTATCACTCTATGCCATCACTAGGAACTGGTATCCATGAGTATGTTATCAAACAGTGTCTTCTGACACATCGTGTTAGTAGAAAAAAATTTTACTGTTATCACATTAAGAGAGTCACTGTAATGTTTTGGCTGTAAGGATAAGGCAGCAAAGTGCTATTCAAATGACACAGAACAGCTAAGTGCTCAGACTTTTCTTTCTAAGGACAACTGCACAGACTTTAGATATTAATACTGGAAAGTGGAGCACCAGGTCATTTTAATGTGAGAGACAAAAAAGCAGTGACTTCATTGGAAACTCAATAGGAGTTATTAAAGATGTCTAATGCCTTCTGAAAAGCACGATTATCATGTCCCAAGTAGGAACTGCACAAACTACTCTGGAATCAGACCTGGTTTTAGGACTGATGCAAGTAGTTGGTTGAAGTGGCAATTGCAGAACACTACTGAATCAATCTCATCTTTAAGTGAGGACTGGAGTCATTAGTTCTTAACACAGATTGGCAAACACTTTGTTTTGTTTTGCAGGAAAAAAAATAATTTTGAAGCTCTTAAAAGATTTTATTGAGGAAATTTCCAAATGAAAGTAAATTTCGGAACTCAGCCCTGTGATACTGGACACCCTCCTACCTTGGGAGAGAGAGGAGGGGAGAGGGGATTAAAGTGATCGTTGACCCTTTAAAGAGGAAGGAATTATTGCCACATTGATCTCAGTTTGGGGTCTTTAAAAATTAGTAGAAAACTGTGTGAATCTCTGTATTAATAAAAGACGTAAGACAAAAGCAGTTAATCTGACCAGAATATAGAAAAAAAATAATATTTCTCTTTGAAAAGTTTTATTTGCCAGAAAAGTAGCTCTTTGAGGATGTTGCTTGCATATTCTTATAACATGTGCCCTGTACCTCTCAAAAAGGTGTCTGTATCTGATCCAAGCTTTCATATCATTATCTTTCTGGGTTAATTCAGATGAACCATACTTAACTCTGCATTTAGGTTATTTAATATAATTCAAGGTTGGGTGACTATGTGTGTGACACATAATCAGCACTTAATAAATAGGCAGCTTGCTTTTACTGGATAGATTCCCAGGGTAGAGATCAGTGGCATGCATTTCACTGCCCTTAAAGCCTATTTAGGATCAAATAAAATTCATCCTTGCATAAAGGTCCTGCACGGATACTCTTGTGACAGCTATGTCTCTTTAGACCCCAGAGCAATAACAAAAGGGTACACAAACTCGTTATTTGTTAAACATCCTTCACCTTCTGTTCACCCTCTGTTCCAGGCTGAGTGCTTGGTGCTAATCAGTTGCTTGGAAAAGGAACTCCGGGTTTTTCATTCTTCTGCGAAAGAAAAAAATGTCTTAAATTGTATAGTGGACAGATTATAAGAAATGGTAATGCAGACTTTCAAACACTTAAAACAATTGGGCCCCCTAGTTGAGTTTTCCTCACAAATTTTCAGAAGCTGTACTTTGAGGTAAAGCAACTTTGAGACACTGTGGATGGCTTTGATGCAAGAGGGAGAAAAGGTGCTAAAAACTACATTCATTTTAAGAGAATGACTGAGATTTAGCTTTACTGTGCACACAGTCCATTTTATAGAAGCCTTCTCACTCTTCATCAGCTTTATGCAATGTTTTCTTTTGAAAACAAATTTTTTTTTTAAATGACAAGTGAGTATAAAGGGCCTTAGCCCTGAAGATTTCAAAGCTCCACTTTCTTCCTACACTTGTAACTGTGATGTGTGAATTCCATAGTATCAAGTATCCCTGCTGTTGTAGCAGTGTGTCTTACATTGCTAACAATTTAGACATGAGTATCTACTTTGCATATTTGGAAAATGGCTTTGAAATGCCTCCAGAAAGCATTCAGAAACACTAGATTCCTCTGAAATGAAACTACAGTTACTGACATTTTTCATTTTTGCTGGAAAGGAAAAATTCCTTTGGGTTTGTGGGGTTTTTTGTTTGGTTTTGGTGTTGTTTTTTTTTCTTTGGTTGGTTTTAAAAAATGCTCTAAAATCTCTGTCTCTATAAATAAGTCTGCCACTAAAATAACCAAACATTTCTTGTTAAAAGTTTCATAAATTAAATTCTTAGTGGGCATAGTTTATTAGCAAATGTTTCCACTTAGATAACTGAAGACTTAGTATTTTTCTTTCTTGTTTTAATTCAGATACTAGCAGTGGACCACAATGAATATTTCTATAATGTGCAGTCAAATATTGTGTCTTCCACAAACGAATTTGCCAATGTATTAAAAAACCCATTGATCTCAGTTTTCCAGTGTGGTTGAAACATGAGATTGTGTAAAAGCACTTCTCTTGTCTGTCTGCACCTAAAGTTTCTAGGACTAACCTGGTCACGTTGTCCTTTTCCACTCCATACTTTAGACTTCATACATCCAGTCTCTTCTGGATATTACCAGCCCTGCTTGTCTTTGGGAAAGTCACTGGTGAAAAATATTAAAACAGCTTGCTGATGAGCTCTTTGAACTGCTGAAGCCAGCTTTTAATACACCTGGCAAAATTTCTCCTAAGTAAAAGGTGAGGAAAACAGTAATAGCTAAGAATGGAGAGGATGACCTGAGTAGCTGTAGGATGTTTGGTTTGATATGAAGGTCAAGCAAAATAATTATAAATACTGCTGTGGGATGTGAGGATTATTAGCTAAAGAACATAAGCACAATTAATGCCAGTCAATGTGCTTGTTTCTTTTAATTGAGAACCACTCATGTCAAATAAACCAGTCTATCAAATAATCATGAGTCCACTAGGAGACAGAATAACCCCCTTCATCTAACAAAAGGTCTTACACTATGTATTGTAACTACAAATAGGTGAATCTTAGCTTCATGAGGTCATTAAAAAGTATTGCACCTCAGCTTCACAGTGATCAATTATCCCGTGTGGTGATTAGCTTGCAGGTAGCTCCTGTGTTAACGTTTCAGCTAACAGATGTCAATGTCACTTTCCAAATACCTTATTTTAAAATATAAAGGTCTCTCATGCCAGCTAGCCTACAGGTACACAGAGATCTACTGCGCTCGTGTAATCTCTTGTCTTTGCACGCTCTGCAATTTCTCTGCTTCCACTGTCAATATAATAACCACTCACCATTGCTCCAAAACACTAACGGTGATTTCATTCCCATCTATGAGGCTGAACAGAACCTTTGTTCTTCCTGTAACACAGAAATGGAGATTTTGTCATTTTAAGTAAAGAGTCAGGAGAGCCCTGCAAGGTGACTGCAAGTCAAGACGCATCTACATTTGTGTGCAGAAGGGAGAGAGAAAAGAAGGGAATTTCCTGATCATCCCCATTTATTGATTTTGGTTCACACTGTGCAATGATTTTGGAGTGTATAAGATAGATTCTTTCCTGATTAAAAGAAACTGAAAGGATGCACTCTGACCACTAATATGCATTCAGCCCAGAGCGGATGTCAGATTGCCAGCATCAGCTCCTTTGCACTGCAGACCTACTGCACTGATGCAGTTATAGCCTCCAAAATTTCTCAATATCATGTTTTATGCAATTAAAAATTAGTTCATGCATAGATCATTATGGCTGCATTTTTCTGTCTTATCTTATGTTACAGTGTAAGATATATGTGGTGGCTTTGATCCAACAAATTAGCTGATAAGGGAGCTTGGTATGAAGGTATAGCATTATCTGAAAAGGACAGTTAGATTAATAGGTTTGTTAATAAGAGAGACCATACAGAGGATAAGAAATTAACCAAGGAAAGGAAAAGCTGGGTGACCTTGGTGGCAACTAAAGGCCCATGTCAGAAAATGAGATCTATGAAGAATTCATAGGACTATTTACACATGTTTGTCTGTGTGGATGGACCACATAGTTTCCAGGACGAAAAAATAGTTGCATATTTGCATATTGCAAAATAATGGTGAGTGCATATCCCTGACTAGGTGTAAGTGACTTTGGTTGTTAGTCTAAGAGTATTTATTTCTTAGCAGGCAAACTCTGCATGAGGGAATATGGGCATTCAAAAAATAACTGTTGCAAATGGTTTCTTATTTTTGAGCCAGTCTCATCTTTAATCTCTTAGAAATGAACAGTCCTTTGGGGTTTCAGGAGTCATATATTATTTTTTTTCCCAATGAATTTTGATAATCTAATTTGAGGAGTGCTGGTAGACTTTTTTGCAAAATATTTAATAATTTTTCTTATTGCTCAGTGCAGTTTGATGTTTATGCCAAGAAAAGTAGTATTTTGAATTGGAGTTTTTGAACTGAAGAAGTTGGCAGAGAGCTTCCAATAATGGAGTGACCTGGCTCATTTTATTAAAGCAATATTTGCATCAGCTGTAAGCCTGGCCATTCATCTTTGCTATGAAATCTGTAAAGACCTTCAGACTTCTGGAGTGTCCATTTCTGCCTTGTCATGATGCTAAAGACTTTTTTGGCTATTGAGAGCCCACTTCTTCCTGAACTGCTGACCAACAGCTCTCAAATCAGTTTGTGCAGTTTCAGTGGAGATTGACCCTGTGACTTCAGAAATTCTGGAAGAAATTGTTGCTTTTCCAATAATCTCTGTTAGGAATATCCATGCTTATATAAATGGCTTTGTTGAATTAGATCACCAAGTGCTCAAGTCTAAAATAGAGTTAAATGAAAATGGTGCTTAACCATTTCATAGTTAAACATAGTTAAAAACATAGTTTTGCAGTAACAGAGAAACATGGCAAAAAGATAAACACAAAATTAATTATTAACATCATACTTACCAGAGAAGATTCCCTTTAGTTGCCCTAGCAGCCCAGCTGTTTGAAGCTTCCTAATGGCTTCTGTGACTTTATTTCAATCTGGCTCCTGACCCGTTGCTTCTTTTGTAGCACAACACGCTCTGCTGCTCTGCATTTCTGTTTACTCACTCCTTTTCCTGGGATTAGAGCTCTGAGCACTTCTGCTCATGGCAGAAGTAGGAGACTATGCAATTTTCTTCTTTTCTGGGGTTGTTTGATCACCTTCTCTCCGTTACTGGATATTTATTCAGTTTCAGAATTTTCTTTCCTTCTTACTTCCTCTGTACAGTGGGTGGTGATATAAGTTTTCAGCAGAGTGTTTCTACTGTAGGCTCCATTGAATTTTTATGAACTTTGTTATGATCTTTGCACAAAGTTTATGACTGACAGCAAAGGACAGTTTTGGGGTTCCACCACACTCTTTTAGAAACAAGTAACTGGTTTTGCTGGGTCAGTTTTTTTGTTTACATGTTCTGGTTCATTGTACAAATGCTTTTCTCTGGTAGTAGGTGGGTCTCCAGAGGTCTTAAATACATCTTTCTTTAGGTATATTTAAGCTGCTAAATGCCCAATCCTAAACTATTTTTGAATAGAGCTTTCCTTTCCCAAACTATTTTGATATTTTGTTTCTTTACTCAAAATAGCAAAAAAGGTCGAAACCCATCCCGCTTTATTCAAATAAATCTTAGATGAGATTTAAGCGTATCTAAATATATTATATTCTTGTTTACCTAAAATATTGTTTCTGAAACTTCCAGTGAACCAAAAAAAATTGTTGCTTACATGAGACTTGTATCCGGTATGCTAGACTGGTAAATTAATGTCATTTGAAACGCTTTGATCTTTAAGTTTTTCCAGAAGCTGGATTTTAGTAGATAGCTATTGCCTCATGGAATTTAATTTCCTTGGCCATCCTGAAATCCAAATTTTGTTTGTGGCTGTGTGGCTTTGCTTTGTACCTTTTCTTTTAGTTAGTTGCACAACTGGTCAGAATGTCTGGATAGTACAGTTTTTAAATCGCTTCCTGCCTACAATTCCACTGGTATCTGTCTTTTTAATGACAGCGGTGCTGCTTTATTTAATAGGCATCTTGGGGTCTAGTATGCAATTTGTATTTGTAGTTTAATTCTATGAAATTCACAGTAATAGGTTTCAAATAGATTATCAATCTACAGAATTAATAAAAAAATAATCAGAAGTTTTCTGTGAGTTCTACAAAGCATTATATACTCTCTACAGGTGATGCAATATAATCTTTACCAGTTTCCAAAAGCTGCTAGTTACACAGGTATTTAAAGGATTTCTGATCTACAGAATATGCTCTGTAATGCAGGTGACTACAGAAAACAGTGGCAGTGCCACTAAAGTGCCTTCTTGCAATCTTCTGTCTTTACATTTGTATTTTTGTTTTCCATTTATCCTCTCCTTCTTCCCCAATCAGCATAATACAGCAAAAATCACATAGCAAAAGCTATACGATCAGAAGAATAGTGAGTTTAAAGCTCCATTAGAAAAGGTACTACAAGCCCAAAAAGCATAATAAATAGGCTAGCTAATTAAAAGATCTTCAGAGAAGAACTTAAGAACAATTTCTTGCAAGAATTCATACATTTAATTCTCCTCTTCCCAGAAGGTTGAGTTTTGCATTCAAAAATTTGACATTAAAAGTCTGTGGTGTGATTCTCAGCACATTTCTTCTTTAATTGTGTCCTATAGCATATTCTGTGTCCTTTGGGGTACAACCTCATTTTCAGTCAAGTTAAAAAAAAAAAAGAATCTTTAAGCTTAGGGCCTTCTTCAAGGTTATTTCTGTTCTCCTGGATGTTACATGTAGAGTTGGGCTAACCTTATCCCTAGCCTCTGGAGATTACATTCATCAAGGACAAAGTTATTATCGCCTATGGTGAAAATCATTCCTCCTTAATTGTCCAAGCGCCAACTGGAGCAGACAGGTCTTGCATCATAGTAACTATTCTACTCTTAACATAATTTATTCTTTTTCTCTCTCTCTGTGCTACTGTTTACCAGGCATCATGTATAGTGTAAGTGGGTATTCATTTATGTAAATTGATCATGCCTTCATAAAAAGTATGCCCTCCCAAAACAAATAAAATACAAGTAATCAAAATAGGATTCTGGCATCCACCCAACAGCACTACCATAGCAGCAAAGGCATAAAATAAAAAGGTAATAATCATAATAAGGATTGTAAAGTGAAGTACAACACATGCAGTATGGAAAAAGCCTGCTAGTGCTGTATGTATAATAAGTGATTGTGCCATCATGTTAGCTGAGCTGAAACATTCCCCTTTAGGGATAGAAATTCCATAGCTGCCTAAGGTAGACATGGTAAATACTCTGAGAAGTAGCTGATTCTTTATTTCCACTGGAGATGGGAAAGGGCAGTTGCAACAGAGGTTAAAAGATTAATTTTTCCTACCAGATGTTAAAAATTTGCTGAATCTCTGTGCACTAACAGAGAATGTCGTTGGTATTGGACCTTGAAAAGGTCATAATAGCAAATTCAACATAACACACTAGAACACCAAAAAACAATTTGGTAGTTGCATATTCTAATTAACCATTTGACTACTGCTGAATAGACTATGTATTTTTAGCAGATGTGTATCTTGCATCCTGGCAAGTCAAACTACCTGATATGTTACAAATATGAACCACTGATTTCAGGCATTTTTTTTTTACCTTAAAATGCCAGTGAAGGACTTGGGATAATGTGGAGAGAGTTACCAACTCTTCATGCGTTTCATTTTCCTGGTGTCAAATCTGGTGATTTAAAAGGCTCTCTGGAATATAGAAATACTTCTGCTGAACCTTGAAGTGGTCAGATCATTAATTCTGCATCTCATTTTGAGCTTTGACAGGTTTCACACCAGTTACAGAAAGATCTATTTCACTGTAGTGGCAACTGGTTGTGTCCAGAACAAGCAGAGTCAAAACATTACTTTTTTGCATGTGGCAATACATGCCCTCGCAAAACTTTAAGCAAATCAGTCCTGGGGGTTCTTTTCCTGCTAAATAATGGTATCAGCTGAACAGCCACTGAGGTTCGGGTTTAAAGGCAGTTTCTGTATTTCTCCTCCAGCTTCCCAGATTCAGGTCTTGCAAGTACTTATGCAGAAGCAGAACTTGGCATAGAGTCAGCACAATTTCAGATTGGCACATTGCCTGTGTTACTGAGGAAATCAGTGGTCTGCCAATGCAGCAGTGAGTCCAGTGAGTCATTAAGGCTCTGGGGTGCCCCCCATCCCATTCCTTAGCATGTTACCTTCAGTCAGGAACAAAGGAGAGAACACCCTGTGCCGTTGTGTAGCAGGGTAGTGCTCTTCTCTGACATGGATAAATTCTGGTGACCAGTTCAGTGAGGAACAAAGGCTTGTCTTCAGGCTCTCCAAGGGATTTATTTCAAACCTGGTTTGGATACACGGAAAGCTCTTGTATTTGACTTTTGAATTCTGCTCATTAGGATGCTCTTACTCCCTCTGCAGTAACTTCCTATTCATGTGGTCAACACAATCAAATTCTCAGTGTGGCCAGCTAAATTTAGAGGTATGCATTTCATTTGTCACATGAAATAATAACATTTACAACAGCAGATATACCCCCCCCCCCCAGTTTTCCCCCTATAAATGCAGCTCTGAAAACTCAGTCCTGGCTATTAGAAACTCTTGGCTTTTTTCCATGTTGCACATTATCACTTGTCATAAAAACGCTGCAAGCAAAATGATGCCCTTTTGTTAGGTCCATGATGCAATTACCTTAGTGTATTCGGCACTGAAATGATTAAATAGATTAAACACCTCCATTGATATAGGATAGAGAATGGTACTGCAGTTCATTCAGACTAAATTGTGTTGATTTTGCCAAGGCTATACAGTATAAAACTTTTCACCAACATGAACTGACATGATTCACAGAGCACAGCAGGACTGGTTTTAGTGCACTGGCACAGAGAGTCAGTTTGCAGAGCAGAGCTGTATATTAGAGCCTGCTTCTTGCATCTGTTAGATCATATTTATGTAGAAATGGATTTTGAGAGAATATACATCTCTGTCCTTATGAAAACTGCTGAGCCTCTTGGCTCTTTATCCTTGCCAAATCTGTCAGTCCATGCAGCTTGCTTCAAAGGGTCAGCGGGGCTTTTCTTCTAAATTGCATAAAGTGAATGTAAAGAACCCTATCACACTCAAACAAGCATTGCATGTAACTCACAGTGCAGAGCTCGGGTACAAATTAGAAGCCTTGTTTTTTAAAATCCAAATGTTGGTATACAAAAGAATTCATCAAAGTGGATGGGAAGAGCAAGGTTTTGCTATTCTCCCTGCAACAAGCTGAGTAGTTCACCTTTTCTGCTCTCAGGAGGAGAACAGCTTGTTCCTCCTCACAGCCCCAGGCCACAGACTACCTCCCAGAAGGTCTGTCTGGGTATTCAGAGAAGGAGAGAAAAATGTCAGGCAGGTTCCCTCCTCCAGTTGCTGTCTGCAGATCAACACCGGGCTTCTAGCATTTTACCTGCCAATGTTCCTGTCCTTTTATCTCAAAAGAGATGCTAGTTGGCTTAGGATGGGGGATAGAGGTCAAACACAGCCAAACTCAGACTGTGTGCATGTTTTTTTGTTTGTTTTTTTGTTTGTTTTTTTTTTTCTTGTATCCCAAGTTTATTCCACACTATGTTTAAGATGCTGTTACAGTGCCAGCAATTGTTCTCCCACTTCATATTTTTGACTACTCTGTACAGTCTGAATTTAAAATGAGTGGCGAGATGGAGTTTTCATTCAGAGGAAACTGAATTCTTTAGGACACTCTCCAGTGAAAAAAATCCACAATGCTGCTCCCTGATCTGCTTGAAATTTGCTTCCTTTGTGATAAAATAATGCCCTTTCTGGTCACCTTTGAGCAGAGAAAAAAAAGAGGTATTTCAACTAATTATATCTACCCAACACTGGGTAGAAATCTAGAGCAAAAAAAAATTATTTTAATTTATGCTGATCATGTTGGCATACAAGCCAGTGAAACTCTGGCAGTGTAGCCCACGAGGCAAAGGTTCACAGTTAAATCAACCATTCTTTGGGCATCACAGTAAGATATCCATTAGGACTAAATATTGACAAAAGTATTGGGGTGTAGACTGAATCTTCAGTTAAGTATAATACAGTCAAAAGACAGTTGTGGTTAAACACACAGTTGTGGTTAAATGTTTTAGATTTTAAAATGTGCTTTCACTTTAAGTGAAGGAGGATAGAATTTTCTGCCATTAGACAGCGTCCACATTCAGTTAACAGAAAGGGAGGAGGCAATTTTTTAAAACTGATTTTCTAGGTAATGTCAAAACTTTAGCAGAACAAAAGAAGAAATAAAAATTGTTTGCAAGGATGGATGGAATATTATCTTGATAATTAAAAAATTTAATGGAACATCACAGGATATGTCTATAATTTAACTTATGCCAATGGCTGCAGAAGGCTACCTGATCCATTTGTGATCTCTCTCTCACCGTAATCACAGCTGTGGTTGTTCTCTGCTGAGTTACCTAGAAGCTCTTTTTTTGCAAGACTTTCTTGAGCTTGGTTATTGAACTTCCGACACTACAGCCAGTGACAATTGCCTTTGATTGAGATGGATGCAGCTGAAGAGTACTGCAAAGGATGTTAGTTGCCCGAGGTTAAAACAGGAAGAGAGACTGAAACCACAAAAATCCACAGGAATTTGCACGAGCAGGTAAATCTTGCTGTGGAATAAAAGACGGAAAACTCTGGAAATTTTGGAGATCATATTCTTGCAAAGGGATCTCTAGAACAGTCTGAATATGAAAAAAGCACCTTTTCTTCCTGTCAGACATGAAACTCATTATGGATTACTCTACTATAGTAATCCAGTGTAGGTGATACGATGTACAGCCCAGGCAATGACAGCTATGATCAGATAGCACTGTAACAGTGTATTAATTAATGATGTACTATGGTAGAGTTATTGATGAAGGAAACACACTTGAATATCCATATTACTTTAAGTGAATTAGCTATGATTAACACTATGAAGGCAATCTGAGAAAAAGTGCATGTTTATATTATCCAGAAACATTTAAAGTAGAAACTTCAATATTTTGCGTAATATTTGGTTGAAATACCAGAAAATGTAAAGTAGCATGAATATGGAATGAAGTGTTCAAATGCGAATATATCCCGAAATGTTTTCAGAGCCAATACCTTTGACTTGATTTCTTGGGTGGCCTTTAGACTGTTCTCATAATTGTTTTTATAACTGCACCAAAATTGTGTTTTGCAGCACCAGCAGGTTGTGTATTTCAAATTGATTTAAATATCAGCTTATGATCTTGGTTATTTACCTAAAAGAAGAAAATAGGGGAAAAAGCAGATTTTTGGCAATGATATTATAACTGGAAATAATGCTGTTTGCCTTTCTGTAATGGTTCCCCTAAGGATAGAATTTTTCCTGTGTTCTTTGAAACATCTTTCAGATCCCCGAGTAAGAGCTCAAACACACAGATAAATACTTGAGGTTGTTCAATCGAATCAAGTTGCACATACTCACCAATGCTTTCAGGACTGGAATTTTCATTAAGAATAGACTCAGATAGTGTATAATATTGGCAGCAATGGGTTCTTGCCCATTAATTTCTTGTATTGAAGGTGATTTGGAATACTACAATGGCTAAATTGCTAGTCAAAACTGCATACTGACACTACATATTCTTTAGAAATGAAAAAAACTGAAACAACAAAAGCAATTTCAGTAGCTCTGTAACATTCATTCAGGAGGAAGTGACAAAATTATCATACACTATTAGAGGATTATAAGAAGCCATGACTTTCAGTGTTCTATTTAAATATATTTATTCCTTGTTTACCCTTTCCTAGCTCATCATTACTCAAACATTCAATTTGCATGACTTGCAATAGTGGCTATATTTTATCTTACTCCTTGCAAAAACTTATCTCTTATGAGATATGTTTGATCATATACAATGCATAAATTGAGTACCTACTTTAAAACATGTTCCTGCTATATCTTTTATAACTATTTTTAATAGCAAAAAAAAATTATAACCAATTTGTTCTGATCCCTGCAAATACTACATTCCTCCAAGATTTTATGATAGAGCAGAAAGCCAGTTTAACTGTTCAAAGCTGAAGAAACAGGATGCATTCCAGGAAGTCATGACACACATACTGCCTACCTGTTATAAAGAAAAATCACATTATCTTTGAAAACACTTTCATATACTGCAACATACTTTATTACGTCAAAGGAATATTTAGAGCTGAGACAACACTTGCATCACGCCCTGATTTCAGTTGCTTAAAGGCACTTTAATTTTAGGGTGGAAAGTCTCATTATTTAGTATGTGGTAAATTTTTGGGGAGACTTTTGGTAAAACTGCATTTAGGTTATGATGATTTTGCAGTAATCTTGTTTTGGCAATTCTGTTATACAAATATAGTAATAATGAAACAGGTGTCTCTACAAGGTGCAACCTTTCTAAATAAAAAAAACATTGTAGATCAAGTCTGTAAGTCACCACTGTTAAGAAAAGTACTGGACTACATGTAAATCTGGACTACATCTGGTTCTGGACTACATGTAAATGAATCTGAAATGCTAAATGAGTTACATGTATTTATTTTGTTTGTCAATGGGCCATGCTTTAAATACATTTGAATTCTACATATATAGATAAGACTACATGCACTTCTGGTAATTTTGGATGGAAACATATAGTTTTGAGGAAATATTTGTGGTCTGGTCTTGCTGCTGTCAAAATGAGTGACAATGACAGAACAATCATTGTTCATTCGTTTGCTGTGTTTTTTTCAAAGGCAATCCAAGCAACTCAATTTCACATTTAAATTTAGGTAATCTATACATTTTTAAAAAGAATGAAGCAAAAGACTTTTGATATATGTTTTTCTGTTTCTTTTAATGCCCACCTGAATGTCAAAAAATAGCTAATAAAACACCTAGTTTGTATTTGCAAGAGATGAAAAAGGTAAGTATAAAGAAAAGGCGAAGACAGACAAACTTTCTTAATGTTGATTTCCAGGCATTTGGACATATTTGCTTTTGGACTTGTATTTAGGTGAGGTAAGGGAAATGCTTTGTTTGGAAATGTATGGAGCCTGGACTCCTACACCTGGCTTGTATTCCTTCCTTGAAAGAACAATATAACGAGTAATAATCAGAATTAATAAACTTGTGGTTTCAAGGGATACTGGTCTCAATATTAAAAAAAAGTGACAAGAGAAGAGGAAAAGAGAGCTTTTCAGTACTGTAAATGAGATTCTGTAGTCACAAAGCTCTGTTTCTAGAAAAATAGATTAAAAAGTCCACTGTCTTTCAATGTAAACGCCAGAAATACTAAGACTGGTATCCAAGTAATTTTAATAAGCCCTATCTTGTCATGGAATCTGGACTTAGGTTTTTCATTGGCTTTGAAAGCACCATAAGGAGTTTCTCAGCATCTCTGGTTTTCTAACCTTTCAATTTATAGGCTTCCCTGGAAAAGCCTTTTGAAAGTAGTATTTAGGTTTCTTAAGGTGTTGTCTGTAGAAGGATATATTACAAAGGCTATAATACACCAGCTTCTCATGTGGATGATTTCACTCCGTGCCATGAACTCTGAGTGATTCAATTTGCTCCTTTTGCTACTTAAGCTAATCTACAGAATGGGTGCTCTAGTTATGGAATAACAGTGTTGATACAGAGAACTGACACGCATTCATTGTTGTACAAGAAATGTCTGCTTTAGTGTATTTAATGAAGACCTCCCTGCACAGAAGAAAATGTTTGTGAGCCAGGTACTTAAACATTACCACGTCTTCCAAAGCAGAAGCAGATCTGTAATTTTCCAATGCTATACCATGGTTTATATAAATATTTGCCTCTATAAACTATCACAAGGCTACGTGTGTTAAGTGACAGTAGAACTAAAACTTCAACCTGTTTTTCTGCTTAGCTGTTTTTGAAAGGAATACAATACCTCTTTATTGTCTGACAAATTAATCTAAACAATTTTGATTTGGATAGAAGATTACAACTAAAGCCTGTCTGATTATTGGTTTTTTTTGAAAAGGCAGAGAACTTTATTATAAAATTAAGACCTGATAAAAACTCCTCAATGCTGCCTCCTTCGTTGCTTCAAATCATTGGTATTATCTTTTGCCAGCCATTAGGAATTGTTGGTCCAAAAGCAAATTGATTTGTTGTCAGTACACAGCATGTACTGGACAGATCTATTTTATCTTGAGAATACAGAATTTTCTTTCACTCCATTTTTCTTAGACTGGCTGCATTTCCCCAAAAACCCTCACAAACTCAGCACCCTGCTGAATAACTGAAATCTTACGGAGCAGTTGGCATATAATTTATAAATGAAGAATAGGAATATCTCAGCAACAGAGTGTTAATCACTATTTCCACTGGGGCTGTGACTTAAAAATGTTGGGTTTTTATTTATACACCCACATCCTTCCTTCATTTCTGCTACCAATGCTAATCAAAAAGTCAGTATTATTCAGAGCTCAAAAAAATACATCTAAAGTATTAGTCATGGCCAATTTATTACATACTACCTTTTAATTTCGATTTTCTCTCTTCTGTAACAGCTCTGCCCAAAAGGAAATCTCTGTCAGACATACAATTTCTTCTGTCCCCATCTACACTAATTTTTAACATGATTCTGAGAAACCCCACGTGAAGATGATCAGAATCAGCTTCTATTTTTTTTTTTTTTTTTTGGTATAGTTGAATAGGCATAAAGCATATTTTTACCGAGATTATCAATTCAAATACAGGCAGGATATCCCTTAGCAGAGGCACTGGAAAACTAGCCATAAACAGTCCTACATAAACCTCTCTGAAAATCCCTGGCACTACTTAGATGCCTTCTGTGTAGCTCATTATTCACAATTTGGATGATGTGCCAGCAATACTGTGGAGGAAGGAAGCCCCCTCACAACATTTATGCCACGGTGTTTAAACTGTGAGCTTAGGTTATGAGAATTTAAGCTTAACATTTATCCATGTAGTAAGAGGAGGGAGGATTTACTAGTGGTTTTTATCCTCTCTATTTAGGTTCCTTATCGTTCTCAGAAATAGCGCTGGGAATGCAGTAAGAGAATTTTGCGGCAGCATGTTCTACTGTGTCCTGGTCACAAACGCCTGAAGAAAATTGTATTTTGATAATGCTTTCCTTGGCAAGTTAGCATGAAATAGCGCTTGATTTAGTGTGTCAAGGCTGATTCAATGGCATAATGAATAGTAAAATGTGAGACACTGGTATAAGAGAAAAAGTAATGTTAGGTCTCTTCAACGTAATGGTTTCTTCTGGACACTGGTATCAGAGGCAAAGCTTTGTTTCCAAGGAGATGAGGATGAATTAAACCTATCTTAAAAAAAAATGAAAAAAAATGCATGACTGACACATAGCATTGATGGAGATATGGAGATAAAGATTAAATGCAGTCCATTAGAAGTGGGTTTTGAAAAACTGAATTATTTTAAATAAATATTTTAAATAAATACTTTATCTATGGCTGGAAGAGATCTAAGTAAAAGGGTAACATGGGAGCAAGCTTAAGAATAGGAAGAGGAATAATAAGAAGATAAAAGGGTAGAGGAGGTATGACTCATTTGATGAAACTGGTAAAAGACAGAAGTAGACATTCAGATTATCGTAGTTGTGGAGCATCTATAATGCGGGTGAGAACTACAAGTTTATGTGAGATGCGGAATCATTTTGCCTGCTGTATTCTGGAAAGATGAGGGAGAAGCAAGAAGGAAACTGCAACCAGAAAGAACAATGTGGTAGAGCCGAAGACAGTGAAATCAGGAACTACTGATCTCATTGTTAAAATTGAGATAAGCGAAATTACTAGGATTTGATGAATGAAAGGGCAGGATTGAAAAACTTTCCCAAGACCAATGGACCAACTTCACTGTGCTGCTGGAATATGTGCCCTATTACAGTGATTCAAAAAAAGGGTGAACAGCACAGCATGGAAAATGAGAGCTCAGCCATGTGTCCTGGTTTGACAAACCTGTGCTCCTGCAATATTTGTTCATAAAGCAAGAGCTGTTGCTGGAACATAAGACTACAAAGCACCACATGCTTTGCCGCCACAGGCTTATGACCAGTCCAGCAGATAGCAGCCTTATAACCAATGTTTTGCATACCTGTCCACAAGAGAAAATGGAAATGAGATATAAAACAAGATAGAAGTGATCCTTGAAACAAGTGTGTAGAGGAGACACTTTTTAAAATTGGTGAAATTAAAGNGTGATCCTTGAAACAAGTGTGTAGAGGAGACACTTTTTAAAATTGGTGAAATTAAAGCTTCCCTCCTTCCTCTCCAGTCAATTTAATCTCATTTCCTCCCTACTCTATCAAAAAAAACACACACAAAAACCAAATCCCAAACCTAATTGACCCACCAAAAAATCAGCACAAAGCAAAATACTAGTGCTAACTAAATTAAAACCATAAAGCAAATCAGAAAATCTTGATCCAGATCACAGTAAGTGAAAATATGAGAAATGTACCTTTCCACTCAAAATTTTATTTGACATTGACCTCACAAGCAGACAAAGTTGGCTACATTTCAGAGCCATTGGACTGTTTTTCCCCCACTTTATGTTTGTGGGAGTTATGTTTCAAAAAAGTTTAAGTCCAGTTTTAAAAGCTACAGTACTTTCACTGGTCAGGACCTCCAACTGGCTACCTTGGTGCAGGAAGCAAACCACTGACTGTCAACATATGAAAACAACCCCACATTTGAGACTGTCCCCTCAGTCTTTGACAGTCGGCTCTTTTTTATTTTCTCTTTATTTGAATATCTAAATTCTCCTTTGCTGCAATGCTTCGCCAGTGGTTTAGAGGAAAAAGCTCAGTGCCAGCTGTCTTTGTGAGTTAAGCTTTCAAGAAATGCAATTTCAATAAATGGTGGCAGGTGATGAACAGATGAGACTGGGATCTTTACTCATTCCAGTTACTTTTTGATGTATGCAATTTAAATAATGCTATTGTCATGGTAAAGAGATGTCATTAGTGTGCAAGTGTATTTGAAATCTCTGACCTTATCTGGCTGAAAAATGCCAAAAAATCTTGCAGAAAAAATCTTAAATATATTTGAAAAATATAGCAGAAAAAAATCTCATCTAATTTCTTTTTTAACTGGTATAAATGAATATATTAACAGTTGAAAAACATTTTTCATCAAGACAAAAGTTTCTGCAATTATTTTTCCTTTTTGTCAGTACCACATTATTTGTTCCCAAAGCCTTTAAAAGTCTGAAGCTATATACAGAATTTATAGGCATATGGCTCTATGAAACAAAGTCTGCAAAGAAGCTTTCATTGCAAGTACGTGCAATATTTGTTCTAATATGTTTCATTTACATTCTGCCTAGGATAAATTACATATATGATTCAGTGACCAAACTTTCTTATTTTTAACACTAATGTTCTACTTATGGGAAAAAATGTATTTTTAATTCCAACTGTGCGGGTTTCTTTCTTCCAAAACAACAAATTCAGGCAGGTCAGTTTTAGAAAGCTGATATGCATAATTACCTCACTGAGTTAGTTAATAGACAGAAGCCTATACATGTTGTAGCTGTGCTTCCATCGTTTCTGAAAACAATATGAATCAATTTCAATTCATTAATATTCATTTGCCCTAAATGCCGGAACGTGAAAGACAATGAGATGTCCATCATCCACTCTGACTAATGGCCTGTCCAAGTGCAATTCTCAGGAGCGGATCATTTGCCTTGCTCTACTCCCACTGGAACAATTATGAATATTGCAAAAGAACAAATGGGGAAAAGAAATAGGACAAAACTTAGAGATATCCCCGTTGTGTGTTCTTAGACCAGCTTTTGAGTAATTCATTATTATGTTCAGTTTTACATTTGCTAGAAGAGATACCACCATTGCTTAAAACCAATAACCATTTAAGAATGTTTTCCTACTGTGGTACTCTTCCAGGTATATCCCACTTAAATTTGCATCAAGCTTACTTTCTTAAGTTTCTTTCATTTGTTTCAAAAAATTGATTGAGAGCACACTGGAAAAAAAGACTATTTGCAGTAATTTTTTTATCCTTTTAACAATGTTTATTTGTTTCCCTAAGGCTGAGAGGCTAATCAGAAGAAACTAAGCTTATATCCATATATCAGAGTGCTGTGTTATGGCTAGCATCCCTGGTGGCTTGAGTATCAGAGGCTTTATACATATGTAACCTGAAAATGAAACCCAGGGTAATTTATCATATATTAGTTCTCATATCTCTGCTAACTCATTCTGCAGTAATTTATGTGTCTTGTGATAGCACTGCACTGTGTAACACAGACATAGTCCTGAGTCATGAGGGAGAAACAGCTATCTAAAATTCTGTTTAATTATCAAAAATGATCATGGAAAAAAAGTTCTAGTACAGTATAATTGTGGGAATAGAAAGGGTGCTTTTGTTCATGCTTAAGGCAAAGTAGGTTCAATCAATATATAATGTTAAAAAAAAAAAGAAATAAAAATAACATAAAGAAATGTGAATCTCCTATTTGCGCTTTCTGAAAACCTCATAATAAGAAAATTCAGCCTGCAATAAAAAAGAAAAAAATCAACCCCGAAAGTATATAATTACTGTCTCAAATATCAAATGACTCGTCAAACTACCATCTGACATTACTAACATAGAAATAGAGCAAACCAAAGCCTTTAGAGCTCACCCTGCCAAGATAATTTCCCGTTACAAGAGAGGCAGAGACAGAGTGGTAGAAGAGTAACATGACTTTTAGTGTTTCCTTTGTGATAATGCACAAAACCTAATGTCAATATACCATCAAAACTGTATTGTTACATCTTGCAACATACTACCAAACTGCTTTCTTTAAAAGATAAATTCACTGAAAGATATAGGTGGTAAAGAGTAGTTCAAACATGACAGGAAATATTACTTTCATACAAATTATTCCATAAATTAAGTAGTTGCATAATTTTGCTTCTACTAAATTTAGTGAAAATTTTGCTAAGGACTTGACTGTGAATAGAACAAAGCCTGTTATTAATCATGTGTATCTGGAGAATGAGAAATTAGGGCACTGGAAGACACATTCTAAAGAATCTTCCTAAAATAGTCTAAGTTCCCAAACGTACACACCCATTTTTACCTTGTATTCAATGTCACTGTCTCCATGGAAGAATTAGCAAAATGAAGCATTCAGATGCTTCTTGGCTGCTTCAATATGAAGTCTTGTCGCTTGCCTGAAGTTCACCTTTTCAGAAATGTAAGCTAAGCAATTGATTTTGAAAGTGTGGGTGAGGAGATAAAAGGTACTCCACTTCTGCACTGGTTCAGATTAACAAAGACAGGAGGGAGGAGGGACAGTCTCTGCTGGTTAGGGGTAGAGGATGCAACATCCCTTCTATTCTTGAGTTTGTCCTCTTTCTGTCTTTCCATGGATTATCATCACTATCGATTCAGTCAAGTTTCCCACTGCCAGCTGACTTTTTTTCAAAGAGGGCTTGCCTGCAAAGTCAGTAAGTTTCCCTATTCCTGTACCCATGGAATTGGTCAAGTGTTTATTTTGTGATAAAACTTTGAATGTTAGTATATCAAATTCTAAAAAAGGAAACAGCATTTTCACAATTATTCCTACCTTTTATTGTCCCATTTCTGAACCACACCTACGTACTTTAACAGGCTAATTATGTATAACTCTTTGCATATCACAGAATTTCCAAACATTGATTTGCCCAGAAGAAAGGAAACCCTTATTTTCTTGGTTTTTTGGGGTGCTTTGACCTCCCTTTGTTTCTACATGCACACAGAATCCTATGTGCTAGCAGCTCTTCAACCTTTCCTACCATATCCTGCAGCCAATTCTGAAGCATGAAAGCAACTGAGAATGACTGAGTAAAGATACGAGTATCCTTTGGAGGATATTAGGATGCTGTGCTAAGGGATGCAATGAAGGAAGTGAGTAGAAAGCAATGAGAAGGAACATTATATTAGTACCAGGGACATAGAAGTCAAGTGCCCCCAGAGAATCATTCTATTCTATATATATCTATATCTATATATATGCACTTGAAGCCCCATAGAACCATAGAATTTTTTTGGTTGGAAGAGACCTTTAAGATCATCAAGTCCAATTGTTAACCCAGTACTGCAAGTTACCACTAAACCATGTCCCTTAGCACTACACTACATCTACGTCTTTTAAATACCTTCAGGGATGGTGACTCAATCACTGCCCTGTGGAACAGGGCAGCCTGTTCCCCTGCTCGATGCAGGCACATTGCACTGCTATTCCAAAGATTTCTGCATCCTGTACAGCTGACGTTACAAGTTTCTAGTGTAGTTAAAAGCTGTTCCTGCTTACTTCACTAGTTCTGGCCCACATACAGTTTGAAAGCTGCATCATCTCTAATGTCCTGCTATTACAAAATAGTCTGCTCAATAAACAAGTAAAATTATTATTGGAAAGAGTTGTTTAAGTTGATCCTAAGTCTCACTGCTGTTGGTGCCTCAGAGTGGAGCAGTAACAGCAATGATGGCCTACTGTCCGTCTTGACACAGAAATCTGACAGTTTGATGATTTTGGCAAATTTACTTTTCCATACCCATACATACTACTCAAGTGAGATTTAAGACCACACTTCTATGGTGTCCACCTTCAGTTTGCACAGGGCTGGTTTTTTTCCTTCTTATGGAAATGATTCTTCATAAAGCAACTGCAAACTGCTGCTAGCTCCAAGTGATAATGTGCACAGCAGCAAGCCATCAAATGCTTACATCAAAGGAGGTAATGAGAACAAGCTGAGTAATTGGACTGGCCTGAGTAGAAAGGATCTAGCAAAATTTTGAAATGCCATTTCAATTTGCTGTAACTCTATATCATGCTCACCAGCACTCCTTCTGCAATTGGATTTTATTCAGTGTAATTGCTAGGAGGCATCCAGACTTACTAGCGAGGTAAGCATTTGTGACAGTGTTAGAGAATGTGATAATGGTAATGATCATCTATAAATGGAAAGTTGGACATCAGTTGCAGTGATCTAAAGATGTAGGCACAAGTAAGATTCAGAGCTAAAGGATTTATTTTTTCTTTTTATTGAAGAAAGCTTCTATTTTTTTTTGCTTAGCTTGAGCAAACAGCGCAGTTATTATTTGACTGTGCTGCTGCCTTGTAAAAGCTAAAGAAAAAAATTAAAATCTACTGATTTCATCATACAACTAATAGCTGTATTCAGAAATTATATGTGGGCTTGGTAGGGATTGTTCTTGCATTTAGCAGAAATTAACTGTTCATTGAACCAATGAGTAAAATATATTTCTTCTCTGTTGTCACTTGTTGATCTCCCATTATAGTATCATTAAATGGCATTTTAATAGCCTTATTTGTGGCATGCAAAATTCCCAAATTTGTTGCTGAAAATGAAAGCAAAGAAATACAGAAAAGAAAGGACATGATGAGAAAAACACAACACTAAAAGAACAGGAATTAAAGAGAAAGTAGAAAGGCAGTGATAGCAATCAAGAGATGTAAGTAATAAGCAAATTTAATTTCAGAAACAATAGTTATATTGCTGAAATTTTCCAAATAGAAATGCATGAGGCTTACATCAAAGTAGCTTAAAGAAATAATCTGAAACTTAGAAGCTGTTGTTTAATATGTTTAACCATAAGATGAACTTAAAACATGTTCAATATAAATTGCATTCCCCAGTCTGCTTGCATAACTATTGGAAGGTACTGTACATCTGTAATTCAAACCAGCTTCTAATGCTGAGTTTCCACTGATGGGAAGATCAGAGAGTAGGGGCAGCACTGAAAGTCTCAACATCTCACTTAGGGCTTGATGGTGTGTAGAGCTCAGGCAGATACTGAGTGCTAGTCCTGCCCTTTGCTACTGCTGTTCTGAATGGCCCTGGGCAAGTTAGACCAGAGATTCAAAGACATCTACTGAGGTGTCTCACCCCTGAGTCTGGGTTTCTTCTCTCTGCCTGAACACAGAGGTAAACAGTAATCCTCTGTTTCATAGACCCGTAGTAAGAACTAATAGCTAATATTTTGGAGTGCTTAAAACTGCAAAATACTTAGTTGATATCTTGTACGAGCTGATCACTGTTTTATTCTTTCATGTACGGGTTCACTTCCAGCTCACAGATTTGTGTAGCTCTAGGCAAAATGGAAAACATCTGCCTCTCATACATCTGCAGTCACCCATAAAATGACAGTCAAAAGACATTTAGCTGCTTCTGCTGCCTTTGTCATGGCCAGCCATATATTTTTTTTCTTGTAAGCGACATCCACCATTATGCTGAACTGCTTCAGACTGGTTTTTTCCCCTCCTTTCTGTGGGTATATGAAGTATATGGATATATGAAGTATGTGGATATATGAAATGTCTCCTGCACTGTCTCTTCAAATTCACATTCTCCACAATGAAAGCAGCAGCAGGATTTTCTTAAAGGAAGAGAAAGGAACATCTGAAACCATGTCTGTCCTCATGTATCATGAGTAAGACTGGAAAAAACTGAGAAACAGAAATAAGGAGGCAGAATGCTGGAGGGAACGAAGTTCTCAAAAATACAAGCTCAGAAAGAAATTAAATTCACAGACACCGCGAGAAAGGGGACAAGACTGGGACTAATAGTTGTTAGGCTTCTTGATAGGTATCAGAGGGGAAAAAAATGGGATAGAAGAGAGAAGACATATTATAGCAAGACAATAACAGTGTTTTAAAGAAACTAATTGGAAAACTCAAAGCAACTTTGATGCTATTGCAAAGAACAAGAGAGGGGCCTGAGGCACAACATTCAGATCTGATCTAAAATATAAATAAAAGAGGAATTTCAAAGTTAAGTTGATAAATCTCATATACTAAATATATTCTTTTTCATAATAAAAGCTGAAAGAGTGATAGGAATATTGAGAACTGCCAGCAACTATCCCAGAACAGTATTGTAAATAGCGAAAAATTCATATACAGTATAACTTAAAACAGACTACTTATAAAACCCAAACAAACTTACATATTCCAGGCAAAATTTTCCAAACCAGCTAAATGGTGATGGACTTTGGTGACACCTATCTTCAAAATGTCCAATTTCCTTACAACATATGTAGGGAGAACTAAGCACTTCAAAAGGAGGTATATGTAAATGAGTTTAAAATCTCCAATAGAAAATGCCGAGAAGAAAGTGATGTCCTTACTTGTATTGGATCTAAATTGAATCTAGACATTGTGAGTACTGCACTGAATCATGTCATTTCTTGCAGAAAAAATACATTTTCCTAATATCAAATTTCAAATCTCTGGTTTGCACCAGAAACAAACCATTATCTTCCAGGGAATTGAGAAGCAATGCAAGTCATTCCAGATGCACTGTGGAATGGTGGCAAATTTTGTATCTAAACAGTTTATTGAGGCAAAGGGCAGCTGAATGCTATCAATAAATTTCCAGAGGAGAACGGATAAAATTCCTACTGAAGAAAAGTCTTACACCATCTCTCTGCTGTGTATGGGCCAATATATGTACATATGGACCCAGATGTAGACACACAGTGGATGGAAGCAGCTGATGTGAATTTAGGTGGTTGGAAGAAAGGTCTGTGGCAGGTTATTAAACAGACAAATTAAAACAGGCCAAAGAAATCCCCTGAGCGGAAAACAAAGAAATGGAAGATGAGCATGAGGATTTCCTTCCCTGACTGCAGTCTCTGTAGTTTTCTTATGGTCATTCTGAGGGACATAATACTGAACTAGATGAACCATTCAGCTAAACCAATAAAGCTATTATGGTTTTGAAAAAGATTTGGAAAAAAACAATATAACTACATTGCGTATGTTTACAGGAATCAAACTCAAGAATGGTACCTGTGTAGACAAAATTACTTTCCTTTACTCAATGGCAGATAGTAGGAAAGTATTTGTCCTTCCTAGACTCTTCTGAGGACCTTTTGCTGATCTCTTTTTCCCTGTGGAATTCTTAAATTGTGTTTTCTACAAGAAAATGAGTAGAAATGGGACTAACATATCACACTTTTCTGCTTCAGAACTTGAGCAATTTGTAAGTGAAAGCTTGTCTTCAAAAGTATATGGCTACTTAATCAGAAAATTACTTTAACTCCAGTAGATGGACCCTAACTCAGCTTACTTACTCAATGTAAAGCCCTATTCTACTACTTTTTGGTGACTGTATAATTGGATCAAAGTTTCTTCCTTGTTTTCTTTTATTTCCAGGTTCTGGATGGTTGGATATACCTCAGATCTCTCCTCTACTCCCAGGGCCTTTCCAGATGAATTGAGTTTTTCTGAAGATCAAAATGTAGGGACTCATTTAATACGCCTGTAGAAAAAGGCCTATACATTTCATTCTTATTTAAAATATGCAGGCTTGTGCATGATTACTTAGCATTTAATGTGAAATGTTTGTATCAGTATGGAGAAGCATGTACATCTAGGATTCTTAATTTTTTTTTTTTTAAAATAGGTTTATTTTAGAGCAGAACTCTGATCATTTACTGTTAATAAGATTTCAGTTAGAATATTCATCCTGCTTGTAATGCTAAGAGCTCCAGGGGCTAATTTGCATTGGTCCTTCTATATCTATGTATTTAGATTTTGTTCCTGAAGAAATCTGCAAGACAGGAATTAATGTGTTTCTTCATGAAGGCAGAAAACATAGTGAATTAACAAGTGAAATTTCAGCTGTTACAACATGCCTCTGCAATCTACCTTTGCCTTTCAGTGTTATAAAATATAATCCTTTATCCTTATTTCTTTGTGAACTCTGGTTCCTTCTTTCTTTTTCTGTTCTAGTCAAGTTACATTTGTTACATTTGAGAGACATTGAGAAACTACACCATTCTACAACATACTAAATCAGGCTTAGATTTTTAATCATTGAAGTAATTTTAACTAGTGTTTTATTATCTTGTGTTGCGCTTCTTTTGGCGAAAAAATAGTGGTGTTCCAAATTGCCATAACAACAGGCTGCACTCCTTAAAACAAGATAAGCTGTGTGTCAAAGTAAAACTGTTGCCATGGTAACCAGTTGCATATTTAAAGTGCAGCAGCCTGGTTTAATCAGTCAAATTGCCCCTTTTCAAAAAATCAACTGTATAGGCATTCTTATAAGCACAAACAGTGAAGAGCTGAAAATGTAAAGCTTAATAAAAAAATAGCATCTCCCCTTTATTTTTGTTTCCCGAGTGATAGCTTTTGATTCAGAAAGGTCACTTATTCTGCTTCTCTCTTGCAAGCATGCAAATACTGGATCCTGTCTTTTAGCTTAGGATTCTCAGAAATTTCTCTCGGCTGTTTCATGATATGTTTCCCCTCAACAGGCTAATAAGATATTAACATCTAAACATGTAGCTGAAAATTCATAAAACCGCCTAGTGACAATAATACATATTTATACCCTCTCTGTTTTGGAAGACTTGAAAAATGGCAGGTGAACTTAAATCAATTCCTTTAATCGGTATCTGACATTTCTATGAACTTCGTCATTAGACGGTCAAAGTTAAAAGGTACTTCATCATTTTTTAATTTTTTTTTTAATTTAAAGAAAATGCATGTGCACTGAAAAAAAGATTCTCTTTGTGATGAAGCAGAGTTTTGCAGCACAGATGTCTGTTGTACCATACTTAGTTGTATTGTGTCGTGTCAGATTCCTGTCCTTTTGGCCCTGAAAGTCAATGAACCATCAAGAAAGTGACATTTAAGCCTCAGAAGAATGCAGAAAAGCAAAAAATGTAGCATTTTAAAGGCTACACATACAACCCACAATCACTATATGCTTCGAGATACTAGCTGATATGACAGAAGGTGAATAGGGTACCTCACCTGTACACCGCTATTGTACAAATATTAGCTAACTTCCCAAAGTCTTTTGGAGTTCTGTTAGCCTTTCCTAATAAGAATTTTGAGTCACAGAGCCGAACTCTCAGTCTCAGTGGTATAGTTGCTTGTCCTATTTCTTTTTCAGTCTAGAGAACATAGTGGTTGCATATGGAAAAAGATTCTGCAGATTTGGAATCGTTTCCTTCTTCTCACGAACTGCCAGTCAGTGCTGCATTAGGAATTGCAGCAAATATTTTAGAATGAAAACGTCTTCTTTTAAGAACAACATTAATATTTTTTTTTAGATTAATTAGAATATCACAGATATCTTATTGCATTTTCAAGAAAAGTTAAAAAAAAAACAACCTATGAAATTTAAAGCATTACATTCTTTTTGCATTCCCCAAAGACAAAATATATACTGTTTCTATTATGTTATTCTTTCTACCAGTTCCATTAAGCCTTACTGAAAAAGAAAAATCACAATTTCAGAGAGGCTTTGCCGTTTCCTGATGCAGTATCTCTATGTAAGATAGTACATGTCCCGGTGAAAAATGGGGAAATCTTCCTCAAAAACTGCTGAAAAGTTATTAGTTTATAACAGGACAAATGCAGAACACAACTAATATGATTACAGAAAATGTTTGACTGTACTTTACGCTTGCATATCTCATTGCTACTGTGTTATGGCTATTTGAGGGTGACATCACAACAGAGACTTTCAGAAGTTAAATATAGCTACCTGCTCTGTTTTCTAAGTGGTTGTCAAAACATTTTTTTTCCTGCTCATAGCGATAAGCCTCCCTTTCTGCAGGTGCTACTGAGACATTATTTTGTTATTGGTATATGGGGAAAACTGCTAATGCTAGCTGGACAAAGATAAATTCAAAATATCAGGGTTAATCATCAATTTAGGATCAACCCTAAGGTTCATTGATTCAGGCTTTGAATGTGTTGGAGTGACATGGTCTGGAATCCTTTTGCTGCAGCTGCAAAGAGCATTCTTATATTCATTTGCTTGAGTGACCATCAGCTTTAGCGTTTGAATGAACCTCAGCACCCTCTGCCACACCGCAGCAGATGTCGGGGCCTGCGGGTTGGCCTTTTTGTTTAAGGAGAAACTGGGCAAAAAGTCAAACTTTTTTTTTTTTTTTTTTTTCTGTAAGGGCAATATAGCTACAGCAGCCTGTAAATTCAAGTAGTCACCGCAGCATGAAAATAGCTGCTCTCAAGAATCCTGGTCGCAAGTACTACTTCTCTACTGCAGGAAGCAGATGGTTTCCGAAAGCTGACTCGGAGGATATTTTTATCCTGCAGCCAAGACACAAGTACAGCTTATGAAGAGGATGAGCAAATCTGAGGTAATAGGGAGCTCGATGCCGGCTGCGGTCTGTGGGAGGGATCCTTGGTGAAGACGCACGCAGGTATTTTATCTGAAGCTGCATGCCACAGACAATTTGCCTGAATCTGAACGTCATCCCATGCTGTCCCTGCATTACTCCTGAAGATGAAATTTAAAACTAATTGGGAAGAGTTGGAAAGAGCAGAGGAATGCTTTAGCTGTGGCGTAAATACCTTCTCAAGGTGGAAAACAGACTTGCCTGCTGATTGCTGTACCGTTCCCAAGCAGAGAGAAGGACCAAGACCAACATCGCAGCGTTTCTTCAGACTGAGTGCGACCATTTTTAAACTACGAATAAAAGACAAAAATCCTCAGCATGCTGACTATAAACATGGATACGGAAGGCAATTGGGGAATAAGATCCAGCTACTGCAGCTGATGAGAAGCCAGGCACCTGACTCCAGCCACCAAGGCTTTCTCCATGGTGAGCAGCTAAGAGATCATGGGAAGATACCTGTCCTTGGGATGGGCATCCTCCAGAGGCGCCCACTGCTACACTGAGCGCGAAAATGGTTAGTTTGGTCTGGACATCTAGGGTAGATAGTGTCCGTTAAGCTGGCACAGTCAGCACAGGTTCACCCAGGACCAGAGCTGGCAGCGTGGGGCCCAGTCTGGGTCTGCACAGTGCTGGGAACTTGCTGATATTTGATTTTGCAGATAGGAAAACAAAGACCATAGTAAAAATTTAGGTGAGAATAAGCCCGAGGATGACACAGCCCTCCATGGCAGCCTCCTGCCTCGGGAAGGCCAGCCACAGAGCCCCGGGTGTGCCCAGCATCATGGCCGAGGCGCTGAGCAGAGCTGGAGGCTCCTCCACATCACGATGCTCTGGGCCAAATCAGTAAAGGTCTCCTTGGGTTGTGCTCACTGCTTGCATCATTTTGTCCCTGGCACTTTCCCATCTGCAGGTATTTCTGTGTTCACATTGTTCATAGTTAAAGGACAAAGATTAAATCACATAACACTTCAGTCTGACATTTAAGTGTATGCTACTCTTTTTGTATCTACATATTGAAATAATATTGCTGTACTGGCACTATGGAAATTTTTACTGATGTGATCACAAATACATATTTGGGCTTGAACTTTTATATTTTCCCAGATTTATATTTCAACAAAATAAGCTTTCACTCGTACAAAAGGACCTTTGTTATTAGTGTTCTGTTCAAGTATCAATTAGCAGCTGAGCTTTGAAAAAATGACAAGCAAAGCAGTCCAGCCTTTGCAGTAGTTTCCTTTGTGCTAAGGATGGAAGCAGCTGTTTACTGATCTGCTTCTCCTAACCTCGTGCCTGCTGCATGAGGACTGGCTTATAACTAAGCCTGTTAGTTTTACCTGTGGATTCTTCTCTGCCAGTTTACCAAACAGCAGCCAGATTTGGGCAGGTAGAACCTAACCCTGTCCTTGTCCCAGTCTTCTTGTGTTCACAGAACCAGAGAATTATATGGAGTTGGAAGGGACCTCTGGAGATCATCTGGTCCAGTCCCCTGCCAGAGCAGGTCCACCTAGAGCAGGTTGCACTGGAATGTATCCAGGCAGGTTTTGAATGTCTCCAGAGACAGAGACTCCACCACCTCTCTGGGCAGCCTGTTCCAGTGTTCTGGCACACTCAAAGGAAAGTTCCTCCTCATGTTTAAATGGAACTTTCTATGTTCAAGTTTGTGCCCATTACCTCTTGTCCTGTCACTGGGCACCACTGAAAAAAGACTGGCCCCATCCTCTTGACACCCACCCTTTAAGTATTTATAGGCATTGATCAGATCCTCCCCTTAGACTTCTCCAGAAAGCTGTGTTCCTCCAGCTGCAATTTCCAGTCCAAACAGAGCCTGGCTCGGGACTGCTGCTGTGGGTAATCTTCTCTGTGGCATGCATATGAAGGTGCTTTCCACTGTACTAATGCACCGTTGAAAGATAGAGTAGCATTTTGATGGTTTTTCTTTATTTACTTTTTTTTTTAAAACTTTTTAATCTCTGTAGTGATGTTCAAATCTCTCCCTATAATACAAAGCCATTTGTTGTGAACGTGCATGAGATTTCAATCTTTCACTTTAATCTCTTGCAGTATTTGCTCTTTCTAAATGTTGCTGTTGCATGTACTCATTTCACACCACACATCCTTCTATCTTCTCACACATACTAGTAGCAGCTAGGAATAAAAAGGGAAGTGTCAGTCTCAACATAAATGATTTGTATGACTTGTACAGATTGCTGCTGCATGACATCCTACTCATTACAAGCCTAAGGACATTGCTACAAGTAAAAAAGAATTCTGTAAATCCCAATGCATAAAGGTGATCTGCATACAAGAAGGAGCTTGGGTTTTGTGGCGGCAAGCCTAGTGTAAGTCAGTAGAGAAAATAAAATAGAAATCTATTATGCACTCCAAAATTCACTTCAAAATCCTGGTTTCCTGAAGACAGACAGCACCATTTGTTCTAAGTAAGACACTCCTCTAGCTAGATGAATACATGCTATTAAACCTGGCATGCGATGTTTAACATCACTGCAATTTCAGAATAAGTTCGGCTGCAATACTTTTCATCCTCCTCTTTTGCTCTTTCCCTTGGGCATTAATTAAATACAGCATTCACATGCATGGCCCCTTTAGGAATGATTGTTCTTTATACATTACAAATCTCAAGCTGTGAATGCATGGGGTAGTTATATTAATTTCTAATCACCATTTTTAACAGGGAGCAGCTGGGCTATATCTATCCAGCAATAGATATCTGAAGAAATTTAAATACTTTTGCCATTAGCATGCAAATTCAGAATCAAATAGATTCTTATTGTTAGAATAGTGAATTTTATTTTTTTAGAAAATATATGAGTAATCATAAAGAACTCAAAATTAGGCAATGCTCTTCCTGGAGACAACTGTTTATCATTTATAGTTAAAAAAGAAAGTCTCAGATGTTCGTGCAAATGAATGTGAGAAGTTCATATGGTATAAACAGATACATCCAAATGTGCCTGGGAAGCATTTAAAAGGTGGAAATCCCATCAGAAATAAATATACCATCTCAGTCAGAATGTGATTAGATTACAAATCCCAAAGAAAGAAAACATTTTTTTTCTGTGAAATGAAACTATATGTGCAATATAGTTTCATTTTATATTGTATATTTTTATTCTCAAACTGAATTGCCTTGCTTATGCTTTCTTCATTATTTTACTTTCATTGGTTCTTGAAAGCACATTATTTATTTAGGAAAAAGCATACTCCTTTATGTGAGTAAATTCTGCTATAATCAGTCCTTGACCTAGATTCTTACAGTTCTCAGAAATTGTGTTTCTGAAGTTGATAGACTCCATTCCGTAAGAGAGTGAGTTCTTGGGATGTGGTATTTAGTCAAAGCTCAGTGTGTGAATCAAAATTGGACAAAACTCATACTGTTCTACTCTCAAAAGCCATTTTTAGTATGTTCAATAATTACTTCACAGCTGGCTTTAATAAAACGTGTGTTGCAAGGGAGCCAGGTTCATGCAATGTTTAAATATGTGCTTAGCTGGAAAATAAAATGCATTATTGCAATCTGATTTTTAAACTGATAGTCATGACAGACCATGATTTTTAGTGCAGCAGTAGAGAGCTCAATGACAGATACATCCCTTATTGTAAGCATGGAAATAACATAATGCAGTTCAAATAATAAGAAAAATCCAATAGCTGGAACTGAAATCTCAGAGCTAATTTGTAGTAGTGGTTCTTTTTGAGATCTTCAGAAAAAAAAAAAGTGATACTATTTAAAGAGAAGAGGAAAACAGGAACATTGTTTACCAACATTCAGTCTGAATAATTAGGGGGAAAGTTACTTAGAATAATATTCTAGTGTGAGGTAATAATTTTTGTTCTTTTTTCAGTGTTACAATCAAATTAGGAATGAGAGAGGTTCATGGTCAGGCTCAGAGATTAAATGTGCATGACATTCCAGGACAGAAGCTGTTCTTGCAGTCTAAATGAGCTAAGAACCAAAACTAAGAAAAGTAGGAAATATGACAGTCCAAAAGAAAGCCAGGTAGCAGCAAAAACATGGGGCAAGGGTCAGCATTTCAGTCTATCTGTACCTATCATGTCTAGAGGTAAGATTTAGGCTAAAGACAGAACGATGGCTGAGGAAAAGAACGTCTGGAGAGGGGAACAAGTTCAGGTCTGCAAATTGGGAGCCACTTTCAATATGGAAATGGCAGAAGACAAGATGTGGACTCAGAGAAAGGAGAAATAGGAAAGCAGAAGTCTGTTTCTTGAAGTGTTGAGAGGCTGACGTGAGTTGAATTCTTTTCAGTCTTTTAGACAAACATCTATTCTTTCTTCAGCAAGTGAAAGTGTAAAGCACTCATAGGTATGTCTTGTATCGTTCAAGGAGAACACTTAAATTCTATCATATTTTTAGCTAATGTAAAAGTTTGAATACAGGGGTTTAATTTTGTGGATAAGACTTAAGAAGCTGTATTGGCTAAGGGAAAATAGTATGAATATCCTTAGTTGCGATATTGGAATTTCTTAACCTACAGAACAATGTTAGTAGCACTTGCCATCTGAAGATCACGTTAGATTGTTAGTAGTGTTTTGAAAGTACAGAAAGTATCTGTAGCCAAATATAACTTGATTTTTGTTTGCACTTGGCCTGACAGATGCAATGTTCACATAGAGGAAGACCCAACTCAGAGTGTTTACTACCATGTGCAGCATCTACAGATGTTTTTGGAACGTCTGCTTATGTAAACACAGATGCTATTTTGCAAAAGTTTCTAGTTAGTGGCTGGATAATGAGTTAGAAATTATTTTTTCACTTAAGAGCTGCACAAGGTTCTATCTACAATATTGTGAAAGGCATCAGAACAAACACATAACAATGGAGAACTCTTTACTCTGGAATTTTTGTCCCTTCCCCCCATTTTTGCCATAATGCTCTCTGCAATAAGCCATAATGCTCTCCTGTAAGATTACATGCATAGTAATAAACAGGGATAACAGACATCCCTTCTTTAAAATGAAATTTCTTTGAAACATGGATTTATTGAATGTGATACGTCAGAGAGAAAAAGTGGCTTCAGCAAAATTTTCACTAAGAAGGTTTTTTTTTTTTAAATCCTGAGCCTCTGGTAGCTTTTCATTTTTGAGAAAATGGAAAAAGAGTGTGAGAACAAATAAACAAAAAGAAAAAAAAGGGGGCAAATTTGATAACTCGGTTCTTCATATATATTTTAGCACACCTTTGATACTATATTAAAAACTATTTCCTTGCAATCTACTACAGATCAAAAGCAACAGGCAAAGCCTCAAAACTTGCCACAAAACTGAATATTTATCTTCCACAGAGCTTTAGTGTTAAGCATACTTTAAATAGCTGGCTTTTTCATCTTTCTGTGCAGAGTAAGAAGAACAGATTGCTATCAGGGTATTTAAAAGAGTTATCATATTTGGGGTCAAATTACATGTATAACTACTAAGAAAATAGAGAATATGGCTTCTGAAATCAGAATCAATTTATGAACTAGAAGAGGAGACTGAGAATGAATTTTATTTCTCACAAACATGTAACTTGCTCTTCTTAATGATATTTTCATGATGAGTAGTCAAATATGTATTAAAAGTTCAACTTTTTTGATAGCCATTGTGAAGACAGCATAAAGAACAAGAATGGCTTCAAAGGGAAATCTGTTGGTGGAAACATACGGTGATTAAAAACTTATACTAAATGATCTCTATGAACTATAGTTCAATTTTTAAAAGTTCAAAATCTGTAATCATTTATTGACACAACTGTTTTATTTTAGCTGGCTGTTTGTTAACAGCATTTAGTTTACAGCAACTTAGAGCCCAGTTCTGCCAATAAGAAAAAGCAAATAAGACCTTCATTGATCTGTGACAGGAACTATATAAATTAGCCAGCACTATAGATGTACTGAATCCAGAAGAGTTAGGCCATGACAGAGACCTAGTCCTGTTGTAGTGGTTAAGGAAGGGAATTTAAAAGCAAAGTAACCTGATCTGAACACAGATTATTGCAGCTTGATATTCTTGATTGTTACTTCTTTGAATTTGTCAATAATTAATTATTTTCACATGCACTATACTTCTAGCACAGGATAAACATTTGTTAGCTTTGAGAAAATTATTATTTGTCTTCCAGAGTCACCACAGGACAGTTTTGTCTCATGTACATGCACTTTCTTACTTACACAACTAATTAAACTTAAATATATAAGCACCTTAGCAGTAGTTAAGCCTATATTTGGTTACAGGTTACCTTTGGTTTTTGTTCTACAAGAATATGTGTTAACACAACTGAGTTCTTGAGTACAGCTCACTAGAATTTTCAGCCTATTTCAGATGACTGTCTTTGCCAACACCGATTAACATCTTTTCTTAATTATGTCGATTATTTTATCTAGTATTTTGAAAGGCACTGCATGCTTTTTTGAAGTATTTCCCTTTTTTTTCAAATGCTTTTAATCTCAGCCCATTTCATCTGTTTGATAATATTTTACTGACCCAGACAAAGCCTAATAGAAAAGTACATTTCTCGATGTAATTTTTATGAAGCCAATTGAGTCAAAGTACAGAAGAATTCTTATCCATTGCTTCATGAGACTAAGTTTTCAATGCTCTGAGTCAGGGTATGGTAAATAGCACTTTGTAGTCTTTCTGGTTCAATTGGATTTATTAAAATATTTTCTCCTTTGATGCTCAGAAAAAATAATATTCCATGTGTAGACTATTCACAGCACCTCTGCATATAGAGGAACCAACTGCACTGTTTTAGAAGATGTAAGTAATAGTAGATATAGGATGCAAAACCTTATTGCAATTGTTTCAGAAAGGGACATAGGAGCTTACTAATTATTAATCTCCTTGACAATGTAATTAATTCTAGCATTGCTGTTCAGTCTTTCAAAGTAACTCGAATATTACCTTTTCTAATTTGCCCAGTGGATACTCTTGTAGATGACTCTTTAAACTGTGATTGAATGAACCGAGTTCTGAAGTAAGAAGCCAATAATAAATCATTCTAATGAGGCTCCTTCTATTTGTCATAGACAAGGACTATAAATGGAAAAAGAAAATCACACTACATTTCTATTTTGTTAAGCAGATATTGGGTTTTTTTTAGTATTCATCAGAAATCATGGGCATGGTTTTCATGCACAAGGGTTAGGTGTTTTGCTCCTAATTTTTATCTGCATCTCTGGCATTCATTAGAATGTCACATATATCACAGGAAGATTAAAAACTGTTTTCAGTGACCAGATGCACTGCTATGTTTTTCAAATGCTCAATCCAGTTAGGGCACTTGAGGTTCTTGCATTCCAATGGCAACTGTTTGACCAAGTACAAACATCCTTTTCAAGATGGTACCAGCAACTTAAACTTTTGTGACCACTTTCATCTTGTAGCTACATTCTCTACCTATATTTAAGTAAATTATGATGGCCCAGTATGATCAGACCACTAAACAATCTTATAATCAATATATGGAAGCTGAAGAAGATAATGAAGAAAATACTAACTGGAGAGACATAATGATGACAAGGTCATCTGGTTTATAATCACATTAAAAAATTAGTCATTGATCAAAATCTAATACTATCTGCTACACAAAACTGTCCTGACTAGAAACCAATAACATCATGGTCTTCACTACTGCCAAGGGTTTTTTGGTTTTTTTTGGAAAGAAAGTTGGAACTTTTTCTCAAGATTGAATATTTAGCAGTCTAAGAGTCTTATGTACTGTCTTCTCCTAGGTACTACCTCTTACTCAGTACAGACCGAATTAGACTCCCAGCTTCAGATAGTTCAAAATGCCAGTCTACTTCATCCACTTGTTAGGCTTCCAAACAAATATGTGTGTTCTTGTCATCTTATTTCAGAAGGAACTCTGCACAAAATTGCTCAATGAGATCTTGATCTCTCTGAAAACATTCCTGAAAACTATATTTTGCCAAGTAGGACTTTTTTAAATAAGTCCTTTCTCCTAATTCTCTTTTGCATCTTTTAATAGACTCAGTAAAGCTACAGGACTTTTTAATTTTGTATTGTGCATAGCTGCCAGACTCACAAAAGGCAGAGACTAGATGTGATATACTACACTAGGCCAGGGTGTAAGTTCTGAAACTGCAATTATCAGAACTTCATCCCTAGGTACTTCATGCCTCTAAGTTTTACAGGTACTAACAAGTGATGGAGTACCTGTGCAAAGAATATACATAGAAAGTAAAATAACTGCTAGGGTTCTGTTCAGAAATAAGAAGATTAATAAAACATCAAATTAACAAACAAATTATCTGCTAACATCATAAATGGCCAAGAAAAGTTTTTGCATGCATTTTGGGACATCTAGGAAAATGTATGCTATGAAAAACTTCTAAACCTGCATGTTATTTGTGTGGTAGATATAAATGATCACTTGAGAGCCATTATGGTCTATTATGTAAATAAGCATTTAGGGACTTCTGAAAATTTGTAATTATGATAGTGCAGTAGCTCTAAATTGGTTTTCCATAAATGTTTTATGAGGCATTTGTTAATAGCACTACTAAGGTAAATCTCTTAATTAAAACATTTTACCTTTATGTCACTAAGAGATTTTAAACACACTGGAAGGATAATCTGTTACAAAATACTTCTCAATTTAGTGTTGGATTCTGATATGTACTTTCTTCATCTGGTTATTCCGTGGAAATAAAGGTGTTAGAACACAGCTCTAACATCAAGATTCAATGGCTGTTAGAATATGAGATTTAAAGGCCCAGCAGTTTTCTCTTCTTATTTCCCTGGTTCTCTAGGTGAATATGTAAACGCTTTTATTTTGTATTGAAATCTCAGTTTTGAGGGGGTAGCGATGAGGGAAGGAAGAGACATGTTGTAAATTATCATCTATGTCATCTTCAGGATAATATCCTTCAGGAGGAGAGGTCTGAATTGGGATGTCTCTCTGGTAAAGACATTCCTGTAAGCTACAGCCTGTACTGTAATGTATTATGTAGACCAACTCTCATGGAAGGTGGCACACAATGGTTTGGTTTCTGATGCAGCTGGTGAATAAAAATTAAATTGGGCTTTCTAAATTCTCTCCAAGCACATGCCTGTCATATTTATATGCTAACACGGGGTAGTTCTCACTGAGAGGAAGTGAGGCCTGAGGGCATGAGATGTGACATTCTGCAGTGTAGGGTACAGGATTCCTCACCACAATTACAGAAATGCCTGTACTGTTCAAGAGTCCAGTTTTATCTTTTGTGCATCTCTTATGCCTGATTCCATCAGAAAAAAAAAGTAAAATTAAAATATTGACCAACTTATTGAAACATATCGTACTTTCCTTCTCTCATTCCTGAAATGATTTTGAGAAGATATCCCCTCTACCTTCTACCTGTCCCTCTTATGTGAGGGACAAGATATCAGTTTCAGTGCAGTCAGGAGATTTTTCTATTTCTCCAATATATGGAAATGCTTAAGTAGGCAGGAAATATTATTTTCTTGAAAAGATGTATCATTTATTATTCTAGAGCTTTTAAATTTAAGGTTGATCTGTTATGAAGCAATCATGACATCATCAGTTCCTTAGAAAGGGTTCACCTCTTCAGAAGCAGGTAAGAGATTCCAGAAGTAGAGATAAATACAGACATCACAAGAAATCACTAAATAAAACAACATATATAAGTTTACAAAAGTTAATCTGATCACATCAGAGAGACAGTGTTTAAAAATACTCTGCTATAGTGAAGGTTTGTGTTTTGTCCAAAACCAGAAGATGGTCATTCATCATCTGCTTTATGTGCTTTACTCAACTTCATCCACAACATTTAAATTTGGGGATTTTCTGAACAAGATGACTCTTTATACCTTTCTGTCATTCTTTTAGGTCTTAAAGTACTAGAAAATCATTCTCTTCTTGATGACTAAGGGCTTATTTGCAGCATAAGCAATAAATGAGTTCTCTGTCCATCACTTTTTCATGCTTTTATGTGCAAGCATAAAGGAGACAAGAGATGTATAAAAAGCCCATAGTGGAAAGTCAGACCTCTCAGAATTAACTCCTCTCATGAGTAGCCTCTGGATTTCACATTTAGGGAAGAATTGGGAAAAGAAAATTAAGAGGAAGGGAGCAAAGGACACACAAAGAATACTGGGTCATCTATCTATTAATGAATGCTGCAGATAATGAGACAAACAAGCTTTAATATGTAAAATTCAGGTTAACTGGCTATGTTTTTCATTGTGTGGGCTTTGCATAAAGGGTTGTTTTCACTCAATTCCTTTCTGAAACAACAGCAAAACCCACAAATTTCTCCCATTGGCTATATTTATTTGTAAATAAACTGTGTTTCTGCATCACTGTTATCTGTGATTTTATTTTCTCCCCTCCTTTATTTAAAGCTGGTTGACCAAGAAGCAAGGTTTCAGCAAACATTCTGGCATCTCCCCTTTAGTAAATTTTTAATCTACTTTTTCACCTTCACTCAAAGTTGTCAGGTGCAGTAGAGGTTTTAAAGTAATTAACTTTGATAAAGTAGACAGCAAAGCTGAGGAAGAAGGTCTGTATAGTAGTAACCGGAGGCAGTAGTGTGAGCTCAGCTGTAGTTTCAGGCAGTAAAGAATCCTCACTGGAAAGACCCACTGTTCATGGATTCACCTTAAAAATGTTTGCATTATGTTTTTATCATCATATTAATGCTTTTAGAAGCTATATCGTTTTGAAAAAAACAAAAGTCTTTGACCAAGTCTTACATCTATATAAAAGGCAATTGATACAGTTTTTCAGAGATGTTGAAAAACAAATAGAGAGTTCTCCAACAGGAATCGTATGCTTTTGGATAAGGGACACAGAGACATGTATTTCAGAATAAACATCTACAACACTGTAAGTGAAAGAGAGGGGATTTTTTTTTTGCAAATAGCATGCCAAAATGATAATTCTTCTTGTATTTTAACTTAAATAGCTGTAATTTAATCACACATTGCCCAAGATGCAAAGTTTATCTGTCATTCATTTTTACAGCTTGCATACTTTCTGAAAATAAGCAGAAACATTGCTAAAATTCTAATAAGTGCTTTCCTGCCGTCTGTCACAAGAACTGTAAGCTGCCCTACATTTTAGATCTGCTCTTTGGCATTGCTTAACTAACACGCTTGAGACCCTGTATTTTACTCACTTCCACTAATTTCCTTGAATTAATATATAAGACTATCATTCACACTCAGGCTTCTCAGAACAAACAGCTTCAAGGAAATGCAACAGAAACTAGCCAATAAAAGCAGATGGGTGTCTTAGGAACCTGGAGTGATAAAAATAATATAACATAACAGGACATATTGGCACTGTATATAGATGGTTTATGGAGCTTTGTGATCTTATTACTATTACTTTCATTTTCTCTCTGCTTTTCCCTCTTCTCTTTAAAGTCACATTTAGTACGGAGTTGGTATATTACATTACTCCTTCCCTCAGGCCATGGAAAATAAAGGAACGTCAAGTGTGTAAAGACCAAAGATGGTTTAGAACATAGGAGCTAAACCTAAGCAGAAAGTTAGTAGTTTCAAAATGCAGCAAGTAACATCCCTTCCAGCATCTGAAGAACAGAATTAACTACCCAAGATTTCTGCATAAGGAGAAACTTAGAGATTTGAGAATAAAAGTGATACAATCACACGTGTGCTCGAGGGAGTGTGAACACATAGATGGCAGGGTGTAGCAAACAGCAGATTCCAGCCGTGTTTCACAAGGGGCTGTCTTTGTACTTCCTGTGCACCTTTGAACAGAATAATTAAATTGGACCAAGATCTATAGTTCAGTGGTTAGGGCACTCATCTGAGATCAGACCTCATTTCCAGTCTTAGCTCCAGTCAATATTGAAGTAATTTATATAACTTATTCCTTGCGACAGAGACTGGAAGAGGGCTTCCCCCCAGCCTTAGCTCTCTAACCATGAGACTGTATAACCCTGTCTAGTTGGCTGGTACTGATCAGAGCCTGAACGCTCTTCTGGGAAGCTTTCCAAATGACTGTGCTAATCACCTATGGAGACTGATTGATTATAGAGATAGGATATGGGAAACTCATCTTCAGGGTATGCTAAAATACCTGATCACTTAGCTGTGCTGTGGATGTAATAAGTGAATCAGGTCTTAGAGACCTCCAAAAAAATATACAGAACTGAGTTACTGGATCACACAGAATAACAGAATGATATGGGGTTGAAAGGGACCTCTGGAGATCATCTAGTCCAATACCCTCTGCCAGAACAGGTCAACCTGGAACAGGTTGCACAGTCTAAAGGAAGCTGAAGAGACCATCTATTTAAATTTAAGCAATGCTGGGTATGCTCTGAAGCAGAATTTTAGGTATAAAACAAGCATTTCTGGTTGTACTTTTTGCTTAAAGACCTGAAACATATAAACCAAAAAGGATGAGTAAATTTCTCATTTTATTATTTCAATTTGGATAGCTACTTCAGATTTTAAGCCTTAAAATCCAAGTAAGTGGAAAAAAATTAAATACCCTAGGAAAAAAATGAGACAAATTTCTGCATACTCAGTAGAGCTGATCAGCAAATAGTCAAACTAAATATTAAGTATTTTAGGTAAGTATTAAACCTCAACATAAATATTTAGTATGTGAAATATTTAGTGTATTGTAGATACTAACATTTTAATTAAAAATATTGTATATATATTCTATGATTTCAGAAGCAATAATTGTGTTATATTTCTTGATCAAAATGTTTTTGAACAATTTGAAATCCTGTCACTATTAATTTTTCCTGCAGTAGGTTATCACATTACTTATATATATTTATAATATATAATCTCTCTACATATGATACATGGCAATCTTACAATAATGAAGAATCCATAGTCTTATTAAAAACAGGGTAAAGCCAATAAGATTTATCTTCCTTTATATCAAGGAAGGATAATTAAGAAAGATATCAAGGAAAGCAATACTGCACTGTGCTATCAAATTATTGCAACACATGTACTATCTCATCTACTCTGTATCAAATGAGACGAGCTTTTGTTCATTTTCATCATAACAAAACAATAAATATGTATTAATTAGTATTAGTACTTAGGGATTTGTTTCAGTAGACAATTATTGTGGAACTGGAGATAGAAAACTTTTAAAAACTAGAGAGCTACATAATCATATCTGTGACAAGAAACAGGACGTGCACTCAACACTGCTTTATTTGCATATTTACATTCAACTTCAACACAGGAAAATTTGAAGTACTAATGTCTCTTCAATTTTTCTTCCTGTTACTGTGTGTGTATGCATTTTTATACCTTGAAAAACTGATAAAAACAATGAGAAAATTAAATTTTATTCGGAAACCATATTAGTAGTAATATTCTAGGTCCGTTTTTTTGCCCATGTACCTATGTTTTGCTTTCATTTCAGCTTTAGCCTCTTAAATCCTTCTACATACGACCATTGAACTTTTATTTTCTTTAAATGGGAAAGAAGAATATGATTTTTTCAGATGAGGGTAGAAAGAAGAGTTGAGTTTCCTGTTAGTTTGTTGTCTGATAATTCCTTATGCCTTTGTGTGTTCATCTGTTCAATGTGGAGAGAAATAGTGGAAATCAAAAAATATTGATTTGATGCTATAGTCACTGAAGTCAATGATACAACTCTCTGATCTGGAGGTTGAAAATGAAATCCTATAAGCCTCTGGGGTATCATCAATAAGGGTATAATTTCCTATTGATCTAAGAGAATCAGGATATATGATGAAAAAAATAGTATATTGTACAAAAATTCTTGTCAGGCGCAGATGCTCAGATAAAGGCTTTTGGGGAGAATTAAAGATTTAAGAAGTTTAAAGGGAGGGGAAGCTAGTTTTTCAACAAAGTATGAATAGATAGACTTTCATAAGATATACTTTCATAAGCTGAGAAGACTCCTTAAAAGTTTGCTTTAGAAAGTGTTACACATCCTGAATGCTACCTTGAAGGTGTGAAGCGAGATTGTGAATTTGCAGAGGAACAAGTCAGAGAAGAGGTACCTGCACAATTGAAATGTAAAACAATATAACTGAAATGTTATTACCTAACATCAGAAACTTGGTTTTCATCAGAAACAGCATCTGACAGAAGCAGAGTTATGTATACAAGTATTGTTATTAATAAATTGTTCATAATTCAAAAGGTGGGGTTTTTTTTTTTGACAAGTCTGTGTATGAACTTTGCTTTTGGAAGAAGAGTGCACAACATTCACTGAGTGGATTTCTTAATTCCACTTAATATATGATAAAGAATGCTAGAAATGAAATGCATGTTCTCTAATAACATTTCCTACTTCCTTAACTTTCTTATCTCTTAGTTTTTTCCGTGTCTGCTCCTCACTACTAAGCCCATTTCTCTCAGCTCTTGTTTCTCAGTTTAAATCTATTTTTATCTTATTGATGAGTCAGTCTGTAGTTTAACACATCCTGTGTTTCTCTGGATGGTCTCACATGCTTTTTATATAAAGGGAGAGGAGGACTGTGTAATTGCATCGTGACTCTATTCTGTTTCACTCTAAAAGCAAATTAAGGTGATATTTATTTATAGACTGAAATATTCTTGATTTTTGTCCTATCAAAATTTCCATCAGGTTCCTATGAGTGTATTTACCCAGGTTCTGCTACCGCGCTTTGCCTCACTCATAGCCTGTATAAATGCTGGTGTTTATTTGGTTATGCTGTTTGTCAGTTCAGCTGCAGCTGAAATCATTAAACTCTCATATAATTATAGTGGTGCCATTCAAACAGCTACAGTTAAGGTTGTGTCAGCAATTCCATTATAAATCCTTAATTTAAATGGTCTGCAATAACTCAACCATAAAATATGTTTTGAGCTGAACCTTGGCTTGTAAGGTTTCAGGCCAGGAGCAACTTCCTTTTCAAGCCAAAAAAAAAGAAAATGAATTTTTAAAAAAGAAAATTGCATGCTCTAATCATTTCAAGAATGAATTTAGGGCTTGTGAAAAGTCTGAGTTTACTGCCCTGGGAACTGAGCTATGGTAGAAACCTGCAGTGACACAAGAGAAGCATTACAGGTTTCCTCTGTCTTGCTTCAGTTTGACTAACAAGATTTTGATTCTCTAAGTTGAGAGAATTGTTTGGATCCTATGTAAACTGACCTCTGCTTTAAGGCTGATAAAAAGAGAGTCATTTGATGACAGTGTGGATACTATATTAAGGGACCAATTAAAGGCATCCATGATAGCCAGTACAGGGGACCGGTGCCACCAAACTGCACCTCAGATGCTTTCAGTCACCAAGGGTAACATGGGCTGAACATTAACTATGACTCAGAGGTGAAAGGCCCTCATTATTTATTTCATAAATAAGCTGGCTCCTCAGTTGCTTGAAGCCTAAAAGAGACATTTTTTCTGGATTTCTCAACTGTACCAAAGCACACAACCAAAGCCAAAGCAGAGCCTCTCTATATTTTGAGCTAATTAGCTAAAAACATCTTCCTAGAAATCTAGCATTCTTGACCACAGGAAGACAGACTCACTCAAGGAAAAAAAAAAAGGGAAAAAAAAAAAAGCAAGCCCCCAACTCTGACAACTCCCAGTGTACTCTGTGAGGTGGGATTTCACAAAATCCCACTTAAAACTTGAAAAACAAATAGCTAGCAAAGGTTTATTGATATTTAGATAGTATAATCCAAATTTAGTACAACATGAACTACAGCTGGCACAGTTCAAAACCCATCTAGAAAATAGATTAATGACAAGTTTAAAAATAGATTGAGGCTTTTCCTAGAGAAGTGCTGGTCTGCGTATTTCAGCAAGTCTCAGCTGATTATCCTGGAACTTTGTATGTTAAATTTTTAACCTTAAACTACTGTCCCTACCATAGTCACTAACAAAACTTCTGTTATCGCTGGGTCAGGATCTCAGTGCATGTATGTAAGGACAAAATGAGAGATATTTTAGTCTATATTTTTATAATTTGTGGCAATATTGTGCTATACTTAGCCCTAAGTATCAGATTATAGATGTTTCACACAAATCTGTTCTTGTATCAAATTTCACGATGTCATTTTCTTTTTTATTTTTTCTATTCTTTTCCTCATAATTCATTTGAGTAGCCTTTGAAATTAAACTTATTTCATTTAAGTTTGTTACACTGTATTTTTATTTTCTTATTCATCTTAGTTTTTACAAAGTACATTTGGATATTAGCAGTACAAGAGTCCAGGACTTTAAAAGAAAAAACATTAGCTCTTGAAGTTATTAGCATCAATTAAAAGTACTTTTACAGCCTGTTAAAGAGGATATTCCATAAAGTGTCTACCTTCTGAAATATGACTTATTAAGCTCTAATTCTTCCTGGAAGAAGGTTGTGCCATATATGAGTCCTTGCAGCAGTAACTGCAATAAAATATAGAACTAGACTTCATTAAAATCTAAAACTGAAACTCATGATTTTCCCTTAGTGTATGTGTACTTTGCTACCTGAAAAGACATCCAAAGCTGTTATATTTCATGAAGGGCTTTCGATCAGCAATTTTCTACCCACTTTCATATCGGTTAGCCTAACTGTTTTTTCATTGACTGTTTTATCTCCATCTATATTATCTAGAAAGTAATACAATCCTATTTAGGATGCCGTAGAAAATGAGGAATGTTACAGTGATGCTATCTACTAAATGTACAGGAGGGAGATAGATAAACTAGTGGTTCAGTGGTTATCGATTTCTTCCTTACAGTGATCTGGCACTATAACACAAAAAAGTTTTGACATCCCTACCCAGGGTGAACAAACCACCGCAGAGCCAGAGTCACACAGATGACAAGCAGTGTCACTCTGGGACCAAAGACAGCTTAGTTACACCTGCAGAGTTCACTGCTTGTGTATGGCACTGCCGTAGGGAGGCTTTCATTTTAAGGCTCAAGACTGCATGTCATCACAGCATCAAGCTGTGCTGTGCCATGCCTTCTGAAGACAGTTCATAAGCCTCTAAAATTCAAGTGCCTTGCACACAGACACATCCAAAGGAAAGCATGAGTGGCTGTAATCTAGGAAAGTCAAGCTTCCTAATTTTAAAACTCTGCTACCGTTTTGCAGTAAGTTGGCCAAGTAAAGATCTATGTAAAAGACTGTGCTGAAGTTTTAATTCATATTTTCCCAGTTTCAAAATTTGTCTTTTGAATGCTTTCCTATGTTAGTAGCTATGATAGTAAAAGATGGACAACACTGAAATCACTCACGACATTCTTGCAGCAACTTCCATTTGTAACAGTTTTGCAGTGACCTAATTACTCCAGTAGGGCACTTGGCTGATGGCACTGAGCAGTTCTGGCGCTCATCTTAATGATACAGAGAAAGGAAGTGAATGGCAGTTTATTGATGAGGCCAGTGCCAGTTGTATTTGTTCTGCAGATCCTGGGATCATTGATTTTGATGAGGAATTCTATAGTAGAGAGTTACTCCTTTTCAGAAGGGATGAAGAGTATCATCACATTATGACATGGTGGATGAATAAGCAGAAGCTTGTGTTTTAACATATTAACTATTGTTATTGACGCCTTCAGAGAACGGTTGTCTTTAAAATCACAAAGAAAACCCAAGTGTAATCAAGTTTCTGTTCTTTCCTGCTGGTAAGCAAAGATGACGAAAAAGTGACGGTACTTGAAAACAAACCAAATAAAAAGTTCAGCTCAGATGACCTGTAGTACTTAGCAGTGAATCAGTTGCTTATCATGGGTTACCTGCAAATATATGCATAGTTTCCCACTAGACATTTTTCCCAAACCAATCAGCTTGAAGACTTTTGCCATGCCTCATGAGCATGCTTACGTTTCAGCTTCTACCACACAGGTAAAAGGTTATTTTTGATAAAAGGTTGAAAGTAAGCTTTTCTTTCATAAACTGATAGCTTTGATTTCAGTATAAATAAAGAAGTGCAAACAAAACTATTTCTTTGTATAATCACAAGTATCTGGCTGCTTGTAGAATTTCTTCAGTTCCACTTTCACTGTTCTTTACTACTCAATCAGGCTTTGAGACACTAGCATATACAATATGATCTCAGGTTGTGGGATTTCTTCCCTACTCATATACAGAACATAACGTTATCCTGGCCAAGGTAACATGAGCTAACTTGTGTAGTATTCAGAATGCTCTTTAAGATGTTGATTTAAAACAACAAAAGAAAATTTACAGTTTTATCTAATCCACGTATTCTTCCCAACAACTGCCTTACTCCTTGTGAAAGGTTTTATTTGAATCCAAAACTCTTATTTTCTACATTCTGCAAAAGAATCACCAGGGAACCTCTTTTACTGCTAATTTGATGCGATAAGAGGAAGCTGAAAGTTATCATGGCCTAGATGTGTGCCTATGCCTTAGAGACGTAGTCTCTATCATTAGCATCTGAGTCATTGTCAGTAATTACCCATTTCATCAGCATAGGTCTGTTTTGTTACCTTATGGAATTTTTTTAACCTTGTTTATATCAAGGTTCTTTTCAGGTGTCCTTCTGCTGTTGACAAGATGTTACTTAAAACTTCTTTCATTATTCATCTCTCAGAGGAACATTCATTTATTGCATGTTAGCTTTGTATGGGCTTTTGGTCAGTAGGAAGGTCATTATAAACATTTTCAGGTTAAGTCTTTTTCTCTACAGTCAATGCAAGTAAGCTTGACATTATTTGCATAGTATGTCATAACTATTGTCAAGTCTGACTTCAGAAGGATTATACATTCTTGCAGGTAGAAACACTTGAATATCATTAGAGATAACACTCATTCTTTTTTGGGCTTTTACCCCCCACTTAATCCTACAATGTTCCATTTGTAAATTTAAATTATTGATTCTCCTAGAAACCTAGAAAGGATCAATAACCACAGAACTAGATTCCTCAGGACAACTGGAGACATTTTAATTGCATTAAAATTGAGAAAATCAGAGAGTCAGTAGTGAGGGAATACTTGTCCTAACACACCATAAGGAACTTAGGTAGTGAAACTGCATGTGCAGGAAAACCAGTCTGCAGTGGCTGCTACTTGTTTAAATTCTTTTTGCCAATTTGGGAAAGGGCAGGATCAATAATGCAACTTGAGGCATTACTATCCCGGCCCTCAGTGATACCTTGCTCCATAATTTATGTGGCTCTGATAATTTTGAAGCAGTTGTTGATCTGACACCTGTATCTATATTTGCCCTAGTAATTTCCAAGGGTTCTTGTAAAAATATTAAAATTCTGGTATCAGGCCACAAGTAATAAGTTCATCTGCCAAAAACCTTCTAGTCAAAATAGATATTTCCCTGATTACATCCCTAAAATAAAATATCTCCAAGATTAAACCACTCACTCCAGTACAGGAGCAGCTTCAACAACAGAAAAAGCTCCTCTTACCTCATCTCCTCCTGATGACCTGGTCCTTCTGGATGCAAATCCTAAGCTCACATCTTCCCACTGCCTGGGAGAGCATGCTCACTGAACTCTGCTTAAATGCATTCAGGTTGTTTCTCCATCTATTGGCTGTGCTCTGAGAAATCGTTTAAAAAAAAAAAAAAAAAGTAAGGTAAAAAACAATCCTGCTTATTGACTGCAAGGGGACTTAAGTTTGACAGGTGAAGGCAGTTGCCAGGTCCAGGGCTGAGGAAAAGCTAAAGTCCTGCAGCTGGGGAAATCTTAGTGCTGGGAAATGCAGCCAGTAACACGTGGAGGAAGGAACAAGGAATAGTGGAGTGGATTTTTTGGGCTGCATAATGCATAGAGAATCTTCCTTTAGATAACAGTGTGAGGGATCTGAAATGATACATGTCTGTAGATTAAATGGTAACCATTGTTATCAGGAAGCTTGGCTCATTACCCTAGGAGCTACCTTCTTCCAAATATGCTGGTTCTGGGAATTAGAGCAGCTTGTACACTGAAGAACAAGTGAACAGTAATAACATGACCAACCCTCTAGGCATTTTTTTAAAAAAATAATTATTCCTTTTCTGCAGTATAATGAATATTGTTTCATAAAACGTATGTGTTCTGTCTGTCTAGGTAGTGTAAGTACACTGCACTGCATAGGGTTCTTATTCTACAGAAAGTTTCACAAGGAATCTCAAAACATGGAAAAATGAATGCCCTTCTCTTAAATAGTTTTAGGCAACAGATATTTATACTTTTATAGATCCTTCTTACTTAGATGAATTGATAATTGAAAGAGTCTATTAAAAATAAATATTCTTTGAATAGTGAGGCTATAGATGTTCGTGCAGTAGCAGACTTCAGAGATTTGGAGAGTGTTGCGAAAGCTTGTTGGTGACATGCCTTTCAGTAAGATACACAATCTTGTCTTGAAGATGCCACACAGCTGAGTTTACCACTCCCTGAAGTAGGCTGTTCGGGTACTTGCTTATATATACCTCAGGTTTATTTCAAGGTTGGACTTTTCTGATTTTTGTGTAGCCACTGAGCCTTGTTAAATATTCCCTGTAATGTCTTTTTCATGTGCATCAACCTCACTCTGAGAAAAAAAAAAACAAAAGAAAACCATACAATCCCCCCCCCACACACACATTACTAAACTATGTCTCTAAGCACTATGTCAACCCGTCTTTTGAAAACTTCCAGGGATGGTGCGTCAATCACTTCCCTGGGCAGCCCATTCCACTGCTTAATAACCCTTTCAGTGTAAAAATTTTTCCTAATATCCAATCTGAACCTCCTCTGCTGCAACTTGAGGCCGTTTCTTCTTGTCCTGTCACCTGTGACCTGGGAGAAGAGACCGACCCCCACTTTTCTGAAACCTCTTTCAGGTAGTTGTAGAGAACGATAAGGCCTCCCCTCAGCCTCTTTTTCTCTAGGCTGAATAACCCCAGTTCCCTCAGTTTTTCCTCATATGACTTACTCTCCAGACTCACCAGCTTCGTTGCCTTTGTCTGGACCTGCTCCAGCACCTCAATGTCTATTTTTGTGGTAAGGGGCCTAAAACTGGACACAGTACTTGAGGTGAGGCCTCACCAGTGCCGAGTACAGGGGGACGATCACCTCTTGGGTCCTACTCACCACGCTGTTCCTGATACAGGCCAGGATGCTGTCGGCCTTCTTGGCCACCTGGGCACACTGCTGGCTCGTGTTCAGCCGACAGTCGACCAACACCCCCAGGTCCTTTTCTGCCAGGCAGCTCTCCAGCTGTTCTGCCACAAGCCTGTAGTGCTGCCTGGGGTTGTTGTGACCCAAGGGCAGGACCCAGCACTTGGCCTTGTTGAACCTCATCCCACTGGTCTCGCTCCAGCCTGTCCAGATCCCTCTGCAAGGTCTTTCTACCCTCCAGCAGGTCAACACTGCCACCCAGCTTGGTGTCGTCTGCGAACTTACCGAGGGTGCACTCGATCCCCTCGTCCAGATCATTGATAAAGATGTTAAAGAGAACCGGCCCCAATACTGATCCCTGCGGGACACCACTCGTGACCGGCCGCCAACTGGATGTAACTCCACTCACCACCACTCTCTGGGCCCGACCCTCCAGCCAGATTTTAACCCAGTGGAGAGTAATCCCATCCGAGCCATGGGCATCCAGTTTCTCCAGGAGGATACTGGGGGAGACTGTATCAAAGGCCTTGCTAAATTCCAGGTAAACAACATCCATAGCCTTCTCTCATCCACCAAGCGGGTCACTTTGTCACAGAAGGAGACAGGTTTGTCAAGCAGGACCTGCCTCCCATGAACCCGTGCTGGCTGGAAACTTTCAGAACTTCTTCTGAAACTGCCTTCCAGGGTTCAAATGATCTTTATTCCTGCTGTAAGCCAGGTCCCTCTCTAGCATTTTACACATACACAGCAGGGAAAGAGAAATACTGCAGCGCTGTGTGGGATGGAAGCAGTAGCAAGAGGTTATCATACATACTACATTGAAAATAGGATCAAAGTTATAAATGCTGATTCAGATTAGTTTGTTCTTACTTATAAAACGACAGAACAAATCACAAAGGCCCATAGCAATTATTAAGGGTGATGTGGTAAATTTATAAAAGTGGGCTATGCGCTGCTGTAATACCCAGGGAGTAGGTCAGGAAGGGAATTATGACCGAGTTACAACTCTTTGCCTGGTTCCAGTTATTCCAAGCAGGGAACAATCTGTTTTGATCTCTATCTGTAGAAGAGTATCTTTAACTCTATGGGGACTTGATTGTGCAGGCTTGTTTTTCAGTTGTCAGCAGTAATGGAAAAGGACCAGGAACAAAATGAGAGGGGTTGCCTGGGTTTAGTTTTTGCTTCAATTTAACCTAAATCAGTGATAAAAAAGTTTAAATGAAAATCTTCCCTATAGGACCATGTTCCAAATAAAGGATGGCACTTCTGTAAAATAAAGGAAGCATGGACAGGGGGTGGGGAGCAGAATTCACAGAGAAGTAAATAGTTCCTAATGCTTCCTAGCATACCAAGGCTGAAATTTGGAGCTCTGCTTCAGTCAGAGCAAAAGACTGAAATCGTTATCTTTTTTCTCCTAGGCTATTCCTTCAATGTCCAGGGTGTGTCCTATTCTGGATAACCTCATGAGTTTTGTCTATATGGGTGCTTTGCATTGTTTTTTGGTGCTTTCTTTTTTTTTTGGAAAATGGCAGATGAAAATGAAAGTCACATGCAAGTGTAAACCCTTCTTTAACTTATTGTTGAAATTGAGAGAAAATATTCAACCTTGAAATGATCCATAACAAGAAAATCTCGTGTTCTGTCCAGAACTAGGTGTGATATATGAGCTGAGAAAATTTGTTTTTATACTTTATTTAAGAACAGTATTAAAATAGGCTTTATTCTTACAAAGATTACTCTTAATATATAGCAGTAGAAGTAATCTAATTCATTCTGTACACTGTAACTAACTAATACACTGATTTACTGAGTACTGGAACATTTATTTCCTTGTATTAAGTATTATCTTTGGTGAAGGTTTCTGCATATCTGACAAGGTTTTTATAACTTAAATGTAGAGAAAGTGATGTGGGGAACAAGGGGCCATGTCCAGGGCTTCTGATCCTCTCAGATCATAGTGATGTTGCACAATGTAAAAACAAAACTGGAGAAGAAACTGACTCCTCCAGAGTCTGACCAAATAGATTCATACAAAAGAGGATTTGAGTACAATCTGGAAAAGGCTGAGTGTGACTGTGAAGGTCTAGGGACAAAATAAATTTCAGAGAATGACAGCAATCTAGACAATGGCCTCCCAGCTTGCAGAATGAAGAAATTAATTCCTCTCTAAAGTTAATTCCCTAACTATTCCACCTCATTTTCCTCAACCACATACAGACTCAAGAATTCTGTCTTTCAGGGAAGGGAATCTCTAAAGGGTCACTTCATCTGGAATACAAATAAATCAATCCTAAAAATTTAATTAGAATCTTAACTAGCTTAAGCCTGGCAAGCAGGCAGAGTGCAGTTAACATTCTCCATTAAATTTGAAGCACTTGACATAACGTGGAGAGTTTGAGAACTATAAGATAGGCACATGTTTTATTCAGAAACCACGAGAGTTCACTGCTGTGCCAAGTGACTGTCAGAAAGCCGGCATAAGATGTCCTCTGTGGTCCGTTCTGGGATACCCAAAAGAATTAAACACAAGAACAGATATTTTGCTTTTTTTAAAATGCTGCTTCAACAAGTACTAGAGAATCCTGAAAAAGCAGAAGCCTGATAAGGGCAGAGCCCTCTGTCCATGCCAACCTAAGATCAGAGCTTTTGGTTTAGTGTTATGATTTTTCAATCTTAAAATCAACCTTCACTTACAAATTCAGTTTACTTTCTAGAGGCTAGTCCTTGTGCTAGATTCAGTAAAGTATGTAATACACAACTTTCTATAGGGGAATGATACTAAATACAGAAACTCTGAGATTTGTGCCAATCTATTCAGTTTACTCATTCAACTTTTCTTTTCCTGTTTACGTTCACCATTTCTTTCCACAGAAATAAAATGCTGCCTTCCAGATCCACTGTTTATTACCTAAAATTTTATATTTTTCTTGATTCCAGGACCACAGGAGTGCTCTCAGTGCATAGATTGCAGTGTAGTCAGTGTGTAAATTGAAGTCACATGGAACAAACTCTGCTTGTGTCCAAGTGAACTGTGAAGGCCCAATAACATCTCCTGTCCCAGTGTATTCAAGCAAGAAACAGCTGTAATTTAAGTGACTTTGTCTCTGAAAATGGGAAACAATTTCCAATATCCAGTGGGGCTTGCAGAGCAATCTAGGGAAAATAGAGCACAGCTTGGCCGTTGCCCCTCAAATCTGTCCAGGGGAGAATATGAACTGAACCTTGGAATTCCAGTGCAGTTATTGCATCCAAGGCTAGGGACATTAGCTTTTGTATGTGTCTTGCACTCAATATTTGTTTCCATGGAAACTCGGGGAAAAAAAAGAGATTACATTTGTATTTTATACTGAATACTAAGGGTCTGCCCGGGTTTTGTACCTTCGAGCCTACAAGTAGTCTTTGATGCATCAGACCTTTGCTTCCGGTTTCACCAGTACTAGTGTCTTCATAGACTACTTAGAGCTCTTCATTGTCTGCCACTATGGCTTTTTCTGCAAGAACCAAACTGACATTTATGAGATATTGTAAGAGTACAGATCTGCTAAACCGATGAAGTATTTCTGCTGATGAGTTTAAAATAAGAAAACCAGTCCTTCCGCAAGAACTGTGATATCTTGTACAGTCTTATTGTGACACTGTTGGCTGAGTTATTGCGAAAGATAGCCCTAAAAAGACAGCTTTAATTAGGAAAGAACCCACATTTTAGCCATAAAGTAAAATATTTCACTTTATGACTGCAGAACAGTCTCCTTATGACAGAGGGGAGAGGGAATGAATTTTTGTATGCCAAATGAACAATCGAAGAGGTAGCATACAGTAATCATTCATCTCAGTCTGGATGGACCCTTGGGGGCCTGACAAGGAGCTATAGAGCCGGTAAGACCGGGATATGGAAACCTTTGTTCCAGTTATTCTGTATTTTGCCACCCTACAAATGTTTCGATCACTTCTTTACAATGTAAATATTTGTGACCTCTATTTTGATAGTGGTTGTGTAGAAAGGCAGATACAGTACAGGAAATTTTAAAATTCAGTGAGAGATATTGTGAATTGTCTGTGTATTCCGTCTTCCCTTCTGCAGTAGCATTTGCAGCATAGATTACAATTTCTTAGGATTTTCCTGTAGTTAAAAAGAACTTTACCCATGCACTGCCTCAAAGTTCACTATAAATATTAGTTATTTGAAATGTTTAGCAAGTTGTTATTGGTCTTCAGTAAACAAGTACTGATTATGTTTCCTGTTTGGATTATGTTTCCTAAACCAGAATCCCTTTCCTATCATGGGAAAGCACACATGAATAAGGAAAAAGAATATCAGCAATATAGGTGGAGCAGAAAAAAAAAAAAAACAAACTCTTGTTTTTAAAATTATTTTTACAAAGTTTTTTTTTTGTGGATTTTCCCTGAGATGAAAGACTAATTGTATAGAATATAGCCCTTAGGGAATTTCAAAATTAAATCAGAAATGAGCAACCTTTGCTTCAAATTAATAAATCTTCATGATTTATTTATAGTGACCATAATCATATTCAGAACCTGACCTTCAATCTGCTTATTCCCAGATTTGCATTACAAAAGTAATATTCCAAAAATTGTATTCAGAAATGAGCAGTTCTTTCTGAATATGTCTTCTTGATTTAAAAGCTTGAATTCCATGAACTGAGGATACAGGGGATTCATATTCATATTATCCAGGTATACGCTAAATCAATCTGCAGGCAATTAACATGAGCGTGAAAGTCACACTGCACTGTATAAAGAAGGGAGATCATTCTGTTTTTAAGGTTGGTGAAAGCTGGATTCCTTTAAACATGTAACATACCTAAAAAAGGGGGCAGGCGTCCGTTGAGATTTTTGAAAAGCCCACCTTCTGTTAAACTTCCATTAGTAAAGAAACCAACCAGCTTAAAGCAAAGCACATATCTGTGTGCTTTCCTGAATTTAAGCAACAGGGAAGTGGCCTGATGAATTTTTTGTTCTCAAAAGTATTGAGATCCATCACCTTCCATTGAGATCCATTTGAAAATCTACTTCAACAGAAGTTTTTGGGTTTTTTTGTTTTTTGTTTTTTTTTTTTAACTGTGAACACTGGCACAGGTTCCCCAGAGACAGGAGTCTCCCTGCCAGGAGATATTAAAAATCTAAGTGGGCTCTAGCTGACCCTAATCTGAGCAGGGGGTTAAACCAGATAATCTCCAGAGGTCCCTTCTAAACTCAACCATTCCATGATACTTGTTGGAAAAGGTTGTCAAAGGGGCTAGATTTGATCCTCTCTGAATAAGGCAAAGGCTATCCAAAAGAGTCTGGCATTCAAATAACTGTATGAAAAAACTCTGTACCAGCTGGTTTTGAGAGAGATCTCTGCAGATGTTTTAACTTGTAAAACATCTCGCCTCAGCTTGAGCAAATAGGCAACTGGAAGTCTAGGAGTACCATTGCTATGATACAGGACTTCAAGAAGCATTTGCTAACAAAAAAAGATTTCTATTTGCTCTTTTTAGGCCGACAGCAATCATACTATCTGCTTTAGTAAATATAGAAACATTAACAGAAATAACTGCTGTGCTGACTAGATGATAATAATGATAATAAATGGGCAATTGCAGTGGAGTTTAAGAGTTGACATTTGGCTCAATAAAACAGCGCAACGTACATGCATAGGAAATAATTCTGACTAATTTCTGTTGGAAAAGGTGACAGAAGTACTTACAAGGGGGTGAGAGATTGTGAGAGAGCATGGAATTTAATCAGTTTATAATCACAGAGTATACTGTCGATTAGAAGTGTCATTTGATAGGTTTTTAAGCACTGCTAATTAGAAGAAGGGTAAATTAAGTGCAGCTGTTGATGAACCAGCCAGAATCCTTGAAAGTTATTACTCTTGCTGTATCTTAATGCTATTGCAAGAAATGCAAAAAGCTGTTTCATCCCTTCATTTTTATTGTAAACACGATCTTCACAGTCATAACTCTATTGAGACAGGACTACAAGTCAAATTTTCTACTACAGCTGTATGTAAATATTTTAAATCTTGTTCTCATTGAAATCAATTAATGCAGTATGAGAGTTACAGAAAATATATGTATTCATATTTGAGTCTAATGCAAATAAAAGGAAGATCCTAAGGGTGCTAGGGTAGATGAGTAAGTTATAACACCTCCATAAAATAAAACACATGAGCATATTTCTAAAATCTGAAGGTGATATTAGTGACATTCTTTTTTTTTTTTCTTTCCCAATCTGTATTCATAGATGTTACCATGAAGACTTAATGGAATTTTATAGGAGGATGGAGTTTCTTCTTTATTTTAAGGTACTCAAGAGAGCTATGTATAGTCCACTTAAAAAACCATTAGCTAGCTGCATCAAAAATGCCACTATTTCTTTTGACTTTGACATTGACAAAATAAAAAAATGTTATTATATGGATGGGTACTTAGATACCATTTTTATAAAAGCATTATGGTGAGAAACAATATTAAAAGAACATTAATGTTGTGGAGACCAGAATTTACAATGCAGGAGATGTCAGAATAAATGTTGCCCTTACAATCTTAATTTGATATTTAGTGCATGTTGTACAGTGTGCGGTGCCATGCCTTGTTGACTACACATTGTTCAAACATTCTCTGAAGGGAGAATTGGAAGTTTACTCAGGTGCTCTTCTGTATTACCATAGTACCAGAGCGCTTCACACGAGAAAGCGGTTAATTCACCATGGCACTTTGTGTATGAGGACAAGGATTTTATTAATTCCATTATACAAATGCAGGCCCTAAGGTACAGAGACTGCATCTATCTGTATGTGTAGCGCAGAAGCTGCCTGAAGCTTGTCTGGAAGACAAATCTGCTAACTCCAGATCTGCTAAACTGATGGAGACTCCTAGGGGCTGACCTGTGTGGGGGACTGTCAATACTCAGAGAAAACACAGGTGTTCCTTGAGCTTTAAAGGACAAATGTTCTACAGTATTTACCAGAAATTGGGCTAGCAATGGCACTTTATGCCTCGTCTGGTTACTTAGATGTGTTTCGTTTACCCTAGAGGTGACGACATGTGGCCTTTCTCAAAGGATCCCAGTGTTGTCTGCTAGAAAGGAGTTTCTGCTGAGAAACTACAAGCAAAAGGTAGTTGTATGCAGCTGTGTAGCAAAGAGGGTAATGAGCATGTATAGATGTAATGCTTGAACTTTTACTTAATAGAATAATAATTAATAATTAATGTAACATCTCAGTAGACCAAATTTTCAAATATTTGTACTTTAGGAAAAGCATTCTGGAGGAATTCACAGTAAATTGCTGTGGCAGAAATATCTTGGAGATTACTCAACACAAAGGTAATTACTTTTTAATTCCATGTCTTTTTTGAAGGATTCTGACAAAAGTTTTCCAATTACTTCTGAAGTTATGACAGCAATTAACTTGCTTTATATAGCAGTAATTATGTAGAAATAGCTGTTCCAAATAAACAGGACTACAAGCTATCATTTATATAAATGATATGTGCTACATTACCTTTTTATTATTATTTCAGAACAGTTGCCTTTCACTCCCTCACCTACTTTTTTGCTCATCTCCTACAGATTTCTGGTGCTTATAGCACCGAAGTAGTATAGGGACAATTGATACACAAGATACACAGAACACTTTATAAGGAGTCAATTCTACCTACAAGTCAGGACATGCAAGAGTTTTCTGCTGCAGAAGTGATCAGCATGACAGGTGAGGCTAAGGTTGTTTTCCTCACAAAATTTGGCATGAAATCAGACACATCCTACCGTTTTACAAAAGCTGAACACTATAACTGAAAGCAGGCAAGAAAGAATAGTCATCACGCTCAGGGTGATGAATTTGGTTGAACAAACCAATCAAGCTTATTGTTACTGCTGATGCATATCATTGTGCATATAAAAGAAATCACGGAAATGGCTAATTTCAGCTGAGTTACTGTCTCTAGTAGAAGATAAAATTCAAAATCGTGTATACCACTGTGGAAATACATTTTAAAGAAAGACTTTTATATGTCCTAGTGCTTCTCATGGTCTCCTAGAATCATGTCCTAATCAGAGGACTATGGAAGGGAAGATGTTTCTTGTTTACATTTACTGCAATTATTCTAGTTTGCATATATTAATATTTAATCAGGCAAAAGAGGAGAAAGGGAGATTGATGTTGCAAGTGTAACTTAGTTATTAGGTTACTTATGTAGGTGAATGTCATGTAAGTTCCTGCTGTAATTCACATATATTTATGTAAATTGGAACACTTTTAAAAGGAAAGGAGTATAACTATATCTGTGCCCTGAATTTCAACATTCTTGTTCCAAATAAGGCAGGAAAATGATTGGCTTCTGCTTGCATATGTAGGGGAAGTTTGTTTGGCTTAACCTCTGATGACGATGGTAATTCCACTCATATCACAACCAAAGAGGTAAGATCCTTGCCCAGAAGGTGTAGAACTAGGTTTTGATTGATTTCTTTGTGATAAGACTCAATTTATACCTCACATATTAAGAAAATCCCTTAGTCACCAGGCTACAGTCAAAACAGGGAGAAAATATAGGACATGTCTCATTGTCCAAGAGAGAGGTCACATCTATGTTTAACAGTTGGTTCCAGTTGGGGAAACACCTGCATTCTGATACACCTTAGGTAACTTTTTTTTCAAATTCTGGGGTGGTTGGTTGGTTGGTTGGTTTCCCAATTCAGTAAACGAATATATCGGATTGTCGTGGGATTGTGGAATATACTTACCAATGTGGTATCTATCCTCTTCTTGCTAGCATAAATGTGGCAAAATTTGCTTTCTGATTACACTGAAATAAATCTGACTGACATGGCACCCACATAGTGCAACAGATGATTTGCCAAAGTATCTTTAACTATGTGTCCTGTTTGAACCAGGCCTTGATTTGCTTGAGCCAGTAACTTCTATCAGTTCAAAATATAATTATTGTTTGCTCTGTTCTTTGGTGCATTTAAGATGAGAGTAGATTTCCTGAGTTTTCTGCTCTTTATTCTGTGCAAGTACAGATACTGCCTACATATTGCAGTTTGGATTCATAGTACAAATTATTGAGGCTATTCCAAGTTAGAAAGAACCTGGGAAGCACTGAGAAAGGAAAGTTTTTTCAGTAAGAAATGTCTTTCTAGAAATAAGCAATGGGCTTCTCAACAGTCAATGAAAAGATACTAAGAACAAAAAAAAATAATTAAACATGAACAGCATAATAATATTCCAGGAGAGATAAGAATAAGCTGAAAACTGTAAATAAGTCCTTGCTTTAGGAGTATCTAAGAAAACACTTGTATCAGTGTCATAGCAGGTGTTTTACTGGCCCGCAGGAGTGCTAGCCTCGGTTGTCTCTTATTGCCCAGAAATACACAGGTAGTCACATGGAGGATTGAAAATTAGATGGAAACTACATAACTCAGCTACAGTAATTCAAGGACTGTCCCTTAAAAAAACCACCAGGGAGCAACAGCTGGAGTGTCCCACATACGCTTTTGGGTGCCTGTGTATGTGTGTGCATACTTAATCTCAATTTTAATAAAAGGTATGCTATTCTTCTTTCCATTCTCTAAATGTCACCCAATTCTGCTTTTACGCAATGAAATAAAGTGAAGTGTATAACTTACAGTCATTGTTACTTTCAAATTCACCTTAAAATAAGTGAATGTGCCCTTTATTGTTTTACATCGTAATTCATATCTAGTAGCATCTCAGCAGATGCTTTGGATTTCTCCAGAAACAAGAGAAATAGGAGCACTGTCTATAGGAAAAGAAAACTTCATAGAGTGGTGCTGTTGCTATCCACACAAACACGTACTGTTGCTGTCAGAAGTGGTTTTCCCCACAACAGACATTAGCATAATGTTTATGGCCACCGAGATTGTTTAAGAGCACTAAAATCATGAAGTACTGTATGTGCTCTTTAATTAGGAATGTAATATACTCCATCTGGAGTGACTCATTTTTGCGGTCTTCTGTGAAGCTTCAATTTCCCACTTCCCCCTGAAATAAAGAGAACTGAAGTTTTTTTAGACTTCACTTTTAGATAGAATCTAGTTAGCTAAGTAGTTGATAGAATTTGTTCATAGCTTGTAAGCTGAGGTTCTTGAAGGAACAACCCGTGGTTCTCATTTCCAAAGTCATAATGAAAAGCATATCAGTGCTAGTAAAAATCCGTAGGCTTAATTCTCTCTGTATTGACATGGGGATACGTGAACACTTAAATTTTAAATCAGCTCATGTCACAGTATATACATTCATCTCAGTTACATTTTAGAAGATAAACAGAGTTGTCTGAGACTTTAGTTCAGAATATAAAATATCTTCATTTAAATTTTGGAAAAAAATGAAAATCTACAATTTTCTTTTGTCAGGGCCATGTGGAAGTATGAGAAATAACTGGAGGACCATATTCACCACGGAAATCAACTATCTTTGATTCTGAGTTTTACAAGGAATGAAGATTGAATGAATTTACTGCTTTATCCTTTATTCTAAATCATCATCGAAATCCCCTTTCTCTGCAAGTCATGAAATGCCCACTTGACATGCAGTTCAGAAGCACATGCCAAAGAGTAGAATCTATCAGAAAAATGGCTGGTTGGTTTTTGTGGAAAGAATAGATCTTTATTAACAGAGAATTGCCAGATGATGCTGGGAATATAAATAATGAAGCCTCCTTAAAAATTACCAATATTTCTGATTGCCTTTAAGGGTTATTATGAAATAAATTGGTGATCTTTCTCTTCCTGGACTGTTTGCCGTGTAATTGGAACCTGGCTGGCAGTCTAACTATATACGTGTATAACTGGTATGTATACATACATAACTGGTATAAGTATATACTTATCCTATATAAAACTAGTGTAATTGCTTTTTTTGTCACTATATTTGGCAAGTTAATCCATTTCTGTTTTCATGGGCTCCACTTACTCAATTTTAATAAAAAGATTTTCTGAATTTGGTAGTTTTTCTGTCACTGTTCTTCAAACCATGCAAATAACCATGTTTCCTTCTTACCCATGTAGAATTTTTTCCCCCAAAATTTATTTATCCAGACCCTAATGACATCGCATTGAAATCAATGTGGCTCTTAGGTTGGCTAATATATAGTTTCTTTAAATCCTGATTTATTTCTGTTAGCAAGCATTTAGAGGCATGTATGTTTACATCGCCTAACTTAAAGGACTACAGTGAGGGATGGACAGGGCACCCCAGCCTTCAGGTGTAACACTAATGAAAAAGAGATGCCTCTCCAAAGATGGACTCAGAGGGATGTATTTCTCCTATTATCTGATACCCAGGGGCACATTCCAGGTTACACCACCATAAACTGGACTCTCCATAACTGGAGAGAAACATTTCATACTAATTCTGATGCCATCTGGTAAGTTTTGTTCACTGATAAAGCAGGATAAGTCCAAAACAGGCTTTCATATCTTTTTTTTAATTATTATTCCTTTTACTGATATCTCAAATCTGTTCTGATAATGCTGGAACAAGTAATTAAGGCCTTGAAAACACCTCACTAGAAGAGAAACAGGTGACATACCCTTGTTTTATGTTTCCCAGGACTACATACACTCAGAATGGCATGCAAGCAATTCTGTCCTTCTGGATGTTCAGCTTAACAGCAATGATCAATTCACACAGATCTACCCCTTTTCTTGAGTTAGCTCTAAACAGAAATGGCATAGAGAGGAAGTCCTGTTGTTCATACTGCTTCACTTCTACTAGCTACTTCTTTAGTAATTCTCTCTTCTCCAAAACTGATAGCAGACTACTTCTGTCTATTTTGTGATACAATCAGTAAGATTGTACTTTCTGGTACCGCCTGATGACTTCAACTGCTGATTAGAAATCTTGAGTACTCTCTGTTAACAATCACATTTGCTTTGACATTCTTCACTTCGTGAAAAACCCGAAGTACCTGTAATGGTGGAGAACAGAGATAAGGGGACAAGGCCACTGTCTTGTATAACCTGTTCTCTATGTCCTGGTATAAATTTATGGAACTAAGCTGATTTTCATCTTAACTGAGAACCTGGCTCAAAATGTGCATATAATCAGACATTTCTTTTTGATTTGTCTGTTTTGAATCCAATATTACTCTTCCTTCTAGTATCAACTCTGTCTTCACATCTGAATATTTTAAGCAGAAGAAGAAAATGCCACGGGGCAGTGAGTAACATGAGAAAGTATTTAAAAACTCTAGTTCTACCAGCACTGGATTACAGTTTAGAAATCAGGGAATCTGGAAGCTCACTGGGGAGCTCATTGAGACCAGAATTCACTGGCATGAATTATGGATAACATTGGCATTTTCAGTTCAGAAGACTTTGAGAGCATTTCAGGAATGAGAAAGCTTTCCATCAGCTTCAGGTAACAGTCAAATCCAATCAGCTCATTCCCCAGGTAGCGATAAAGTGAGGTGTCAGAGGTTAATAGTGTTCTTCCCAGTTTGCCAGCCAGTGATCACAAGCAGATGCAACCTTGCCCTCCCTCTTCGAGGGAGAAATTATATGAACCAGTTTGCTGGAGAGGCGGGGAGAGCAAGAGGAAAGAAGAGGAGTGAAATTAAAAGGTCATATATTCCCTTGTTCACAGGCCAAACAAACTGTACAGGTATAAAAACCTTTCAGAACTATGAGAGAAAAAACAACATATAGGTTAGCATTATCAGCACAACCCTAGAGCACTCTTCCGCAGTTGTATAGGATGTCGTTGCACTGGCCCTGAAGTGAAACTCACACCTATAGATGAGGTCAGGAAGGCAGGTTTCATCATCATTTATGTCATTTTGATGATCTTTTGCACAGCAGGGATTTCATACATAAAGAAATGACTTTTGCTATGTTTCTAGGTCAGTTTATGTAATGTATAAAGCTTCTGTGGAAGAGTATTCATGCATTTCTGCAGCTTTTTTTTTCCCGCTGTTTTGTTTGTGGGTTGGTTTTTTTTTTGTGACCTTTGCAGGTTCTGGGATTTTCAAAACAGGAGTTTGGGGCAGAGTAAAATCTGTAATAGCAGGACACACATGATAAATATGGGGTAATGACTGTTCAATTTACAGATCAATAAGTAGCCTCTCGCACAAACGGTTGTCAATTATAAACACCCAAAGGTTGGTTAAACTGCATTTCCAAATGCTTCAATGTAAAAATCAATGTCCAGAACACACAGTGCTAAGCAGATAAAACAGCCTCCCAAATCTGTCCTGTGACAACGATATGAGCCCAGCAATCATAAAAATATATCTTGATCCTATTTGTAGCTCTCATGTGTGGCTGTGGGGCATTCTGGTTTATCCATCCACATGAACTGCAGAACACTGGCTATGCTGAATAAACAGCAACGGTCTGGATGAAGAAACCAAACGGTCTTTCAAATTTCTGATTTTCTTTTATGCTGCCTGTGCAGCAATTGCTGAAAAGGCAAAGGAAATTAGGTTGAGTGTTCAGTCAGGGGTGAGCGCGACCAGCAGTTGTGTTATTTAAATGCAAAGGATGTTGGTGGGTGCCTAGCGTGAATTCAGTGAGGAAGGAGAGGGCTGCAGAGCACCTCCTGTCACTGCAGTCTGTTTAAAAACGTGCTTATAAAAGGGATGGAAAAGGTTTGGTTGCCAACCTGGTTTGCTTCAGTTAACACTATACCGTGAGGAGACCATGGATGATTATTTTTTCCAGAATTTGCTATACATTTATTAAACAAGCATACAAGTAGACTGAGAAAGCTTTGTCTCTATATTGTATTGCTAGGTGAATGCATCTATGACACGAATCTTTTCAAATTTATATTGCAATGCAAAATAACACCTTCTCCCTCCACCTCCATAAATTTGAGGATAAGCAAGTTTATTTTAATTAAATTTACATTTATATATTTCTATTATTTTATTACTTTGGAATCATGTTTTGCAACCTATGACTTACTGTAAGAGTTTGGGGATGTTTTACAGTCCTAAGTGAATGTTGAGTATACTTAAAAGCTACACATATACATACGAATTCCAAAAACTTGTTTCAGTAGTAAAAACAGTCTCCAGCAGCTGCATCTTGTACCCCAACAGTATGTGGGCAACTTTCTGATGAAAGCTCCTACATGTATCATTTTTTCCCCATTCAAAAATGCCTTTCAAAGGATGAGAAAATTATTGCATTTGAAGAAGCATCATTTTCTCCAGGTAATTCCTTTAAGAAGAGGGGTGCATGGATTTTTGTATCCCTATTAAGCATAGCAGCCATCCTGTCTTCAAGACCACACTGAGTAGATCTGGCCTACAACTCTTCTGTCCAAATGCTGCAACGAAGAGATACAAATGGAAGGATAGAAGCTATCTGGTCCCATTTGTCTTTCTTAAAAGTGCAGTTTCTACTGTCATTTCTATTGCTGGGGTTTCTTTGGCTAAAGTTAGCCTTGACTTTCTGCTCCAGTGTTGAAATGTTCCAAAATTGTTTGGGACACTTCAGTACCATTTCCTATATGTGAATAATGAATTTGCATATGATTAAAAGTACATGAACTAAGATCTGGAAAGCCTCTGAAAGCTGAAACAGATAGGAAAAATACAGTATTACAAAAAAAGACCCCAAAAACCAGGTCACATTAAAGATTTTCTTCAATAAATAAATAAGCAAGTTTTCAATAAGCAAACAATGCTTAACAAGATATAATTGGGATTATGAATAATAGGTATTAGGTCATTTCACATTGTGTTTATCCCTGTCTTAGACATAAATTATTTAGTAAGATTGCAGCTTGTATACTTTGCAATTAGAGGAAAACTCCAAGTTCGCTTCATCCCTTCACCACTCTCTTTTGATGTGGTACAACATGAATTTCTTTTTGATCTTCAGAAAAGGGAGGGAAAAGGCTTTATGTAACAGACTTATGAAACAGGGCATTTAAATGAACATACCAAGGCCATTTACCATTCTAATATATGCAGCAGTCTCTCATTACGGTTATACTCCAACTAGAAAAAGAGACAAACACAAGAACCAAAACACTTAAGAAAGGTGTACGTATTGATTTTTTCAGCCTGATGCTGCAAAAGATGTTAGTCTACCTGTCTTATTATGACCCAGCCCATTGATACATAAGTCTTTCACTTGAGTTCAAAATTTTATTCACGCCTATCAAAAATGCACTTCTCGTTGCAGTGGTGGTGTGCCAAATGGCTCTATGAAAATGTTACTACCAGGGATTCTTCATCCTAACAGCAGATTCATCTAGTTAATCCAGTGGAAGGCTCTTCTCACAGATTACCAGTTCCTCCTTCTATGGGAAACTAGCAAAAATTCACATTTTTGGGAAGCCTAAACTTGTAACAAAGTTCAAATCAAAGCTTAAGATGTGAACTTAAGGTTTCTTTTATTAAAAGCGTACCCTAGAGTTGCTGAACTGTAAGATATTTAATAAATCTGTAAATATATTTATATATGCCTATACTTTTAAAAGTTATTATAATAAAAATCAGAAATCAGAGAAATGTTACTGTCATAACAAACTATGGCTATAGCTGTTCACTTCGTTACATACACAAAAGAAATTTGCATTAAAATATACACATTTAGTTGTGATGTAATTTATGCTTAAGGAATCTTGTTGAGTGTTCCTAGCAAAATGTTAAGCATGAAGAATCATGAACTGAACTAGAGCAAAAGACCCTATTAAAACCAGTGGACCCATTTAAAGTTGATTAATCTTTCTGACATATGCTGTTCTAGAACCACAGATGGAACTGAAAACAAAGAAGGTGGAGAAAAACCTTGAAGAAGCAAAGAAACTGACTTTGAATGTGTATTCCAAAATCCTCCTGATTGAGAATATCTTTCTGGGAAAGACACTTAGGAATCTGCTTAAATTAAGGGAAATTCTTGTAAAATTCTAGTGCTGATCCATTGATTAGTACTACATTGATTCCCTAAGGAATTGAGACTATGGTAGAAGTATATTATTGAATTTACTTGAAGTAGAAGCGTAACAAATGTTTTGAAGTTGTTAATTTACCGGAATTTTCTCCATCTGCCCCACATAAACATTGATGCCTTCCAACCAGCTCCTACCAATCCTCAGTTATTTTGGATCTGGATGGAGGCAGAAAACTGAAGGGAAGGCAGGAGAGTCAGTGGAGCTGATCAAACTCTTTAGACTTACTACATAGCTTTATTCCTACCAATGATATTGATTCTTTTGGCATATGTATAGTAAATTTTTTCTTCTGTGCATTTGAAATGCATTTCTTAAAACTTACATGTGTCACCTGGACATGAAGGAAACCTCAGAATCAGCTAGTAGCAATTTTATTTAAATAAACTCATCTTCCTGATTGTAGGAGAACTGTTGTCTGAGTTCTGTTGCTTGGAAAATTATGGGTTATAACTATATGATTGTTTCCAAATAGAACGCACTAGTGAAATCAAATTATTTAGCTTCTCCTAGATATTTTGGTCCTTAGAATAAATTAAGAAGTATTAAGATAATATTTTTTAGTATAGCTTGACAACTATAATGATTTAAACTTTCATTTCAGCTGAGATTTTAAAGAATTAATCAGAGTTTCTCATACAGTTTCTCTCTGACAGTTTTATTTGACAAAACATACATTATGTCCAAACAATTTCTTTTCTCTCTCTCCATCAGAAAGTACTGCTGTGGAGCTAAAACAATGTGCCCACATTAAAAACAGAGTTGGTATTTTTAAGAGGGCAGATTACATTTTGAAAGCCATTGAGGTATTTTACTTTTTTTCAATTTGGTTATTACACTAATGTCCTTAGTACTAGAACAAATGGCTCAGAAACTTTGGGAGTAGTCAGTTTCTGATTTTAATAACCAAAAACCCCAGCATTCGCGTTCTTCTGCTAATGATTATGTTCCTCATAGTTAATGTTCCTTACAATTACTGCTAGTATCCCACTATGATTCATAGAACAAGATTATAAGAATGCCTCCCAATATATTTTGTTCTCTAAAGTTAATTTGACCATTTTAAATATTTGTTGAATCACATAGATTTCCTTGCAGTGGCTTCTTAAATACTTTCTAATTTTAGTGGGGATTTTTGCAAATTTTTTTCTCACTGAGTAAATCTTTTGACTTCTTCTAAAAACTATTTAACTAAACAACAACTTTAGAATATTATACTTTCATTCAAATAAAGTTGTACAAGGAACAGCTGGGTCATGCTATGAAACAGAAGAGATTGCCTAAAGGGTGCAAAAAAGTGACATCCCAGATTTCAGGCTGGTGAAAGGAATGTTCTAAATTACTGCAGTTTTGTCCCAGCTACTACAGGGCTGCTTTGAAACCAGGGCAGCCAAATTTAAGAGAGCTCTGATTAACCTACACAAAGCTCTCAGCACTTCTGCAACACTATGAAGCTCCAGACCCAGGCAGCAGGGATCACTAGACATAGCACAAGAAGTAGGTTACTGTGGTTAACAAGCAATTATTTCATACTATTAAGACATGATACAGACTATTAACGAACTAAACTTCAGATAAGGTGATGATGAACCATCTTCCTGAGTCCCATTATTCTATTCCACTCATCCCTCCCATCCTATGCCAATCATATTAGGAAGGAAAATAAACAATCGAATGGATGGTTAGGATGGTTAGTCTATGATTTCCTTAACTAATTACAGAGGAAATTAAAAAGAGCTGGAATACAGTACCTGTAGATACAAGCATCCTTTGCGGCTTTCAGCATTAATTTATTAGTACCATATTATACCAGTATCAGAATTATCTCTTAAAGTCTGCGATGTGTCTCAATTACTTCATTAAATCTAAAATATTCTTGCTGATGTCACCTGGCTGTTTGGTATATCCTGCTAAATGCATAGGGAAAGCAGTTGTCAGCAAGGTGTTATAACCATAGTCAGCACCTTGGCAGTGCTCACCTTTCCCCCCTGGTTTGTCCTCAGGAATATTTACATTTCTTATGCAATAGCTGTGAAAAAAAAATTCAACAGTAGAAGGAAAAGATGTTTTAAATGCAAGTCAGCATTTGATTGATGATAAATTGACATCACTTGTAGGCAAAAGTTTATAATATATTTGAGAAAACACTTTTCCTCCAACCTTATCATTTTTAGATTCCTAAAATGAGATCAGTGGTTTGAAAATCAAAAATGCAAACTAGGGATTAGGGTAACCATTGGGAAGCCATATACCAGCTTCTGTGCTGAATTGAAAAAAAAATCAGCTCAAAGCAGACCTGTCTGAAGGCTGAACTTGTCTAATATCCCTTTTAGATAGAAGAAATGGAATTACAGCCACTTTTTCAAAGGTGATGTATGGTCCATAAGATAATTTCAAACAAATTGGCAACTAGATTCATCAGCAGTTCAGCTTGTTTGTATTTTCTAAGTGCATCTATTTTCAAAATGCTATTATACAGAAAATGGGTAACCCCTCTCTTTCCCTCTCAGATTCATATATCAAACATACAAAAGTTAAAGGCAGAGCAAGTTCTGCATATGTTTAATGTTAACCATAAGGCTGAGCTCTTAATTGGATCAAAGCTGCTATACATAATTTTTCTCATACAATATTTAGCCTTAGTGACCCAGTGTGAGCTCTAGGAGTCAAGCTGACTCCTTTCTGTCTTGCTCATCCTCACCATTAGTAGAAGCCAAATTAGAACATTGGTGACAACTGTGCTACAAACTCTTTGTTATCCAGCCATGCTCTGACAGCAGATGTAAGTGATTAGGTGTAGAAAAAACCACCTCTTGGAGATGCAGAAGAAGGAATAAAATCTAGTTCAGTCTAGCTGTAATGCTGTTGCAAGGCAAATGGGAACACAAAACATCAAACAGCTATTTTTATTTTCAGACTCAGCATATCCAGAATATGCATAGGGACAGGTTTGGAGTTTTTTAAAGCAGATCAAATTTTTTACAAAAACATCTTTTCAGAACAGGACATTTCTTTAAAATTTCTTCAAATATTGCTTTGAGGAATTTCTGCCCTTTCTGCTTGCATTCAGAGTTACTGAAAAACATGTCCAAGTTGCTGCATCGTCAAATGGAGCCATTTCAGAGCTGTCAGCCCTAGACTCTATCTTTGGCTACATGGCCCATCCAATCTCCCTGACTGTCAATCAAGCTAGGAAGAAACCAACCCTACCAGGATGGAGACTGGGGAGATGTGCGTTACAGGGACTACGAGGCCATTGCACAATTGTCATAGATGTCAGTCAATTTGGGCAGTCCAAGCCTCTTCATCTGGTGACAAGGAGGTAACTGAAGGCCATGGAGGTGTCCCAGTGCGGAGTAGGCTCCCTGTGGAGGCAGGTGGCACAGAGAGCAAGAATGGGCAGCCCCAGCCCAGGACAACAAGCAAGTCTGTGGAGAAGAGACACAGCCTGCTTGTCAACAGATAGATTCATAGGGATAAGATCAAACAAGGACATCAGCTGGCAGAGGTGGAGACTGATATCCTTAGAGTTAACTATATTAAGTAGACTCTGGGCATGTACAAATGGATATCATTTATGTCACTGAAATGATTCCTGAAAAGAATGTGTTAGTGACAGCAACATAGTCTGTTTATTGTACCCACAAGGAGCAGTTTATTTGGATACTGGCTAAAAATTGTTATTGACTTATATATTTAGTTTTCTGTTTTCCTATACACTTCAGCTACCTAAAATATCTCTATTAACAGGAAACACATGATGCGCAAAAGCGAACTCATTTCCATTTCCATTTCCATTTGCAGGACTTGTATGTCTAGCTTTCCAGTTTCTGAAATCTAATCCATTTTTACTTTTGGAGATTTAAGTACCCTTGAGTATGTCTCTAGTTTCTTTTGCTCTTTATTTTGTAATTTTTTCAGAATATTTACAATAAATGTTTATATTATTTCATCATGAATTAATATGCAGCCAAGTAGGCATGGTGACACTGAATAGTTCTGTTAAATTTTACCTGTATTTTGAAAACATCTGTTTTTTAATGCATTTGGTGAAGGCAAACCTCTGCGACACATACTACTCTACCTATTAGGAAGAAGAGGAAACTAAGAACAGATGACAATGTGTTGCACCATGACAAGGAGTGGAAGCCCTGTGTGGAAGAGCAGTACTGGGTAGAATACAATCAGCCCTTCAGCATTTTTGGCAGTTTCTGCAGTGTTCTTACATAGCTACTCCTACATTCAGAGTGAGAAATAGTTATGCTTCTTGAGTTCTTTCTTTCAAAAAAGCTGCCAGGTCAAAGGTTTTGTGTGGTTAGAAACTATGTCCTTCTCACATGTAAGAACTGAAAAAAGAAGAGTTCTGTAAATGAGCCTTAAATGTGCAAAATTGACCTTGAAAGCACTAATTTGATAGACTAATACTTCAACAACATTAAAGTTTTCAAAGAGTTAATGTATGTTCAGCTGTCACTATGATAGATTGTCACAGACTCTTTTTTGTGCAGGTGTCAGAAAAAACTCTTTCAACAGTGGTCTAGACACAAAATGTGCTTTACAGGACTCTTCATCCATCCATGAATTGGATAAAGGATGAAATAAGAAGTGAGTAGGAGACAGCAAGATGAAGGACGTATGACAGGCACTTTTGATGCATAATTGCTGGAGAGATATTCTGTCCCACAGTAACAACTTCTTCTGAAAGTAAAGTATTTTTCCCAGCAACACAGGCACACCAATTTTAGCTGATCCACACTGCAGTGCATTTGGCCTGAATCATCAATCTTATGCTGGGAAATAAGGGAGACAAAATAAATTAGATATTAAAGGTATTTTACTACTGGTACCTGACAATTTGATGTTGTTCCTGAAGCTGTGGTGTATCCTCCCTTGAGTGTTTTCTGAGAATGGCAGCGAGGTATCCAGTAATCAGAGTTTCCTGACAGATCAAGGAAAAAAGTGTTTACTAGCTGCTTTTAATAGTGAGCATGATTAACTCCTTGTAAGCACTGATGTGCATTCTCTATAGTTAGTAACTTTAAAATCAAGTACATAATATCTGCTTTCAAAAATTATCTGAACAGAATGGGGCCATTATTACTTCTTTCTTATTCTAAGTTGGATCCTGAAAGAGATTTCTTGAATTTGAAAAGCTCAGAAAAATGGAGAGGGTTAGGTTCACTTTGTGGGTCTATGCTACTCTGAAATCAATACCACTTTTGAGAATAAAAGGATGCCTTAATCCATATTTTATTTGTAATAGTGTATGTTGCTGGTTGTGTTCCCCCCTAATTTCCATATGTTTGGAATGGTAAGCCTCAGGTGGGAAATTCTGTGAGGCTGAAAAGGAATTGCCGTGATACACTCCTGTTTTCAAACATTTGTAACTTTGTATGGGATTCTTTGAGATGAAATTTCAGATTTGGTCCCAGGGAAATTCATGAAGGTTAATAACAAGACTGACATAAACCAGCGTCTTTTCAAGGAGACAGTAACAGAGGTGTTCACTGTCCCTGTTTGTTATTTGGTTCACTGGAAAACACTGCTAAACAATTCTGTTGTATGTAGTCAATTTTAGTATAGTCTGATTTTTTTTCATTTTATGTGGCTGTTTATACTTGCTTTGTAACATTCACGGTGTTCTATTTCTTTGCAGAGAAATAAAGTGTGTGTTTGAAGATGTTTCCTTTTAAAGAATAAATGTAAATACATATTGACTGGCTCTTTCAGTTATGTATATGAGACTCCATGTCCTGTCTGCCACATGATATAATAACAGTTGTGTCCAGTATAACACAAACTACTGGCTAAATCACTTCCCCGCCCTTTTGCTGAAAGGGAAAACATTGTTTCTCAATGAAAAAGGAAGGTAACTTTTTTTTTTTTAATTGAACACTGGGAAAAATAGCCTATAAGTAGTTCTCAGAGCAGAGAATAAAGGTAGATCTCACCATGTCAAGTTAGTGTCCTCACTGCTGAACTATGGAATCATGGAACCTCTTTCTTCCTTCTTTTGGTCCAGAGGAAGATCCTGACTGATTTTATTTTATTTAGGTAGTGTTATACCTGTCTATAAAATAGTGATAGGTAATCCTCATTTAGACCTAGCTGGAGGAATAGGACCTTCATACAATTCACAGATTATGTGAATTTGAACCTATTCGGTTAAAGAACCAAGCTCAACCTTGTGGTGAGAAAGGTTTTCTAAACAGCAACACCTATGGACAAGGGGATGCTGTTCCCAGGGAGAAAGGGGTGTGAAGTAAAAGCAACCATATACTGCCATGTTTCTTAGTGGTATTTATTAAAAGTGAAGTGGTGGGCCTCCCAAGACTTTGGAAATACATTACTCAGTTGAGTCCTTAATATTAATCCTAAATATCAAATATTAATTACACATTAAAGTATTACTGCCTGAAAAGATAGAATCAGCTTGGGGAATGCACAGAAGCAAATGCCTGTGCACCAGGGGAAATCATGTGATGGAAATACAACATTTCTTCTTAAATTCCACCTAACTCCTCTGGTATATGCCTAATTTCTTATGCCGATCAAGGCTTAAAAGTCCAATGATTACTGTGGCAGTGAAGGACATACTTTAAATGTACATGTGATTTGTTTCAACAAAAACTTGTGCAGCTCGTAGCAATCTGAGGAATCCACTTGTTAACAAAAGAATAGTGTCAGAAAAAACACCATTTCCATTCCCAGCTATCCATCAAGTTTCAGATGTACCAGCTTTCAAAATGGTTGCCTGGTAACATCCAGGTAAATTACTTACGTGGGAATAGGTAAAAAAAGGTATTTCAGCCTAAATTGTTTCACTTTATATGTTGAAAGTTATGTATAGCATTACATGATTGTTTCATGTCAACGATTCATGCTCTGCTTCTTGACTGTTCTTCACTGTCATGCGATATAACAGGCAAATGGCTTTGCAGAAGAAAATCTGATCATTCCTGTGGCAAAAAAAGGTGATCTATGTCTTCTGTACACTCCTTTGGTGCGGACAAATTTTGTTGTTAAAGCAGACATTTCATAAATACCCATGCATGGGACCAGAATGGCTGTATGAGAAGCTAACCAACCTTAGGGCACTTAAACGGCTCAAGTTTGGACAAGACCATTCCTGGATACATGAAGGACCTGTAGCTGTGGAACAAGATGAGGCAGCGGGGCTGCTGGGACAAATGCTATATTCCAAAGTGGGCAGATCATTCCAGTTTAAGCCCATCAGGACCTTCTCCTTTCCTCACCTGTCCAACATGAGGCCTATGCTAAGATTCTTAGCCATACATAGATTTTAGTGGCTGAGGAAAGGTTGGATTATTGCCGGATGGCTAATTATAAGATTGATGTTCCAATACAGTATAGATAGGAGTAATGGAAGCTGTAGTCTAATGGCTTTGTCAAATCCTAAAGTAATTCAATTAGCCCATTGTATTGGTTCTCCCTGTCTTACAGTATCTCTGCATGGCAGACCACAATATGGAGTTGGTGATAGATTCTTGTTAGCTTTGGACCAAGCAGCAGGCAAAACACAGACAAGCAAAATTCACCTCAGGATCACTTTATCTGATTCTTGGAAGTTTAACATTTACTTGGATAACTTTGTGCTACATTGGGAGCTATACTGTGGACCAACTCTAAAAGAAGGTTAAGAAAAGGTATTGTTTGTGTATGGTCTGCAGTGGAGAAAAAAAGTTCTGTTCCACAAAACCAGCTTCACACTATAGGGGTGTCAAAAGGGTCGAATAATTCTGTTGCATATGTATTGAGGAGATGGAACCTGCAACAGACTAACTGAAGGGATAGGCAGTCAAACAAAACAGTGCAGAATAACAGCCACATATTCTCACTGAGGTGTTTAGTCTCATTTCCACTGATTTTACTTTAAGAAAGGGATTGCAGGAGCTCAAATTCTTGACAGGTAATCAATTGGTTTTTTCATATTTGTAGCTAATAAGTACAGCATAATCTTTGTTGAGGATGTGATTCTTCATTTTGCATGCTTAAGTAAGATTGATTTGACAATGACGCAGGAAAATGTCAGCATATGTGGTTCCATCTGGGTATTTCACTCAGATTTTCGTATGTGGGTATGTGGCAACTATATTTACTTTTTAAGTGATGCAAGTGGTAAATTGTACTGTTGAAAAGATCGCAATCATGAACAGAATGTTTATTGTCTCCTGTGATTTTTGTAGGTCAGAAAAAATCATTCAGTTCCTATCTCTGTTTGAAAAATAGATATACTGCAGGTAACTGTTTGAAAATAGGTAAAATGGTGGATGATTTTGGACACAAGAGGTGGCGGAGAGATAAGACCTGGAGAAAAGAATGAAAAGTGGACTTCTATCACTGGTTGTTTCTTTGGTCAGAAAAATGGGATACCTTTCAGCTGTAGATCTACTTAACTGCTTAAGAAATTTTTTTGCTGGACACAGAAATTACAGAAGAGCTGGTCAGTTATTCAACAATTGAAAGGGAAAAATGAGTAGTTTTGTCTGCAAGTATCTGTGTCCTAGTACCTATGAAGGTTTTTATGACTACATAAAACTCTGATAAAGGGCTGATCTTTACCTACCTGATACAGTTGAGAAAACTTTGGATGTCAGGATGTTGTTTTCAGTGCATGCAATTACAAGCTTGTGACATTAGATCATTAGTAGAGGCAGCAGAGAGGTCATCAATGGTCAATGCAGTGTCACTGCCATAACACTAAAAATGAGCGGATGTGCCCAACTGCACTTTCATTACTGTTGGACTCAGTGTTACTGTTTAAGAAGTGCCTTCATCCATTCTGATCCTTTCTTTCCTCTCCTGATATTACTTAGCCAGGAAAAGATGAGGAAAATGACACAAATCTTTGCAACGCTTATGGGAATCTAGACCTTTTCAGTGTAAAAAAACCACATCTAGTCCTCCATATGTTGGCTGAGAAAACAGCACTGCATCAGAAGAATTAGGTGCATTGATAATGTTTAGTGATAGTGCTCTACAGTCTATGGTGGTATAGCTGGGTCTTGACTGAGAAGGACATTACTAAAGCACACCTCTACCTGACATTTAGGCAGTTTCTAGTCACTCTGTTAGGTGACCAGATTTATGAAATTTGCATATTATTCTTACAGTAGAGACCTTTGCTCACAGGAGAAAACTTGATCACACTGCTTGTTTTCAGAAGTGATTCTTCCTGATTCATACTGAAAGGTGACTCTCTTGACATTCCTGAGCGATAGCATAAGGAGCATAGGCATATTTTACTGCGCTTTGGCAGGAGACAGATGGAGGCAGGATTTTGAGTCTCAAGTTGCTAGACATATCCCTCAGGCAGCATCCAAACTACTGTAATGTTCTTGAATGCTAATACTTGCATTTTGACCTTTGTTGGCAGACACGAGCGGCAGATATGTCCATCCTGTGACTCTACCTCCGGAGGGGCTGATATGTTCCTCACAAAGAAGGCATAGCCCTTACCCTGAACCCATATTGACTGAATCTATGTTAGGATCCCAGAATCTGAAATAGGGCACTGTAGGTCTAAAAGCGGTATTATTTGTCACTTGTTATAATAAAATAAATAGGTTAGTAAGTCAGCTATTGAACAGTAACTTAGACCAGAAGGGAGATCAATAAAAAACATAAAAATTACCAAGCCTTGCCAAAAATGTAATATCTACTGCAGCTGACTTTACCAATGCAGAATGTTGACTTCTTATTAAGATCGATACTTGTGTTATCTTCTAAATGTAATTTAATGATATTGAAACAGAGAACACCCTTTGGGCAGAGCGCTAATAGCTTAGAAAAAAACCTGCATAACATCTATCTAAAATACTAGCTAAGGAACAAAGTTCCAGTGACTCTCTTAAAGGCAAGATAATACATAACACAAAATTGAATCACATCTTACCTCTCTTCACACTGAGCACCCATGAAATTAAGGTAAACCTAAAAAAAAAAAAAAAAAGAAGACCCTAACTGAACAGAACAAAACAAAATGCATTTTCAAGTGTTGTTCTTTACCAACAACTATGATTTCACCTTTAATCTGTTATATTAGAAAGGTACCCCATATAAATCTCAAAGATGAGAAAACTGATACAATGAAAGATATTTCCTTTTGCCATCTGCAGAGTTACAATTAACAACGTCTCTACAGCGTAGATGGCAAGGAGTCACCTTTCATCTCTCTAACAGTTCAAGCTACCTTATAAAGTCAAACCAATGTTCAGGCTGCATAGATGAAATTTTGCTTGTCCATATAACATGACTGCTTTATTTTAAATAAATAAATATCCGAGGATTTTAAAAACATCTTTGCTTTTTCTCATTGGTATTAGAACTTACCTGTACAATTTTTAGAGACTGCTGGTATAATTATTTTGACTAAGAACGTGATTTTTACTAATATAATTTGACAATAATTGTGAACAGCTCCTAAGTCCTACTAGAAAGATAATTCCATGCTAATGTGATTTATTCCACTTGTATTAACTATAGGTGTAAGTACTGGTTTCAGTATTATGGAGGACTGTTGAAATATGCATATTTGTATACATTTTTATATGCCTGAACATTCTGCTTCCTCTCCTTACCAAGCAATATTTAGCACAATTATTTTATTCCTGATTTTGGTAATCCAGCATTTCTGCTTTGAATATGAAGATCCTTGTTTTCTTTGAATGGAGGCAGAAGTGTTTGTGACCACTAGAGCCAGTATATATATATAAATATATATATATGTATATATATCAATATATATCTTGAAAGGTGCACAATTATGTACCACATTCCCATTGCCAAGATAGTACCACGTAAGAAGACAAGAGAAGGCAGGCTTGGAACATAAAATGAATCATTCAAATCTCTAAAAATCAGCCCATCAGAAATATATCTTTAAAATTTAGTCATTAATTTATATGACTTTATTCAGGAAAGTGAGACAGAAAAAAAATCAGGGGATGGAAATGGGCTCAGTAGCGTAGGAGGGTTTGGTGAGTTGTGAAGTTATTTTGATTAGGAAAGTTAAAATATGTAGTGCAATATGCATCAGAGGTCTGGGCAAGTGAAGGACTGGGAAGGCAAAAATAGTAATTCAAATGCCAAAGTATGATGAAGTAGCTAAGGTATTAAGTGGTGATGACATTTTGGCAGCTAAGTTCATGATCAAATTGCTTGACACATCGCTAAGGATTGTCAATGTTCAGTGTTTGGGTTTTTTTCAGAGTCTAAAACCTACCTATGGCCTTTCCACTTGATTATTTCAGTCCGTGCCCTTTCTTGCTTTCATTTCTTTTCTGCCACAGAGAATGAGGAAGGAAGCATGGAGCTGAATAACAGAAGACTTCAGCTCTGAATTCAGTATTCAGGGAATTATGTGGTCTTTTTTGAGGAAATTCACATGAAAGGACTGACAGAAGAAAGTAAAGGTTCTTATACTAGATAGTTCCCAGATCACTTATTGACAACAGCAATATCCTTGGGGTGGGGATCCTGGCATTCTTCCAGAAGCCCTTAAATGCTGATTCCTCAGGAAAGCTCAGGCATTTACAGAAAGGCCCTAGACCTTCCTTTCCTGTGCCTATTCAAAAAGTTTTTCTCCCCAGTTTTTGCCCTTGATTTGCTGTCCTCCCCCTTGGTCTGTGCTTACCAAGGATTTAGTCATGTTACAGCCATAGCTGGGAACACACTTTCAAGATCTCTGGACTAGGAGGGCCAGGAACCATAGTGCTACTATCCTTTTGTGCTTCCACAGTGAAGGCTGTCAAAGTGCTGCTGCTTCTCATGTGGGGAAAGACCTTTCTGTTTTTCCTCTGCTCTTTTTGCCTCAACTTAAAGATCTCACTAATAAGGATTTGGTTTTTAACCAATTCTAATCAGCAGGCAGCTCATGACTGCCTATAGCTTCTGTCTTTTGTCCCTCAAAAATTATTTTAAGTTTTTGGGCATGACCTTTTAAAATCATAGAAGTATATAAGTGTGCCTGGCCATTCTTGTTAATTGAAAAAATGCAAAAAATTCATTCACAAATGAAGCTCTATTCTCTAGAAGCAGAATTCAGCAATGTCAGGAAAATGCTGAGAGAAAATGTGGTTTTTAATAGCTCTGATGATGACTGCACTGTAATAGAATTCACTTTCATCCTTATAAACAAACATTAAATATATGCTTATGACACAATGAAACGACAGAATAAAGTCAACATCTATAAATGAGAAATGTGTTTCAGCTACAGGCAAAACTGAAAGAAAACTTTAATCAATATAATCACAAGGAATTTGACAGAGGATAATTATAAAGAAGCAGAAAGATGTCAGGGCCTATCCTTATATTTTTGTTGCTTCAGATTAGGTAGGAAGCAGTAGACTGCACAGTAAAATAAAGCAGTATCTTAGGGGCTATTCCAAATACAGTATATTTATATTGTAGCATTAGATAGCATTTAGTTTCTCATGTTTATGAACTCTGAAGAACCCCGTTTCTCTTACAGGATTTAGACTTATTAGTCATAATCACTGCAAACTAAAGCCATAGCTGAGCATCCGAGCAAAGAATAACCTGCTTTTGAGACACACTACATAGCACCAAAATTCCTTTTATTTTAAAAAAATAGCGAAGATTGTCTAAAAAATATGACATTAGTAATTTATACTTAGTGTTTAAGTGTGGATTATGCCGTACCAAGTCAGCTACCTAGAGCTAATCTCATGACCCTTTTCTGCCCCCATTGATGTAAAATTGTGCTAAATCAATAGAGTCCCACCAGGGTAAGTGAGGTCAGTATCAGGATCAATTCAGACTTCAGTGCTATAGGGAAAATTACTGCGGTGTTTAATAATCAATTTGTGACAGGGTCAGATTTACGCTTTGCTTGGTGTCAGGTTTTACTGCCGTCTACTTTACATAACCTACGGCTCTGCATTGCACAACGGGGCCTCCTGCATTGCTTCCCGGAAGCAGCAACAGGGCCCAGACACGGGCACAAGGCCTGGCGACAGCTGCTGTACCACTCACGTACGCCTTTTTTTCCATAATGGGTTCCCTTAGTGTTCATCACCGCAGCGTCTGAACGTAGTATGTCACAGGAAGAAAGCATTTTTCACATGCAAAGCAAGAAAATAGTAACTCAACCTGGGGAAGCGCGGCACGGGAGGACTGCCAGAAGGGCTGTCTCTCTGGCTCCGGGCTGCGCACAACCCGACAGTACATCCCGCCTCACAGCCAAGTCACTGCTCTTTTGAGGAGTGAAAGGTTATTGGCAGAATTTCTCAGATTTAATTGCTGTCGGCGTCAGGTACGTTGCTGAAAGACAGTGTGATTTTGTAACGCGGGAGAGGTCTGAGAAGAGGAAGCACTCAAATTAATGTGACTTTTTGCTGAGTGAGGTGTTGCTAACCTAAGGAAGAGTGACAGGATTTGATCCTTGAAGATGGCCCAAGAGTAATGCAAATAAATTCTATGAAAATGTGTGTAGGAGATGTGGGGGGGGAATATAAAATATTTTGGTGAACTGCGGTCATTTGTAGCTTGGAATATAGCTGATATTGGAATAAGGGTGTTTATGAGTAAAAGAACATTAATAATTTTGTTGAGTACTTGATTACTGACGTAGTGAGCCCAAGATGAGAGTACTCAATAGACATTTTTAAAAATAATTTGTTTTGATTAAAAAACGCCCTCTAAGTTACATCGTCTATTTTCACTGCCTCCTAGCTTCTCTAAAAGGCATTTTAAAAGCACAACTAGGTTACAATTAAGTCATAGGAAACTTATACAAATCTAAGAAAGGGCTTATGAACCTTATACGAGATCTAGTCACACATTCAAAATCCCCCCAGTCAACTACCACCTACCCCTGCAACATGCAAGCTCTGGAGATACCTCTGTTCCTGAAGTGATCCTGAGGCCTCCTTCTCTGGACACCCAAAGGCATTGCATTTAAACGTGGTTGGGAATCTTTCCTTCATTCTCCTCTCAGAGCAGGAAAGAAGCCAAGGTTCATGGGGTGAAAGAAACCCAGTGGGACAGCAGCCTGGCAGGCTGCAGGTCTCTTCTGGGTCCTGCTTGCAGCCTTTGCTCTGAAACACTGCTTTAGCATTTAAGAATGAAGAGCAACTGGGTGAAGTAAATGACTGAGCATAGTTACTGAAGCCCATCTCTCCTTTTCTTTCAAACAAATAGCCAGCCAACAGCCTGATACATTTGTCTTGCCCAAAGCAATCTGAATTTTTTGCAGTTAGAGGTTCAACAGGCAAGCAAAGCAGTATTCCCCCAAGCCTCAGAGCAGCCTTTGGCCAAGGGTAAGGCTAATTTCTAAGAAGACAAGCATGCACTTAAACCCTCTTAGGGCAACTGAAGCTGGATGTCTTGTTTCTGGATTGAAAGCTATGCCCTAGCTACTGAATTATTTTATTGTTTGCTTTTCCATTGCACATTAGGAGGACAGAATTGCATCTTGCTCATCCATTTTCTTTAAATAAATAGTTCTGTGACTTTCTTGTCTTGGGAGTAACGCTGAGCAGAGTCCTTAAGCCCAAAACCAGGCTTGGATATACTAAACATGCATTTTATTTTGCCTTGTTAATGGAGCACTGGCATCAGTGGATTCTTTTCTAAATCACCCAATTCATCATGTATCCAGGGTTCATCATTTTTCTCTGACAGCTCAGAGCTTCATAAAAACCAATATGGAGTAGAGCTAACCCTGGTGCATTTCCACAGCTTATAAATAACATTATCCATATATAAACCAGACATCACCTCATCAAATAATTCAGGAATTCATTATGGAAAAAAATCATTAAATAAAAATGAGTAAAAGTAAAGTTTCCAGAAAGCAGGAATTTTCTGTTTCAAGTATTAAAGAAGCTAAGTAGTGTCTCAGAAAATTCCAATGAATACTTTTATGTCTCCATCTGTCAGTGCTGAACGTTTTCCTACTGCACCTTTCCTAATGGTTACTCTAGTTAATTGAAAAAATTTCCAGGAAAGAACTGAAGTCACTATTTGTAGAGCTATTTATCCTGATTTTTCTTTTTGCTGGTTTCAGTTGGTGCTTTTATGCTGTCCATTAATAAGCTAAATAATGCACTTCCTTCCAGGAACAGAGCTTCAGTGTTTCTTCTCAAAACCCATCTCTTTCATTCTCAGAGGAACTTTTGAGCTGTAATAATTCTTCTAAATCTCTTTCTATATATTTTTGGGATAAGTTACTTGAGAAGAAAGGCACAGTTCTTTATATCACTTTTGCTGACAGAAGAATTAGAAGTTAAATCTCTTTTAGATAGACTCTGGTTCACATAACACAGCTCTAGTTAGCTGTACTATATAACTCTGCAAACCACTTTGTCCTGATTGTTTGCAATTTACTGAGAGATTCTTTCAATGGAAACACCATATTCCTCTGCTGAGTAGACAATTAATAACCTTACCCTCCTAGTTCTGTATATACAGTTGCGTAGAAGCAGATGGAATGGCTGGCAGCGTAGCTGTGCAGTGCTTACAGAGCTGAGAAACCTACATCACTCTGTTACTGACCTGCTCTTCCAGAGACTGGAAAAATGCTTAGTGATGCTAGCGTCTACTGATTGTGCATTTAGCCTGGGGTTGGAGATCAAAAATATTTGTGTCTACTTGGAACCTGACATTATAGCCTCCCTTAATGTTAGAAAGAGGATTTCTCAAAAGCACTCCGTCTGGGTGAATTGTCTTTCCTGTAGTAGGATGCCAGGGAAAGCAAAGTTTAGTAATGTCAAAGCCCAAATCTTCAAAGGCTACCTGGATTCTTAATAACATTCCAGAAATACAATTTGCCATGACAGATGGAATTTTTTAATTTACCTCCATATTTTAGTCTCTAAAGAAGCTGAAAGATTTCCTTTTTCCTTGAAAAATAATGGAAAGAACGTAATTAAAAGCTCCAGAAGATACCACATCATGATGGTTATTAATAGTGTATTTTAGAAACTCTTCTGTTCAGATTATATGCTCTTAATATATATCTAAATAGCTTATTATCTGAGGCAGAGCAATTATGCCACAAGCCCAGGAAGTAGAATGCCTGAGGCTAATCTGGAATGTTCACCCATAACTGATATTTTGGCTTGAACAGAGCCTTTGTAGCCTGTTTGGACTGGGATTTCTGTGATGTTATTGTAGCTCGGTTTTAGTAGCACTACATTAGTAAACTGGAAACAGGTGCATAATATAAGTACCAGGTACAAGAAAGAAAATATATCTCAATTACAAGAAAATGTATGCAAAGAATAAAAGAAGATGACATACTTGGAAAAGAATGGTGACAGAATATCTTAAAAAGAGGCAGAGTGGAACGTAGCAGTATCACAACTAGCTCAAGAGAGATTGGCACAAATTCATTTTAATTTGTAGCACCTTCTGGCTCATCAGCTTGCATAGGTTTATTGGCCCTGCACTGAACCAAGGCTCTATAATTCAGGACTCCACAGGCAAGATCACATATATGTCGAAGGATTGTCACAGCTGGCAGACAGTGATAAATATTAAATTTAAAAGCTTACTAATTTTGCAGATAATTTTGCATTGTGCTTATTTGGCTTGCATTCCTGTGCTGCCATACAAGTGGCAGCACAATTAATCATGAGCATCACAGGGTAATTTGTTATGACAGAGAGACATGTGTGCTCATTAAACACTGCTTCTCTTTTATCCCTTTTATTATGTTCCTCTTTTCGTGATTCTTGCCAAGGAAGTGGATTATACAACACTGTGAAGTATTTTCAGGACTACTTGAAGATGAGGGCTCATGGGTGGTGATTCAAGGAGTTTTAGACCATCTATCCTGCTTAGCTTGCAGGCAATGAAGGAGCCAGACAAGTTGTACACTGCCATGCAAAATAAGGAGTAAAAAACCCAAACAGTTGTGGTGACCAAGTCTGTGCTATTTGTTAGTGCAGGTTCTGCTACTGCCAAGTAGGCAGCCTGTGGTGACTCCTTCAAGAGAGACCAGACTACCTCCAATTCCCTGCCAAACCCACCTGCCAGAGAAGAGTTTAGTTTAGCAGATGATGTGTAGGATATGAGCAATGAATAAGTTATTTCCCAAATTATTACCCTTATGAGCAGCTGCTGCAATAATCAAAGTCAGTGATCAGATGGTTTTCCTGTCCTCTACGAGCAAGTTCTGGGGCAGTCTCTTCTTGCTGGCATTGCATTACTGCGATTTAAAGCTAATGCAAAGATTTTAGCTTGTGTTTTTTTTCTTATAACCTCTATGGCATAGCTGGGCTCATGCACTGATCCCCTTTAGCTAGCTAATTGCTGACCTCATTTGCTAATTAGGCTAAATATATGTTAGGCATAAACTGCAGCAGTCTAACCACTCACCTCAAGCATCACAGTACTAACCAACAAAAGGAAACACTTAGCCACTTCACCCTTCTACATAAATGTAATTTTTTGCAAGCTTTTTCAACATTAAAGATTGAATGGCTAAGAAATGACGGCTTATGCCAATAATAAAGACTAGATCTGAGATGAAGTTGAGTTACAAAAATAGGGAATAGCATAGACTATTTCTAATAATTTATTTCACGGGTTTAACAAAATGCAAAGGTGTCTGAAAGGGTGCACTGTTTATTCAATTTGCTTCTATTCAGTAGCATCTTTTCTCTAAAGAACTCGAAAGAACAGCCTAAAAGCTTGAGTGAGCCACTAATAAATTAATTTTTTTCAAATGTTGTGAGAGACTAAACTGAGGCAGAGACAATAAATAATGCTATCCAATGTCCACTTTGTGTCAAGGGGTTAGAGAACATAGGGGTTTCTGACTTGCGATTCCTTAGTTGTAATTTCTGGAAAACACTAGAATATTTTTAAGAGTATCTCATCATTTGTATTCACTCCCTAAGAAATTCTTACATTAATTACGTATGAATAAATATTTTAAAGGAAAGCTTGAAAAAATATAACTACAGTGGAGCCATTTTAAATATGTATATTATGTAAGAATCCATTTTTAAAACAATATTCTCACTATTGGAAAAATCCACTAGAAGTAGGAGAATATTTCAAAATAACAGACATTTCAAAACTGATTTTGCACCTTATTATTCTGCACTTTGTGTGATGAGTGACAGAGATCTCCATTTGCCTTTCTCATGCACATCTTACTATTTGTTCTTTCACCACTAGCCCACCTCCTCACAGCTTATTTTAGCATTCAAAATGCCTGCCACAGGAGCTTCAAACAGACACGATAAACATCAAAAAAACCTCACATCAAGCTGACAGACCAAAAAAAATGTCCTCCGATTGTTAAATCTGCCCTTTCAAAAATATAGCTTCCACTGATCTGAAACCTACAACGAGTAAACCCAACCCTCTTCCAGGAGTAGGATCAGCAGAGCACAACACGTCATGTTCTGCTGGGCTACCTGGCCAGGCCTCCTCCTACCAGACCACCCTCCTCTTGCCTGCCTAGCCTTTGGATACTGAAATTCTAAGTATTTTGACAGGCTCTGCAGCAAAATGCATTTGCAGGCAATTTGGAGAGCTCAAAGCATTATTAGTTGTAATTTTCCTTAGCTAAATGGTTTCAGTGTTTCCTGGAGGGAACACTGTGAGGTTTTAACCCTTGTAAATCCTGCATGACTACTGATTAAAAAACAGGAAAGAAAAAAAGAAAAGAGTATATGTTTCAATACTGACGAGAATGGGTTTACCCTCGTTAGCTATAAAGGCTTTGTCAGACATGTTATTCTGAAGCTGATAATTACCAGGATAATAAATATTCAGTTACCATCATATAGCTCTTTTTGTTTCACAGTAATAGTGCTTCTCTCCTCTGTTTAGCCTTTGACATCAATTCTGCCTATATTGTAGGAAAAGACAGAGAATCAAGAAAATGCTTTTGATATTCTCAAAGCAGATTTATGTATACTTATATTGAAATTAACAGGGAGATCCCTGAAGTCAGAGGCAGCTCTTACATTGGGAACGGTGAGCTCCATCCCCTCCAGGACACTACAACCATCACTAGAATCTTTGTCTGTCTCTTCTCAACTTCATGGGTGGTTTATAACACACAACAAACTTTGTGCAAATTTTTTACAGTGTGTAACGAGTTACAACATCTAACGATTTCCTACAGAAAAAACCCACAAATCACCTTCCTCCAAGCACATCCTGGTGTTAAAACACTGCAGTCATCAGACATTCCTGTGCACTGCCTTTGGAGATTTCACTGACCATCCCTAAGCTCATAAAGACTGGCACATGGCAACTCGGGCCAAGCACGAAAAGAAGTTTACCAGGAAAAAACCACCACAAAACTAACCAAAGTGCTTTACAGATTGACAACCTTTTTTTTTTTTAAGCCTCCACTGCATTATCTCTGCATACCTGCACACATACAAATACAAAAATCTACTACTGAATCAGCCCCATCAGTTGATAAACGCCAGCACCACCACTGTCTGAGGTTATTAGCATAAGGTTCTATATGTTATTGCATCAGAAAATCTATCATTGAAAAGAAGTTAGAATATTGATATTTTTAGCATTTTGATATCACTGTTGCATATATTTTCAGCTTCTTTCTCTGCTAATTAATCTTCTTATATCAGACATTAGCTTACGCTAAGCCTCTAGTCTCCATATTCTTGCCATAAATTACACTTTTATGAAAGAATCTCATGGATCAAAACAGTCTTCTGATAATTTTGACTACCAACACCGATACATTAATGCATTCTAGCATACAAATAGCAGAAACATACAAAAGTACAAATGTATGGAAATCACATAACTCTTCCATTTGTCATACAAAATTATAATGAAACACTGTCACAAGAGTAATGAGAAGTGATTCAATCAGCCAGGAGAATCTATTACTGGAAAATAGATACTTAGGTCTAAGAAAACTTCATGTATGTATCCTCCTGCACTTTTGTTTGTGCTGCATGAGACAGGTATGTTTGCAGATTCAGGGTCATAAAATAAGTGTCAACTTACACTGTCAACAGCTGAAAAAATTGATGAACACCTGATTACCTAAAACTAAAAATTAAGCAAAGTGTCCCTTGGCAATGAGTATCACATCTATATTTGCAGGTGTGTGAGTGGAAGGGAAAGAGGAAGAGTCTTACTAACATCTTCCCTCTTGCTTGTGTTGTAGCTCCCCAGCATGTCATTGACTAATCACAGAAGAGATGAGTAATGGGAGAGGAGGGAGGTATTTGGCTACAGTAATGATAAAAAAGAAAAACAACAGCAAATGCAGAGACAAAGCAATGGAATTTGATTTATGCTGACTGGAAAATAGTCACATTTTAAAAAAAAAAATTGAGGCTTTACATTTTTTCAGTTTATTACTCAAAAAAAAAAAAAAAGGATTTTTTTTTTCCATTCTGGGTGTGGAAAAAAAAACATTGCCATTTACCAGCTGTTCTGCCTGGTTGCTTAGCCATGGGAACATGTGCCAGGCTGCAGGGGACCTGGGCCAGAACCTTCATAGAAGTGTCCTATTTTCCAAATTATTTTTTTTATTTATTTATTTTTAACAGCTGCCCATATAGCACTTGAAAACCTGCCCTGTTAAAACTATATATCTTTGCAAAATAGGTGCTTGGTGTGGGAGGACTAGGTGAAGGAATATGCTTCAAAGTCTTCGGAAATGTTTTATTAAAAGGTCAGTGTCAAGCAGCCAGTTTTGTTGGCAAGTAAGAAAAACAACACTGGCAGGAGAATCACCAGTGTATAAGTGCTGCCTGCACCAGTATATAAGTGCTGCCTGCACACATGACCCATCCATACATCACTGATAGTTTTAAATTAACATCTACACTTCACTTTCTATAAAGCATGGAAGTGAAGAGATGCTCGCAAGCACCTACCCTGATTCTCTGAAGAATATGATTGTCATGAGGGAATTACTGACCAAAAGTTATTACTCCTTTTCTGCTTCTTGCTTTTTCAACAGCTTCCAGCAGCTTTTCTGCCAAACATTAGCTCTAAACTAATTAATATACTACAGGCTATTGTCCACAGTATCTATAAGAAAAAGCCCATTAGCAAACCACTTTCATCACCGGGACTTCTTTTTCCTGGGAATTAAAACCTGGCACAACTAGGGAAAGATAAACTTATTTTAGCTTGGGAAAATAGTTTTAGGCCTTTGTGATAACTTAAGTACGCATTGCCAAGTATTTTTTTCTCCTTTGCATACTGTTTTCTTGTGACATTTTTTAAGATTGGGGTTATAGCTTGGGAAAACTCAATTCGTTTCTTGTGTACATAAAACCAGAACTATTCTGCTGAAGGCACCACTCAAAATGTAATGTACTGAGAACTAGCACTTAAATAGCAAAATTGTGCTGTTGGGGCAATGTATGAGCTAGAAGAACTTGTCCTTTAAAGGGTGGTTTGCAATACCTCAACAGGTTGTGTCAAGTGGCCTGCCGCTGATTAGCGGAGAAGACCTTTAAAACCTTTCCTTTTTGTTTGTTCGGTATAACATTAGCAGACCAATGTCCTGCTGCACCACCATTGACCCTGCACCCCTTGTAACCACAGTAGAGGGCACTAAATCAAATGGGCCAACAACAGACTTGACTACTATACATGTGGAAGAGCTACTCACATTTCTTAGCAAAAAAAGATTACTTCTATCTACAAGATGTTGATCTAGGCTGAATCCCAAAAGAGTAAAACCTCCTGAAAATGCACTCAGAACATCCACATAGAAGTTACATTTCTTGACTTTTTAAAGCATGACTTTGAAATTAATGATAAAGGCCCTTATCCTGCAAGAAGCTCTGTGAAACCTGTGCTGATAATTAATGACATAAGGAAACAAGCTTCACCTCTGATAGTACAGGAGAGGTTCCTTTTGCTTGATCATAGCATTCAAGTTTCAACAAGGTAATAAATTATATTGGCTGAAAAAAAAAAAAAAAAAAAGCAGTCTCAACTGAGATGCTCGGAAAAATCTCTGCAGAATCAGCATGCCTGACAGTTTCACCAGCAGCACCTGAAAAGGATTATTGGTGTAACATGCATTTGGTTCTCTTCTTAGCCTGATGTGTTAGGTTTGTTAAGCTTCTCTTTCTGGAATCAACAGAATTTGGTTTTTGGCTTTAATCAAGGACATAGGACCATTTAGTACCCAAAAGTGTGTCCACTTGTGGCAGTCCCAGCTGCCTGTAGAGGTAACAGACTGATCTGAGTTCAGCCATATAAGGGAGGCATGCTTTTGTGGAATGGAGGAAAGCAAGCTCTGCTGTCTTAGAAATGTTGCTCTCTGACACACAATTTAGCTTTTTCCATAGTAGGAAGACTACAAAACCTAAAATCATGTCTAAGGATGAAGCTGGCAAATACTCAGACCCATCCTGTGACTACACCTACAGGGCTATCAATGACTCCAGGGTATACAGCCACTGTTAGAGCTGGAAGCTGAGATATGGGAATAGCTGGAAAATGCTTTCTGGCTTAATATCAAGTACCTTGTTCCTTCCTTTTTTTTTTTTTGTGTGTGGAGTCAACCATTTAATACGGCATTTGTGCAGCAAGTGCAGCTTATCTCCCTCTGAGAATTAATGAAGAATTAAAAAAAAATCTTTGTAAGGATATAATTATTTGGATACAAAATTGACCTCAGAGAATTTTGATATTGAGGATTTTGTTGGGGGGAAAAAGCCTAGAACACTAGGTTATAAATCTACTGTTATTCTGCATGCTTGCTACCATTTCAGCTTCAAACCTCTAACCAGGATGTGAATTATTATATATTGGAGCTGAAGTCATATATAAAGATATATGGTTAGGGAATTTCTTCATTTTTCTTCAAGATTGATGATGCTATTCAGCTATGTAATATTATGTCCTTTATTGCTCACCAGGCTTTCTTTGATGGGTCTAGCTATAGGTAATGAAACTTTAAAGAGAAAATTGGTATTCATTTGTTTTGCATAACTACTCAGTACACAGTTTTTCTGCATGAATGTGCTGTGTTCAGTTCTTAGTTCAATCTCTATTTAAATGAAAGCTTTAATAGCAAACTTACATGAGTTATTAACATATTTTTTTTGTGGCAATTTTAGGTTTAACTTGATAGGCTGCTTTACAAACCCTGAACTTGATTGAAAGACCTGTATCACAGTTAAGGTTTCCTAACAGTCTCTTTTTAATGCATAACCTATCTCAATTACTTTAGCCATTAAAGGTTATTGGTTATATGAGGTAAGATTAAAGATTACTTGTGTAAAGGAAATAGATACTTAAAATATTTATGTGGGTTTAGATTTCAGAAAAGCAAACTTCAGTTTGGTCAGAGCTCAGTTGGGAGGGATTCCATGGAGAATCAAGGAAGTAGCAAGTGCTGGGAATTTTTCAAGAACATTCTCCTGGAAGCATAAAAACAGTTCATCTCCTCTAGAGGTATGGGAAGCAGACAGAGCAAGAGATCCACTTGGCTTAACTGTGAGTTTCTGAGTCTGCTCAAAACCAAGAGAAGTGTATTGGAGATGGAAAAGTGGATGAATACCTGTTGAGAACTACAAGGGCATTGGCAGGACTTGAAGAGATGCAGTTAGAAACGCAAAAAAATCAGCTCAAAATCAAATTGGCCGGAGACGTCAAAAAACTGCAAGAAAGGGTTCTTCCGGTACGTAAAACAGCAGGAAACAACAAGCAGAAACATAAGGAAAATATTGGCCCACTGTTAAAGAGGAGAGGTGAATTAGTCACCAACAATGCTGAAAAGGCAGAGGTTCTCAGCACAACTGGTTATTCTATGACATTTTCACACCTTTTTGCAGGAAGCAAAAAGGGTCTAAATGCTATTCCAACCTTTAAAATATTTCAGTTCTACATTTTATCTATTGATTCAACTCTAAAGTTTATAACTGCAGTGAAGTTCTTTTTTAAGCTTTCTTTATGCAGGAAAGTTACTTAAATACCAGTTTACTTTTCTGTTCTTGGCATCAAAAAGATTTTATGTTTGAGAGTGGATTGTAACGTTTTCAGAGGCAGTAAAGGAATGTTCATCAATGAAATGATAGGCAGAGGCCTACATGTTTTTTTTGGGAGGGGATGAAGTTTACTAATTGGTCCCAACCATAATATGCTGCATCCAGGCAGCACAACAGGGGTCCTCTGCCAACAGAAATCACAGGATTTAAATAATGAAGCCTGGAAAAAGGGTACTCAAAAAGAGGGCAGAATATAACATACAGCCAGCATAAGCCTAATTTTCAGAGAAGTTTACATAGGAGGGTAAATTGAATGGAGAGTTGGAAATATTCACACACTGATTTGGCTTCTTATTGGTATACCTGAATATTTCACCCCCTCGCCAACATGATTAAGAGGCAACTTCCCTTCAGTGTTTTAAAGGTCTTTTCAGAAAAGTATTCACCAATACTTTTGAACATTCATCACATGCTTTTGTAAGCATTACTTTCTGCTCCTACAGCATCAAGGTGGAACAGCAGGAGAATTTAGACACAGAGAGTGGATCACACAGTCTAATGACTTTCTGGAGGTTGGCATGCCAGTGACCTGGACCTTCCTGGACAGTAAAGTTCCCAGAGCACTTTCTCTAAAAGAATAAGAACTTGCCCTGGATGTTTTTTTTTAATTATTATTTTTCTTCTGTCTGTGAATATCATATTGTGTATAAGCTGGCTTTTTTGCTTCAGCTCAGAGACAGGCATAACAGTAGTGTTATAAATTTATGTGCTAACCTATTTGCAAATGAGTTAGACATACAGGCACAAGCCTGTTTTTTACCATGAAAAAATATGGAGGTGCATAGCTTGAAAAGCTTCAGAAATTCTTTAGAATGAATGGAAAGATCTACTTTTTCTAATAGCAAAATACACAGATACATACGAATATAAACTAAACAAGTTTTCTGTAAATTAGAGCTTTTTGCTAGATGACTTTTGTAAGGAAAAGAGAAAGTTCATATGAAATAAAGAAAGCTAACAAGAGCTGTTGAACTCTGCCATAAGTTTTTTAGGTCCATGGTATATCTAAACACTTCCAACTCAAAAATACAGTGTGGATAATTATATTTGAAAATTCATCATTTGCATTTTAATCCTTTGAATGTTTGAATTTTTTTTATTTTGTATACCTAGATGGAACTTCATTGAAGCAGCCATTGATTCCCAATCTTGAATCAAGATCTGCTAACTGCAAGGCACACCCTATTGAATCCTGCAATAGTATTGGAAACACTAACAATTTAAATATATAGGATTTATTATTAATCTGAATAAATTTGGAGTTTTTAAGATAATAATAATGCTGTAATATGAATCAGTTATTTTTACAGATACAAATAAAACGCTCAGTGAACTTTTACACAGACCAGGCAAGCACCTGAATGGCAAATGCTCCATTTCCCTGATAACCGTATGCCCTACTTGCTGCACTTGAGTCTTCCAGAGGAACCACATTACACTTGCATATTACTGTTGCATCAGCCAAACGTAATGTTACAGCACTTGAGAACACATCAGGCTAATTGGTTAAAACAGAATAGAAAGATATCATTTGGGGCTGTTTGTACATCTAATATGGAATTCAAACTGTGGAATGTCTTGAAACCACAGGTGCATCTAATAATTATAGATAATGAATATCAGCATATCCAGACAGTATTTCTCATTTTGAATGATGATTCATTCAAATGAACAACTCTTCCATTTATACCAATAAGTCTTATATAGCCATATATGAGGATAGTTCAGGACTGAACTGTTAATAGAAATTGAAGCAGTTGTGGAAAATGGTCATAGCAGTTGTCTGCTCTAGATTCACAGACAGAAGATACGAGTTTGGCCCTGCCTCCAAGGCCATTAATTGGGGTTCCGATGACAAAAGACCTGATCTTCCCTTGCTTTTTCTACACCTGTCCCTAAGCAGGTTAGTGGCACAAATGACTAAGATCACAGTGTTAAAACTGCCTATAAAACCAAAGCATTGAAAAGGATGCACAGTCCTTTGCTTGGAAAATGGAAATCAGTCTGTTAAAGATGTTTTAATTCTAAATGGTTTTGTCTGTGACATTAGTTATTTATAAGAGCAGCTGGAAGCAACTGCATGCAGAAAAAGACATTTTCAGTTCATACTCCAAGTTCTGGACCAACTTGTACTTAATCTAGAGGAAAAGTTTGGTTTTAGTAAAACTAGAGCTGAGTCTTAAATTGTCTAAGTTCCATGGAATTCAACAAAGCAGCACTGGAGCACTTGCTAATGACTATCACACTCTCCTGAAAGGAAGGCAGACAGGAAGCCGATAGAGTTTGGAGAAAAGGATGGGTAATGGAGGTAAGACTGGACATAAACTATAAACAATAAAACTAAACCTAGAATTCCAGGGCTAAGCACTTTTGTTTCCAAGTTGTGATGTAAATGCAAAAGTAAGGACCACAACTTCTACAGGGAGAAAAACAGCCTTAGTAAGCTCATGGGCAGAGTGGGTGCAGACCTAGGAATAGACCTACAGCTTGAAGCCTGAACATACTTACTGACTGCAGCATCTCATTTTCATCACACCCCTGTGCCCTGCGTTTCCTATGAGAGGCCTAGACAATCCACTGCTTTTTTTCCTGTGAGAAGCTTACCTTCCTGGCAGTGGGTTTCCCACTCCATGCTAGGTATCCTGAGTACCTTTTGTGCACAAGTTCTTTACAGGATGAAATGGTTAGTACACTTCATATTTTTTCCTCCACATTTCATAGATGCCTTTCTTCTAAGAAAAAAAAAAAGTAGGTTTACTCTTTTTATTCAGAATTCTATTCTGCCATTTCCAGTGTCAAGGTCAGTAATACTGAAGTGACTTGTAATTGTATTTGAAAGCAGGCAATGAAACTCCTGTTTGGTGCATGTCTGCAAGAAACCCTGGCTGACCTGAACCCTCATTATGATGATCCCCTTTCTTCTAAGCAACACAGAACAGGTATTATCAAGGGGCTTCAAGTCGCCTCCATAGAAAGGGCCAGTACAGCCACAGAGTCTGATGCTGTTTCACTCTAGACTCATTGCCAAGAGCTCTAAGCTGCTGGATAAGCAGGAAGCAAATGGATACACTCCTATGGCTCGGACCACAGTATATATATTTATGCACATATGGGAACTCTTCTTCATTATCTACAGGTCTTCTCTGGGAAAACTAACATACTACAGTAAGTTAGACCTCATAAAGGAGGTTATTATGATTAAACAGTGACAGAAAAAGAGACCCAACCTAACAACAGGCCAAGGCCCAAATTCTCACTAGCAGAAAGGGTTTGGTGCAAAGGAGCAGATCCTCTGCAAAGACAAGTCTTAGCTTTCTGCATCTCCCAGGATCTACACTATGGACAACTTAGGTGTTTTGATTTATGTGGAGCATATCTAGTCCCCATAGAGCAGACACTGAGAACATTTTAACAGAAAATATTTTTTTCTTGGATTTACCATACAAAACTGAATTCATAGGGCAATGATAAAATGGCTGAAGTGCTTTCTTGTTATCAAAGGAAAGTTTGATCATTATATGATGAGATTATCTATAGCACTTAGGAAAAAAAGGGGTGTTAAAAATGAGAGATCAATCTGTAACAGCAGAACCCACTCCTTGTAAAACATACAGGTACTATATATATATCTATTCATTAGTGTTCAGTGTTTAAGTAGGCACTTGGGCTTTCACGTGAAGTAATTCATTCTTGCATCTCTCTCATCTCTCTCCTTCTACATGTATATGTGAGAGTTAAGTTTCTTCAGTTTCAAAACCTGTTAAGTTATTCAGCCATGTCCAATGTTTTAATTAAAATGTGCATGGCATCTTTTCCAACACTGCAATTTATTTCCTACTAGCAGAAATTAATTTAAAATAATCTCTAAAAAGGAAGATAGCAAAATCTGCTAAACAATACATTAAGCAATCTCACACACCCAGAGTAAATACCTCTTCTTCCAAGTTTCCTCTGAGTTCTTTTACTTTTCACTATTTCATTTTCTTTTTCAAGAAAGCCTAAAAACTAGCTGTCTATTGTGATTGAATATAAGTCATCTGAGTCCAGACATTCATCAAGACATCATCTGAACAGAAAATGTGCAGCTCTGAGAAACATGCTGTAGGTAGAGTTGAGGACAGGCACAAGAGAAGTACAAAGATAAATAAAACCTGAAAAGAAACACACAGATTTAAGGAAAAAACAATTGTGATGCTGCAGTATAATTAAACTCTTTTTCCAACAAATGCTTACATGCAGCTTTGTTTGCAATGGATTTGTAGCGGGAATTGAGGAATAGAATTTGCACCAAAAAACCTGCCTGCTCAGCTCAAAAGCTCTTATAGGTTTGGAACTAGAGAATGACATGGAAATAAAACTACCAGTTATGCTGTTGTATACAAAATTGTGTATAGCCAGTGTGCCAAATAAAAGGCAGCTGATGCAAACTAGGATGGCAGAGAACAGTAGAGTAAAATGTATTTTTGTAAACCATTGCTTGAATCATGTACAATTATTTATGTACACCAAAGATAAATTGTTTCAAAATAACCTATGAACAGAAAACCAGACTAAATATATCAGAAAAATGGATTAATGGAAATAATTTAACCAGAAAAGATCCCTCCTATCTTCATAAGAAAAGACTTGTTTAAATGCATCAGTAAATGCAAGGAGAGAGTCTCCCATAATGTAATCAATGGCTGGAGCTGGTTCATGTTGGTCATAGAGACACACACTCAGTGCACTTAGACCAGCAAGTGTCTATTCTTTGCATTTGATATAATACCAATCCAATGTGAGCATTCCCGATTGCTTCAAATGCATCAGGTCATCTGCTGTATTCAGTATTATTGAAAATTAGCCAAATATTCTTCAGCTGAATAGATGTTAAGTAATTCTACTGAAACTTTTAAGAATACTGTGGATTCAAGATTGTAAAGAAAACTAAAAGATAGGCCTGCACGTGTAAAAAAAAATGGAACTACTCCTTTGAATATTTTTCTTGACTAGAAAGAGTGATGGCTAGTCAAACTAATCTTAACACAATCTTCTTCCTGAAGTAAGCAAGTAAATCTATCCATTCAAACCCCACTTTGCCTGTGCTCCTAAAACATGTGCAGTCATAATCTAACAAGAGATGTTACACTGAATTTCCACATAAAAAAGGATTCAATTTAAACGGTGTGTCTTAAATAGACTGTCCTAAAGATAACTTGACTGGTTATCTTCAGTAAAGCAAAAAACCCCAGTATTTCATCAGATATTATATAGTCCAAAAGAAATTTTGGGAAACTTTCATGAGATGTCAGTGTAAGCTTAAGAAAAATTTGCAGGCAGTCACTGAACTTTAAGACCTATATCTGTCTGCTGCCTAACTTTATTTTTCCAAGGGTACTTTTTATTACTTTTTTTATGACAACAGGCTAAAGCCAATTCAGAACTATAGTGTCTTTGGGCTTCCCTCAATAATGATTTAGCATGTGTTGGTTAAGCTTCACTTCCTTAAGATATTAAAAGGCTGTGGTTCTGATTTACTTGATTTCTGTTAATTTTTTCCTTCTTCACTAATTAAATTATTACTACATATTTTGCAATCTAGAGAGAGTTTAAAGTAATACAAGATAAACTGAAATATAAAAGGTCTTCCTTTGCTACGACTACCTGGAGGAGCATAACTTGACTTACAATTAACTGGTACTTCAAAACTTGAAAAAATAGATCATGTCATATCAGGTATTCTGTAGAGTTCACAACAACTGAGCACACTTAACCACACTGAACTGGCTACTTAAAATAGCTAGTCTATGTTCACATAAAAATACTTTTTAAAGAAAAAAATGTCTCTAATTCAGAAAGGTAGACATACCTTTCTACGGGTGGTGGAAGCTGAAACATCTCTGGGTACTGGTGAAGAATAATACACGGTTGCCCCTCTTGGGCAGTTTTGAGATTTTTTTCCATACACTACTAGCCACACTGTTTTTTGGATGCATTTCCTTTGGATTTTTTCCTGTGTGGAAGCAAAATGAGAGAAAAGCCCTTTGATCTATCTCCACAGCACCTTCAGAGCAGTCCAACTTTGGAAAAAAAAAAACCCTTATCATACATCCTCTTTGCTACATGTGGCCTCTTCACTGCAGCTCAGATTAAAAATTAAGTGCGGTCCTGAGTCACAAACCATATGCTCCATGCTTGCTCTTATTTTTATACTTGCATCTGTGCACTTACAGGTTAAACAACTGTTTTGATAGAAGTGACAGGCAGTAATGGTTTGAAACGGTCCACTGCAATACTGAGCTGCCATCACCACTGATTCCCTGCTTTTATTCCTGCCCATCAGAAACATCTTCCTGGGGATGACTTAACTCCTAATTCCATTCTTCCAGTAATTTGCCTTAGATGCAAATTCTTGTCAAAATACTTCAGTTTACCTGATGGAACTGCTCAACTGCAGATGAGTCACAGTTCTCAAGAACCCTTCTGTTAAAGAATTGAACTAAGCTGGACAGCATTTACAGAGCAAAGATTTTTAGCCTTTTGTCTCCTTATCCCTTGCTTTCCTTAAGGCTCTGCTCATTTCCCTATCAAAAAAAATTGTGTTTTCAGAGAAAATTAGTTGTTAAAAAAGACAGAGGATTGGCAGCTGCAGAGCTTCAGAGCTCTCTGCAGAATCCAGCTGCAGAAGCAGCCATATTGCAGGCATCAATTTTTACATCTCCTACTGTGTCTATCTGATCTTCAAACTGGAAAATCTGTGCCTAAGTAGGAGATGGAAAAATGTCCATTTTTCATGGACATTTACTCCTTTAGCTTTAAATGTTGTCAAATATGAATGTTTAATGCTATGCACATCTGTTCTCTAGAAACTGGGAAAGCATGACACACTGCAAAACACAAGAGACACAAGTGACTTTTGTTTTTCAAACTTAGTTTCTGTTGAATTCATGCCTGTGATCTGATGCATAAAATTTTAACATTTTGTCAATGCTCTCACAGTCCTTGGCATTATTGCATTTATTTTTTTATATATATACTGAACATTACATATAAATGTGTCTGTGCTGATTTTTCCCTAGAGATTGGAAGAACAATTCCTGAAAACTGTTGGCTTAAAAACAAAGAAAATACTGCAGCTGAAGCTACTCTGCAACATTAACTCCTCTTTCAGGAATGCCTCAGTCATGTGCTTCCTCAGGTCAATACTAAAGAGATAATTAATATAGTCAAATGTTTTAGACAAACAAATTAGTTTATTTGTTTGCTTGTGAAGAATAGAGCTTTGTTTTCAAAGGAATAAGAAATTAATTGCCTTTTTCAGAACTTTCACAAGAGCAAGCAGGTTTTTTTAAAATATGCTTTCAAGTGCTGTACTTTAGGAAGTCTTCTTTTCCTAAGGGAATGCCTTTTTGCATAGCAACAAAGAAGTGAAACAGAATATGAAATGCCTCATCTAGTAGTATTAGCCAAGGAAAGTGCAGTGGAAAAAAACAGTTCAAACATTGCTGAGCATATTATATTTGAAAGCATTTTTTATATAAATATGCAGTGCAGATATGGTGGCACAGTAATGAAGAATGATTAGCTGTACTTATTAGTGCTTTTTCCTACACTGGAAGCACAGTTTATCATATCAATGATTTGATTTTTTTTCAGATAAACCCTGGTTGATGTTTATTACTTGAATTATTTAAAACATGTTTCTTTTAGATTATATAAATAAGAATTATCTAAAAATAAGTGAATGAGAAAGAATGAAAGCATGATTTTTTCAAAGACAGTACCAAAGGGGTAGTTTGTTCATAAGGAACAGTATACAGAAATTACCACTGTATTTTTGCTTTACAATCTTCTTAAGCATGTTTTCTGCTCTTTTCCCCTCTCTTTTTTAGTTACATATATACATTGATACTTATGCAATTCACCCCCAGAATTTAGTATTAACACAAATCCCAAGTCACAACTTACCTTGGCTTCTCCATGAAATTTATTTTATTACCTAAAGTATAAATAATTTACCACATCAATATTTTCCTGTTAGTAATAAAATGTGTATACATCAATTGATCTCTCTTTTAAGGTGGTAATATTTCTCATATCAATCTACATGAACTGAGAAAAATGTAAATCCAATATGATCATGTTTCATTAAAGGGTCTGGAGATTCCTAGTAGTCCCTGAAGTCCACTTTCCAACTGCACATTGCTAAAACTGCATTGAAATAAAACATTAAAGTCCTTCCTGTCTATAATTTCTACATATATTAAAGGATTCATATATTTAAATCACAATATTGCTCCTTAGAAAAACTGCAAAAATAGATGAGTCAAATGAGAAAGAAGCATTGTAATAAGTGATGTGACTGGCCTGAAGTAGTTAAGACTACGATTTTAAAACACTGCAATGTCTAAAAAGACTAAGACATAAACTTACAAGGAAAATCCTTAAAAGAATTCTATATCCTTTTAAAATGGCGAAGTTGTATGTCTCTTGACTGTTACCTGTTTACCTTACAAGATAGCTGACATTAACTAAAGTATCTGAAGAATAATTCTGTTCTTTGTTATGCTTTTTAAAAACCTAATCCTGCACATGAACTAGAAGCTTTGTTATTAGCTTCAGAGAATACAAGATTAAGCTGTTAAAAGTTACTATATTTTATTTCCAGTGTCCTCTTTCCCTTTTAATTCTGCGATACTCAAGTTATTCCTAGATACTGGATAATTAATGTAAATGGCCGCAGAATGTTTTAAAAGATTTATTAGAGGGTCTGTTCTAAGCACATAACTTTCATTCTCTCTCAATACCTAAACACTCTGGCCTATGTTCTTATTGAAATCTCTTATTGAGATTAGTCTAGCAATGCTTTCCTGAAACTGGTCTAAATCCATATGCAATAGAAGATTTACTGCTAGAGAAAGTTCATATTTTATGCTCACACCAAACACTTAAGAGCACCAGCCATCTGAAGCACACCAAAATACTGGTGATACATTGCCAAACTCTCAACCACCTTACTCGCTCTCATGCATTTAAGCATGTAAGTAAAGACAATGCACTTGCACTTGTCATACAGCTTCATCCCCCATCACCTAAGCTCAGCGCCCTCAAGGCTGAGCTGACCAATATGTGCCTCCCTAATCTGCCAGTCAGTGGCTCACATTTACCTCCTAAATCTGTTGCTACCGTCTCAGATCTGGAGAAGGATTTGTGTGCACGAGAGTTTGTCTGATAAAAACATGTTACTGCTGTGCACAGTCTTTGTGTCACATGCAATTACATCAGCCTGCAATACTGGTGTTGTTTTAGAACTTCCTTCTACTTCAAATATGATTTTCAAGGTTCTGCTAGCAGCCTAGACATTTCTTTACCTGCTATACAGAATCATTGTCCTACCTGTTACATTTGTCATTCAGCAATGTTTAGTAAGAAATGTAATAGACTTCTTTGTTTCCACTCTCCACTGGGCAGACAGCCACTAGAAATTTTCAGCAGGATTTTCCTGGCAGGTTTGCACTACAGTAATACAAAGGTGTACATAAATCATCCATCAGCTCTAAGTAATTTTGTTTAGAGTTGATTAGCCAAGAGCAGAGGTTAAAACTTACAGGAAATAAGATTTAGACTGTCTGGTCTGATTTAACAAAGACACTCGGGTAAAAGTCACTACAGAGGTGAGACTTTCTTGTATCTAATATAAATATCTAATAAACTAGAGTGTTATATCTATGAAAAAAGAAAACTGATTGCACTACAGAAGACTCTTCTTCCCAATCACCTGTGTCTGTCCACATTTCTATTGTCAGCCAGGACTAATCTCTGGGGCAGATGGTTTTTAGCTTTTTGCCATATGTTTATCTCGGTACCAGCACAAGGTAATTTATACTAAGAATGATTGACAAACTATTTTTTTAATGTGAAACATAGCTATATTCAGATTAAGCATACATAATAATACCAACTCAACAATTTCTAGGACTTTTTCTAGATAAAAAAGGTTTCATATGCTAAGAGAGATGATATTTTTTTTTTCCCTTTTTAACTGGAGGTATCAGGTGTTTGTAAAATTTTTGGTAGTGTTCAACTACAGCAATCTGCTCAGCCAGCATTCCTGACTGCCAGGGAATTAATTTAGTGCTGTGTTTTTGTAGGATTAAGTTATTTTGATGCCTTTGGCCAGAGCTAAACTTTTTTCCTTCAGAAACTTTGATATTTGGTAGGTACTAAGTGCTTTTGGTTAATACAATCAGTAGTTTTTAGCTTTCAGGATATTTTTTGGCTTTGCCAATTATGATCTAAAGTATCTAGGGAAGGGGGAAGAGTGTGGTGACATCATAATTATGAGATTGACTTTATGCAGTCTTCATTATTAGACATTTTCCAGAATCAAGAGGAGAAGTACTAGGTAAACTGTTCACACAGTAGAAATACTTCTTCAGCATCCATCAGCTAAACCATAGAAAGATAAAGGTTTTCTTTTGTAAAGATTGGCCACCCTCCAAGCAAACGATTCCACCTCCAGTCTCTGCTGAGAGCTGTTGCCCAAAACATATTTCATTGATCCAAGTTAATGAAAAGCACAGCATATATCAGAGTTGAACACACTATGAAAAAATATGCTATCCTATTCTAAAAATCAAACTTGATCCTAAGCCCACATCTATGAGGATTTTTTACAAACACTCCAGTGAGCTGTTCCTTAGCAGCTGCTGCTGAAATTGAAATAATTCATGCAGTGGTTTTGGGCTGAATTCTTTGGAGCATGGCTCTCCTTTAGGGTAGTTTTCATAGGGCATGATAGAGAGGGGAACTACTTTCAAGTCTTGTCTTGAGAGATCTGCAGCTTGACAAAGTCCTCAAGGCACTGCACCAGTGAAATTGTAGGTGTTTCCTGAAGCACTCATCCCACATTTAGGCACCTATTGCCTTCTGGAATCCAAAGGCCCCTGGTAAACACCCAGGCTTCATATATTATGTATAGACCCACTAAGAATGACATATACAGGACCAGCAGAAAGCTATGTCAATAGCAAATATTAAAAGAAAACGAAGGAGCATTTCAAACTACCTTTTTTTTCCTTGGGACTTGAAACATGACTTTGCACTTCATCTGTACCCAGCTGGAATACGATTACTACTTCAGCAGACAAGAGTGCACAATTTACATATCCTCTTCACAACACTTCTGAATTATTGCCTGGTTGAGTCAGAACTGGGGAGGTTTAACCGGATCTCTAACAGGATTCACATTATCTCCTACATTTTCTGCTACGCCCACAGAAGCTTAGAAGCAGTAGAGAATTTCCCTGGTTTTGGTTAAGATGGTATTTGTTACCCCCTAAAGAAGCAATACTCTTTCTTGAAGTTCAGGCTAGTTTAAATTCATGATCTATGTAACTTTCTTATTTTTGTAGAATTAACTTTCTGCATAGAAATCTGAGGAATAAATTTGAAGAGCTCTGTCCCTTGGGCACATACAGTAGACTGGGTCTGGTGTTTCTTTAAAGAATATGCTTCAATATTTTTCAGTACAAAGCAGTGCACAAAATACAAAACTTACTACTATTTTCATTATTCATTTCAAGCAGAGTGCCCTTGTTCAGTGTAGGGAGCTAAATTGTGCATATCCATCCTTTTAAATATCAAAAAACCTGCACACAATTACTCTCTCAATCCTATTATCATTACTAACATGAATTCACCAGTGGATGGCTACAGATGGCTATTTTGGCATAAAATAGAAGTGTTATAACTTTACCTTGCAATAATGTGAATGGGTAGATCTAGGGAATACAATACATAAGCAAAATATAATTAAAAAATATGATATATGGTCTTTATGAAATGTTTCTCTCCATCTGCACCTCCCAAATGTTTCAAAATTGACACTTTATACATCAGTGCTTGCAACAGTACACACCATGTAACAAAATGTGCTAGCTAAAACCATTCCCCAGTATAACCTGTGGTTTCAGTTTGTCCTTTACTGTCTCCAAAGTTATTCTCTGCTTGATCTCAGCCCAAAGATAAATTTGTTGCAGGAAGTTTGGGATAGAATTCTGAATCTTACTTGTGCTGTAGCCACACGGGGAGAAAAATCCACACAGCCTTATCTAAAGTTTTATGGGTTTCTTCAAATTTATTTTTTTAAAGGCTCAAAAATTCCATATTGTGAAACCTTGGGGGGGGGGGAATCAATGAAGTCAAGTCAAGTCCTGAGAACAATTTCATGGCCTGATCTGTGAGTATGTGAGCTTGGTCGTGGTTCACTGACAGAACTGGAGAACATTTTCTGTTTCCCCGTCTGTCCCTGCTGTCCAGAACATATGTACAGAAGGATTCTCTGAATTGTCTTAGACACAGCCATAAGGATCTTCTAACTACTTGGGCTGATATGAGCCAGCAGCTACATGGGATTTGCCTTTGTCTTCCTGAGCTTCCTGCTAATGATCCACAGTTCAGGAAGCACGGGCAGGATACTCTCACAAGGCAAGCATGGGGTAGAACAGCAGGGACATAAGGCTTTCATTCCCATGAGTCTGGTTCCTTTAATGAAAACTAAAATATCCTCTGACATTGCTCATAAGACATCCAGAAAAATAGTAATACTATAGACCCCTACTATAACACTTAGATTATCAGTCTTATTATTGAACAGGAAAACATACAGAGACTGTATCTCAAACAGAGAAGACTTTGAGCTAGGACTGCTTCAAAGCAATGAGGCTAAAATATTCCACAAAAAAAATTCACAGTGCACATCCTACCCCCTGTAAAGCACCCACTGAGCACATGTAGGAGAGCCTCTGTGCCAGAAGGCAGGGCTACCTCATGGGGCTGGGAGCAGATGAGCTAGGGGTTTTCACTTACCAGGGTGTGCAGCATCCAAGTTGTGCGTTGAAAGACAGGGCCACTGACAGGCAGCGTGAGGGGCAGTCCAGCCAGGAGCAGCACGGAGCCCAAAGATACATGGTGGGTCCAAGGTCCAGCCAGAAAGGTGGCGGAGCTAGAGACAAACATACCTACACCACAGCTCAGGAAGGAAAAAAGCAGCAGACCTGAGCTTAAATGGTGCCCTAGGCCTATGGGAAGAATGTGTGGGGGTTGTGGTCCCAGGTGAGGCTGCTTAGGGCAATTAGGGCTTCCTGGCACGCTGTGGGCCCTTCCAGTGCCGGTGGGCAGCTTGGTTCTCCTTCCTGCGGGCTCGTCCTGAGTTTTCCTCCCACCTCCAAGAAGTAAAGTGAGGATTTTCCCAAAATATGTTTTCAGAACATACAGAAAAAGCATTAAGCCAGAAACTTTTACCTCACAGGTAGATGCCTTTTTCTAATTGCCTATCTGAATATGTCATTTTATTCAGCTGTCAGTCACCTTCCACCACAACTGAAAGTATCCAAGTGGCAGTCATTGTTGACAGATAAGCCCCAAGAGAAGTAAAAACTTCCTATTTTTTTGATTATTCTCTCTCTGCACACAGCTGCACCTGATCCCCATTCCTGGCCTACAGGCACACCTGTCTTTAATATTCTTTAGTAGACTTTCCTGGTTTCAGGTAAAAAAGAACCAATTTTCTTTTCAGTAATTTTACTTTTCCCTTGCCACATTCATTTAAAACAAAGAAATGCTACTGATACCGGGGAAAAGTTCAGACTGGTTTATTATTCACGTAAGGTCCTACAGTGTGTCTGTGGCAGGGAAGGGACTTGAGCACATCACTCCCCAAGCAGTAGATCAAGATCCTCAGAAATAAGCCATCTCCTTATTACACTGGGATTTTTTATTATTTATTGCTGTGAGATAAAGCCAGTGTAAGTCTGAGTCATCATACTGCACTTGTTGTTTGATTGAGCCCGCAGTATTTTAACTTTGACTGAAAATGATCTGAGATAATTATGACAAAGTTTGGGTTTTTTTAACCTTTCCGGCTTGGGAGATTGATAGGCAAGCTCCAAAAATGTAAAGCAATGAATTTATGTAGTTGAAGTTCAGATGTGAATGCTTTCTATGCCCTTTTACTGAAAGGTCATCTTGATTACTGCCCTAAATTCCAAGGTTAGCCTTTTAAGGAAGGAGGATCACCAAAACATACAAAAGCATCCCAAGAGAAAATTAAATTATCCCTTTCTCACCATTTTTGGAGAAGATGGTTAATATTATACTGCCTGAACTTTTTTATCTATGCTGCAAGAAAAATAGAGCTTGCATGTGGTGTCTGCATCTTTCCCACAACCACCAAAGCACACTGGACAGAAAAGAAAGAGGCTGACATTTTTGGTATGTCTGACATATTTGGTATTCTTTCACTAAAGAAAATAGGAAGAAACTGGAAATTTCTAGCATTTCCTTTGTACTAGCTAATTCTCGGTAACAGGCACAAATTAATATACCCATACAGAAAAGTGTGAGAAAGACCCCGCTCAAGGGGGATCAACCCTCACTCAGGTGCTTGGACAGTAGGTGAAGTCTTGTATTTAATGGTAATACTAGTGGTGCCTGCACACCGTAATACCTCCACACTGTTCTTTATACAGTCCAGTTTCAAAGAAAAAAATACTCCCCATCTTCCAGTATGGATCAAATTTATCAAGGTTAGCTTTGGAGACACAGCAGTGTGCACGCAACTGTAGTGCATCAGCTAAAATGTTGCTCTGCTGAAGGGCATTAGCTTTGCAGCAGCTTTGCAACCTATTTGGCTAGCGCAGTGATTGTCTCACTGACCTGTGTTATTGTGAGCCAACCTGGAGATGCATTTTGTGGTTATGACATTCATGCTCTGGGTTTCGGGTGAAAAAGGGAATAGAGAGATTTCTGTTTCACCTTCTATGATCTTATGTCTGTCCTCCTCTAATAATTTTTTAATATATTATCCCATTTAGTCAAATCTGAGGAAGGGGTGGAGGTCTCAGCAGGATTCCGTTCCTGATCTGCCAAGAGAGAGGAAAGGAAAAAAAGTCCTTTTCATTAAGATATCAGCCAGCTGATTAAAAGCCTCTTGCCTACCCACTGTGAATAATTCTAACCCAATCTCAGCACAGTCCGGGGAAAGATAAATAAAGAACAGGAGAGGAAGCAGAGGATCCTGGGAAGAATTTAGAAAAGGTGACAAAAGGTATCAGAAGGTGACCTGAGATTTTTTTTTTAATGGGAGGAAAGTGACAAGTCACAAATCTGGTAGAAACACCGCTCCATTAGTTCCCTGACTCACAAACCAGCTTGTTTTCTATGAAATGACTTAAAAAAATATTCTTATCACAAATGAGAATTAAATTTCAATTATCCTGGAAAAATGTTCTTTCATACAATGTAGACACATGAAGATAATTTTATTGAGACTGATTAGCTTGTGGTGGAAATGCAAGGGAATTTAATACTGATATTCATTTGTGTAGCTGTAATAATATATGCATTTTTTGTACATTCATGATAACCCTTCTTTCTATTAGCATCTTCCCCTGTAAAGATGGACGGCAAGAGTCAGAATGACTAATCCTGCCTCTCTTACTCATTGCAAATGAGAATTGCAGTCAGTTATCTGCTGTAACTTTGTTGTGACAAGGATTGTCACTCAGAGATACACCGATCCTTCTGGATACAGTTCTTCAGAGTCTGCCGAAATAAATGAGAAAAGTCTCAAAGGCTTTGATTCAAGCTGGTTCTACCCATGCCCTAGCCTTAAGGCTGAATATATTTTCTGCCGTTTACTTGCTTTTGATAATATTAAGGATGTGGAAACAGAATAAGAAGATAATTTAATAAGAGTATGCTTTTAATACCACTAATGCAGATATTTCTCAAAATGGTGGGGGAAGCTAAACACAGAGTTGGAAGACTAAAAGACTTAATGATTTCCCATCTATTACTGTCTAATTGTAATACTGAGCTGGTAAGATATGAAAATCTGCAATTTTCTCACGGAAGTTAGAATTTTAAAAAATACTAAAAAAACCACCCTGCTTTATTTGAATTGCTTATATTTGGAATTAAATGCCCCATGATGTCTGGCTGACACACTATGAATCTGCATAATTTCTGTACAGAAAATAAAAATCAAGTATACTCATATCTACAGAACTGGTCTTTTTTTTTTTGGTTACTTTTTTTGTATGCTTCTTGGAAAGTCTATCCTTTTACTTGCCTAAAATATCCATATACTTTCCAAAATATGCACTGTCAACATTCTTTATTAGATGTCATTGTCAAATGTTTTCTGCTCTGGATAAACACATTGTTTGGCAGCAGATTAAAATTTACAGCAAAGGAACAAAATGAAGCTCTTTTAGGTAACCAGCATTCCCCAGGCAGGTTCAGTATCAGATACATACTTTCTAAATTTTCCTTTTTTAGATAAATTACGACTTTCTGGTAGTCTCTGTATTTGCAGTCTATTCACAGTTTGACTACTTGCTCTTACCCAGGGGCCAAAAGAGCCTCTATCATTTCTATGTCGCTCCATTCCACTCCATTGTTTTCTCTGTGTGTCAGACACGGACTGTATAGAAGCCTAGTGATGAGTAAGAAGAAATGTCATTTCCAGGCATAGTTCTTTATTTCCTTTCAGCTTTTGTAGACCTAAGTAACAAAGTGAAGGAAAAGGAAGTTAAAAACCCATGTGGGTTAGTAGTATCTCATTTTGCTAAGATTCTTCAAGTACTAAAGATATGCTACTCTATGTCCAGTGCTGAGGCATGCTGCTGAGTTCCTTCCAACTTTATTTAAAGTTTCAGATCATTATATGTGAAGATTTATGATTCTATTTTTCATGTTCTTTTTTTTTAGGGGGTTAGCAGGAGGGATCTGGATCTTTGTATTTTTTTCTGTATAAGATTCAGTCACACAGGGGATTGTACCTGTAAATTACAGTAAGTTGTAGCTCTCTTGTGGTCAATGAAACTCAGCAGCCAAGCAACCAAAAACTTCTCTAGCAATGCTCAAACAGCCCAAGTTGTGCAACATCCTCTTCATTTGCAGATCTTTGTGATGAAAGATCTGGATCCCATTTGCCTATGCCTTTGATGGGCCTAGAGAAGGTATTTCATGGCTTTCCTTCTCATGCCTGATATGCAAGCCCCAGACAGGATGCAAAGCTTTGAAAGTTTAATTTACTTTCAGTCTGGGACTCTTAAAATTCTCTCATTCATGTTACATGTTCTTTGAAGCTCCTTCGCAGTTCCATAAGATAGGTTTATTCCTTGAAGAATAGCAGCAATATAATTTACAGTAAAATAAAAAATCCAAATGCTTCCAAAGAGATTATCAGGCATCATTATCCCTTTTTTACATACTGCAAAATTATGGCATAGATGTTAAGAGTTGCCTAATACCATAAAAATTTCAGAGGCTGACTTGAAACAGTCTGACTCTTCTCATTTCCAGGTGTCTGCCCTTGGCAGTGAGCAGTTATCAACATGAATTCAGGTTTGGGTTTTTTTTACTGCTAACCTGAACAGTTGCACGGATATGATACAATGGTAAATTCTGTGTATTATATAAAGAAACTAATTATACTAAAGTTTATTGTTGTGCATGGAAAGAGTTATTAATTTAGAATCAGCCATACATTACACATGGATTGTATAATAGATTCATTTCCAATAGATGAGTGATATTTAATGGAGCTGTTTTACATTAAATGTAGCTTTGGGAAGTCTGATGAACAATTACAGCAGATTCCATGGGAATATTGAGACAGAGAATGAGAACAGGAGGAACAGATGCTGCATGTAGCTTCAAAAAGATACTGAAATCAAATACAATTCTCATTGTGCAACAATGGTGAGGCTCATCATAGCAGAAGAAAAGCTTTTTCTGATGGGTTAACAGATAATATACATAAGTACCAAATATGCACATTAGCACAGAAAAGTACTGGATATGCCCTCAGATATTTGACCCACAGATTCTATAAAGTGGTTTATTTCAAGGAAAGTGGGAACTGAGATGTTTTAAGTCAGCTAACATAGCTAGAAAAATATGCTATGCTTCTTTCCTTTTTTTCTGTTTCATAATCTAGGCATTTATATTCAAGAAAAATAAAACATTTTATATATCTGCAGTTATCCATCCGTCATTCACTCCTTTGGGCAGAAAGCAGCTGTCTTCTGCAAGCTATGGTCACTCTTTAGTTTCTGACTTCAGCACCCAAAAAATTGTAGCAGAAGACCAGAAAAGGCAAAGTTCCAAGTCAATGGGACTTTATAAACTAGTGCAACAATTTGCTTTTATTACTGTGTTTGAGATCTATGCTTGAACTTAAGTTGATCTCAAATGAATCTCCAAATCTGATACCAATGACCTTCACCTTTAGTGTGGACTACATGCTTCTATTAGGCTACCACCCTAAGATATGACACTTCTGGCAGAAAAGGACACAGGCTGCTAGACTAATGCCAGCCTAGTAGGCAATTAGGAGCACAAAAAGTGTGACTTTCCCTTTTTGAAGATTTGTATCTTACAAAGACAATAAATAAAAATGTGGTGATAAACTATTATTTCTTTTGGTTCTTTTCAAAATAGATGAGGTTCAAGAAAGGCCTTTATCTTCTTTGAGATCTTTTTTTAAACAGAGAACTATACACATTAGTGGAAATGTTTTTCATTTAGTTTGGTTAAGAGACATAAGAAACATTCAGACTCTAAACACATTTCCAAGCTCATAAATTTTATTTGGTGCACTGGCAATAGTTTAAAATGAGTCTTGCTTTTATGAGTATGACTTGCTGCTGTGTGGAAAGCTAAATTGTTACTGGAACTAAATAAACACCCTATGAATCTTTAAATACGATTTCAAACATACTGTGGTGAGGTAAATAAATTTCATAATTACCATGAAAAATTAGCCATAAAATCTTTTTAGGATACTATTTTATACCCTTACAGAAAGCAACACAGTCAAGTGCAGTTATCAAGGGGCTTTATGGAAAATCTCAAGTTTCCATAACCATTTGCATTCTGAGCAATAGGTGGAAAATGACTGAAAATAACTTTACATGTGATATTTACATTAGGACAACAATGTAGTCTCCAAGAAAAAATGCTTCCTGAGTTACAAATTGCACTAGGACACAGGCACAGATACAGAGCTCCCTAATAATAGCTTTAGAACAACAAACTCAGCAAACTGAGAATTAAGAAATATTGATCATATAGTTCAATGTTTGCTTCACTATGGTGCCTGAATGATGCCTTCAATGCTGCAACAACATTTTTCCGTGAGGAAAAAGAGGCATATGCAAAAAGCTCACTGAGGTTAGGAGTTAATATACGAGAAGGCAAGTGCAAGATTTCAGAATGGATCTGTGCCAAGAATTTCTTGCAGGTAGTTCCTGTGTGCAGGTTTTTGGCGTTCTCCTTTGAGGTACATAGTTCCCAGACAAACTTAGTAGTGGATTATGTATTTCACTTAAAGGAGAGGGGGAGACAGGTGTCTAAATGTGATTTTGTTTTTCAGTTTGATATTAGCTCTCTAAAATCCCAGCAGTCCATGTCCTACTTTCAAATTAAGGAATAAGCTCTGGCATCCCTCTGCATCAGTTTGAAAATTAGCTGTAAGTAAAATTTCTTCTAAAAATTGTTATAAATGCCAAATGCTGCTATGGTACTTGTATATCAGAAAGAATTATACAAACCATTATATTCTGCAATGTAAAGTTACTAAAACCTTTTATTGAGCATCTGAGTTTAAGCTCTCTATGCTGTTTACTTTATTATCATTTTAATGTTACCACTTTCAAGATCATTGAGTAATAACAATTATAAATTAGATAAGGTAAGGCTGTTATGACTCATTGACTCAACTTGCAGAGAAACATATAGCTGGCTCTAAATTTCAAGAAATGTGAAGAATGAGCTCTGCAAAATAAAGATCAGGAGAGATCTTGAGAGGTGCTCGCAAAACTTCTTGGAAACATAAATATTAAAGTTTAGCAAAGACTAAAGACTCGAGATTTGTAGACAACATAAGAGCTCAGATGTCCTCATAACAGTCACTATCCTCATCAGACAGAGGCCTTTTGACATCCCACACACAACATCATGGAGGCACATGTGATGTGACCATAATGGACTCCCCTAAACAATACAGGCAGGTGAAATGTAAGAAAATAGTGATGTAAAAATTACTTCTGGCTTCACCTTGAAGTTCTGAATTGTAGTCAAAGCTGTAACAGGATGGGACAAAAGGGGTCCTTTTCCAGCAGCACAGAACAGGGGCAAATATTCTCAGGTTTCCATGGCTGCTGCTGACACTGCTACCCTAGAGGAGAGGCCATAGATCCCAAGTGGCAGCTGAAAAATGCCCAAGTAAGTCAAAGTGAGCGGAGGTGTGACTGTGACAGAGCAAAGAAGTTGCTTCAGGTGCCAAAGAATCAGTCAGCAGAAAGAATTATTCTCCTTGTAGTTACCAATCTTTCCCAGTGAAACAAGGACTTGACAAGACTACACACGTTGAACAGGAAACATTTTCAGAAGCATTTTCAGAACATCCTCCCCTGCACTTGCCTACACGCACTCACATGTAAAACACTGCCCTTACATTTTATTTTGACCCCTCAAGTTCCCCTTCCCATGCTGTTCCACAAGCAGCAATCAGGGTAAGACAAGGAGTACTGTTTAACTGGAAGAGAAACTCTCAGCCAGCTGCAGCCCAAATATTCATTGAAGGGTTCTCTCTCTTGCAATTGTTCCCATTAGACCATTTTATTCATTTTATTCCTATAGAACTACAAAAAGGAACAGTATTGTCATTTCTCCTAACATAATCCCAATGCAAATACCACTGGAAGCTGATACAGTAGAAAGACTATTCCCTTGACAATAATTACATAAATATTACCAGAAAATATTGCCTCCCCATTTTGCAATGATGCTAAATAACAATGCCTTTCCTGAGGAGACAAGGAAGAAAAAGGAGAGGTATGATAACTAACTTTAGATATCTAAAGGACAACTGAAAGCAAAAAGAGTAATTAATCTATTCTCTATCTCCATAGAGGGTAGGAGAAGAAATAATGGGTTTAAACTGTGGCAAGGGACACTTAGATTAGATATTTAGGAAAAACTCCAAAGGCAAATGCAGAATAACATGAGAACAGAGTGCCTGGGGATGTTGTAGAGTCGCTGTCACTTGGGGTGAGTAAGAGTAAGAGACAAACATCTGTCAGGAACAACACAGGGTATAGCTGCTCCTGCTGTGGGGCATGGGGGATGGACCAGAGGACTTCTGGAAGTCCAGTCAAGATGCAGTATTCAAGATGCCTAAATGGAGGGAAAAAATGTAAAGGGTTTAAAATCTATTTCAAGGGATCTGAACAGAGGTTGGATGAAGCCTGGATTTGTTATTTTAGTTTGACTGTAAATAACCTCCAAATGGTAAAACAAAAAAATAGGCAAATAACGTCTCGTCATCTACAAACAGGATTTATCTCATTAAATTCAGTACATATTTTGCAGGATTTTGATTTTATTACAGGTTTCCTACGTCTGAAGGAATAAAATAAAACTTTATAATGTTAAATGCATATCCTATACTAAGTGAATTCCTAACTTTAACAGCATGTGGAGTCATAAGGGATGAGACGTGACATTTTCTTTGCTTTATGCTCACAGAAGGCACTAGGGAGGGTAGGTAGTACAAAAGCTTTTACAAGTATTTCACTGGTAGACTGCTGACCTGGTAGTTAGTGTAGGTGGTTCACTGACTCATTTGATATTACTTGACCATTTTATTCTTCAGATGTACAGACGAAAATGTTTCATTAACACCTGAATTGTTCCTTAGTGATGCATTAATCCAAGCACTTCCATGTAAGGGTTGCAGCTACACTTTCAGCAAGCTGGATATTTACAGAAATTGGTTGCATGAATGCAAAATTTTTTCTAGATTATTTTTGGGCATTCTCTAACTGCAATATTTTGAAAAGAAAAATATGCACACTTGTTATTGCACAAAATATAGAAAAAAAATAAGTCATCCTTAAATTACTTGGACAACCATATAAATGGTCATAGCACAAGATGTATCTCAATGGAACATCCATGAAAATATATAGGATAATATAATCACTTAGGATGGAAAAGACCTATAAGATCATCAAATCCAGCCATTAACCTAGCACTGCCAAGTCCACCTCTAAACCATATCCCTAAGTGCAACATCTACATGTCTTTTAAATATCTCCAGGGATAATGACTCAACCACTTCCCTTGGCAGCCTGTTCCAATGCTTGACAATCTTTTTGGTGAAGAAACTTTTCCTAATATTATAGAATCATAGATTGGAAGGGACCATTAAAGATCACCTTGTTCCAACCTCCCTGCCACGGGCAGGGACAACTCCCGCTAGACCAAGTTACTCAAAGTCCCATCCAGCCTGGCCTTGAGCACTTCCAGGGATGGTGCATCCACAACTTCTCTGGGCAACCTGTTACCAGTGTCTCACCACCCTCACAGTAAAGAATTTCTTCCTGATATTTAATCTAAATGTATTCTCTTTTAGTTTGAAACTATTATGCCTTGTCCTATCACTACACTGACAACCAGGCCCACCCCATCTTTCCTGTAGGTCCCCTTTAGGTACTGGAAGGCCACTATAATCTCCAGTCTTTGGGTTGCAGAAAGGCTGCAAAACTGGTAGAAAAGATACATGAACAACTACAGACCTTAGTCCTCTGTCTCTTATCTTAGGTACAGGGATCTTTAAAATTCAGATCCCCCCTTTGTTTTTTCCTCAACAAATTTCTGAAAAGACCTTCATAGGCAATGCCAGACATGATATCTTAATTACAGAAGTAGAAGAACAACTAAGAGGATCTCTAACGACAATGATGCAGTCTTTCTTTTGCCAAGAAAATAATACTGAGACTAATGAAGGTTATTCAATTACAATAACTTCGTCTAAGACTCAGGTTCTATTTTTCTCCATGAATAGCAATGGAAAAAAAAAGAAACAAAGTAAGGAATAACAAGAAAGAAGAAAGAGGAAAGAAGAGTAAAAAAAAGAATGACAAAGAGAAAGAAAAGAGGCGAGGAAATATGAAAGTTAAAGAGAGAAGTAGAAGGAGAAATGGAGGCAGAAAGAGAGAAAGGGAGGGAAGGAGAGAGAGGGAAGGGAAGGATGGAGGGAAGGGAGAGGAGTTTAGAAAGGAAAAAAGAAAGAAAGATGAACAACAAGGAGACAGGAAGGTGGGGAGACATGAAAGACAGAATAGACTTGCACTGAAAGGTCCCTAGAGAAGCAGAAATGGAAAGATCTTGATTCCAGATTTTCCTCTTTGAGAAACAGAAAAGATTTCTTGTGGTTTAGGTAAGTCAGGATACCCTGAAGTAAAATATAAGCCTATAGATGTATGCATTTAGAGTAGCTGTAGATTATTTTTTTATATGGGAGTAAGGACAAGCATCATAGTGTATTTGAAAGCTACCCCTGACAAATCAAATGTTTGTCTATTTTGCAGCTGAAAGTTGGGCAAACCAAATTCTATCTCTGCTACATGGAAATCTCTAGGTGCATAAAAGGAACTTTTTCTCAGGTGGTAAATGGGATTATCAGCAATCAGTTCAGAACAGCTCTGCTGAGTGATAATAGCTGAGAACAAACTTTTAATAAGAAGTAATCATTACATTTTGGGAAGGCATGGGAGGAAAAAAAGAATTCTGCCATGAAAACACGCAACTTATTTCCACTTTCAAACCCACATTAGATCCCTCTTATAATGGGCAGATATACCCTGGCTCAAGATTATTTACAATTAACCTAGAATCATAGACTCATAGAATTGTTCAGGTTGGAAAAGACCTTTAAGATCATCAGTCCAACCATTAACCTAGCACTGCCAAGAATGAGTACAAGCAAGGAGCTTGTGCAGAATAAATGAATTCTAAAGTTAAGCCCATTTAAAAAAAAAAAAATTCAGATTCAGTTTTTTAGATTTATTTAGTGCTGGGAGGTTATCCGTGCTATTTGGCATTTCCTTTGTATCATCTTTGCCAAAGCTATTATTCCTACCAGCCATCTCCTCTACATCATTTGAGTGTCTCCCAAACATGTTGTTACTGCAGGCTGATATACTACAAAGACACCTCAATTTTGCTGTTTTGCTAGGAGTCTAACTCAGCAAATATTTGTTGTATATAGAGTATATTTTGCTGTGGCAGTTTCTAATACTCAAGTCAATTCCAGTATGCTCACAAATCTGAGAAATATTTCAGGATACTACTCAAACTTTATGAAATCCTATAGCTATTTAGACAAAGAAAGCACGGATACTCATAAAATGACCACAGAATAGCTTCTGTCCTGAAAGTAATGCATATTTTACATGTTTTGCAAATAATATTTTTAATGGTGGATACATAACAGACCCTTTTACGTTTTCACAGTCATTAATTAGCTCTACAAAGTAGCCTTGGTTTGGAAACCAAGGAATATTATACCTCTCACTTAAGCATTGCCAATACTACCTGAAGAAAAATTTTTCAAGAAGAGGATTGGCTGTTTTCAAAGTAGTAATTGTACTGTTCTGAACATACAATTCATTGCCCTTTCAGATCATTTTAAAAAAAGTTATCATATCAAAGTAAAGGACTGATGTTAGCATTATGCTTTGACAGCTGAAACAGAAGTCACCTTCTTAGGAGCCAAAGGGAAAGATTTCACACACCTATATGTAGATATAGTAAAAATTATGACTAACTTGGGCAGTCATAGTTAAAAATAAACCATCTGATATTAGTAAATTACATGTTGAGATGACAAAGTGGTCTTTATAACAGATATAACCCGCTTATTGCATAGTTTTTTTCTCTTCATGCTCATTTCCATACACTGAAAGACTTGCTACTATTGGATAAATATTAATTTTACCTGTTCGTTTTCTGAAGTAACACAGAAGAAGGTTAGAATAAATGCCTGGAAGAAAGAACAGTAAAAAATGAAGAAATGTGTTATTTTGTTATTGAGAAGGGTAACATTTATTAAAACATGCTGAATTGTTTCTCTTTCCATTAGCTGATAGAGGTATCTATTAGTAATTAGGACCACTACTCAGCTGCTTTCCCCAGTTCAAAGGTCTCTTAATTCAACACGAACATAGCACACACACTGCTTGCTGGGGATTCAGAACCATCCGTTCCATTTGTACCCCTCCTCTCCAAACTTACATCAATGGTTGTTCTTGTGAGGGACATGTGGACCCGGTGGTGATGTTATCTCCTGCAAGATGGGCATCCATTTGCTTCAAATCTTGATAAATACTGAAATTAGAGGAAAACAGACTTAGCAGTTTGGGGCAGCTTTGCTGAGAAAAGGGAGGCAAGACCTGTAAACATATTGAGCTATCAGATCAACCTAGCCAAAAAATGAGGTGAGGAATCTGTTAAAATCTCTTCAAACCATAAGACAGATCCAGCTGAGCACATGATGGGATGTGAATATGAAATAGGGATCAGCTTGCCTAAACAGAGAAGCTCTTTTTGATCCGTAGCTGTCTGCTGAGTGTGAGGTTGCCAGCAGGCAACGAAAGAGAAGTAGGCAGTAGGAGAGACCATACACATGCTCTCCACGCACACTTCTCTGTGTGCCAGGACAACAGCAGGAGTAATCTCTGGATACAAAGTCCAGAACAGCTGATGTGCCATGAGTAGAGAAACCAAAAATAAGAGAAAGATTATGTTAGTAGCAGTAGTGCATTTGGTGCAATACACCTTGCTTCTATTCAGTATCAACACTTACCATGCTTTCAGTTTATATTATAATCAAGCAAGATTCATGGAAATCAGATACCTGTGATGTTGAGATCATTAATATTACAAAGATATTTACTCTTGCTTGAATTTTTAGTTCAATAGTTCTCAACCTCAATAATGGGAATAAAAGATAATGTCAATGATAATCTGTGAATTACATTAAATTTTCATGTATAGCTATAAAAGGTACCTGTTTTTATAACAACAGCATGCATATTTTACAAAGGACAAGAGGTGTTTGATAAGCAAAAATATTTGTTACTTAGTGGGAACTCTTTATCCTACATTAATTACCTCTCTGAATACAATTCTAATTGTTTTGGTAATGTTATTTGAGGAATAAAATACAGTTTTTGAGATATACTGACCCCTAAGCAGTGAAAGTAAATCACTTTCATGCTTGTGAAGCATCATATCGTACATGCTTGCTGGATTTTTATTTTTCCTTAGGCATCTCTATAGCCCCTGTTGGAGACAAAATATTGGATTAGATGTGCATTTGATCTGACTCAGTACTGACATATATTCTTATGCCATTATGACTTTGAACACCCAAAATGTGAAAAAGCAGAGGAAAATTTTTGAAGGAATGTAAACAATATTTCCTTTGCTTTTTAACCTGCTTCATCAACATCTTTTGGTTTTCTTTCTAAAATGTGAACACTACAAAAGATGATCTATTTTTGTGATTCTCCTTGCATATTTTGTGTCTGTCAACTATACTTCTTACATCCTAATGGTATACAGAAAAAAATGTCTTTTCCAGTAATTATTTTTCATTAAAAGAAGTTGATTGTTCCTAAACTATTAATTCTATTTACTACTTAATACTATAATCATTATTTTTTCAAACAGTTTATACATTATGGTAGTTCCACAGACTCCATTAGACATGGTGGAAATGAGTAGAGATGAAGGCCCTAAGGTTCAATTTCATCTCCAGTCTTACATGTAGCTTTAGATTATTTTATGCATTATCCGGGTAGTTTCAGTTCTATTTAAAAAAATAGCCAAATCATAACCTTGTTCCTTAAAAATAATATTTTGTACATTCTCCCAGCTCTGTCTAAGACTATTCTGAATTTCTCCCGAGGTGCTTATATAGGTCCCAGTGCTGAAATCTCAGTTACTGTCAAGTATCATTAGCATAAAAATGGAACATTTCCAATGCAAACTACTTTTTGGCAGATGATTAGTGGGCAAGGCAAACACAATTTTTTCTTTAGCAAGGGATATTGTCATTGAAGATATTTCATCTCCCACACATTTTGGTTGGTAACTTTTTACAACTACACTGTGACAGTCAACACAAACGATAATTACTTCTTAATAGCCTGGAAATTCTGTTGCAAATATAGAAGTTCATACTTCAAAAACCAGCTCTCCCACCCCAAAACTAGCTGATCAATACCCTGATTAGAATGAAAGTCTTTGTTTAAACTTTCAAGAAGCAAACTCATCTGTCTGCTAACTTTTTTCCTTCCACTTACTCGTGCCTGTTTTTCCCACCTTGAGTACCTCTGCTGTTGCACAACTCCATCTATTCTAAGACTCTTGTCTTGCTTGTCGTAGTGTGCTTTCTATAGTGACCACCAGCATTACTCCTAAAGGGTTTATGTTCTACTTTCTTATTTGGCAAACAAGGCAAAATATAACAGAGTTTAGAAAGGGTGGGCAGGTTGTTATATCTCAACTTGCTGTCCATGATGTCCATGAGTTTGGTTAGGCTTGCACAATGTGCTTTGTGTCACTCCCATTGCTGGGGCCTGGCAAATGATAGGCATTGGTTTGGCAATATATTGTTGTATTCTTTTTCTTTACTCCCTGTGAACTTAGTTTCGTGAATCTTTAGTGGTTGTTCTAGTGTTGTGGGAGTCCTCATGTCTGCCCCTGAGATTTCTCAAAGATGCAGGCACTCTGCCTCAAATATCTCCTTACTATGCTGGATATCAGACTCTGAAATTATTATACTCTTACACCAATAACAGACAGTTCTTCAAAGAACTCCAAAACTGATTATAAAATCAGTTGCTGACTCATCCTTCTCTTGCTTTTATGAAACCGTGCTTGCTCAAAAATCACATTGCAGCAAGCATGAAATATTTATCCAGTCCTTCTTTACTGTACTCTGTTTCATCTGCGTAGCTGTAAGGCTTCTGGGCAGGATGATATCTGCTCTGGCAGGGGTCTCATAGACGGATGACATTAACCATTAACTTGACAGCACAAGGGAAATTGGCATTAGAAGGAGATGTGGGCAAGGCCAGGTGCCCACAGGGCTGTCATGGTTGATGTGATTTTTGCAGGCATGCAAGCCAGGAAGCACCTAACATAGTGCCAGGCTTGTTATCCTTCTGGACACAAGCCGAAAAGAGCATGAAGACAGGTCTGACTTCACATTTTGGGTGCTCTCTTCAGCTTGAGTTCATATTCCCTCTCTGGTCGGCAGATGTCAGACCCTTGTGGTGGCTCTTTTGGGAATGACTGGGCCAGGTATTCCTGACTGTTCCCTCATCGCTTGTGTAGGCAGTGCCAAGGCACAAGGGAACCTGTTCTTCCTGGGTGGCATGCTGAGACATGAGGTGAAGCTGCCTGATGGCGCAACTAAGGATACTCTCAGAAATGCTTGTTACTGAGATCTATAGCACCAGGGTGAGGCGAAAGTGGTGAAGGATCACATATATGTAGATTTTAGTCTTATGTAATAAATAAAGCCTCTCCAACACCAATGAAATAAGAAGTTGTAGTATAGAAAGAATATGATTAGCTTAGACAATCTTGGTCTAAATCAGAGGGGTTACTTACCTTTGCACTTTACCTTCTTTACCTTAGTGTTAAAATCCAAAAGAACAAGTGACAGTGTAAAGAAATTAATAAAAGTAACAGTTTGTCTATTCACCTTTTCTAGTTGATAATGTCTAAAAGACTGAAATCTTACTTATTTCACTTACATATTTTTGGAGGCTCTTCTTTGATTGCTGCCAGAATTTTCACTGCAGCTTGGCTTGGAAAATGGAGTAACTGCTTTGCCAGCAGCAGTCATAAATAATCCCTATACAGTGAGGTTAGAACCCAGTAGATATTATTATCTATTACATGATTGCCTTGTAAGAATTCCAAACGCAGACAACCACAATTCCTTCATTAAGTTGAGGTTACTCAAAGTCATAATTGCAATTACTTTCTATTTAAGATTGAATATAAAAGGAGAGCTAAAAGCTTTTCTGGTACATTTAAGTCATCATTTAACTTTTTATTGCAGTACACCAATATTTTAATAATAACAATAGAATGCTTATTCCTTTAACAGAAACATTATTTAACAACACAGAATGATTAGAGAAAATTGATATTGCAGTTAACTTGTATTTTCCTCCCTAAAGCAAGGTAAAGAGGGGCAAGACACCACTGGCAACAGTGGCTGTCTCCTCTTTAGTTAATCTTGCCAACAACTGTCCAAGATTAAAATCCTTTCTAAAGCATGTGTAGATGTGCTTTAGCTCATCAGGCATGATTGGGGTGTTCATGTTCATCTCCTATGCGAGATTAAACTTATTTTACCTAATGTTGAATTAATCTCTGTTTTGTGGTTTACAAATTTGATTCTAAAGACTGAAAAGCTGCTGCAAAAAGTGGCAACGGGTGGTAGAGAGATGAGACAGAAGAATATTGCAATGGGAATGCACATACTGTGACTAATTGGTCTCACGTGTGCACTCTCTAAGGAGTCCCTGTAATTATACCAGAGATGAATCCTTGTATCTCCCTGAAGGGCTTCCCAGGTTTCCCATGAGGGAGTCAGCAGCCCACTGGCTTTTTGTCATGTGTTCTGTCTCTGCAAAAGTAACTTGCATTACTACACAGATAAGCATGTATTATGAAGTGAATCTTAAATATTCAGAAATTATGAAGAGCTCAGGGCCAATTGAGCCCTAAAAAGGTTAGTTTAAGAGTACTGCTCCAACTGCCAGGCATTTCTGAAAAACCAGGTAGTGTAAATTAGATTATATGCAATATATATTGTTATATAAAATCAGAAATAAATCTGAAAACGGACGTGGTTTTGGAAGAACTTATTCAGCTCTCCTTGGAAACCTACATGAAATGGCAGCACAACTCCTTTGCATCAAGAGACAACTAGATGTAATTTAAAAATAAAAAGGAACAAATACATTAGTTTGATTTTGTTTCAGCTCCATATTGCTCCCTTGGGTAGTGCATTTCACTTGTGCTGTTCCATGAGGAATAACAGCAGAGGTCAGGATTTAAATTTGCCTAAATACTTTCAGAATGCTTTTCTTTTTCAAAAAGGGTAAGTGTACCAGGACACACCTATTATAAATGAATGTATGTTAGTCAGGTCCCCTGTTTCTTCTGTCTTTTTCTGTACACAGACAATATGCAATTCTAATAAAAAAGAAAATTCTTATTTGTTCTTTAAATAGATTTTGTAACTGTTAAGGGAAAAAAAACCCAACGTAGTGAGAGGTAAGCAGATATCAAAAAATGCAGCAGCAGCATATGTGAAAAGCATGCCAAAATATATGAATGCAGTCTTTCCAACATGTAAATATGCATGGAATAACTACTGATTTATAAATGAAACTATGAGAAATACGGTGTAGTGCTTAGTGGCAATAGTTCCATCTCATCTAGCAAGGGGATGAATATGGTCATTAGCAATTAAATGCAACTCCCTCAACATAGTAATGTAACCCTGTTTGAAGGTACTGAAAATCCAAATTGTTCTTCATTATCATTCAACATGCTTCAAAACTGATACATTTCTGAAAAACTATTTGTTTTCACCCCCAACCCTCCTAGATGCATAGGGAAACATATTACCTGAGCAGCATAACATCAGCATTATTGCAACACAGCACTTCAAAGAGGATGTCAAAGAAGAAAGAAATACCCCCTGACAGCTGCAAGAAAATATGGAAATATATAGAAAGAGTGCATGTTTTTCTATCATCCCAAAAAGGAAGTAAAGTACGAATATCATGCAATTTTTAGCATGTGCATGTGGGATATAAACATGTAACCACCGCCAATTACCTCTGTGTCATGAAAGGGAATTTTCACAATTGTCAAAAAACAATTGTGTGCTATATATCATCTTTGAAACATCCCTCTTACATTCTCTTCCTTTCTGTACTTCTCCTTCTCTGCCTTTCATTTCTCTGCAGCAGAAGAAAGAGCTAGGAAATAAATAATGTATGAGAAAAAAAAAAAGAATTAGAGTTTATTTATAAGGAACAATAGTTTAATTCATGAAGCAGTCTTTAAAATGCCTGAGTTGCAGTTGTTGGTGAGGGTAAAATCTTATCAAGGTTAGGCATAAAGCCAATAAAATAAAGACTCCAGAAGTGAGCCATCAATAAAAGAGGATTTTGACACTCGGAGAATTGCTGGGCTTGCTTTTCTTCTTTGGGCAAGCTTCCCCTTTCTTTCCATTAGCCCGACTCTCTCAGTATTTCCAGCCCCTATAAATCCCTGCTCCAGCTCTGCCCTCTGTGTGTTTTCAGGCTTCCACCTGCAGGAACCTGTAGTGTTGACACTACACTCACTATGGCAGCCTCCCAAATATTAGCTGTTTATGGCAGGCTGGCTCTTCTTTTGTTGGTCACTTACGTATCAGCAAAAGACATGTTTGGTGGACACATATTAAAGGACCGACATATTTCAGTATTTCATATGGCTCCTGTAGATTTCTTTCCTCCTTAACATTGGTGTTACCTTATCAAAAATGAATCCTGAGTGGTTGCCATCTTCCATAGTGACCCCTTCCTCGATGGGAATGGACTCTGCACATTCAACCCACCTGGTGTGGCTGTGCCAGTGGGGGGTGCTCACTCACACCCCAGCTTTCCTCTCCTCCCCCCAGCAACAGCTCTCTATTTATACAAACCAACAGGGAATGGTGTCAAGAATCAATTAGAGGGGAACTTCTGAATGCAGAAAGTTACTTGTTGCCTAGCAGCAGCCCAGCAAGCAGGGCCTGACTTTGATTCATTTAACCCCAAACTAACCGGGGCTGCCAGATTAATTTTTCCTCATCACCGTCCAATGCTTTCTCAGTCAATCTGGAGGGACAAAATGCCTGAAGTCTTCCCTGCCGCTTTCAGGCAGGTCCTCACCTCCATTCGGTTGACAAAAATGTGCAGTGGATATAATTTGTGGTACTTGGTTGCAAAGAAATCCCAGAGAAGGCTTTCCAGGACATGATGCGCCTGTCTTGGAAGCAAGGAGCGGGAGTGAAATGCCCCTGACCTGCAGAGCTGGGCACTGGCCAGCCTGGGCAGCTCATGGCCACGGGCCAGGATGGATGTGGCTGCAGGAGGACAGGAAGAATCCCACTAAGGATCAGCAAACATTGAGTTATACCTCTGCTGAAAATTCGTGTCTCAGCCTCTGTTCTTCTTCCTTAATAATTAATTCAGCAGAGAGGAAAAGACTGCTCATTTGCATAACTAAATTTTTCAGTCACAGCAATCAGCCTATTAATAGAAACCCATCTATTTGTCTGTCTATCAACTTACATAAACCACTGTGTTGTCTTATAAAACATGGTATTTTGAAGGTCAGTAGCCCATAAACAACGCATATAGAGGCAGAGAAATAGCTTGGTCCTCTAGTACAGAATACGCTATACCAGACTTTATAAATAATATAAATCAACCATGGAGATTAAGTCTGTGCTTTACTTTTCAGTGCCACATGAGAGTTTCCATGAAGACATAGTATATGGTCACAATAAAATCAATATCAAATAGGAAAAAAATTGCTAGGAAATTTTTAAAAGCCGTGATATTATGGCTGTATAGTGAAATCAGTGCTGTTTAATCAGATTACTAGGCTGCCATGCCAGAACATTTTACTAACCAATGCAATGCCAAAAAGACCAGGTATACCACTTCTGTTCACAAGCTGCCTGAAAATGAACAACATATATTTAATGCCCTGTCACCTTCACCCATATTAGGACTTCGAACAGAAATATTTTCATTATGGCTCCATTTTCAATTAGAGTTGTTAATAGTCAACTGTTCTACCAGAACATCCATGCTTATTATTTGCCTAAAGATGATTTGTGACAGGGAGGAAAAGTCTGAGCGCTGCCTGGTCAGATGTTTGAAGCTATTTCAATATTCTACAAATTACATTTTTTCTCATTATAGGATTAGTTACTACCTTTCACCAGATGACACCAGTGTCTCTTTCTTCATTTTCATCTCTAACAATACTATTTAGATGCAGCTCTGCGTACAAGAAATCTGGTCCTACCTAAATGAAGAGTATTTGGTTCATATTAATCATAGAACTATAGAATCACATAATAGTTTGGGTTGGAAGGGACATTTAAAGATCATCTAGTCCACCATCCTTGTGATCTGCAGGGACGTCTTCAACTAGATCAGGTTACCCAGCCTGACCTTGAATGTTTCCAGGGATGGGATATCTATCACCCCTCTGGGCAACCTGTTCCAGTGTTTCACTACTTTCAGTGTGAAAAATTTCTTCCTTATATCTAGTCTAAATCTTCCCTCTTTTAGTTTAGCCATTACCCCCTGTCCTATCACAACAGTCATTGAAAATAATAAATATCAGGCTAAACTGAAGAGATGTCACTCCCCACAGGGAAGCACTTTCAAAAGCTCCTCTGGCTTCTCTGCAGAAGAGCAAGCCAGATGAAACCAAACTCTTTCTTCATTCCTGCACATCACAACCTGTCTCGTCCTCCCTCAAAAGACCAGAGCCAAGGATTTACTCGGGGCTTTGCTAGGTTCAGTCTGGCTTGCGCAGAAGGTGACAGGCAACAGTAAAACTACCAGGATATATATAGGAAGACAGGCCAAAGCCCAAGAGTTGAAGTCTGAAATGTGTCAGGAACACAGCTCTGCCTCAAGGAATGTTTTAGGGGAAATAAACACAATGCAAAGACGATTGAAAAAAATGACTACTGAACATGCCCTGAAGACCTCTAATGTGAATTTAAATTAATAAAGCCTGAAAAGCCTTTATGTAAAAAGCTTCATAAGATGACTCCCACTATTTAAGACTATTTCTTTAGAGGAAAAAAATCAATTCACTGATCCATGACAGCAGGCTGAAGTCACATAGAAATATCAGAATGTAAGAAATTCAAAGGAAAAGGGTGCAGTCTATTGGGTCCAGGCATCAGAAGACTTATTTAAATGCCTGGGCACAGAAGATTCAAATTGCCTTTTAAAATCTATATTACTACATTGATCAATCTAATTTTCCACCAATGTGCGTAACTTCCAGCAGTAATACAGATACCATTGATGCTGTTGTCTTCTGCTTTTGATAATGAAGAATGAAACTCTGCAGCCAGGACACGTTTTCTTGAGCGAAAATGAGGACATAATTCGGACTCAGCAGAGTCTGGTGGCTAGTGAAAAGAAGATTAAGAAGTTAAGACTATTCAAGCAATCTAACTTGTCATACGCATAATTCAGATCTATACCAATTGGAATGGTAAAACAAAATGGTTTAACAATCCAGGAACTTATTGATTATACAGAGCTCTGCCTGCCTTTTAACACCTTCAGAGGACAACTGTCTTGATGAATCGCGATAGCGCGTTGCTCAGGCAGAGACTCTGACAGCCAAGTGCTACTGCACCATCAGCGGGGCTGGGTGTGCATCCAGCGGCACGCCGCTCTACCGGCAGGAACCCAAACACTGGCAGGATTCAGGTGTCACCGGGGCACTTCTGGAAACGAGTGGTGATTAAACAGTAACATAATCCTCCCTGCTTTACCTCTCCAGGTACAGAAAGGGAACAGTAACTCAACCCAGTTTCACATGAGTGTGATTTGCATTAGGAATGGAGAAGCTTTCAGATATTAATGTAGTGAAACCATAACAATAGCTAAGAGAAATCTATTTCTGTTCAACCTTTTTAAACAACTTTTAGAGATGAATTTAAATAGTGAAGTCAACTTAATTTCTAGCTGTTCACACATGGAAACACATCACTCCTGTTGTTTGCCCACATAACAGTGAAGTAAGAGACCTAAATTGTTTCCAACTTTGCCATAGACTCAGTGACTCAAAGCATTTAATTTTTCACATCTTTGTTTTCCTCCCCCATAAAACTGGGATAATAGTACTTATGAGAATGAGGTTGTGAGGCTCTATTAATATGTAATTTAGTGGTGGACTTGGCAGTTCTAGGTTAGGGGTTAGACTTGAGGATCTTAAAGGTCTTTACCAACCTAAACAATTCTATGATTCTATGATCAATATCTCCATGTAGTTTGAAAACCTGGAAGCATTATGTAAAATGCAAAGTGCTACTTAATCCCACTTCGTTCTTCAGTCTGCTGCCCCTACTTCCACCAGCAGTATTGAAAACAGTTGTCTGTGCCTTAGTGCACCCATGTGCTTATTGAATAAGCCACCCAGAATTTTTCCCCACCCCAGCATTGATTCTCTTATCCTCCATCTATATATTTCCCTAGATTTGTTTTGCATAATTTTCCTCACAGATATATTCTCTGCTTTTGAAGCACTCTCTATATTTCAGAGACATTTTGAAACTTCAGCCCTAAAGAGGAATTTTTAATAAGAAATTATTATTTTTAACTTAAAAAAGAAAATCAGTTCCATATCTTGGTCCCTAAATAGGTTGTATATTTGGCTTTGAAACATATTGTCTGATGAGTTTATTCTTGATAATGGTGAAACGCATATGTTTTTAGTCTAATATGACAATTAATTCCTTTGCTTTTTGGAAATTATTGGTTTAAATAATAATTATTAAATCAGTAAAATCTATGCTGCCAATCTAAAAATGTTGCATAAGCTAGATGCTTTATTTCACTCTTTCCCAGTGTGATGGCAATGTTCCTCAACTATTATAGGTGATCTTATTGATTTTTATTTTTTTTAAATTAGGCATAATAAGCCAATTTTACAAATTAGATTGCCAGAAAAGAGAACAGCAACAAGCCAACAAAAACCTTAGGTGTTGATACTCATTTTCACATCTTTTCAAATCTTTCCTACAGATTTATATCTACAGCACACGATTTTGCTTCATCAATACATTTTTAATCTGAACATGTGGAATTACACCCACTCTTTCTGAGTCATCTTTAAATCTAAGTGGTATTAATTTCAGCTAACTTGATGAGGACTTGTGCTTACTAATGAAGCCCAAATGCTGGCACTAAGGAACAAGTTAGCAAGAAATTTCATTCATTTCAAAAGCTCTGGGTTCCTGGTATGCACTTCCTGCATATTCAGTTAGTAACAAAATCTTCAATTAGCGCTAGAGGGCATTGGACAAGAAAATAGAGAGTTAGTGTCCACTGAGATGCAAATGCTTTTAGCAGTGAAAGGGAACAATTTCATGCCAGCCTGCACCAACAACAAGCTTTATTTTTGTTTCACTAGTAGAGATTTGCATTTTAAGTGAAGGCCTGACAGGTTACATTATTTGCTTTCCCTACTGGACCTACCTGTAGCAATGTTCATCGTCTCACTGGTAACAAGAACAGTCCTATTTTACATTTACATGCAATTTTTCTTCCCAAAATACTTCTCAGCCTGTACACATTTTAGATTTGGAGTAAAATATCAAAGACCTTCCTTAAAAAAAAAAAAAAAGAAATTGAACCTTCTAATGAAATTAATGATCAATGTATTAGTTTTCCCTTTAGTTAAAAACGTGCTGACTTCTCAACAGGACTTTAAAAATATACATATTCTGGCTTTTATGCATAATATAACCCACGAAGAGAGGAAAGAACAGAACAGGATAAAGTTTACAGAAGCAAGATTAGCTGGGTGTGCTCGGTAAAGAAGGTCCCATACTGAGTTAGCTTAGATGTATATTTGTCCTAATTCCTTGCTGAGGTTACGATGAACCTCATGAGATTTCTGATTTGGAGGAGTTTTGTGAACAAGGCACTAACTTTTGTACCTTAAACATAGTACCCGACAACCATGCAGAATTGTGACCTGAGGGTGTTCTGAGGCTTTTTGAAGGGCAGAACTGTGTCAATCTTTATCTATTTTGTAACCAGACAGCTGAGGCGTTGGTATTGAAAGCTTTGGTCCTACAGGAAAAACACAAGCCCTGACTCTAACATCAGTTGCAAGTCCTCAGCACTTTACAGAAGTGATCCACCAACTGTAATGTAATAAATGCATCAAGGAAAATAGCTTGAAATAGATTATGATCAATACAGATTTTAATACATGCATAATGTTGGCACACACAGCTGAGTGGGTTTTTTCTGTATTTGTTCTATTCATACTACAGTTTCATACTATCGAATCCCTCGTAATGTGTATTGCAATAAACTGTAGGAAAAATTGTGGTAAAAAAATGTCAAGTGACAAACTAAGTCCTTAGTTTTTATAATTTATCTTTATATTCCCCAGAGGTAGTGTCTACAACCATCTCTTCACATTTTTTTAACCATGAAGCAGAGCTTGATAAGGATCTTTGTGAAACCAAAATTATAATCATAACTGGTATTTCTCATTATATACTGGGTAAGTGAAATGTTTTTTAAAATAAAATTATAGCTGATAAAAGTCAAATGAAAATGTTTTTGAGAATTTTGTGTTAATTTCATTTAGTTTTGAGTTGGAGTCTTATGTAGATGATTCAGTGACATGAACAAAATTTTATTTCAGAGCTACAGAAGAACTAAAAAGGATTGCAGGATAGTTAGTGACTCACAGGATGCATATACAATAAAATATTTAGTTTAACACTCAAGACAAAGCTTAAAAAAATTAATTTTCATTTGGTCATGTTGTTAGTAGGCTACAAAGTATCCAAGTGGGAAACAAGTTATCCATTAGAGGATTATAGAATCATACAGTAATCATGTGTAACAGTACTTAAATAGCATTTGCAAGCTACTCACATATTTTTACTTTCCATCATAACACTAATATACAGTAAATGTGGGTCTAATACCACTCTCACCTTACAGTATGAAAGAGCAAGAGAGAAAGACTCCTGTGGTTCGTCAGGCAGTTAAATTGAATTTAAAACTTGGTCTCACATGTTCTAGCCATATCTTCTCCCACTGTGACATGAAAAGCTAAATTTCTGTTGAGTGAGTCCACTGATAGGTTTCTCTGAAGAAAATAAGACAACAATTTTCATTCAATATAAAGCTATGTATTTGTCACTGCCTAGCTAGCTTGACCTACGTAAGGTGCAACAAACTTTTATTTTAGCAAGATATGACTTCTAGTATTAAGAACATCTGAGTCCTCTTCCTATTTATGTTCTTGAAAGGTAAGCTTATCAGATGCAGCCCTGTATATTTAGACTATTTATTTCTTTGTGGCACCCCCAGGAACAGATACGGAATATGTCCTGACCATTCCCATTCAGGCAAAACTTTCACTGTGTATAGTGTATTTTCAGAAAGCATACAGGAATTGGAAAATTCAGGAAAGGTGACATTTCTTACTCTTTAAACAGTTCAATATAATTTAATAAAAGCAGTCAGTATGCTTTAACAGGCTTTGAGAGAGTTCCATATCCAAGTAAAGAAAAAAAATGAATTTCTGTTTCACAGGTTGATGCAAATAACTGATTTCCAAGAAACTATGACAGACCAGTTAACATTATATTTGCATCGTCAGTAGCATAGTTGGACTAACCAATATTTTTTTTCTTTAATGAATCATGAAGGAATTCAGACCTCAAAATGAAGTTAAATCAATCTTACAAAAAAACCCCATAGACTATATTACTCTTGTCCAGTCACTTCATTTAAAGAATGAATAAGTAAGAAAGAGGTTGGAAAGTTGTTGCAGTGATGCTTTTAATTTATGTTTGCACATTCAAGCCATTCACTTTATACTCATATGCCATTTTTTGTAAGCTGACTAGCTTTATGATTTAAACAAACTACCTGAAAGATATGGAGACTGATTAAAAAATAGAAATAGCTAGGCTGCATATAGACCTAGACTGAAATAACTATTGGTCATTAGTGAAAGAGTTTGTTTGCATCGTTAAAGAAAAGCAAATATTTGGTAAAGCAATTACCCTGAGCAGTGCTCCTTCAAGCTTACGCTTTGTTGTGGCTGGCCTCGGATTTGGTTTCCCATTGAAGGCCTTGGAGAGCTCTCAGGAGGCTGGTGAGGAAGAACAGTAAGAACATCTATCCTGTTTGAACTGTCTTAGAGCAGAGGAGTGTCAGTGAGAGATCCACACAAAGGTTTTCACATGTGGACACAGTTACAGGAGAAAACATCCCACAGATGATGGCATTCTGCCTTGAGTAGACCAGCAGGTGTATGATCACAGATAGTGCACTCTACTGCCTGAACCTCTGATTCAACAGGCAAATACTGATTCTGGGTTTCCACATGACTAAAATCTGGTTAGAAGATTAGCATTAAAACCTGAGGTCTCACCATCCAATTATAATGTGCTTGGATGATCAACAATTGCATTCAGGAGAATCTATACTCTTGCCTCAGCAGCCACTGCAACCTGTGACACCTTAGGCACATCCTGAAGCCACTCTTGCTTGACATGTTATTTCTTGTGGCCATTGCTCAAAACCAGACAAACGGCCAAGAATAACTGGACAAAATAGACTTTAGCTACAAATCAGCACACATCCTTCTGGCTCAACCTTCCTTCCTGCACTTATTGTGCTGGTATGGTCAGCTTTAGTCTCACATAAATCCCTCACTCTTAATACCTGCAGGACATCCCTGTGAAGGTTTATGGATGACCCAGTATGCCTTAAATGAAGAGTCTGGAGAACCCAGAGGCCACCACAGATCCAGTCAGTGGCTGATCCTCCACCCCTTAACACAACCTTGTGCTGCAAGGTCCAAAGGAGCAATGGTGTGAGGCAGGCATGTCCCTAAAACCCACCCACGTGTGGTCACAGGCTTTGCGTGGTACACATACACTTCAGGAGGAAGCCTTGGAAGGACCTTGCTGAGATAGCCCTAATAGCTATGATGACCCGTGGGGAAGGGATCAAGCTGCTACCATCTGTGGGAGGAGGAATAGGGGGATATAATGAATTTGATTATACAGCTACTTGAAAGGCAGATGCCAAAGGGCCCTCAAAGGCCCTATCCCTTAGCAAGGGCCACTTCATCTTCACTAAAGCATCCTTGCAGAGCAAACTGAGTGGAAAGAATTTCCTCTAACAAAACAGTTTTCAAAAACCCGAAGCCAAATAAACAAGATAGAAAAAACTCCCTGATCGGTTCATTTTGCTGATCTTCCTCTGAGAACACCTTTGGTCATTTTTATCTACAAGGGAAAAATACCTTGGTATATTAGACGAGGCAGGTATAAAAACATATGTATTATTTATACATAAAGCTTCTTTACTGAAACCTCTGGTTTACGCAGCGTTTTTGTTTCTGTGGAATTTTCCTTAACTTGATTTTTTCATTTTGTCTTTGGAAGGAAAACCAATACTATGTTTACTGCATTTTAATCTGTATTGGATTTGCACGTGACATTTTGCTATGTTAGGGAGAGCAGGTAAAAGCTTGCTGAGTAATTTAGAATTTAAATAGACAAATAAATAAAACCACATTGCTCTACTAAAATGTAAATGCAAATTGCCAACAGATCCAAACATCTTTGGTGCTAAGCTGTCTTTGAGGGAAGCATATGTGATAATACAAATACAACATGTGCTGGTATAAATGAGGGTTTTGTATAGGAAAACTGAAGAATGTGCAGATTTCCTGGCCACACCTCTGTTTTCAGCTGGCTCTCCCCACAGTGCACTCCTAACAAAGCTAAATATGCATATTGTAGGCAGCCTGGCCTCCCAGTTTTTTGAATGCAAATCTTTGCTTTCCAGTCCTTTGGAAACCTGCCCTAAGTTCTTAATACTGTGTATTCAATAAGGCATCAAATATCAAGGTTTGCTTTTTTCACATTGCCAAAACCCACTCAATTCAGAGTCAATAATAGATTTTGAGTAAGAAATTATAATAAATTAAATCTGTATGTTCAATCTCAAATGTTTTGTGAGATGGGTCCCCTTAACTTAGACATAAAAGGAATTAAGCCCAAATTTTGTTTCTACAACTAAATCTGAATTTAGTCAAAATAGTCTTTTACAACAATAAGCATTTATGTCTATAGAATGTGAAATGTGTGCATAAATTGAAAAGGAATTTAATAAATTCACAAAGTATTAATTTAATTGGTTGATAAGGTTTTGCAGAAAGAAGATAAAATTCAGTCACTTCAATTTATCATATTTAAGCAAAAGCCTTGGCACAGAGCTTTGAGACATGTTCCGAAGCTCAAAATCAGACTGTCAAACCAGTTTTTTGAATGAATTCTCAATTTAGGGCTTTCAGTAAGCTCTGCATTTAGTTTAAATTTGGAGCTTGTTTATTCATATCAAAACTGACTCTGACATGCCAGAGCATAAGGAAATAGCTAAAACCAAAACCATGTGGCTTTCATGAAAAATACCATTTTAGCCATGATTTTCCTGCACTATTGAGAATCAGAAGCAATTTTTAGTATACATTTTTTTATTTCTTAATTTGGAAATAAGATAGAGGCCAGTACAAAAAAACAAATTACTGTTATAAGCTACTAGAAAGGAATATCGCTGTGTGTGCACCCAGCCACGTACTACAATAGCTTAAGTTTTCATTAGTGCTTTCATATTCCAACCCCAGAAGAGTACTTTGCATCAATACTTGTACCTTCAGATGGTGTGAAAGGTTGTAGAAACCTCAAGTTGAATGAATAGTGGCTGAAGAAATTTGCTTGAACGTAGTATTTTATTGTTGTTTTTTTTCCATAGGCTAAAGAAATCTGCAAATGAGGGAAAGACAGAAATACTTTACACAACTGCATGTTCATTTGTATAGGTCAGCTTCTAGTGAAAGGATCTTTAAAAAGAATACTAGAGAGCAAGCACTACTGACGAGCGAGAAAATTAGATAGCCAAGCTTGTGCATCACCATAAACAATGTTTATTTTTAAGCTTCTTAGTTGTAAATAAACGGACTTGATCTTGCAACCTCTGTCATCCTCATTGCAGTATTATAAATAAATGCTAGATCGCAACATCCCAGAACAGGAGAAGATTTTTTTATTTAGAATTTGTGAGCTGTCAGACCTATTAACAATCATGTCTGTGCGCGTGTTTTTTTCTTCAGGCCCAGCAACATATCATTGTCCTAATAAAAACACAGTGACATTCAGTTTAAAAGTGCTTGTTTACAAAGTAAACACTTTATTAAACACTAAAGTATGAAACATCCTTCAAACAGAGGCAAAAAGCTCAAATTGTTTTAATCCAATGCAAGTTGGCACTGCAATAGTTTGAGCAGGCAGGCTGGAGTGCGGGCTGGGTACCAAAGAATAAATAGCCACGTCCTGGACTTCTGTCTTCAGCATTTGAGAGAAACAAAGATGCTTTAAATCACATCCGATACTGGTTTTACCTCAAACAACCTTCCTAGGGGTAGCAATCAGGACAAGATCAATCTCAGCATGTTGTGACTGGCTCCAGTTGACTAAAGGAAAAAAAGCACACTATTTTTCGGATGCCTCAGTCATGTGGTAACTGAAAGCTTCTCTTCCTGATAAAACATAAACGGCTTTTCCTAGGTCTCTAATTCCATCTCTTTAAAATGCTAATTTACAGTAATTTTTCTTAATATAGGGCTATAATGGTGGCTGTAACGATGGCTTCATGTTTCAGTGAATACCAGCTTTGTCTTGTTCCATATTCAATCTTTCTGGATGATAAGTTTTATTATGCACATTGACAGAAGTCAATGTCTGTTTGTTATTTCAGTTTTATATGTTACCAAGCCTGAACACAGAGAAATTAAGTTGTTAGCTCTATTATGATGCAGTTTGGATTTGAAAAAGAAAAGAGAGGAAAGTAAAATGGGCCAAAAAACCATAACAAAAATACATAGCAACCAGCATTAGGAGACTGACTGTAGCTCAAAGAATGAACAAAATTTGCAACACAATAGTAATGGGAGGAAGCTTTATAAAGGCATTGAATTTAGAAGAAAACATTTGCAGGAGAAGGAAATAAATGTTCTGAAGAACTTCTGGGACAGAATAAAGAGAAACACTGAGTGCAAAGCCTTGTCAGATTGAGAGATGTATTCCAACGAGTATTCATATTCAGTGCTCAGGGAAAGAGCTCATGGAGAATTTTGGTCAGAACAGTCAAGGGTGAGCCAGGCACAAGTAGCCTGTGGAAGGACGGCACCTGGGAAATGCAGTAGAAAAGGAAAATGTGTCACAAAGCTGGAACGCATCATTGTAAGTGCAGCAAAGTAGCTCTGTCTTTCCAAAGTAACAGAGATTTTACACTGTGAAAAATTGAAAAGATGCCTAAGACAGATGAGGAACTATTGCAACTGAACAGTACTAAATATTGTGAGATATACCTTAATAGGAAAAGATTGGACAAGAAAATGTTATCATTATGATTACTTGTTTTGTGAGCATAATGTATCCCTTGCAATGTACACAACAAATATATAAACCTATATGTAAACCTAAGTATATTTTCAGTGCTATGAAAATTCCATGGCCTTCAGCGAAACCTGAATATACTCCTGAATCAGTGACTGAATGTCTCTTTTCTGTTCTTTTAAATCATTTATTCTATAAATATAAAGGGGTTTTATTGCGGTACAGCCATATTGTATATTTCTTATAATAATACTTTGATCAAACTTATATTATTTAGTTTATTATATGTAATTAATATCAGAACCAACAATAACGTATATCTGTGTATGCCTGCTATCTTGAGGCAGGGAACACAGGCTTCTGTTTCAAATAAAGGTTGATGATGGGAAAGGAGGCAGCACCAGCTCAAAAAAAGAGAGTTGAAGATGGCCAGTGGCTAGAGGCTAAAGCCCATGGTACAGAAAAGCAGGAACTAGTACATTTCCTTTTTAGGTTCACATGGTATTATTAAGAGAAAAATCAAAGCTGGAAAACACAATGATATTTTTATTCCTCTATAGGTAATAATCAAAAAAAACCCTGTGCATTGAAGTAGTCTCTCAATGGCACTTACAAACCTGGAAGTCATTAACCAGGGAATACAACCTGCAAGTGGTTCTTTGAGAACTGGCATTGCGAGGTGCTAAGCATGGAGAATGAGGTGGCTCCCATATCAGCAAGGTAAAGAAGAGGCTACACAAGACTTCAGCATCCCCAAATTTTCACAGCTGGTCAACTCTGTGCTACTAAGTAGCAGATAAGATCACTCCAGGCTGTATGGTAGCATTGATATGGACTGTTGTCCTGTCTGAGAGAAGATTACTTACCAACTTCTAGGGCATCAAATGATTTGTTGTGCACTTAGGACGCTTGTGGACTCAGGCACTTTTAAAGCAAGTTAACTACAGTTGTCCCTGTATAGCCTCCTTAAGAAAGGAATAAAATGTTTTCTCTTAATTAATCCACTTACTTTCTGTTTTTTGACTGGAAGGGAAAACACTTGCTAAATTGGCCTGGACTATGTTGCATTTTATTGTACTTTTAAAATATTACATTAATAACTGCTTCACCTGAAAACTGGTAATTGCTTCTGCAACATCATCTGAAATGAATGAGGAGACAGTGCTAATGGTATTAATCATTTTCTCTCCAAAGCACCCTGAATTATTAAGTTCATTTCAAACAGCAAGGTTGCTGCCCGGAGTACTAGCTAGTGAAGGAGGCCAACCCCTAAGAAAGTGTTGACACAACAAGCAAGACACAGTGTTTGCTGGTGTTTTCCTGCCAGGGCATCCACATCCTGCTCCCATTAGATTGTACTATAGTTAGTTAGTTTTATGGAAGATGTGTGCTCAGTCCTAGTCAGAAAGCTTCCCTGCTTATATGTATCATGCAAACAGAACAGTTGTAAATAATAAAGATGAAGTGATAAGTACTGTTTTATATATGGTTTAGCTATTTAGATTTAGCTATTCACTGAAGGGCAGTGAAGGCTTCTTGAGAACCTATGTTCCCTACTAAGTAGAGTAACTTTGTTAAAGTATTGGGGAGTAAAAGAAAGAAGGGAAATATTATGTTGTTTGCTGAAAGACTTATTATCAATATTCATGAATACAGAATGCAATAACCCATGATTTAAACATTGAAAAATGCAGCTGTGAAGCTAGTGTCCATTTTTTATTCTAACTGGTGCTTTAACAGGAAGAGGGTGCAGAGGATTTGAAAATGTGCCACCAATACTTCAGTACCCGAGAAAGAAGATAAGCTCTCAGAAACTCTAGATCTCTCAGGCTTCAACTGAGTTTTAACAGACATTGGGAATCACTATTATAATCCAACTCCTATATGTAAATGAACTGTTGCAAAAATATCGCCTATCAACTAGTTGTGGCATTCGAACACTGCACTTTTTATAAAAACCAGTAAAATACTCTTTATTCAGTGCAGTCACTAAGGTATAAATGATATGACTATTACATATGTGCCAATGGAATCACATTTGGAAATTAACATTCTGTTGTGTGACAAAGAAAAGTTAGAAAAAAAAACACCAAACCAACAACCCCAAACAAAAAACAGTTTTATGCAGGAGAAATAAACAGAAAGAAAAAAAAATAGCATTGCTCCAAAGATTTACAAGTATCATATATTCAGTAAAGTATGTTATAAAATAAAATGATCCAACATCAACACAAAAGAACTAAGCTGTGTTAGTTTTACACAAATCTTTCTTCTCTTAGGTCTTTTAGTTTGATTTTGCTACACATTTTAACCTCAGTGCTTTCTCTTATTGAACCACTCATTGAGGAAATATTTCAAAGAGCCCTGCGATGGCCCTCATGGGAAGAGAAGGAGCAATAGAAGCATTTTTGTGAACCATTACCTTTTTTTTTAATAAGCACCTACGGCGATTGTTATATTTTTCCTGGAGATAAATGTAAAATATGTGGAAAGGTGGAGCATAGGTGGGAAGCATTTTATTCAATAAATGAATGTTTTTTTCAATTCTGATGTCCTCTATACCAATATTTGAATTAAAGCATCTATAAAGCATGCAGTGAAAATTGATCTAGGCATGCAAGTAAAAGAATGGCACAGAACTGTAGTAGCTGGAGCGAGAGGCAGGTCACAATGTGTATTTATAATAATCCCTTCCTAGACAAATAATTTCTGTTGCGTGGGTGCAGGACTCAGTGTATAACCCAAGGCTGAGAACAGTCAGCTACCCCTGCTCTGGTAGGGCCTGTGTTTCAGGAAGAATTCTGAAATATTTTGACTTGCCAAGCACCTTCCTCAAACCTTATGTCCTCAGACTCATATCTAGTATTTATTACTGAGGAGAGTCCATTGGCCCTCGTTCTGCAGGAAGAACAAAGCAACATCTTCCTTTCGCTCCCCACTTTTGATACTATGACAAAAGCGAAATGATAGAGCTAAGATGACCTTTCCAGAAATTTTTATTCCTTTCACCTGGGTGCTTGGGTATCTTATACCAGTTAGTGCATCCATTGTGTCGGTCCCAGCAACTGGTAACAAGGAAGATGTGCTGCTCATTTAATTTCCAAATTGTAAAAATCCAGTGCTATGTCAAGGCACCCCACATCTTCCAGTGTTATGCAGGCACCATCTAATTGTCAAAGCAGAAAATTGCCAAAACAGGATATGTTTGGGTCCATGCGTGCTTTCACTTGGAGTACAGCCAAACTACAGTCCAGATCACTGAGCAGCCCTGTAGCCATGTTGGTTATGACTCCAACCATTTTCATATTTTAAACTCTCATCTGCCCTATTTTCCCTCTAATTCCTTACTGTAGGAAAACAGATCTCCCATGGACACATTTTAAATTTCCTATAACTAACAGATTACTAGAAAATTAAATGCTGATGTTATCCATAAAAGTTTTGGTTAGCAACAATCAGATAACTATTTAACTTACCTTTAAACTATATTGAAAACTATCCAAATCTAAACCTGAATTAATACATTCATTGTGAAATTTCTAACCTGGATCGTTTATCTATTATTTGTTCTACTTGGCTTCAGGCTTCATTCTGTTTTATTTTTGTTCTGTTGAAGGTCAATAATAGACTCATCAATCTGTACCTAAAATACTAATTTGCTTGAATAAGTTAGCACTGACCAAGAGCAGTAATTATATTATAATTAGTAATAATTAGTTACAGTATTGGTAAATTGTGTTTTATAATTCCCTCATCTAAATAGTGAAAGAAGAATATGGTTGAAACCCATCCAAAGATCCTGTTAAAGCCTATGAAAATTAAAAGTAAAATTTGATAAATTATATTTTTGTGTGTATTTCACTATATGATATTGATTCCAAATGTATTTTTGTTATTTTGACAAAGACAAAGCAGCACAACCATAGAGATTTGCACACAGTTGTAACTTGCCACAGGATTTTTCTGAAAAAGAAACAGTAATTAACAAAATAATAGCAGTATGTTCTCAGTGGTGCTCATACAATATTGCAAGCATAAAAGCATCAAGCCTTCCATTCTCTCTTTCAGCAGCTGTAAAACAAAGAATATTGCTATATATTTATCAGGTGAGGTAAGCTTTTTAAAGGTCTGATGACATTTAAGAGCTTATCTGAAAAAAACAACCCAGACTTCATAGTTCACTACAGTGCCAATTTTAAAATAAAACTTTTATATTCCCACACAACACCCACATCTTCTTTAAACCTCAGAGTAGTGTCTTCATCATACGTCAAGCTTTATATGTACATATATAAATCTGTTCTCAATTGCCTTGTTTTTTTTTCCTCCCTCATCTAATTTTAAGCAACTCCTATCCTAGGTTTCTGATCTGATGCTATTTTTCTGCCATGTAACAGAGTCCAAAAGAGAAGTCTGAGTATCTGGTAAAACTTAATAAAGGTGGAATATTGATACTGTGTTGTTCAACCCAATCTTCTTTCAGGGCTTTTATTGTGGATCTCTGTCATCATACAGGAACAAAGAATAAGATGTATCAGAGAAATTTGCGTCACCAGACCCTCTTCAAATGTCTGAAGAAATCCTACAGCCTCAAACGGAGGTTTGTTGTTAGAGGATGGAGTATTCACAGTCTATTTTCATGAATGATGGTGAGTTGATCACATAGGAAGAAGTGAAAAAACTCTTCAAAAGAGTAAAATAAAAATCAGAAAATTCAAACACCACACGAAAAGGGAAATTTTATGGCAATATTTAAATTTTTCAAAGAACATACCAAAGGAAAAAAAAAGAGTACTTTTAGAAGTACTCTTCTGAGTATTCAAATTATCTGAGTATCACAATTGCAATGAGTTGTAAATAGAACATAGGTGTCCAGCAAAAATTTGGATTAATAGCTGTGCTGAAGTATACAATGTAACTGCTGCAGCCTGATCTTCAGCACACTCTATGTCAGTCAGTCATAAGGGTTAAGAAAAGAGAGCATTCAGAATCAGCTGCCTTCAGATTGAAATACTGTACTCTACTGTATAGTGTGTACTATGATTTGTATATAGTTCTTGAGAGATAAATATCATATATCAATTTACAACATAATTGTAATTGTACCTTTGGTAATTGGACAACAGCCATGGGATAAATGAACAAAGGAAGACTGACAAAACAAATTTTGTAGAAATTTATATTGATTTGCAGAAACTAATACCTACTTCCTCAATTAGAACCTTAATTAAGAAGTGAGAAGAGGTTACATAAATTAATCAGTGGACACAGTACAGCTTTCATGGTGAAGAAAACTACTGGCCTGTAGCTGCAGTGCATCAGGTTTTACTCTTTGGCATTTTGGATATTCAGAATAGTTGGATCTGGGCACACAAGTTGTTACAAAATTGACCATGTGGAAATCCACCATTATTTCAGTTGTGTGCAATGTAGGAAATACAGCGACCCGCAGTTTGGAGCAGGTTTTTGAAGTGTACAGAACAGTTCTTCCAGAACTGTTGACAGTTCATAAAGAAATAAATGCCAGCAGAAAAACAAAAGAACTTATGATGAGAGCCATAAATGACACTGCAAAGAAATGGGTTTCTTTTGACATTTAGAGTTACATGGCAGTGAGGTATAAGACAAAAGCATCTGCATGACACAAAAGAATTTCAGGATTCTGTAAACCTACGGATGACTTCTTTGGGAATTTTGGGCAGGGGAAGATTCTGGGAAATAAGAACATGTGCACATCATTTTCCTGAAGACTATGTTTTAAAACTTTTTTTTTTTTTTTTAATTTATGATGTTCTGTATTCTGCCTTTAGTTTCCTTAGTAGGAAATCTAGAGAAAAATCTATGGATTCTGAAGCGGTAGCTCTGGATTTGTCTTTGTGTAAAATGAGAGCAGAATTTTGCCCTCTGCCTTCAGTCGTATGACTGTATCTTCATACTTTCAGTTTCCATCCCCCATAGTGCTCCATGAAAATCATACAGAGTGGCTTGAAGCTTGTGAACTGGTTAACAATACCAAAAAAAAAAAAATAATGACAAATATAAATGTAAGAGAATGGTTTCCTCTCCTTCATGTTTCTAGCTGTGTTTCAGAGAAGAAAGAAATTTCCTTCTACCAGGAGGGAAATTACTTTGTGACTAAAATGGCATTAGACTGTCTCTTATGAATTTTCTGAAAGCAAAGAAGAGTAACAGCAAAAAAGCAAACACATACTGCTGCGCGAATAGATTTGAAAAAAAAAAAAAAAGCCATGTTTTACAGCATTTATTTCAGAAGTTCTGAAGCCAGAAAGAATTGTTAGATCTCCTGCATAACATCAGGCCTTAGATCTTTCTTCAATTAATTCCTGTTTAATTAAAAATTAGTGAGAACAAGAACTCAGTTCTGTCTGACTTAAAGTACTAACAGTTTTGTAGAACCTGCTGCACTGTTTCATTAGTGGTTCCAAAGGCAATTGCCACCATTGTCAAAACCCTTCATTTGGTTTCTAGCTTGAATTGATCTAGCTTCGACTTCCAGACAGTGGATTTTGTTATATATTTGTCTGCTGTATTGAAAAGCCTCCTATTATCAAATACATTCCCCAAGGCACTTAACAGGCAGTGAAAAGACCCACACTTTATCCACTATAAACATATTTGTTTATGGATGGAGGATGAAAGACTCCATCTGTGAAGCTTATCAAAGGGAAGGTTAAGTCATTACCTTGAATAATATTTGAATTTAATGTAATAAGTTGGAGGGGAAAGGTTTTTATTTGTGTGAGCTGAAGAATGAGGTGGGTATACAATCCTTTATCTTTTGAAGTATTAGTAACTCATAAAGGTCCAGATGAGTTTCAGACTGGCGATTTCTGTCGCAGTGACAGCAGTCACAACTTGTTTCTTGCAAGCAGAGATGAGTCAGACTGCAGCTCTGGAGAGAGGGAGCTGGAAGACAGTTGAAAGCAGTGAACTTGTGCACTTGACCCTGTGCACGTGTCCTCATCCATGCTTCAGCCTGGTGGATAATGTGTGGACGGAGTCCTCTGCACGTTTCTGGCATGTTTTTGGCAAAGGGTACGAAGCCAACTGCTATTCACCTTTCTGACAGTGATAGCAACATAAATGAGAAACTTAATCAACTCATCCATCTGCCTCCTATGCACTTACTTCTCCCTAGTGTAAGACATACAATGGAATAATGTGCAATGGAAATAAAAAGGCTGAAAGGATCTAGAAAAGGAGTAGGGTTTGGATTTCTCCATATTTATTCCTACAAGTTCTGTAGACACTGAAAACAGACTGAGTACAACCCCCTTAGCTCCATCTTACATCCCATTAGAAGGGTGATTTCACTAAGGGCAATATGTGTGTCTGTTAAGGGCTTAGATGGAAAAAGGACCAAAGACTTAACTTCATAAGTGCTAGTGTGATTGATGGTTATGTATTTGGCCATGGTTTATTCTGAATTACTATAAAAACAAATTCATATACATACATATATATATCAAAGTTATTATACACATTCCAAGGGGCACTGTACTCCAGGAAATACCCTTTCACACATCAGAGCACTCTTGGCTACTAAAGATACCTTGCTTTTGGCCCATGGAATGAAGGAGCTAATACACACATTCTGATCCCTTTGAGACAAGAGCATCATACGTATTTGTCTCTTCTGATGCTGCCAGCACCCTGGTGGGTATCATAAAATTAGAAATATATAACTCTGTAAGACAGGAGGCTGTCCATATTACAGTAATAAATACATTAACTCATAGATAAAGAATCTTTGTGCAAAAGCTTTCAACTGTTTTTAGTGGAAGACTAAACAATGAACAGATTTTTCAGAAAAATGAAGAAATACTAATTTCCAGGATAGTAAAGTAAAAATAATAAAAAAATAATAAAAAATAATAAAATGAAGCACAGCATATAAGATGGACATAGTAGTCATCACTAAATTCCTGACAGTTTTCTTCAAAGACTGTTGTGGGTGTTAATTATCATATACTTTAATATGTAATAAATATTAGCAGTTTACTGCACCGTCATGTACATACTAGTACAAACAAAATCCCCACAATGATAGCAATGCTAGACATTATAAGTGAAAACAATAAAGCAGGGTGGAATTCAAACAGAGCATCTTACTCTTGTAGAGAATATGGAAGAAGGCCTACATGATCTGTATATAAAATATTCTAAGACACACTTAAATTTTTAAGTACAAAATATAAGCAGGGGGTAAAATGTTTTTCAAGGATGCCTTTGCACAAAAGATGTGATTAATACACAATGATGGAATCAGTTGTCTCTATGAATGCCCAGACTAGAGATTTCTGCAAAGGCTAGTGTTGGCAAGGGAAAAATTAAGATTAATATCACTTAGAGTATTCAACAGTAATAAATAGGCAAATATGCCGTTGTCTGTATTGATAAAGGTCCCATGGACTTCTAAGGATCCATACAGTCAAGTTCAAAGTGGATGGTGATGTAAATAAGGATTGTAGACTCCTCAACCAAGTCTCCATATACATGTCCACAACAACACAAACACCCAAACTCACTAACAACTTTCTGCTTTCTTAGTAGAAAAATGCATTTTCACAGAAATTCTGATCTGTGTTTTTTACCTGGCCTCCTCTCCGACTGTGAAGAAAAACTGCATACTCAGGTTGATATAGATTTGTTTCTGTCATGATCCTCAAATCCCTTTCCTAATTTTATCAGAAACAAGTGTTTCAGAAAACTATACCTGCTTTCTTGACCAAAATGTAAAACCTGAACAAGGAGTTATGTAAGTTACTTAAGCTTTCTCTAAAGTGCAATAACTCTTTGGAATTAATTCTACCCAGTTCAGTCAGCAACTAATGTGCTCTATATGTCATCATAAAAAGAGTAGTACTAGTATTATAAAGTGCAGTATTAGTATAATAAAAATGAAAATATACAGGACTCAGGATATGCTATCTGTACCACAGGTGAATTCACAGTTTAAACTACAGATATGAAATAAAAGACTAAGCTGGTTACGAAGTTCCACAATAGACTATTCACAGACCTTCTATTTAATTCTCTGCTGAGGTGATAAACTATTAGGGATATATAATCACAGCTGGCACTCTAGGGCTATGTTATTATGAAAATCTTGTCTCAGGAAAAAGCTGACCTAGGACAAATATGAAAAACAGGACATGGAAAATAGTAACCACAACAACAAGAAGAGTAAGTATAATCAGGCATAGTAAATACTGAAAGTGTCAAACTGAAAGTGGTGCTTCAAATACCTGTTCTAGGTTGAGTTTCTAACGTGGAATAAATAGGAAAAAAAATTCTGTTTGGAAGCTACATAGGAACAGAATTTTATAGAGGCATTATAAATAGCTAAAATTAGTCTCTCTGATAATGTCTCAAAATGTGATACCTCACATACATTTCAAGTAGTTCTTTGTAGGACAAACTTTTTATTGTAAGTAAAGCAATGTCATGTGAAAAGCTTCCTTTTCCATTCCCACCAGATTTCTGTATTTAAAACCTTTGAATACACTTTCAGTACCATCTCTGCACTCTGACTGAGTGAAAAAAGCAGACAATATTGATCTGTGTCTTTCCACACTGGTAAGAACACTAGGGCTTTTGGAGACTTGCATGAATCCATTACTATTAATAGGAGCAACCAATGTATAAGTTTCCTTTTGATGAGAAAAATGGGCTCAGAAACATCTCTAGCTTGAACCAATAGCTTGAACTACCTAGCTATGCTAGGATGGGATGCATAATAGATCTCCCAAATTACTCGCGTCCCACAGTTGGATGTCAACCAAAATACACTAGTTCAGCACTTTATCTCTTATCCCTCTTTTACACTGAAAGTGTATCTTCTAATTGAACAAATGCAAATGGAAACCCTGGAGCAATTGCGGATTGCGGGAATGACCAATTGGGAAACATAAGACTAAAATGATCCTGTTCCTAGGTGAGGGTGCTAGTTATTCTTAACATAAAAGAGGTTTTTCATGTGTTTTCTCATTCAGCAATGACCTCTACTCCTATGAAACAGTAAGATAAAGCCAAGATATTCAGTTCAGTGTTTCTTTTGATGTCTGCTTGGGAGAACCAAAATCAACTCTCTCTGGTCCCCTCCACATCCTTCCATTTGGCAAAACCCCGTGTTTTCTCCAGATAAAGTGCAAAACATTTTGCAGTAAGGAAAAGCAACGACATGAAGGTACTGGACTGCAAAAGTCTTTCTTACTTAATTGAATAGCCATGACTGAAATAGAAAGAAAGGAGTAGTTTCTGTTCATTTAACGTCTAACATCTTTACTTTTCTTCTTTCCTTTTCCTTTCCATTAATACTGAAGAAGCGTCTTTATAACCCTGAAGAACTGAAAACAACAATTTGGAATTCTAACAGCCTGTCATAGCTTGATACTATCTGATTTTGTGCCATGAATTTACTACACTTTAATTCAAACATTTACCTAAGGAATAGCATCCTTACGTGAACAAAGAGCAGGATATATTACATACATAAGTACATGCTACAGTCATCATTTTTAATAAAGAAAGTTATCTTTTCCTTCTATGTACATTTATAAAATACTCTCACTTCTCACATAGTACTTTTTGTGAACTGTGTTTGACTGGTTTGGATGAATACATGCAAATGAAAAAGCTACTTTATTCTAACTGAATAACATGTCACATTAAATTAAGAAAGTGAGCTGCTGTAGAGGAAACATTAATTAAATCAAGAACTACGTGCTCAAAGTTCAAATTTGTTTGGAACTGTTCTAGGGAAAAAAAAATAAAAAAGAGAAAAGAATTCCATCCCAAACTCTATTCAGAAAGCTGTAGCTGGAAGCAGACGCAGTCATAGTCAGAAATCTGCCACTTTACTACAAGAAGCTTCATATCAGTTAGATACTAGGATATTACTAAACGAATTTTGTGTTGCATTCCCCAAAGTTTTTACAGTTGTTTGATTGCCAGATGTTCTCTCTGTATTTATGGACATATGAAAGAAAGACAAAACATATTAATACATACACATATACATTTATGTGTGTTTGTGGTAGGGAGCATCAACATTCTGCGTTGTAATATAGCGTATATTTTATCATCTTTTTTTTCAAATAGTGTCAGAGAGCAGAGTAACCGAAGACTTTTTCCCTATTATTTTTGAGCCCTTTTTAAAAAATAAATCTTATTTTGAAAGGAAATATCACTGACAAATCCATAGATTCCTTTCGAAAGAGACTATTCAATCCTATATGACAGCTTTAAAATAAATCTAAGACTCTTATTTTTCACTGATGGTTTTAAACTTTGAACTCATCATGATAGTGAAGAACTTTACATTCAGATGCCATGTACTTGACCATTTAATAATGTTTATCATTTCAAGATAACAAGTCTTCCTAACGAAACCTGATAATCGGCTTAAAATTGATTGATTCTCGTGCTCTATTTGCACTCTATGCTATTACTATTTGCACCACAGCTGAATGCTGTATGAAATGGGAACAAACAGGCTCTTAGTTTATTGGCATATTTAGGGGTTTTGTTTACATATTTGTCTGCTTGTATGTAGACACATTCCAGGTTGTATATTGATACTTTAATGCCAATTTTATACAGAAGACAAAGGATGATAGAAGAGAAGCTAAGCTAAGAAGAAGTTATGTTTAGAAAAACCAAGGGGAATTTAGAAGAACTGATATGACAGATTTCATGGTTCTATTTCAGCCTTTTAGGTACAACAAATTAAAATAAATTCCCCAAAGAATTAAATTATACATCCTCTTCTACTTGGAAAAATAAAAAGTATACACACCTTCATAGAAGGTAAATTAAAAACTGTGATGTGCATCAGGTAGTAAGGAAAGAATTCTTGGATTACTTGGTATTTAATGATATTCCTTTCTCATAATACATTATATGAAAGTTATTTCCTCAGTATGAATTTCAAATTCAACAGTCTGTGATATTCCAAATCAAAATAGTATCTAAGAAGATTTGAAGAGGGGGATAGAAGGGTCTGAATGCTTAAAGCAGAGATAAATATCCAGAAGTTTTCTTCAGAAAGTTCCACACTACTAAAGCAGGATTTGACAAGTCTCACCTCCTACAACTTAATCATCTATTCTGAAAAGAATATTAAATTTTTACCAGATGCACATTTTGTCCAATAAGGTGGCTAACATAGACAGTGAAACACACAGGGGAGGAGGCGCACAAAGACAAGAGCTTTGTCTTTAAAATACTTTAATGAGGTTCCGTAGAGACCTGAAGTGCGGGTGGAATGCATGAATAGCGAAGATTAACACATGATTTCCAATCTTTCCTTCAAAGCAATTACAGACTACAAATATTCATAGCCAGAAACATGTCTGTTGTATTGAACAGTATCTGAACGGCTTCTATGGCTCTAAATAACACCGTGCCTATAAGTTTACTTGGCTTACGTCAGTGACGGATGTCTACTTCTACAGCATCACTCCCATTTTGCATACATTTAGCTTGTGACAGGAATATGGACAAGAATATGGAGTAATGCTAGATTAATGCAGTGACTACCCTTCTGAAAGAGCCTCACCCATATGTAACACCAGGGCAAATTTACCGAATGTTATGTATTTCATAGATGATGACCACCACTTGCTCATTTCTAGAAAATTCACATTCACAGAATTGGGTATTAATTTTAGATATGTTGGGTATTTAAAATCTCATCCGTGATTCTAAAATGTTTTTTGTCAAACGAAAAACTGACCAGAAACATTGCTGCTTCAATTGTAAGCCCATAGGGCAGCCCTCTTTACTCCCTTTGAAACAAGGTGCTATTTAAAGAAAAGTGTCTTGATTTCAAGCAAGTTCCTGCTGTCAGCGTCATGTAAACAACATAACTCAAAAGGACTGGCATGTTATGGCCAGTGTAATGAGGAAAGACTATGATTTATAGGACATGAAGAATGGATGACTCTGTCACTTTACCAACGATACTTGTGGAACTAAGTGTAGACAAGGGACAGTACAAAAAGAGCTCGAATTATTGCTCATGAGCAGCATTTAAAGATTTTTCTCTAAATATATGGGCAGAATGTAACAGTTAAAAAAGCGCATTATGCTATGTCATCAAAGATTTGCACACTAAGCCAGCATATAATTGAGCTGGAGGAATCTGTGAAATTCGAAAGTGATTTAACGCCTTTGCTGTTCAATCACGAGTCATGAAGGAATTTACCAGTACTTATTTTTCCCTAAAATATCACTGTTCTGTACCTTGACTTTAATTTACTCTTTTCAAACTCTTAATACTAAAAGGGTAATATTAAACAGAGGGCATACTTAATCAGAGAAAAAACAACCCTACATAGCAGCCCAGAATTTCACTCTGGGTGCAGAAACAACTTCTCACTCTTTCGGGTACTCTATAGACTTTTTTTTTTTAATTGGTATTATTTTTTTTACATAAGGGATCTTAAAAGAAAGTATGAAAATCAGGTTTTCAGTTTATTTTCTGGCACTAGAATGTTCAGAAACGCCTGAAAAGAGTTTCAAATTATTCTCACTGCTTTGTAAAAAGAAAAAACTATGTATCTGAAAATATATTTTATCTTTATTACTTTTCACTAAACTTTTAGGCTTTTATTTAAACCTTCCCCTTGACTTTTATGAAATTTTACCATTAATATAAAAACAAAAAAAAATCTGATAAATTGTGCATTAAAACAGCACATTCAATTGACCTTCCCTGAAAAGCATGTATGATACTGAGATCTTGTTTTATGCAAATGACCTCTGAAGGAATCACTCATGTAAAATAGATTTCCAGAACAATATTAAAAATTTTTGGAATAGATAATTTTTCTACATTTCTTAAAATTTCTCCCATTGTTGCAATTAATTTATGTGTCCCAGCTCATTATAAATATGAAGGAAAACCTCTCAGAGTCTTGCATTTCTATGAATAACTTTTCCTCTTTAAAAAACTGATATTTGTTGTTCGAGTTGAGCATTGTAAACAGAAAAAAAAAATGCAGTACAAGAGACATGCATGTTGAAGGGACTTCTGAGAACAGGATACACTTCATACTCAAAAAATGACAAAAAGAACAGTTGGTACTAATTCTACGTATAGATTTGTTATGTTGCTTCATTTTCAGCATAACGTTGTCATATGCTTTTGTACAGAGGCCGTCACATAGTGTTAACAAATTGTTAGGTTGAAAATTGCCATCTGGAAGAAAGGTTATAGGTTGTCTTATGCCATTAGGTCTCCTGAGAAACTCAGTGATTTCCATTTGTTTCCATTTTTTGTAGGTCCCTTTTAAGGCAAGCACTGAACACTCAAAACCAACAAACCGACCGTGACTTTCCTGTTTCCACCTTGCTGCCCCAAATACCAGCTGCACTCTAGTGCCCAACTCATTTTGATGTCTCCCTGCTACTGTGAGGCACAATTTGCCAGTACAGTGTGTTCCACAATTTCCTCTCATCAGACTAAAATCATCTTGCTTGAAAAACAGAGAATACAGAAATACAGAAACAATGAATACAAACTGCAGTGACAACCATACTTAAAAAATAAAAGCAGAGAGGAGCTGCAAGAATTTGCAACATTGCAATAGGCTGTTCCATCACATAAATTTGTAATATGGCTAAAATATTATAATGTTGAAAAGAATACTTTTTAAAGTGTGTGCATTAGATATGTATCCAGAGCTAATGACAAGTTATCTCTAAAGTCAGAGTAATAGGTAAAATAGAAAATATAAGTAACAATCACTTTGAAAATTAATGTAATGCCAATAGCATTCTTAACATTATTAATCAAACTACAAAAGTGTGCACACACTTGTCGTATAATAGAAAGCAAGCTCTGACTCACAATATTCTTGATTGTTTGAGCCAAAATAATATTAAGAACTACAGTGAGATTTCAAAGCCTAACAAAGTATTTCAGCCAAATGATGATTTGATTTAGAGTTTACGCCATGTGTGATCTCTGAGTCAGTTGTTTTGCAACCAGCCTCTTTGTCTTAATTTTTTAAAAAATAACCTTTCCATTTTCCCTTCAGAGATTCAGATGACGTTATTCCACTTGAAGCCTATTACAATCACTTCCATACGATTATTATTGATAACAGCAGCAAAAGCATCCTCATGATTGCAACAGCTAGGGACCCTAATCATAGATGAAGTCTTCACTATGCAGAACATTGTGAAAACAGAGAATTAAAAGAAAAAAACACCCTCCTCATAGCTGTTTTTGTAAATATTAAACAAGAAGTAGATGGGGAGATTGAGCTAAGGGGAATCAACAAGAAAAAACCACGTGCATTTGTCATAGCCACTGGCCTCAGTACCCTGTCTGCTCTGCCAAGTCCTCTAGGCAAAGCGCTTTGACAGGGAAACTGAAGGCAGTAACTTCTCAAACCCTTCGCCTTCCGCGCCTATTTATTGCATGCACCAGTCAGTCCCTGTATATGGAGTGGGAGTAAAAAAGAAAAAAAAAAAAAAAGAAAGCCTTTATCTGAGAGAAAAATCACAATTGGATACAGATTGGGAATGGGGGCTGACCAGAGGCGGGAATCGACACTGCATCGGCAATAAGTGTAAGGGGACAGACCTTGAACAGCAGAGAGGCACCTCTAATCTACAGAAAGCAGACATAAATGAAATACTGCATGCAGGAAATTGATATGTCATAAACCAATGGACTAACAGCATTCTGTAGATCGCATTAGAATGTACTAAACAATGCAAGGAGGTTTTGATGCCTTTTTTTTTACAAGAGAGAAACTTGTATCTCTCTGCCCTCAATAATTCTTATAGCCAAGGTTTAGAAAGCAACCTCAGATCCGTGGCATCTATTGGACCTCTGGCCTTAGGGACAGAGATGGCTGTCAGAGTTATAGGTTTGGAGGTGGTATACAGCAGCTTGGTGCAGAGGTGACAGTGGGGTACCAGGGACCATGGAGGGAGGCGTGTGTGAGAGGTGGCAGCCCCCAGACTCTACAGTTGGTACTCAGATTTCAAAACCGCTGAACCAACACAGAGGAAAGCTGATAGCACCTGTGAAGAATGCAAGGAGCCTGAACAACCACCAGCAGCATTGTGCCCCTTCCAGAGGTTGGGTCTCCTGGCTTTGGCTGAATTTCTACAAATGTGCAAAATAAAACCCTGATTTTATAATCCCTGTGCAAGGGCACTGAATTCACCCTCCTGAGAACAGATTAAAAGATTTTGAGTTGTTTAGCTTAGCGGAGAGGAGAGCAAGGGGGAGTGAGACAGATTTAGGAGACCTTCTAATGTCTAAGGACTCACGGATATAGGAATATAAATTTCCTTCAGTTCCACAAAAGAAGATTCAGATTAAGTACTAGAGAAAAGGTAAGAAGACCACTTTGCTAGAGTGCCCGCTACTGAAGGTCATTAGTGTATTAGAAACACCTGCAAGGTAGGACAGAGACATCTCATGGGAGTGGGTGGGCTAGACGGTCTTCTGAGGTCCTCTCTGTGCTGGGATTCTTCTTCAACCACCCCAGTTGAAAGACCAAAGATCTATGATTTGAATAGACATCTTTGAAAAGACATCAAGGCTTCATATGAAGACTAAAAGCAATGAAGAATCCTATTAAAGGTTGTTCTTATCCCTCTCCACTGCTAAAAATGTCTGCCTTACTTTTCACTTGAATTATTCACACCTTAATGTGTAGCCTTTGGTCTTTCATTTTTTTGGTCCATCAACTAGACTTATTTGTCATCTAGAGATATTTATAATTTAATGCTTCAAAAGACTGTATACACATACATATCAGAACTAATACCATTTTAATACTAGTATTCATATTGGTATAGCAATATTTTTCTAGTATGAAATATTAAAATACTCACTGGGTGAAAAACTCCAGTTTCAGCATTATATCCCTGTAATCTTTTTTAATAAATTCAGGTAGCATAGAGGACCAAGAAGAAATAAGATTCAGTCTTGTGAATTAAAATGCATCCAAAATCCATTTGGTATAAACAGCTTTTGCAAAGACAAAGATATAATAAGCTAAGTGAAGGGAAATCCTGAGGAAAAAAATTACTCAAAGCATCCCATCAATAACAGGAGAAACAGGGCTGCACACAGACAGCAATGCAGATAAGGTTGCAAGTGGCTGCAGGAGTAGCAGTTATTCCATTAACTGAAAAGAAGAAACTCCATTTTTGCATTGGTTAAAGTGAGAAACACTGAATTAACTTTGTGACATAATGCATGCTGGAATAGCTTTATATGGCTTCTTTTAATGATAGAAACATAAATCCAAGGGTATAGGTCATCTGCTTCTAATACAAAGTGAAATTATCAAATAGAGGATAATGGGGAATGACTGTTAGATTCATGTGAAGGTAAGTTTCTGTGACTGAACTTGGGAACAAGAGGGAGAAGAAAGCCTGCTGAGAATTTTAAAGAAGTCATTCAAAGAAGGAAGAGGGAAAAGGGAGGGTGATTTTGCATCAGAAAGAAAAAAAAATCCTTTAGGAAGTAATTCTAATTTCACCCTTTTCTCAATACATAAGAGCATCAAGGTTTTGTATCATGTCCTCTATATTAATGAAAAATTATATGCATCATTCAAATACACAACTAAAAGTATAAGCATAGTATTTTAGATGCAAGGGATTACACTTGGGTTTTGTCTTACTAAGTTCAGCCATCAACTAAAAATCATTGCTATGATATAAACTAGGTGCAAAAATCTCTTGATAAAGAGTTTCTTGTCCTTTCTGTTGCCCTTAATTTCAACATTTGGGCTACGGGACTTTTGAGATTATAGCAGCAGTGTTTGAAGGCTTCTTAGCATTTCCAGTTCTTACAGTGAATTGTACAACTCTACTTGAAGGAACTCTACTCAATTTGCTTAAATTTGGGAGACATTTGTAAAACACCACATTCAAAACAACAGAACAATGTGATGAAGAAGGAATGCACTATTTCAACAAGGCCAAGTGCAGGGTCCGACATCCGCGCTGGGGCAATCCCCAATATCAGTACAGGCTGGGGGATGAACTGATTGAAAGCAGCCCTGCAGAGAATGACTTGGGGGTACTGGTGGATGAAAAGTTGGCCATGAGTCAGAAATGTGTGCTCAGAGCCCAGAAAGCCGACTAGATCCTAGACTGCATAAAAGGAAGTGCGGCCAGCAGGTCGAGGGAGGGGATTCTCTTCCCGTTAAACCCTACCTGGAGTTCTGCATCCAATTCTGGGGCTCCCAGTACAAGAAAGACACGGACCTGTTAGAGGTCCCAGAGCACAGCCACAAAAATGACCAGAGGCCTGGAGCACCTCTCCTATGAAGACAGGCTAAGAGAGTTGGGGTTGTTCAGACCAGGGAAGAGAAGACTTCAAGGAGACCTTAAATCAGCCTTCCAGTACTTTAAGTCAGCTTATAAGAAAGACAGAGACTTTTTATGAAAGTCTGTAGTGACAGGAAAAGGGACAATGGTTTTAACATGAAAGATTTAGATTACACATGAGGAAGAATTTTTTTGTAAACAGGTTTGGAACAGGTTGCCCAGAAAAGTTCTACATGCCCCATCCCTGGATTTGGTCAAAATTAGGTTGGATGATGCTTGCAGCAACCTGATCTACTGAAAGATGTCCCTGCCCATGACAGAGGAGGTTGAACTACACGATCTTTAAAAGTCCTTTCAAGCCCAAACTCTTCTATGATTCTATTTGTATTCTAAAAAAAACTATGAAAAGCTTAAGAACAGAATTCATGATGAAGACCATATGCTATATGTACCTACAGTTAATCTTCTAAGTTATGTCCCAAGTTTACAGCAAAATACTAAAGCTGAATAGCTGCTATGATAATTTACACTGAAGCCAAATATCACCTCCAAAAAAGTAATGGTAAAGATAAGGATTATTTTTAGAGATGAATCAACATTGAATTCTTATTCACTTAATTTTCTTAGCCAATTTTGTTTCACTGTCTATAATTCTTTAGTTCCTCAAATATTGCTAATCTAAATTTAAAAAAAATTATAAAGTTCTGTGAAAAGTAGCTACATAAACATAGCCTGGTTTTCAATTTCCGCAGACTTATTTCGTTCTTTGACAAAAGCATCACATTAGTTTTCAGAAAAAAAAGTATCTTAATGTTTTATTTTATTTTTCCTCTCAGAAAGGAAAGGAATAAAAAGAAAAACTCATCCTGAGAAGTAAAAGAGAAAATAACTGAAAAATAAAGGCTGTTCATACAGACAAACTGTTTCTGAATGAAAGTAACAAAGAAGCCAATTAAAGGAAGTTAGCTATTTCTCCTCAGGACTCAAGAAGAATGGTCTAATATCTACCAAATGGAAATAATTTCCAAGCTCTAGCCATAAGATCTGAAAATCCACATTTCTTTCAATCTATATGTTTTTATTTCACTTCTAGAGCAACTGGAGTAGGGAGTTTTCTCTCTGTGAAATGTTAAGAGTTTCATTAAAAAGTTGAAATTCAGTATTTGTTTTACTGGGCACGAAAATACTACTTTGCAGATCTTACAAAACTGTGGAAACAAGGTGGCCCTTGCATAAAGTGTCTGGCAGTAACTGAAAAGTCCAGTGATCCCAACACCCCTTGGTATAAAAAGCTGCCTGTGTAACGAGCAGAGTTGCCTCAGTTCAATAGGGAGTGAAATCAGCGCCTTGACACTTGGAGAGAAAGTCTCCAATGGCTGCAAATCCTCTATTGCTACATTATTCATTTCCCTCCCTAAAAACACTCTTGCAGCTGTTTCATTCACTCTGCAGAAAGCCTCTTCTCCAGATGGCATGGGTAGCCTACCGGAGAGAGATGCCAAATCAGATCCTGTTGCAGGAGGTCCAGAGCTGAGGAAAGAGTGAAAGAAAATTCAGTCTCCTCTGAAAATGTGGAACGCCCTTGTGAAAGACACAGAAACTGGTTTTTATTTCAGGGATGGAGTTACTATTTCAGTCTGGAGCATAAAAACATCAATGAGGGGTTACAGCACTTAATTTTCTCTTTGCTCTTACTTTTCAAAGTTTGCATAACTACTTATTCCCATTAGGTTCGATGAACTGGAGCTGAAGGAGATGAAAATTATCTTGTGTTTCTTCAGCGTCAGTTGGCCTATGGGGACAAAGCCTCTTGGCTTCACTAGAGGTATCGGGGCCAATTCTGTGCTAACCTGTGCCCTGCGCAATTACACTGATGTCAACAAGACCAAGCAAGGTGTGTGCTGGGGAAGGCAGCCACGTCGATGCTGGGTTATGCAATACTCTTGGGGAGGTTTTTCACTTGCCATAGTGCACACAGCTGGGAAGGCCATTCATTAACAGTATTTCTTTCAGGATTGCTCTGAACCCAGGATGTCTTTTCTTTTTGGAGTGGTGAAAAAACAAGTGCACTATTATTACAGTTGTTGACACCGTCTTTTCTTGGCATGAATAGAGATTATTTGGACAGCCACAGTAAATGATGTGCAGTAAATCAGTCAGGCCAAATTGGCAGAGATTATTAACTAAAGAGACAACAGTGTTTTTCATCTGAAAATAAATGCGCACAATGTGGTAGCTATTGTTGTTGTTTGCATGGGGTGAGCCTTTTCATGGTTTTGATCTGCAAACATGAATGGGGGAGCATTTAATTGTGGGATGCCTTTTACAGAACACACATTTTAGAACAACAAACATTTCTCCTGGTAAAACAAATAACAGATTCTGTAGTTATTTCTTCATATACTAGTGAATGGTTTAATAAGGAAGTCCTTATTTTCTGCTACAAAACAAGCATCTAATGAATATCCCAGCTCTTAGACTTCTGGTCCTAATGTTCCTTAATATACCACACAGAATCCAATATTTTGTGTATTAATCTAATGCTATATTTTACTAATCTTTGACACAGGGGGATGTGGGGAACTTGCTGCAGCACTAGGACTCTACTTCCAAACTTCTCATCTTACAAAACAAAGGTACTTGATTAACTGGAAAAGAACCTGCCAGCAACCAGGTCCACTTGTCATTTAACTGAAAAAGCTGATGGTTTTCCCTCTTCGAATTTCCTCTGTGTTTGGAAACTGCTTGAAAAAACTTACAGGTCTGTGTAGCAGTTGGGAATACATTAATTACATGATCTTTTGGAATAGTGAGGATAAAAATAATTTCTTCTTTTTCCTACACTTAAAATAGACATAACAGAATAGTAAAATCTCACTATTAATGAGGTCCAATGTGCACAATGTACCATTACATCAGTGCAGCAACCTCAGCTCAACCTTCTACCAGCCACACACTGTGGTCACTGACTCTGCTACTAGAAACAAGGAATAACTGTCTTCATAGCTTAGCCATATCCCAAAACATAAGAAGCTATGCCACAATAGAGACATTATAGGCAATATATTTAACTTTTGCCAGTTGTTAGCTGAGGAATTCTTTACACATTGCTCAGTGATGTAGTTGTTCTGGCAAAAGATGTAGGCACAGAGCAAGTCTGAGGAATTAACACCACAGCTGGGACAAGAATCCTGAGGGAACAGCGCTGCTTCTGATGTAAAGAGCTAACTTCTCTGCCAACAGTTTTCCTGTAGGATTTAAAAAGTTGCCTTCAGAAGGCAACTCAAGGAAAAGATATGTTTAATTATGTTTACCACCCTTAGGTAAATATATATATATATTATTCATTAATAAATGACCCAGTTCTCATTATATCACACTAACCCTAAGATAAATGGTTGCTCAGGAGTCTTAATGTACTACCTCATTCAGTGACTGCTCTATAAAACCTCTTTTAATTTTCCCCTGTAACTCAACTTGATAGCAATTCATTCTAAGCAATTGTCTTCAATCTATTTTCTGTTCTAGGAAACAAGTTTGTATAATGGTGCACTTGTTCTTTGTGTCATTCAGACACTTGAAAATGTCAATCTGCTAATGTTCATCTTTTGTCATTAGTTTCTTTTTTCTCTACTGTTTCTAATCACCAAAAATACTTCTTTCATGCAGCTCAGCACCTATTTAAGTGCCACCTCTTTTATTCTTTTGAAACAGAAGGAATAAGTGATTAGAAACTCATATTAATTATCCTTGTACAGATGAGAAGGTAGAACCAAACATAGGCTTTTCCATAGCAGATGGAAGTATATTAAGAATTTTTAACAATCATCCTTCTATTTTAAACTATTGTCTAATACTACACCAAATAAAAAATTAAGTCAGTCAAGGTAAAGCTTTTCTTTCCATTCCTTTCTTAAAAATGATACTTCCTTCTAAATTTTTACACTATATTTTAAAATATGCTATTAGTGACCTCAAATTTTTCAAGAAATTTAGAAAGCATCAAGTCATCCTATGATGCTGACCACCTCCTAGCAGACACTTGCACCATACACACTGATATAGATACACAACCAAGATAAAATGTCCACTTACTTCTGAAACCAAGATACCAGTAATAACTGTCTTCCTTTCATTTCAATGAAGAATAGAAATAGCAGGAAAAGATTTCAAACCCAAAACTATGGAGGAGCTCTCCTTTTTCAAGATTAAGAAGTTTCTTAGTTACCTACTCATCAAGATTTAACCCTGGAAAAATGATTATACAAACCTTCTTTTTTTAAAAAATTCCCTTTATCACTACCTTCCTCAGTCAAAAAAACAATAGCACATAAATGGAAATGAAAATCACCTAAAATGAATATAGTATGTCACCACTGGTTCTTAGGAGATAATTTCAAATAGATTAATATATTAAAGATATCTGAGGATATTCTGTGAAATGAGAACTATCAGTAAACCAAGGATATTTTGACTTCTGTTTCACTTAGGCATATACTACAGGAGTGGTAACCTGTAGTTTCTCCTTCACTGACATGTGCCCAGGTTCCTAAACTGCCCATAGGACTTTTTTTTTTTTTTTTCCACCCTTTCAAGCCTAACCACAGCTGAATGGAGAATGCAATTAATGTGTCTTCAGATGCAAGAGAAACAGCTAAGCCCACTGTTGCACCTGACTCAATACTCCTGAACTACAATTTCCAGCTAGAAAATTAAAAGAACACTGAAACAAAAACCTACAAAGCAGGGTCCTTACTTCATATTCTGAACATTTCCTGTTACAAAATTAAGGTACGGTATTACTAAGGTAAACTTACATGAATGGTCTTGATATCTGCACATTTGCAAGGTCTTCCTGGCCTTTTTTCTTTTTTTCTTTAGATAATGTCAAGGATTTTTATAGCCTCAGAATTGCAGCTTGCCAGGCTGCTGTTGGCAGGACCAACTGAGGCCTGAAGGTCTCTGGCGTAAGTGACACTCTCACTCCCTGGCAGTGGATGACAGACAACTGGCTGTGGCCCTAGAGCATGTCTCTGCAAGGAAACTCAAAAATGCGTGGATCTTACTACAGCAAGATACACTGTTTTTCCACCACAGCTCCGGCTTGCACATCTGTGACCAATGTTTATCTTTGGCCCCAGCTGGCATATCAGAAATGTTGCTGCTGCCTGCATTTCCTTCCTCATCCTCTTTAGACCTAAATTTCAAATATCAGTTATGGCGTCCCTTTGAGATCACGTATAATCTGCATTTGGTATCTGACTGTCTTAGTTTAGAGATCCTACTTTCTCTACATAATCCCTTTTTACTCAGATACAGGCTCTGGAATAACTTCTAACTGATCTTCCTTTTAATTTAAGATCAGGATGTTCATAACAAAAAAAAGACATCCCACTTTTCACATTCTAGATGAAGAGAGAGAAAAATTAAAAGATGCAATGAGTTTCTGTTTAAGGATAAGTAATTTAATTAATAAAAGATAATGTACACCTAAGCAGCTATCTTTAGGGGTCTTCTGAGGCTGATTGCAGAAAATGGCCACTGCTAAATATACTTTACTTACCTAGATGGTCCTTTAGGTAATGCAATACAAAAAATTCTTTATTTTGTTTAGTGTTTTCCAATGACTTAACATTCTTCCTCCTTTTTTTTTTTGCTTTTTCCATGACAGTTCTGTCAGGTCTCTTCTATATAATTTCTGTTATTTCACATTCTTTCATCTACCAAGGCATAGTAAAACATTTCAATGTTTATTTCTTTTTGCTGAGCTCTCACCCTTCACTTTCTGATTTGCCTTCTGGCATCTCTCAAGCAGAGACATCTTAAAAGCTAACTTAAGGTTCTGTTAGTAATTTTTGCTACACACTTTCCAGAATATTTGAATAAACAAACCACTGGAGTAACAATCACTTTTTGTTCCTCTGTAGTATTAATAAACTATTTAGCCTGAAAATATCCAGAAAACCTATTGTTCATAATGATTTATATTCCTTTATATTACCAGATGCTCTTAGCTCTGACAGATTAGCCCTGTAAATTACCTGAATGAATGTCCCATGTTTGATCTAATTACTACCTCCCATGCAGTGATATTGGTTTAAGTTCTTTAGAAGAACATCATAATATTAACCTGGACTAATTGAGGGCCTAAAATTAGAACTCCATTAGAGGTAGAGGTTAAAAAAAAAAACAAACCACCACACAGCACCATTTTTTAGTCCACGTGTAAGAAACTTGCCAGTCACAACTTGTCCTCAACTTCATATGCTTTCATCTGTCAGGAATAAACATCTATATCAACCCTTACAGAAAATATTTCAGAATTTATTCAGAAATATTCAGGAAAAAGCCCATCAGATGCTTGATGAGTTGCTAAGTGTTAAAAGTTTGTCCCTTGACATTAACAAGTCCATCAGCAGCTAAGACTTTAGGGGCACAAAATCCTTGGAAGGGCTTTGTAGTGGTGAAAATAACATGGAAAAAAAAAAATGTATCTATCTGTATCTTTTTGTGAGGTTGACAAAATTGGTAAGATAAAAGTCAAAGCTTCCATTTCAATAGCTGATAATAGGATGAACTGGAGATGTTATACTCCACAATGTCCAAAAAGTCCCAGTATGGTAAAAGAGTGAGTTCAGAAAGAGATAGCCACAAACCATATTCCCCAACCAACAAAGAATCCATCCTGAAGAGGTTCTCATTAGCTTCTTATAACACTTTAAAATGATTATTGGTTTGTTGTTTTTTTTTTTTTTAAAAAGTCATTATGGTTCATATCTTCTCTGTAAGGAGAACTCTATTTCAATCCCATTTTAGTATAATTTTACATTGAAAAATAAGATAATTACAATGAAAACCACCACTATTAATGGTTTTACTGGGTGAAAAGGCTGACTAATTTACAAAGCAATTTATTCATTCTCTTGTACATTTCCATTTGGCATTATTGCTTTCAGCTTATTTCCTTTTCACTGAACAGCTTTTTTTAAAAAATTATTATTCCCTGGTAGATTTTCTGTTGGTTGGAATGCCTCTTTTCCCTTGCTGTGGACTAATAGAAATCCATAAACTGACATTTTTAAAAGAACTTTTAGCTTTTTAAGCAACTATATTACATTTTTATGTTGCCTTCTGTCCAAGGTTTCTAATTGTGATTATCAACTAAAGTAAAATAACTTACTTCCTATGCACTTCTTAAATGGCCCAATTCAAATTTAATAGAGGATGTTAATGTGCATATTTTTAAAATGAGACCAATGAATGAGTAGGCTTAGAAGAAGCACATTACTTAAAAAAGGGAGCAACTTGTTTCTTGAGTATCCCTTCTAACCTAAAAAAAAAAAAAAGTCCTTGAGTACTTGGAGAAATGACACTATCCAAAAATGTTGGATTTTAGTCCAATCTTTAAGGACTTTTGATTCAATCATGAATAAAACAATACTGAAAAGAATTTCATTTCCATTTTTTAATAATAGGTAACCTGATTGCATTATGTATCTGATGAACATTTAATAGATAAGAGAATGAAAATTAATGTAAACCTTAATGATGCAGAGAAAGTGCAATGTCAAACGAAAATAACCCATTATTATTGTGTGCTAGGAGTAACTAATTGATTCTGCATACTTATTTATCCAAGAAATTATATATTCGCTCTGGTATTAACCAAAGTTTACTACTAAAACCAGGTAGACTGAATTAAAATGTTATGGTAACAGATTTCTGTGTTATATGCATTTTCTGTGTTGGAAGTTGTCAAGGTGCTTTGGGAGGATGGGAAATGCAGCAGAATACCCCTATGCCATGAATCAAAACAGCACACTCCTGCAAACTCTTGAAGTACAAACCCATTTTGTTCCTTCACTGTGAGCTGGACCACTGGGAATGACAGACTAAACCCTCTGAATGATTACTTTTATTTGACAGCTCTTTTATTTGTATACTCAAAAGAGTCTAGGTGTGGACCAAGACCAAACTGCAGGAGCAGCTGTTCATCAAAAGCAGAAATATACTGTTATTTCTCCTGGTCAGCTTGCCATCTAGGTAGAAGACGAGACATAACACAAAGAATGCACATGGGAAAATAGCAAGAGGTAGTGAACTTGACATGTCAGTTAAATAATGTGTTGTTTTCCATCAAGAAATAAGCAGAGTGTTTGAGTCACAGTAAGGTAGTGTGATGGATGGCAAGAAGGTGCTTCTTTCCCCCACATGGGAGATGCATGAAAATATCATAAAAACTTAAGAAATGAACAACTGAAAATTATATCATTCTTCAGTGAAAGGCAATAGATATCTAATTAGAGAAGGGCAGACCAGGTAGGGCCTTGAACAGCAACAGGCATTTCTCACATTCAAAGAAGAGTTCTTCAACTGAAGAATCAGGTTTTTCAATAAATTCTTATCAAATATGAGCAGCCTAAAACTGTATTTATAAAAGACAAAAGAAAATGGTGTTGTAAAAAATCAAGACGGTCTGGACAGTTTTAGCTGCAGGTGTGGATAAAATAAGATATTACCCTGAAAGTATCTACAGAATTTATATGTGATTTGTATGTGAGGACATAGAGGGTATCATAGAAAAATGCCAGTGGTCTCCAGTCCTGACTGACAACAGCAGTAACAAGGAGAGATTTGGGTGGAAAAAAATAAGACCTCTGATATAACAGTTGTGAATTTGAGTTGATGACACAGTGACAAGATGGGAGTGGCAGATGTGTGATTCACACTCCTAGAGGCAATAGTTGAGATGAGCAACGGATGAGAAACAAATTTTACAAAGACAAAAAGATCCAGGACGAGCCTTGTGAGACCCCAGAAAATAGCTAGAGGGGGAACTGCTGTGATGTATACTGAAGGAGTGATTACAAACACATCCAGGAGGAAAAACTGCAGAAGGCCAGAGGATTAAGTCATTGCAGGCTGAAGAGTTCTTAACGTGCCAGATATTTGCAAGAAAGCAGTCACTGAAGGCTTTGGCAAGAGTAATTTCAAAAATCTACAAGACACGGATGCTGGATTAGCAATAGTCTATGATTGAATGAGGACAGAGGAACTCTGTTATACAAGATTAGAGATTATACTTATGGTGTATACACACAACACCTATTTTCCTCAGTTCTTCAGATGAGATGTATTGGGAGGGGAAAAGGAACCTAGGAGCAGAAAGAGGTTAAGCAACATGGGAAAGAAAACAAGAAAAGTAAAAATGAGAAATCAGTAACTAACATGGGATGATCATGGTATGCCGAAAGAAGGAAAAAAAAACAAACAGATAAGAGAGTTTCTTATACACATTGTAAGAGGGGCTATTCAGGGAATGGAAGAAACCTTGAAGGACAGGAATAGTCAGGTTAGATTTCTCATTATTTTTATGGAAGAAATCAAGATCCTCTGCAGAGAGAGGAACAGTGAGAAGAAGAGGAGTTTTTTGAGCATTTAAACAGTAAACTGGATTATAAACGTGACTATAACTAACATGGAGAAATTCAGCTGGGAATCTGGCAAGCCTAGAGCCTTCGTTGACATACATGAATCATGAGAAATCAGCATAAGGAGATAATTTCTACAGAGATGTTTTGCATCCTAAGCTGGGAAGCCCGCAAATCCAGAGCTGCCAACTGAGAAGACAAGAGAGGCAAAAGGAGGAGTAAACTCAAGGAAATTCACAGCCTCTGCAAAAGCAGACACTTTCTGAGGAGCCATCGACACTGATGATGGGTGCCTGGTGCAGGAGAGGGACCTTGGGATGATGGTAAAAGACAACAAGGGATAACTGGAAGTGGAGAATGACATTGGTACCACCCACCTTTCCCCCGCCCAACCTCAGCAAGGATCCTATCTTAATCTTGCACATGCGCAGTGTTAATGAAGCTTCCCAAAAAGAAAAGGAAAAAAAAGGTGGTGATGAAGAGAAAAGGGGGAAAGAGAAAGGGAAAGTGTAGTAAAGTAAGATGTCTAAACAGAGATAAACAAGCCTGGTTAGTTCACCAGTTTTCAAATTAATGACATCAGAATAAAAAGCCCCAATACAAGCCAATGGCCTAATATCTTCTCTAATAGTCTAACGTATACATGTATAGTTTAACAATAAATGACTGAAGTTAGCCCAAAATCTTCAGTATTTTAGCATTTGTGTGATTTTCCTCTCTCTATGCACAAAGGTAGTTTTCTTTCATTTCCCTTGTTAGGAATATTCCCTAAACATATTGGTAATAGTACTCTCATCCAGTTTGCTCCTTCAGAAATACATGTGTAGATGCATTGGATATATCGCCATCCTTGGCCAGGTACAACTCTGCTTAATGCCATTATTGGAGGGAGAATGGCTGTGAGGGAAGGAAATGCTGCCAAACTAACCAGTCATGCCCTCTTCAGTCTGTCATCCCAAGAGGCTCAGATACACTCCGATTCACACTGCAGACTCTCAACTGTGTAGACCTTTTGTGGCACTGAGTCTGTTTAAAATTATTTTTAAATTAGTTTTATAAGACACTGTACTTTATCATGCTTATTTCAATGTTATGCTTTCTCTTAATTTCATGGCTTTTTATTAGTAAATCCTGAGATAAAGTGATTTAAAATGCATATATATGTACACACACACTGGGGAAAAAAAACAAACAAACATGGAAATCTGTCTTGATAAATTAAATAAACCTGTTTGCTTCTTTCTTAAAGTTACCTACCAGACTCTTGAAGTGCTATGGGTAATTTTACGTTTTTATAGATAAAACCTTGGCCAAGTTTTTAGCTATTCTTCAATCTCATCTTCTCCCAAGGACTTTGATACCAAGGGGTGGCAGTGTCACTTATGCATCCATCCTCTCCTCAAAAGAACTATTTCCTCTTATTGGTACACATCTGTGTACACATTTCTCAGATACTAGACACTTCAGATTTACTTTAAATAAGTGTGTTTTCATCTGAGATCTTATTTCCTGGAAATTCAGACTTTGCAGTTTAGTCCTGATGAGATGAGATCTGAAATGCTTTATTAGTTCCCATTAGAGACTGACTTCCACAGATTTAAAAGAAGAGTGGCCACATCTAAGTACTATAGGTACCTTCTTAAACGAGTTGAATCCTTCTGCTAAATATGATGGCTACCTTATCTCACCTACATCAGAACATGGTACAAGTGAAATAAAATAACAATTTCTTAACATTCAAAGATATCTTTGCAGTGTCCATGTCACACTCAGGTCTGCAGTCAGACTGATTAAGAAAATTTGAGGCCTTATCTTCCTCTCCTTAATAACCTTTCTAAAAATAGAGAAAAAGCGTAACAACCCGCAGAATGAATAGATCATGTAAATTGCTATGCTGAGGAAATTCCAAATGCTCAAACACAGATATGAAGCTGGCATTTTTTCATCCTGGCACAGTGAATAATGTCAGGCAGAGACTTAAAAAAAAAAAAACAACAAACTACCTTTCCCTGGCAATTTGCCCTGTACCCAACCAACACCAGTCACCTTACTGCCCTCTAAAAGAAATTAAATACTCTGGAATTCATCCTATGACTATGTTGGAGCTCTTTATGGGCTAAGACCTCCGATATCAGTTATATATTTGTAGCGTTTGTTTATAGGGCATTTTACAAAGTCATAAAAGAGAATGTGTATACTGTGGCAGGGTTGCCAAATTTTACTCTGACAGCTAATGTGCTGTGGTGTGATCCATAACTCACTTCTGGAAAGAGGCTTAAAATGAGAGAAAAAAAAATTAAAAAAAAAAAAATTGCTGTAGCTTAGTAGAAAGTTTCTTAAGATTAGAGTTTTATGAGACTAGAAATTCAAATTGCACATTTTCTAACTGCTATTTAAATTTCCAAGACATTCATCATGTTATTTAGAAAGTCCACAAGACATAATCTAAAATAGTTATATGGAGCAATCTCTTATTTTTCAATATGTTCCATGAAATTCTTTAATCTTTCCTCCAAAAATCTACTCCACCAGGCAGAAGCAGTATTTCTTGGAGACAAGAAATGTCACACTTTCAAGAAACAAGAGTTGGGACTTTATTGTCAAAATCAAATGCCTGCTAGTGGTGTACCACGACAATGGAGTGGAAATGGCTTCACGACTGGTATCATTCTGGCGCTCAATGGCATGAAAATAAAGACCCAAGAATGAAATACAAGGATTGTTAATTGATTTTCTGTACTTTTAAAGAAGCACTTCTCAAAGAAAATGGCCTGCCACTTGCAGGAATAGATTTCCTTTATAGTTACCCCACCCTGTTGTAACTAAATCCATAAAGAGAATTATGGATTAAATTTCAGGATTAATTAAATTTCAGGATCCTCGAAACATGGTAGGTGAATATACAAAGTGCATGGGAGCTCAGTATTACAAATCTTATGTATCAGCAAGCACTTTTCTTCTCTGTTCAACACGCAAGGAGGGTTGGACACAGAACAGCATCACCAGGTTGATGTGTCTTTGCCACTGTAACACAATGAGGCTCCTTTTGACACTGAGGTCCAATTACAGGTTAGGAACCATACTAAAAACCTTGAAAGATAGAAGATAAACCACATACTCTCAAGGATTACAAATATGAAGAAGAATTTGATTAAACTGGCTAGTATCATGTGCTGCACAGTGCTGTGATAACAGCGATTTCACCTTATTCTCCTCTAAAATGAAGTGTACATCAATGATTTTGCAGCTGATGTAGGAAATGAGCTTCTAAGACTTATTTGTGAGACAACAGTAACCTGCGTTTGCATTTAAGACATAGGATAAAATACTCCATCACAAAACCCTTCCTCCACACACACTTCCTCATCTTAGTGATAAAAGGCTTGAATCCTGGCATCAGCCAGGACTAAAGCAACAAGCAGAGTACCCTGGTCAATCCTACATAGTTACAAGTAATAGCTAAATGTGGAGAAACAAATACCCCAGAAAATCCCAGGCTCCTGAAACTTATCTGGGATTATAGATCCATGGCTATAGAAATATTGACAGATGAAAAGGCGGGAACACTTCATTATAGAATCACAGAGTGGTTTAGGTTGGAAGGGACCTTAAAGATCATCTTATTCCGACCCACCTGCCATGGGCAGGGACACCACCCACTAGACAAGGTTGCTGAGAGCCCCATCCAGCCTGGCCTTGAACACTTCCAGGGATGGGGCATCCACAGCTTCTTTGGGCAACCTGTTCCAGTGTCTCACCACCCTCACAGTAAAGAATTTGTAATATCTAATCTAAATCTAACCTCTTTCAGTTTAAAACTGTTACCCTCATCGTATCGCTATACTCCCTCGTACAGAGTCCCCCCACCATGTCTCCTGTAGGCGCCCTTCAGGTACTGGAAGGCTGCTATAAGGTCTCCCTGGAGCCTTCTCTTCTCCAGGCTGAACAACCCCAACTTTCTCAGTCTGTCTCCATAAGAAGGGTTCTCCAGCCCTTTCATCATCTTCATGGCCCTACCCTGGACCCGCTTAGCGGCTCCATCTCCTTCTTGTGCTGAGGACTCCAGAGCTGGACACAGTACTCCAGGTGGGGTCTCACCAGAGCAGAACAGAGGAGAAGACTGGCTACACTTCATTTGACGCAACCCAGGAGGCGGCTAGCTTTCTGGGCTGCAAGCACACATTGCTGCCTCATGTCGAACTTCTCACACACCAACAACCCCAAATTCCCAGGGACTCCTCAGGGCTGCTCTCAATCCACTCTCCACTCAGCCTGTATTTGCTCTGACCCACGTGGAGAACCTTGCACTTGGTCTTGTGGAACTTCATGAGGTTTGCACAGACCCACCTCTCAATTTGGCATAGAATGGGCCAGGATAAGGCTTTGAACAGTGCACATATTCTTGTCTTTCACCTGTAGGTGACAAGCTAATCAGTCAATACTGCTGCCAGGACTTCCAGCTAGTCAAACCACAGAAACCTTCCTGTTTAAGATCTCTGAATGTCTCTCATCTGCAAAGCCCCCAGGGGCCTTGCTACAATTAGAGCAAGAGCTATCAGCACAGCAGTGACACCGAAAGGCATACCTAAGGACTGGACATACAGCTTACTGTATTTCAGAGTTAACACCAGCAATTTATGGGCTGATGTTACTTATACACAAGGTGGTAGGCAAAAGAAATCTCAGTTGTCCTTAGATATTTCACAAGAAATCTTTGCTAAGCCGGTGCTGTTGAAGAAAACTTTCATAACTGGTGGAACAACATAGAAGTCAATTTACTTATGAATGGTGTAAATCAGAAGAATGTCATTCCAAGAAAGACTTAACATGATTCTGCCATTGGCTTATGGAAGATCCAGATCAAGTCCAGCAATGAAGCCAGTATAAAATTATCTACCACATTTAGTTATCAATAACCTGTAAATCAGTAAGCCATTTAAAAATGTCTTTATACTGCAGAGAAAAACTAAATATGGGGTTATTTTCGGGGCTCAGCTTAAAAATAAAAAGGGAGAAAAATTAAATCCGAGAAAAATTAAATCCAAGAAAGCTACTTAAATTCAGGTTGTATGAAACATGCAAAGGCAATGAAAAATTTAAATAAGGTCTTAAATGGCAGCAACTGTTTTCTTCCACCTTCGTTACAGAAGAATGAACTGACTCAGAAACAAAATGTATTTTATGTAGACATATGACCTTAAAGATAAAAAAATACAATGCTCTAAAGATTTCCATACAAAGACTCCAAAAAGGTTTTGGAAAAAAAAGGTGTAACTCTTATCAGGATGTCACTGAGGTTTGTTACTAAAAACAAGCTGCAAAAGCTTGATCTTCTCTAATAAAAATTACCTTAAAATAAATGACTTATGTCCATATTTTCTTACTGTTTCATTTGTTGTATTTATTTTTTAAATGCTTTAGGCATACTGCTGGCTCCACATATAGTGAAGGTTTTGAAGGCTCAAGCAGCTAGCACCCAGATTTCTAATAATAAACATTCAATATTTTGAGTGATGGGAAAAACTTTCTTTTATTAAAATATATTGTGTTCCCCTATATTTTCCTTGTTGTTATTGCTTGTCTTCAAGCATGAGCAAAATATTTGATACTGATAACAATTTAATTTTAGACTCCACAGTTAAAAAAAAGAAGGAACTCAAGACATTAATCTAATTCATATCACATAATACCCTCCCTTGAAGAACTGCTTTTATGTAGATTTCTGCCAACTTCACCATTGAAAACCTACTTTTAAATTCCTGTCAGGTGCTTTCTGCTTGAAGGGCTCCAGTGTGTGGGTGGCTGTTTTTCTTGTATGTGCCACGATGAGTCTCCTCCTCAGAGAACCGGGAGAGGAGGGAGGAAGGAATGTTTTTCCTTTTTGCATTTCACACCACATTTGTAATATGAGAGACAAAATGTCCTACCTCCTGAAAAAACCTATCCTGGAAAATCTTTGTGTTCCAGAAAAAAGCTATCAATCTAGTTTATGTGCTGGTATTTAATACCATATACCTCATCTCCTATTAATGGCTTGGCAGTTTAGATCACTGCCTAAAAATCTGTAGTCCAGACCTGTTTATGTGTTTCCTTCTTCTAGGTGAGCTGGAAGTATGTGATTTGCTATTATCTGCATGGAGGTCAAAAGGCAATATTCTTTGGCTTAAACAGGGTAGAAGACTCCACATTTTAAAGAACCTGTTGACAAACCAGATCACACAGCGTTCTATATAATATATGTTGTTGCCCTTTTATTGTTTTTATTTTAGCTTCACAAAAGATTAAATGTCCTGCTAACCTGCTGGATAAATTCCACATGGCAAAGTTTTTGTAATAACATACCCTTTACAGGGAGAAATCTTTCTCTACAAAGCGGCGTGCAATGAGACATATGCAACTGGAAATTTTTTAATCATTTCCCAAGGAAGCAGCCAGCCACACTTCAAGTTCATGAGCTGTTCATACACACAGGTTGTGAGCAGAGAGTCACATAAGGGTGTCCCACCATAAGACTGCAACCATCCTCCTCTGCAGTTTCATGAGCAGCCCGTTACCCCGCTTTGCGCTGAATAGGCTTAGGAGGTGTCTCCGCCTGCCGCTGCTACTGATCCTCACCAGGTCATTGTGTGTAATTTGATTAACCATTAGTCAGAGAGCCTAACACTTTTGTTTCCTGTATAGTATTTGCTGCAAGAATTAAGTTTGTTGCATAATGTGGGATATAAACTATAATAACATCCACTTAGAATGCCATTTTCCTCTGGCTTTTATAGCATGAGAAAGAGTATTCATGTCACACTAAATGCATTACATTACTGTTCCCAACATTGTTTTAACACTATATTAATGAACACTTTCCTGCATGTGTTTTCTATCATGGTGACATCTTGTGTTTCAAGCTAACAAGTTAATGATTTAGAAGAAAAATGAGTCTCAAAAATGTCAAGAAGGTGGTGGCAAAAATCATATACTTTGTCAGTTCTTCTGGTTCACAAACCAAAGCTGTCCCAAGTTAACTGCGCTCCTACCTTTACCTCTGACTCTGAAGAGTGGGTACTTGCTCATCAAAATTCATGCTATTGAGAACTGCCTGGGTGTTAAGAGCTGTTAGCACAGCAGAGGGCAAATGCATGATTCCCTTCTGCTTGTTACTGCTCTGAGGTGGATTTTGGGTCATTGGTTTTGCAAACATGGAGGCTTTGAAACACAGAATCTTCATGGTTGGGAAGAACCTTTGAGATCAAGTCCAACCATACACACACAAAAAAAAACCCAAAACCCCAACAATCTCAGGCACTAGAACATGCCATGAAGTTCCATGTCTATATGTTTCTTAAATATCTCCAGGGATGGTGACTCCACCACCTCCCTGGGTGCCTGGGTGCCCATTCCAGTGCCTGACCACCCTCTCAGTAAAGTAGTTCTTCCTAATACCTAATCTAAACCTCCTCTGCCGCAACTTCAGACCACTTCTTCTGATCCTGTCATTATTCACTTGGGAGAACAGGCCAACACCCACCTCCCTACAACCTCCTTTCAGGTAGTTGTAGAGAGCGATAAGGTCTCCCCTCGGCCTCCTCTTCTCCAAACTAAACATGCCTAGTTCCCTCAGCCTCTCCTCATATGACTTATTCTCTAGACCCCTCACCAGCTTGTTGGCTCTCCTCTGGACACGCTCCAGCACCTCAATGACCTTCTTGTAGTGAGGGGCCCAGAACCAAACACAGTACTCAAGGTGAGGCCTCACCAGTGCCGAGTACAGAGGCACGATCACTTCCCTACTCCTCCTGGCCACACTATTCCTGATACAAGTCAGAATGCTGTTGGCCTTCTTGGCCACCCGGGCACACTGCTGGCTCTTGTTAAGCCAGCTGTCCACCAACACCCCCAGGTCCTTTTCTGCTGGGCAGCTTTCCAGCCACTCTTCCCCGAGCCTGTAGCGTTGCCTGGGGTTGTTGCAACCGAAATGCAGGACCTGGCACTTGGTCCTATTAAACCTCATCCCATTGGCCTTGGCCCATTGATCCAACCTGTCCAGGTCCCTCTGTAGAGCCTTTCCACTCTCAAGCAGATCAACACTCCCACCTAGTTTGGTGTCATCTGCACACTTACTGAGGGTGCACTCAATCCCCTTATCCAGATCATCAATAAAGATATTAAACAAGACTGGCCCCAAAACCAAGCCCTGAGGGACACCACTGGTGACCGGCCACCAACATTAATCACAACTCTCTGACCATAGCCATCCAGACATTTTTTAATCCAGTGAAAAGTACACTTGTCTATGCCATGATTCACCAGCTTCTCCAGGAGAATGCTGTGGGGGACGGTGTCCTTACCAAAGTCCAGGTAGACAATGTCCACAGCCTTCCCCACATCAAGAAGGCGGGTCACATGGTCATAGAAAGAGATCAAGTTGGTTAAGCAAGACCTCCCTTTCACAAACCCATGCTGGCTGGCCCTGATCCCTTGGCTGCCCTGCACTTACCATGAGAGCTCAGTCAAGATGATCCTCTCCATGATCTTTCCTGGTACTGAGATCAGGCTGACAGGTCTGTAGGTACCCGGATCCTCCTTCCAGTCCTTCTTGTATATAGGCGTCATGTTGGCCACGCTCCAGTCCTCTGGTACCTCCCCTGTTGACCAGGATTGTTGATAGATGATGGAGGGAGGCCTGCTGAGCTCTCCCACCAGCTCCCTGAGTACCCTTGGGTGAATCCCATCCAGCCCCATAGACTTATGCATGTCTAGGTGCATAAGCAGATCATTAACTACTTCCTCCTGGATTACAGGGGTGTTGTTCTGCTCTCCATCCTTATCTTGCAGCTCAGGAGGCTGAACACCCTGGCAGTAGCTGGGCTGACTATTGAAGACAGAGGTAAAGAAGGCATTAAGTATCTCAGCCTTCTCCTCATCCATAGTTGTAATGTTCCCCCCCGCATCCAGTAAGGGATGGAGATTCTCCCTGGCTCTGTTTTTATAAAAACTTTTTTTGTTGTCCCTTATATTAATGGCCAGGTTGAGTTCCAGCTGGGCTTTTGCATTCCTAATTTTTAGTCTGTATAACCTAGCAAGATCTCTGTACTCCTCATGAGTTGCCTGTCCCTTCTTCCAAAGGTGGNATGTGTGTGCTTTTTATAGTTGGCTGGAGAGTTGAAGACAGTCTCCTCCTAATTAAGAAACATAAACTCTGCTGCCTTAATTACAGCAAGGAGTAAACTATACCAGCATAAGCACCTTCATACTGATATAGCTGTGTCCACTTGAGGGGCTGCATTAATTTCATTAGACAAAGAAGAAGAAAAAATACCACACCCTCTGACAAAATATGCTGGTGCATAATCCTTCTGTAAACAGAGCCTCAGGCTCATTCTTCCCAAACAGCTGCCTCTGGGTCTCCTCGTGCCTCTGCTTAAAGCAAACTGCAGCCTGTCAGTGCGAGGATGGGGCTGCCCTAGGCAGTAATACCTGAGAGTGTGAGGAAGAGTGCAGGTGGATGTGCATACTTAAGTGGGCTGACAATGGCGATCCCCAGGTTAAGCTAAGAGAAAAACAGGGAGACCTGTTCCTGGTGCTATGGAAGGGGACTGGTAATGTAAAAAGCAGGGAGGGGACAATGAGACCGATATTAGCAAGCCCATCTTGAAGTGTGTCTAAGGAATTCACTGGAGCAAATTAAATTTTTCGTTCTTCATCTTGCTGTACTGAGGGTGCTTTTAGGGATGTTGCAAGGGCTTATCTTCAGCCAAGCAGTGCTGTTCCCCTTCAGTGGGAGCCGCCAGGGCCACCAGGTGAGCGCTCATCCTTCTAACGCCCCTTTCACTGCAGGACAGAAAGTGCCTGGCACGAACACAGCAAAACTCAGGCATCATCTGCACTTGCTGCCAGCTCAAGTCCCAGCAGGGAAATACTCCTGCCCCACTCAGAGGCCGGGGCCATGGAGGAGAGATGGCTGTGAAGACCATTTTCCCTGGAGTTAATGCCATCCAGGTGTGCTTGGAGGAAATCAAGCACTTCCTTGTGCAGATGCTGTGAGGGGACAGCAGCAACTCCTTGGGGTGCTGGAAGACATTAACAGCTTTAATGCTTCCCTGCACTACAGTTTAACTTAAAAGCAAGTGGCAGCCAACTGTTCTTGTGTCTTCTAAGACACAGTGGAGAGCCACATGGGATGGACGCTGCTGACCACCAAGGGGAATTGGTCCTTTCTGTCATCACAGGCTGAGGTGCCCATGACAGCTCGAGGGGTTCACCAGGGACAACCTCTCGGCAGAGTCAGCTCCCACCCAACTGCTGCACTCTCTGATGGCTGTGGGACAAGGACAAGAAGAGGCCCCTCCCTTTCTAATAGCATAGGGAGGTCTTGACCAACTCCAGACGCGCTACTATTCAGCGCATTAGAGGATTACACCTATGGGATGTCTGAGCTCCCAAACCTGATTTTAACTGATGTCTGCCTCTGTATTTGTGGCACGGATGCTCTGGGAAGGACACTTCATTTATTCTTCCCAGCTAGAAAGGTGTCAGATAATCTCCTGCTGAGGACTTTAACACCTACCTTGCTTTTCTCTCTCACTTTATTTTACCTGCCCTTACATTACATTGCTATAATAGTATAATGTTTTGCCTCGATATGTTTTGAGAATTGTTTAAAAAGTGGGATATGGTGTAAATTGCATTTTATAAGCATTTTCTTTGGCCACTGTCAATTGACGATACAATCTTTCTTTTATGATATATTTATCCTCCTCTCTTCCTCTCTCATTTTCTGAGTAGCCTGTTCAGAGAAACTACATGTAAATTAAAGAAAGCAGAAAAAAGCTGTAATGTCAGTGAGTTAGCAATTCAGCTCGTGGTGCTTAGTTCAGAGAAAAAGCAGCCAGTCTGATGCTGAAGATGATGGGCTGTCCGCGGTGCTTCTTCCTTGTCTTCCTCAGAAAACAACTAATTCTGTCCCGTAAACACAACCATACATAAATATGCACACAAAATCAGCTGAGAAGAAGACCTGAAGGTCCTTCTGTTTGCAGATGAGTAGCACCTGCCCTATTGCTGCTCTGTAAAGCTGTCTTCCCGGGCTCTGCACCCTCCTCTCTGGTTTTGTCATCCATCTGGGGTGATCTCACGCACCTCCATATAGCATAACCCCAAAGCAGACTTCATCATTAGTGTTTTGGGGTTAACGATAAGAAGACTAGTTAGGAACCCTTTAAGCACTGTCCTGTACAAAACAAAGCCAGCGCATTGCAAGGGGTATTCTAGTCAAGGCTTTTTCTGTAGAAGAATTAATTTTGTCTCACTGGGAAGAAATCAAAATGTCAGTTTATCATGCAGCATGACTACCAAGGCAAAGGGAGGACAGTGACAGCATAGTCTGGCACACGGAAAATGAATGGAAGTGGGCTCTTTGGGGTTTGTCAGACTGAATTTTAGAAAGCTTCATCTACCTTCTTTGTTATTGCTGTTCAGGAGGATCTAAGATGATATTCATCATAAGGCAAAGGTTCACACCGAGACATAATGTAGAGCTATAAATGTGCTCCTCACTAAGGCTATTTAAACCTTTTTGAATGTGTAAGCTTCTTTAAAATACATATTCCCTATTGCGATGAAGTCATCTCTTCCCGTAAATTACTCCTATTACTGGTTTTGAACATACACTCATCATGAATCTCCAAAGAGATATTTATTTGAATATGTGATTTTGTAACTAAGTGCTGTTCCATATATCTGGAAATATGCTTAGCACATTTAATATTTATTTCAGTAAAAACTATCTTCTATATTTCAAGGCAATCCAGAGATATTGTATGTAGCTATACTTCTTATTTTAAAGGAATATTTCACCTGATGCTTCAAGTCTTAAACATTATGCTGATAGCCATCAAAATGAAACTTGTTATGGGGGCTGGGCTTAAGTCTGCCAACTACGAGAATCTTTTTTCTCCTCTCAAAGCCCTAGAGCTGACCACCGTCCAACATGGGAGACACACTGGTGGGTGTTAGATGTGGTTAGACACGGCAGTTTCTGCATTATTGTGCGAATAAGAGAGCTGTGGCGCCAGTCAGAGGTTTATAGTTCCTCAGTTTGATCCTTCCTTGGAAAGCATAAATAGCATAGAAACCTCCTGTAAGTCTTGCTAGACACCTGTGACAAGAGGGTGTTGCCCAGGTGAGCTGAGTTACATATAGCTGCACATTTGCTTCATTTCTCCAGCTTTCCTAACTTGTGACAGAGTAGAGTCAGACACGGACTGTCAGTTGCTCATCTCTAGCTATTCTCCTGTGTGAAGGGGTACAGAGAGCAGGAGAATCAGCAGTCTCTACATTTTACAAAGCTCAGGTGGAGCCAAACAAATTCCCTTGCCCTTGGGATTTTCCAACCCTGCAAGGAAGCAGACATAGCATAGTCAGGTCTTCAGATCTGCTTTTTTGCCTCGAACACAAGCAGAGTTATATGTAAACCAGGTTTGTTTTATGTATTTGTGTATATATATCTACACACACATACATAAATGCATATATACAAATATAGCCATATATATGTATATATATTTCTCTGTGTGTGTATACATATCATGTATCTCCCCCTAAGTTCCTCTTCTTCTTCAGTGCAACAACACAGAGCAGGGGATCTGCTAAATAGCTGCAACAGACACAGCATCTACTTGAGGTGCTTGTGGCTGAGGCAATGTGAAGGGTCTGTTCACCTCAGCAAGTAGCATTCACTTTATCTTACCCAGAATAGCATGAATGTCTTAAGTACTCCTGGTCTGAAATGAGTGGCTTAAGTTCAAATAACGATTCTAATTAAAAACCAAATATGATTTTATTTCTCCCTGGAATACACAGAGTATTTACCCTGATATGAAACATTTTTCACATAAATTACACGCAGACCACCTGGGCTGGTAATTCCTGCTGAAGGTCTTGGAATTGTTATTTCAGTTCTGAGTTATTTGATTGCCATGATGATCCTTAACTAAACCATTGCGCTGGATATCTGCCATTTTCTAACAGGTTCCCCTTTTTACAGGAATAGATATTCAAAATAAAGTTTATCAACCAGCCATTTAGATTAAAAGCAACCTGACTACATGTTCCTGCATGCCCAGACCATGTTACTTGCTTATACTTGTATCTACAATAAACAAGTCTGCCTCTTAGTGTGTATAAATGTAAACATATAAAACATGTATTTATGCACATCTTCAAATATGAAATTCTAAAAATACTGTAAGAACAGTGAAACAGGAAAATAAGTCATTACCCAGGAATCACAGGATGTCATGCTCTTGCAGTGTGCGTATGTTGATTAAGTGTGTAATATTTAAGGCTAACATAGGAGTTACAAATCTGCTTAACAGAAAGATTATCTGCAGTATATTTAGTTCTACAGCTAGTGAGAGTTATGGCTATAAATCAGTGCTCTTTAAATGCTGCCTTATTTCTTATAGGTCTTACATATCCTTTCCCGGATGATCTCAAAACACATTAAAAAAGCTAGTGTTTCTAATTAGCTACAATCGACTGCTGGAATATATTTCAATTTTGGTAGAGTGTCTCAAGCCAAACAAGTCAGAGGACAGGGTCAAATAAATTTATATTAGCTATAGTATAGACTAAGTTTTATTTAAAAACTCTTCTACACAGCAATAGAGAGAACATTTCATTATCTGGAACCTCACGCTGAATCGAGGCAGATTTCCTGAAACATTATCTTAATGCTCACACAAATGTAATTACTACTAAATCAATATTTTGTATTCAAGCCTAATTACAGTACATGAATTAGAATGCTACTAAAGAGATGTTGGCTGGTTAGTGGACTTTAGCTGGCTGATGTTAAAACTGACAAAGGATCTCAGCTTTGTCTGCTCCAAAGTGAGCACACAATGTTAGAATCATATTTGCTGGTTTTGATAATGGTTGCAACTACAGTATGACTAGAAAGATTTACTGGTTTTACTGTCCTAAAACCAATTCTCAAGGAAAACACGACTTCTCTTTTTGAGCTGGTATCCACACTTCTGAAAGGTACAGTTTTCTTCATAATATTGCAGAGAAGGATCTAGAACAGACCTTTTAAAAATGGCTGAGATTACATCGGTTGCAAACAAATGAACTACTATATTTTAAGGGCTTTTGGCTTTGACGTGTTCCCTATTCAGAGTTATTTGTTCCTAGCAGAAGTCATTGTAACATCCCAATTCTGGGATCTCAAATCTCAGCTATCAAAGAGGGAAATGCAAATTGGCAAGGGCAGGTAGAACTTATCTAACTTTCCAATAGTTTGTTATCATAAGAACTCCAAGATCAAAGCTGCGCAGAAAAATGTGTTACCCCAAGAATCACACTCAAATTACCCTTCCTTACAGGTTCAGACATTACAGTCAGCAGGCGTGTCATAGATTCATAGAACAGTTTGGGTTGGAAGGGGCCTTTAAAGGTCATCTAGTCCAAACACCCTGCAATGAGCCGGGACATCTTCAACTAGATCAGGTTGCTCAGAGCCCCATCAAACTTGACCCAGAATGTTTCCAGGGATGGGGCAACTTCCACCTCTCTGAGCAACCTGGTCCAGTGTTTCACTACCCTTAAATTTCTTCCTTCTATCTAGTCTAAATCTTTCCTCTTTTAGTCATTACCTCTTGTCCTGTCACAACAGGTCCTGCCAAAAAGTTTGTTCCCATCTTTATTATAAGCTCCTTTAAGCACTGGAAGGCTGCTATAAGGTCTCCTTGGAGCCCTCTCTTCTACAGATTGAACAACCCCAAGTCTCTCAGCCTGTCTTCATAGAAGAGGTGCTCCAGCCCTCTGATCATCTTTATGGCCCTCCCCTTGTCTTTTCTGTACTGAGGGCCCCAGAGCTGGACACAGTATTCCGGTGGGGTCTCACCAGAACGGAGCAGAATCGCCTCCCTTGACCTGCTGGCCGTACTTCTTTTGATGCAGCCCACACTGTGTTTGGCTTTCTGGTCTGTGAGCGCATGTTGTTGGCTCATGTCACCTCATGATGTGGATATTCTAAGCACTACAAGTTGGAGAAAAAAATGTTCATTTTCTGGCATAGGAGTTAGACTTGATCATGGTCAGAAATTCCAAAACTTCTATACTATTTCCCATTCCCTATTCGTAATCTTCGCAGTATGTGTAGCTCCTGCAGGATCCTTCTCCTTCCAAATATTCCTTCCAAAGTTTACTCTGATAGTGTGTAATGAGTGTTCACACAAAGTAATTAGGGTTTCAATCTGTGAACTCATTGGTCTTTCCCAGAGAACTCAAATGCATGAGGACCACTAAAGGCACCGTTTCCAAGTGGCAAACAAAGAACACGGAACTGATGCTACCTCTCTGTCTTCAGCAGACTTTTAGTGAACTTATTGTGGAAGGAGATGGAGAAATGGAGGAAACTCTGGTTTCTTTGCTTCTTTCTCCATATAAAAATGTGGAGAAATATGAGGCATCCCACATGTATTAGTTTTGTTCATTGCAGTTTCATCACCTGAGCATGAACTCCTGATGAAGATCTAAGAAATGAGATGGTTGTTACTAATATTAAACAAAAAAAGAGAAATGGTATTATATATGTCAAAATCTAACACTCAGTTTTGCAAACAATGATGGCAAGCTGGAGATAATATAAATTAGATGTGACTAAATGAAAGACTAAGGCACCTCAAGTGAAGAAGTTTAAGAGGCAATTGAGTCATGATCCATTTGTTTCGTATGAAAGGAAGATATCTCACAGCAGCAGACTTTTCAGTCTAGCCAACTCGGGCTCTTCAAGAGAAAAAAGTGGGAGTGCTCAAGGATTAGATTGCATTTTTTAAGATTATGTTTTTTAAATGAAGTTAACGTCAGAGCAGATTACAAAGGACTGTGCTAAGTTTTCTGCTATAAGGGCTCTTTTAGTCAAGACTGAATGTTTCTGTAAGCAGTATGCTGAGTTGGCTCGATATGGAAATTTCCAAAGATGTTTTTCTGGCATGCAGAAGGTCAAGATTAAGTAAAAAAAAGTTCCTTTTCCTTGATATCTGTGACCCTTCTGAACTAAGAGAGATACCTAGTTAGTTATATAGAGGACAGTTGCTTTCTGCCTTCAGACTCCAAGATCAGTGCCAAATCTAACTTCTCTTTAATAATGTATTTTATAAGCTACTTCAGGAAATCTGGATGGAAAGCATTTTTATCTCAACAAGCACTATATTTCCTTCTGTTTTGGTTTGGTTTGGTTCGGGTTTTTTGTGGGTTTTTTTTTTCCGACTCCAGGAATGATAAGCTCATTCCTGTTCGGTTGCCTGGGTAAATGCTCTCACATTAGAACCTTTTTTCCTGTCTCTCACTATCGACTGATTCATAGTCCCCTATGAAAGAAACTTAAAATTCACATTAATTTGCTAAGTGTCAGCAATCTGAAGAATTCACAGGTCTATTTGTATGTTATTCTGACTTGATTATGAAGCACCAACAAAACGTAACATATGCACTGGGCATACTTTTTGCCTGTATATTCAATATAATTTTATGCCTCTCACTAAACACATTCTTAGGACAGAGACAATTATTAATTCTGAAATAACAAGCTTATTCCTCTATAAAAGCTGGTGCATCCTCTTGTAGAGTACTGTGGGATTTCAGGTCTTCATTTTTCACTTCATGCTTTAGCAGCACTACTTGACAATTTTTCTTACTTAGGCTTTTAGAGACAAACACACATTCTGAATTCTATTGGTTTGTTTAAAATCTAGTACAGACTGCACCATAAAGCAAAACAAAGATCCTCAGAGTCATTACGTAAATACACATCATTGTTAAAATCTATTCAGTGCACATCCAGAGAAGCCTGAAGCACCTTTTCTTCAAAGAAACACTGATTCTGCTCATTCTGTAGTGAATACCAGAGCAGATTGGCAGCAAGAGCCCCTGGGTCCACCCTTTAAAGCTTTCAAAATCATGTCTTTCTTGGCAATAGTATAATGAGACATATAAGCTTCTCTCTGCCAGCTTAATGTTTTTGGCAGGAATGACCGTATTTAGCATAAAATACCAGTAATCAAGGTTGAGCAGCTTTGGGTTTTACACATTTTCCCTCTTTTTCTATTAAAAAAAAAATCAGCAAGTAAAGATCAGAGACCTTAAAAACGTCTCCAATGCCAGCTCACGACTTGGCACAGGATATTCTATTTAAGACAATTTCCTTCAGACTTCTTTCCTATTCTGCAAGTTTTATACTTCAGCACATCAAGTGTGTTCTCTTTGGAGAGAATAAAAAAAACAGATTGCAACTCCTTATCAAGGTTATCCTCACCGACATCAGTATGAAGGCAGAGGTTACTCATACCTCATTTGTAACTTATTCAACCAACTCAAGGTAATTTTAATGAATTTATCAAGAAAATCTCTCAGCTAGATCTGTAAGAGGTGTCTATATGTAAGATTTGAAGCCTCACCACTTTTCAGCACTCAGCTACCACTCATTCCTCAGAGCTGCTGGGGTTCCCTAAGCATCAATCACTGGGAACTTCAACATCTGGCTTTAGACATAGCACAAAGCACGTACAACTGAATTAACCTGAACTTCAAAATGTCTAGCTTGAATCTCAGCCTGCAATTGTGCTTTCGGGGGCGTTTACATCTTCTCAGTGTGAGTCTGATTATCCTTTGGAGATTATCATCACCGAGTCCAGCCGCTTAGGAAACACAGGCGACACCGCTGTAGCTTCCTCTCCTCAGGCAGACAGTGGGAGACCTGAGCTGTGTTCCTCTCTCCCTTTTATTAGATTATACCTCCAGCATAACTCTGGCAGTTTGGTGTATACCTTTCCCATCTTGGTAACCTGCTTTAGGAATCAAGACCTGATCCACATTTAAACTCTTCAAGGCCACCACCTTTCAATGCATCCTAAATACATACACTGAACAAAATTCAGTTCCACTGCATCCATGCTGCCTGTCAGGAATGAACTGTGGATCCAAGCTACCTTATGAACAATGTCAACCTCTTCTCTCAGAGGGAGCTCGCTGGCTTGTTCCAGGCAGAAATCAGAAACAAACAAATGTGTACGTTGTTGAGCAATGAGAGGATTGGAGCCTCAGAGCAAAACAGAGAATAATCCAAATTGACTCGATATTTGCCCCTAATGCACCTGCTGCAGTTCCTGTGGAGTACTTAACTCTCTGTTGGACAAACCCAACTGAGGAAAAGCTGAAGCCTGACTCTTCAAGATGCCCATATGAGAGAGGCAAACTTCCAGTTCTTTTGTTGACTAAATGAGATTTTTCTGTCCTGTACTTAGAGCCACTGGACCAGGAATGGGTCTGGCTTCTCTTCAGTGTAAGTTACCAACCCTCCTGCACTGAGCCTATCCAGTGGCTGTTTAGCTGCTTCTTGCAAAATGGAGCTGATTTTCCAGGAGACGTTTCATTTCTGAAAATACCCACTAGCACTAGTGATGACAGTTTCACCTGCAGGTTGTAAAAGGGATTTTTCATAAAAATTTTTCACAGCAGAAGGGATGAAACCAAGGTTCCCCATATTCAAAACAAGTGCTTGACTTTTTGGGGGTGGCTTGGGGTAGGGAGGGAGAAGTGGGGAGAGATTTTTATTTTTTTGTGTGTTGTTTTAAATTAAATCACTTCCAATCACTGAGCTAGTAGATACAAGGGCAACGTGCATTTTTGTCTTTTTGCAAAATGGCTGACATAGATACCTGAGTCCAGGAGACCACACAGGGCTGTGAATCAGGATGAGAACAAAGAGTGTCTCTGCAGCCAGACCATGTAGGAGTGTACAATGGAAAGGGACCTTCTGGGTTGTGGAATTGCAATCACCAAGTTTTACACATAAAAATAGATTTTCATGACATTACTAATAGGGTGATCTGAAGGCATATATTTGAGCTCTTGAACCCTTGCTTGAGGTGATTTTCTGTAAATGAGGAACCAGTGGTCCTCTAAGAGGTTGTTTACTATAAAACTTGGCTGTTCCCTAACCATGCTGTCCAATGCACTGTTATGGAGGGTACAGTCCTCTGACCTGACTGCCAAGAGATCTGCTCTGAAACTAGAATTATTCACAATCCACCCTAAATTTATGCCTTGTCAAATTTTTCAACTTGTTCTGGTGGCAGCATTGTTTTTCATAAGTAAGCAGCTTTTCTCCCTCTTGGGAGGAAGCTCTTTGTATATATAAACAGCAGTCACATATTGTCTGAAATTCTGTTTCGTTACATGAAAGAAGCTCAGTCTTTTGAGTTTTCTCCTGTATGATAGCTTATGAACCTCTCAGTTCAGAGCAAGAATTAATGTGCAACTGTTAACAACATTTCATAGTATAAGAATGAGGAGGCAACAAAGGAAATTAACAGGTAACAGGCTTAAGTGGAAAAAAAAAAAGTGATTCTTTGCACAATGCTTAGTTAAACCATGGTAATTCCTGTCACGGGATATTATGGTTGCCAAAGTTTAGATAAATTCAAAGTGATTAGATAAATTGCTGTAAAGGTTAAGAAATGCAAAGATATCTGTGTCTGAGGGAGCCCCTGACCCACAAACTGCTGGAGGCCACGTGAGCATCCTTCCGAAATGCAGTGTACATGTAATCTTCAGTCTTCATGGGATATTCACTATCAGCCGGTGCTGGAAGCAAAACAATGGGTCCCCCTTTGATTTGCTGCTGTCCTAACTTTTTCTTCTAAGTGCCTGAAGTGCCTTTCATTTTATGCTATTCAGACTTCTGTAACTCCAGTTCTCAAGCACATCTAGCCCTTTCACTGTTTCATCTTCATTTTTATCTTAACTTTGCACCATCAAGTTAATTTCACCAGGACTTTTCCAGTCCTTGTGTCAGGGTCATTATTTGTCTATTATAACAGAACTGAACCTAATACTGATCTTTCAGAAATACAGTTTTGGATTTCCTCTTCAGGTGTAAAATTTCCTTAGGTAATTCTCCTTTGTCCACATTCCTGCCTACCTCACAGCTCCTTTGCTTTATGGAAGAAACCTTCTGCAGTCTATGCACCAGACTTCCTTGTTAAAACTGAAGCAAAATATGCATTGACTTTTTGGGTTACAACTAAACTGTCATTAATGACCAATTCCACATTTTTATGTTTGGTATTCATATATTTCTGTGTGGAAAAAAAATAATAATTGTTCTTTAATAGATTTTGGAAAATCTACTGCAGGTTGATTTTTGTTAAACTGTTCTTACTCTTTCTGGCCTCTCTTAAAACTTCTTCAGGTAACCAGTCCTATTACTTTAGGTATTTCTGGTAATGTCTTCATTTATTTCAGATGTCTTTCCTAATGTGAGTATTCGACCAGCGGGAACTTGAGCAAAGGCATTTAATAAAAATCTCTGCCAGGTGTAACTTCCCTGCACAAAGAAATGTCCTCACCTTCTCCAAATTCAAGCCTCTGCACTCCTCCAATTCTAATTAGTTCCCGTAGGTGACGTCCACAACACGTTCAGCATCCACATGCTGAACAAAATGCACTCAAGCTAACGAGCATGCAATAACCTCTGTTTATTACAGCAAACTTCCCTAGATGCCAAAATGATATGACAACTTACAAAATGCTGAACGGAAATGATCACGGGGACATTCTCATCCCTAAAGTGTCCCTGGGAATCGCCTGGGAGCACGCTTGGGTGGCACCAACCAACAGTGCGCCAGGGAGCGCTGCAGCAGTTTGATGGGATAGATGGGATCGGCAGCGCTGGATGCATTAGTATGGAGCCAGCCTGATGTGTCACAGTTTGAAAGAGAGATCCTAACTATAACCGTGGAATCATAGACTGGTTTAAGTTGGAAGGGATCTTATCCTTATGCTAAACTTATGCTGAATCTCCTCATAATCATACAGTACAAGGTCACTCTCTACAAGCTAGTATTCTCAGGGATATCATTACTTACTAAAATCATTGCTTGGCAGTCATCACCTAATAGTGATTCAATGATCCTGGAAATGCCCCATGGGTTAAGGTGTTTTAATGCTACTCTGGATATTTTTTTTTTCATCAGGCTACCACTTTTGTGTCCTAAACATATTTTAACCTTTGTGCATTGAAAACCTTTTCTTTCTGTCTCCTTCTGTCTCATTTCACAGTGACTGTGAAAAATAAACTCTGAAGCTGTCTCAGAAGACTGCTATTCTGGGTATGCTGCCAGTCATTAGTAGGATAGATCGCCCTGTAAGCAGGATGTCTTAAACATCTTCCTGCCAGTCTAACTTTCTTCTTCATAAAAAATCTTCTGAGGAGACTTGGAAATCACCAGGGAAATCTTAATTGACAAAGGCATGTGGAGAAAAAAATCTGATAAATGGCTTATAAGAGATTTTTACTGATCAATTTAGATACCAAGCATACTGAGAGTTTGAAAGATAAGAAGATAGTTCATAGTAAACTCTATGCAGGATGCTTTTACCAACCTAATCTGCTTTTATGTGCCATGTCTGATGCCTGAAGTGGGGTGGTGGGGTTTTTTCCCAGCATAAGAAAATGAGTAATTATCTTTTCTATTTTTTCCGTGTAAGCTGCAGAGAAAAGTGAAATGGAGAAATGGACAGACAGGTGGGAATGGGAAAGTTACAATTTCTGATGGTTTATGGTTCTCACTCTTACATACAAGTGTTGCACTTTGTGCCACATAATTGCCCAGCCCCAGTCCTTCTTGCACTGTTTTTATGATCTGTCATTGTTCTGCCTTTAAAACTAGTGTCTGGAAGCAGGAAATCTCTTGAACTCTGTGCCAGGGTATTTCCCGCTTCAAAAAAAAAAAAAAGACTTGTATTCATTGAGGTCTTTTACATAAGAAGTGACAGTCATCCAGACCTGCACTGTTAGACACAGATTACTTGTGCAGAAGTATATTTTCACCAGCACTGAGAATATCAGCACTTTAGTTAAGAACAATAGGCCTTTTGTGCAGCTCTAAAAATTGTAACCCATAGATAAAAATTATTCTTAATGCAATGATATTTTTATTAGATATCAGGTTAGATAAGCTTTAGAGGTGAATATGGTGCAGATTGTAAGGCAGTGGAACACACTGGTTTTGGAGTTTGCAAAACATCTTTTTGCTCATGTCGGCTAAACTAATTTTTCCTAAAGTGATATGCAGGCTAAATAGATGGGTAAATAGCTTCCATCAAGAGGAATGGCAGTACACTGTCCATACCTTTTGTCAACCACTCTTCTAAAGAGTATCATGACTAAACCAGGTCTCAAGTCTGAATCAACTTGAAGGAACAACAGAAAGATTAACTCCATGTTTAGTGAATGCTACATAATTTATTTAATAAAGTCTCCAAATAAGCATGGAAATTACAGGCCTGACTACAATTTAATGTATCTGAAATAAGACACTTTACATGGCTGATTGAACACAAGCACACAGACAAATGGAACTGGAAAGGTTTTTTAACATGGAAAGTTTAAATTTTATGGTTCTTACTATCATTTATAACAATCACTAACATGTAAAACAACATAAAGGGCAATTCATCTTGCAGACGACATAGAAGCTTCTGAGCTAAGTCATGGCAAGAAACTAAATTAAGAGCTAATTTTCATACATCTAGGTATCGTATCTTGATTTTGGAACTCAAATTCTATCAAAATGTACTACCTCCTCAAGTTCACAGTAGAAATACACAAAAAATACTTATTTGGCAAAGACAGAATGATTCAGCACGTTCCAGACACTTGCAAAATAAGCATTTTATGTTTGCAGCTGCATGTCTCTCTGAAGGACAAGCTTCCGAAAAGAAATGAAGGAAATATTCCAAGAAGCAACAATGCTACACTAAATAAAACCAGTAGCATATGATGCTCATGGGAAAGGGTTTTTGTTTCCTCAGTTATCACCATTAGAGTAAAAATTTGTTTAGTTGGAATAAGTAGTATCACCTGATAGAAGTTGCAATATAGATCTTTCTATATATATCTTACTCAATTTTTCATTAAGAAAATTTAGAACCAAAGATTAAAGCGTTAGTATTAAATACAAAACAAAATAGAGTATATGTTCACATCAACACAACCGGCCTGCAATCTCACATTTTATTTCTCCTGTACCTTTAGTCATTTATCATCTCTTAGCCTCACCATCCTAACTTGCATGCTTAAGTTTTCACTTTAGAGTGCCACAAATACTAAATTATTTGTAAAACACTGTATATGCCTTGAGGTTTTATATAAATTAAATTTTATATCTGAATGGCATCATTAATCATTAGTTAATGGTCACCAAGGGAATGTTAACAGGTTACAAAACAGGTTTCCAACACAAAGACATGCAGACAAAGTCTGGAAGTTTTAAATCTTATCAGCCATAAAGATCTCAGAGGAATTAAGATGAGAAACAGCCAAGCACCTATACATACAAATGATAGTATCTGCAGAGGGTTTCACAAATGTACCTGTGGTGTCCCATGCATCATCTTTTTGTTCCCAAGAAGGAGAAAACCAGTGTGCAAGATGTTTCAGACAAAAGACAATAATGGATGAAAATCTGCATTAAAATAAAGTAATAATATTATACTGTTTCTAATGATCAGGTAGGGAAAGGATCCTAAATGATTTGGTGACACTTCTTCGTGCAGAAATGAATGTTATTATCAAAATTAATTGTCTTCAGTCACTTCGATGGTAGGACTTACGTGTATGATTAATTCTTTAGAATCTGAAATAAAACATGAGCTAAGCTTTGTAAGGTGGTGACATTTACGAGGACATTGACTGTAGAAGATCTGTCCACACTAGATACTGCAAATGTTATGTAATGGTGATGGAATTCTGCAGGAGGAGGATACAGAGCATTAATTCACGTGCATTTTGTACCGGTCCAATAAAAACCCTAACACTGTGGGGTTTGAAGATCTAACTGAAGGAAAAAAGAATATCATGCTACTTACTTTTAAAAAAAAATTCTTTTGTGCATTTCATTGCATGTTCAATACCAATACTTACATTTTTATAGAGAATTCAGTCAATTAGGGCTGATTCTGCAAAAATACCTCTCTACACACTCTTGACCTTTAGAACAGGATTATCCACTCAGGGAAATACAACTGAAGGACACAGAAGCCACTTAGTTTCCCCTCGCATTAAGGGATACTCTCAGGCAAGTCAGTTTTTTAAAAAACATTTCTTTTCAAACATCTTTCTGCAGAGACTTCAGGAGTGTTCCGTTGTATTCTGCACTACTCTTTTAAGAAATAACGTTATTTACTTTTTTCCCCACTGATCTCTGTGTCTGTAGCTGCACCACAAACAAAACTATACAAAACAAGTGAACAATCATTTCCACATGGAAATGAAATCAGACAGAAATTATCTGTTACTATATTGGGCAGTTCTACCGTTTATCTACATGAACATGGGAACATTTTCCAAGGTATCTTGGTGGCTTCACTGATGCCAACAAATGCCATCAGAGCAATAGCAGAGAATGATTACAGAGAAGACTAATTATTTTTTTTTTTTAAACAAAAAGCTTTAGGGAAAGGAAAACAAATAAAAAGACAAAGCTTTTTGAAACCAAACCAAATCAAACAAGATCCTCTTGCAGCAATGCCTCATATCTTTCTTCTCTGCTATAGCATGACACACTCTATATTTCCAGTAGAAAATAGCCAGTGTCTTAAAAAAAAACACTGGCTTGACTGCTAATCCATATTTCCCCTCAGTAAACACTTTTTACCAGTTTTAGTTAAAAGCTTTTAAAAAGCCAACGCCTGAAGAGTATTGCCAGCAAGGAAAGTAAAGAAAAATAATTACTCTAGTTAGCTATCGAAATATTGGCTTTAAAATACAAAGCAAGGCAACGGAAAAGAAACATAAACTCCTCATTTGGAAAGACAATGGTCCAGTTTATCCCCAGAATGCAGGCAGCCAAAAGGGGACCTGGATTTAGCTAGGCAGCAAGTCTGGCCCATAACAATTTCACAAAGTAGCCTAAAATAGCTAATACCTGGAAGCTGGATAGGTCTAAGTGTTAAATCCCAAAGTGTCTACACTCATTATGACAGATTTCTAAGATTCAGCTACTCCACAAAAACCTACTGAACTTCTTCTAACTTTCTAACTTCAATGACAACTTAAGTTCTAGTGATTTACTAAGCAGTATCATCGTTTCAAGTCATGGCTTCAGACCCCTATCCTGTAGTCACACTGTGGTTTGGTTTGCATTGTCTTATCCACTAATTTTTTGCCTATTGCTGCTAGCAAGACACTGCTTTTTCTAAAGATATTTTAAAAAGAAAAAACAATAGAAAATAGCATAGGTAGGTGATGTTGTCACGCTGAGCAGTTTTGATTCACACTTCTTTATATTGCTCCTAACTTAGGTTTGTGTAAGTGATCAAAGGAAAACCTTTAAAAAAGTAAAAAAATAACATAATTGTATTATATGTATATATATTATTATACAGGTGTGACACCACAGAAAAATCACTTGGCAAGCCAATAATCCTCTGATTTACATAGCATATTGCAACATGCATAAAGAAAGGCTGTCCACATACTATAACTGCAGCTAGCATCTTACCAAAAGCACCTACATTCTCATGATCCTGTCTACTTGGAAGCTTACTCATTTTCTTTTATGACAATACATGATGTCACAATTCATAAAGTAAAGCCGTTTGCCATATGAGAAAAGTCTCAATAAAATTGTTCAGCCAGCCAAGTTGGCTGTTCTTAAGTTTTCTCGAGGGTAAATGCTGTGTTTCCTCTACGATGAGAAAATACATGATTATTCTAAATTAATGTAATTTATCTAAAGTTACATCCTGAATTTGCTGAATATGGACGGCTAGGAAGGAAAAAAACTTTTCAGAAAGTGTGCACAGGGGAAGAAAGGGACAACTCTCCACCTCAGCATCACGTTCAAAGTGGAGAAATAGTTTTTTGCATCTTGACCACGCTAACAATTCAGTTTTGCTAGCACGAGCACAAGCGCTGTGAATGCAGGGGAGATCCCCGTGTGACTCCATACAGACAGCTGGGAGGTTCAGACTTGGTCCTGATGCCCCAGCTTCCCTGGACTTCAGGGAGGCAGGATCCGACTGAGGCATATTAATTACCTCGCTTTCCTCACAGCAGCCTTTGTCCCTGCTGTTTGAGAGGATCCTGTAAGAGGTGTGAGTCACTGGACACACGCATCAGCTGAATGACTTTGAATGACTCGGGTGACATCTCAAATCAGCAAGCAGGGAATGCAATGCTGCTTCTTTTCCTCAACATGCTAAAATCTCTCCCAATGATAAAAGATCAAAAAGTAAATTACAAGCACAAAATGACAAAGATCTTCTAGAGAGAGCAGCTTATAAGGTGGACTGAGCAGAACTGATTAACATCTCCCACATCTAACTGTGGATCTATAATACTAAAAAAATCTATCTATATCTGTATTTATATATCTTTATGTCCCCTAGAATAAGCAAGAGCATACAGTGAAAAAGAGTGAAAATTATTCCTGTGGAAAACAAGTACTATAGGTAAGTATAGGCATCAGGATGAAGAAAACATTTTGAGTGAAGTCCTGCTCTCACTGAAGATAATGGCTTTATAAAAACAGTTTCTGATCACGTGCTTTATTTTTATATGCCGAAGCTGCAGATTTAAAGAACACAGTAATGCCACAGATACAACCAATCAATAGAAATTGCCTGAAAATTGGCTGCCAAGCCTACACTGTGAGAGTGTTCCTATAGCTTATACTACTCGTTTGTCTATGCCAGTAAAAAAATAGTACAAAATGTGGACAGAATTCTGCCACAGCACCATAGGAGTATTTATTATTGCACAATGTTCAAAGTAGGTAGTGTAATATTCAGCCCTGCCAATGCCCACTATTTTGTTCTGGAGGCATTAACTTCTTATAGAGGTTTTGGTTCAGAAAATCAAGTAAAAGGTAATGAAGAGTAATGTTTCATTTGTCCTTGTTCATGTAATGTTTAATTTAACTAAACCTGAGCCTCTCAGATCGTGTGGATTTTTAAATAGGTAAGACACTGTAATTCAAAAAATTAAGCATATACATGCATATACATAAACCCATCATCTCTGGTGATGAAGTGAGAGGCAATGACACCTGTAATAGCTTTTATTTTGACCTTTCTCTGAGCGCCAAGTTTAGTGTGAAAGAGCTCCATTCTTCTCATGGAAGTTCTGTAGAACTTAATCCTGTCAGTGAGAACAAAGACAATCACAGGAATTACACCAGATTTTGAAGTTATGGGATTCACTGTTGATTGAGTCCCATGGGACTATCATACTGTCCTATGGAAATGTCAGATCCTATATTTATTCAAACTAAGGGTGGTAAGGCACTCGCTTATGAACCTCTTTCTCGCTACTGGCCCTATTATGAATTATTGCTTGGTTATCAACATTTTTGAGCATGGTCTTATCAAAGTCAGCACTAGTTTTACTACTGCATTTGCGTATAGATAAGTATACATACATATATACTGGCACATCCACAATCTTGATTTTCATATACCAGCAACTCCGCATATTTATTAACACAGAGTAGCTGAAACTAAATGATAAATTCCAGCTATAGGTAACTTGTGTTAGCTGCCAAGCCACGTAGTTACAAATTTATGTAAATACTCTTCCAACAGTTTTGTGATATTATTAAAAACAGCAGTAACAAATATAAGCAAGCACCTGAGTAAAAATCATGTAGTTTGTATTATTATATCTTTAGTCATTGTGGCAGTATACAAAATAACTGCTCATTCAAAAACAGAAAAAAAATATTCTGTGACTATTCTGCTATTTAGGAGGTAACCCAAAATGTATTTGCCATTTATAATGAAACTCGTAAGGAAAGCAACTGCTGAAAAACACTACCTTATTTGTAAAGCGCACTATTAAGTGAAGGAGCTATAGTTTGACCTCTTTAATTACGTTTTTCTCTTAACTCAGAGAACACAGTGCTGAAGGGCAGGCAGTAACAACATAACTTGAAAATTGGACAAAAAGTTGTTATATAAAAGCCTCCAAGTATATTTTTAACAAGAGGCTCTTGATGCTTCAGTAAAGCACATGCCAGAAGGACTCTGGGCTGCCCCTTCTAAGCAGGTATTACATGTATGCATTACTGACAGCAAATGACCCAGGAAAGAGATTTTATTTTCCAATTTTAAGAATTATTTACCATGAACTAAACCAGAGAATTATCATTTCAAAACTGCAGTAACAGTGGGTTTTTAAAAGGAAAAAAATTGTGAGTGTACTTCCTACCCTTACAAAACAGGGATAAATCATCTCTGGTGTCTCTTTGGAATGCTTCTCCACCTTTTAGGACTGAGAGAGGACAGAAGAATGACATGAAACTGCCTCTCCAACTCCTGCTTCAGCTTTGCCCACCTGCTTCCCTTCTGGGCATGGAAAGATGCAAAGGAGGCAACGTAGTCCTGCACAGCTCATGCAATCCGTCCCTTTTTTTGTAGTTCTTCCCCCACCTCCAGATATGAACTAATTGAAGACAATTTCAAGGGACAGGTCCAGGCACTAATGTTTAGCGGTCCCTTTTCTATTCTGTAAGATACATTTTCAAAATTAGGTTTAGGATCTTTAAAGCAAATAAATAAAATGATGCAATATTTCAACATATATTTTAAATTACAGTCTTCAATAGGAAGACTATTAGTAAATGCTTTAACACAGAGAGGTTAGTATCGAAAAGTCAACATTGCTAAAAATAATGACAAATGAAATGTGATCTTTTTCATGTAGTAACGGTCCTTGTCTGTAGAGTGAGAGTTGTACGTGTATTGTGAGAAAGAACTTTGGGCAAACAACTTTGTGGAATTGAGTGGGATCATGCTTTTCTTTTAGCCATAAAGAATTTTCTTACCACTGAGATAAGCACAGTACTGAGATGTCTACAGAGGTAGCCAAATTTTCATTTTCATTAGCAATAAAAGATGTACTAAGGAGACTGACCGAAGAACAGCACAGTGGATGATGCCACTTGAATTAAGGGTTTAGCTTAAATGACCTGAGATATCTTTCCCACCTTTATCATCACTGCTTCATTAATACAGAGACATATGCAATGAGCTATAATAAACATTTTGAATGACTGCCAGATCAATAATTTAAAAATTATGGTAAGTATTATATACAGTAATTATATTTCCTATTATATTTCCCATATGCCTACCAAGTAGGCATTAAAAAATATCTATTAGAACTAAGTTCTAATGGGCAAGAGGGAAAGAGAGCAAGCACATCATGTGATATGTCCTAACAATAAGGTTAGGGACTATGGGAAGGCCTCATGACATGTAAAAGCTGCAGCTGAGTGAGATCTGTAATTCTCAGAATTTTTGAATTGTATCTTACTATGTTCTACTTTTTGCCACTTGTTTATAGAAATCCTATTTTGGACATTTCTTTTTTTCAAAGACTATCAATTCAATAAATTAAAAAGTATCAATTTTATAAATTCTATGTTAAAGCACTAAAGGACTCTAACTGAAGTTGTGACCATCAAAGTGATATTAACTACTTTACAGAAATCTCTAAAAAAAAGATGCATAATGAATATTACAGTTACTTCGGGGTATAAGGAGTTGACACCTACTAAATGCAAGTAGGAATTAATTAAGACTCTTTGTTATGAAGTTGTTATCACCTAAGTTCCTGTAGGTCCCCAGATATTACATGCAGATATGCTTATCAAACAACTTATTTTGGGAGACAGGAAAAAGAGCATTCAAGACAGAAAAAAAGAACAATTTTAGGGCAATTTTACCATTGATCTGTTTGAAGCAGCCCCAAAGTTTAGAGTATTAGAAGTAGTAGGAGTAGAAATTTCAGAAAGACCAATAATAGGCACAGATTGAAGGAAATATGTCACATAGGTGCCATTACTGTATACAATTCCTAACTCTATTATATCTCATACAGGTATATAGTACTGTCTATTACCTAGAAAAACTGATGCTGGGGAAAATGTTCAAAGTTAAGTCCACAGCTAAGTAAATTGCTGAGTTTTATTCTAAGTCCTTGATATAATATGAATTCCTAAGATAATTTGGACCTGTTAGGTCTCTCACAGCAAATTTTTCTGACCCCATGACAGGATAAATGAAAAGATTTAATAAACAATACACTTCAGTACTGTGAAAGAGGTCCGGGTAGCCTGTAGGGATATCATGCAAAACAGCTGCTACTGATTCAATTTTGCTGTGACCACTGTACTCATGTAATTAACTGTACCAAATGATAGCTGAAATCATATATTTGTATTTTAAAATACAATTATTTGTGCACTGTACTTTGTGTAAAGATATTGTCCACATCTATTAGCCAAAGAAGAGGCTGATACCCCGAGACACACTCTATTAAAATGTGTAATACAGTTAAATAAAAATGTTGAACTTTTCACATTGCAGACCTCTTTAAGCTCAAATTGTTTGCTATCATAGAGAACTCTTGATTTTACTAGATCTCTAGTAGCAACAGCCGTTAATATATATCTAAGATACTTGCCATTTCTCAGGTTCTTTCTCTGCTTTGGACACATCAACAGTCTGTTGAAGTAAAAAAATTACTGATTCAAACTGGCAATTTCTGAGTAGAGTTACTGAATATATACTTAACCTACTAGCATTATCATCCTGTCACACTGCCATTATAACCATGATCAAGGTTACATTCCAGAAATACAACTATATTGTTGGCAAGAAAGTTACATTACTTTGTTTGTGATAACACAATAACGTGATAATGCGAACTACAATAAATCTACCCTTAAGTGACAAGACGATTTGGGGGAAGATTTATATTCTCCTTGCAAAACTCTTCAAGGAAATTTCATGTCTGTGGGAACAAACAGGTTTGCTTTATGTAAAATCTTAGGAAAATACATTTATAATAAATAAGAAACCAGATTTCAATAATACTAAACAGACATTAAAGGTCTTTTGCCTTTTTTAAGAAGTTTTTTTATGTATGATTGAAGTTTATACAACACTCCAGAAAAGCCATCATGTGTTAGATTGAAAAATAAAATCAGAAGCATTTTCTGTCATATAGGTATACATGAAAAAACGGAAACGTTAATGTCTTAGAAAGTATGTCCAGCTTTGTACCGTTACTCATTTAACAAAGCAGAAAGTAAGATACTGTAAACAAAAAGCTACAGTAAAGGACATTTTGAAATTTACACAAGTTTGAGTTCATAAACATTTTGGTTGCTCCGTAACAGTTTTCATATAAAATGAATAAAAAACCCTTGGACAGCTTTCATCACTCTTGACTACTTTTCACTTAAATGCACACAGACATACTTTATATAGCAATATACTGATGTACTGTAACATGGATATTAAACTATGATTACTGCTTTTTAACTCAGATGTGTATTATCCAATCAATATTATCTGTAATTGAAATACTCATACATTATGTATTCCCATCATGTTGTTAAGTATAAAAACATGAAAATATAACTTTACATTATTTCAGTTATATACATCAGTTCAGGCTTGACAAAGATTTTTTTACGCTACGATTTTTAGAGGAATAAGCCCAGAGGTACAATAAATAGCTTTCCACTGTATACAGTAATGCAATTCTACTTTTTCAAAAAGTTTAGATTACCATATGAATATTATTTTAGTTTGGTCATTCTAGCATTGAACATTAAAAATCAGAATGCATTCCCCAACATTCCTGATGAGGAGTAATGCACAGAACACCTATGGATTACAGATGTGTCAAGAAATGGTTCAGTTTTGTTCAGGGGAAGTTACTGGTTAAGTTTGACATTGAAAACACTGTATATACCTCTTTTGCTGACTGCACTGAGAGTATACACTGTGTTCACGTGCTTTGCAGAAACAGGCTCAGAGCTTGTCCCATAAGAAGGGACTTCAAGTTTCTGATAAAGGCTCTGTCTTCTCCGATGTTCAGTAAACACTTTACTTAAGCCTAAGAAATGGATTCCAACTAAAACGGCAAGTCATATTTCAAATTTTACTCAAGAACAAAATAAAATAGAGATTTACTGATATTGCATGAGACAATGTATCCACAATGCAGAAAAATGTAAGCTTTTCAACTAAATGTATGGAGTTTTATCTACAGGGAAAGCTGGAGAAACATGATGTTGCTTTGATTTGCATTAGCATTTAAATTAATGTTATTGCACCCCTCCTAGGATTCCTTTTTGCTTTGTAAGTAGAGTTATCATTTTTAAATACACATAATTAAAATGTATGGTAACTTGAGATTGCAAAGACTATTCATAATGATTAAGATTCAGGAAAGTTTTTAAATTTTCATCAGTACAGACTTGCATCTAATTCGAGTTATTATCGAACTTAATTTAAAAAGACATTGCCAAGGTTTTGGGTTTTTTTCACAACAAAGAACTTTACTAGCTACTGCTTAGAGTTACCTTTTAACAGTTTGAAAACTGTTTCCTTAAAGGAACAATTTGAGATCTGTATTTGCTTCATACTTTAAAAAAATATTTAACACTATTTTACTGCTTGCCATTTATCAGTTTTTACCAATAGTCTTCTCTCTCTGTACATGTATTTATGAGCGCAATTGTACAAAAGTAGAGATAGATATGAACCCAATCTTTGGATCATAAGTCCCTGTACGTCAGAGTTAAGAGGAGCTCTAAATCAGCACCTATCTGACTCCTCATGTGCTGGTATGAAGTACCACTCTAACCCAGAACAACCTTGATCTTCAGAGTTCAAAACGCATGTCTGGGCATCACAGCTTGGGCTTGTCTGTAGGAAAAAAAAAAAGTTGAACAGATTCAAGTGAGCTGGGGGTGGTGACACTGCCAAAAACTAAAACATTGACCCAACCTTGACAGTGTCCTTTTAGATTTCAGACTCTTTATAATCCAACTGTAGCTAGTAAAATTAATGGAACACTTGCAAATAAAACCATAGAAAAAAGTTTATTTCAAATGTCAAGCATCGCCAAGTAATTTTATATTAACACCAAATGTTAAAGAATAGGATATACAGCAAAGTTTTAATAACAATATTAAATTACAAGATTTGAACCTTTTACTTATTATTTCTTCTCTTCTCAACATAACATATTTGGCTTTGAAAAATATGGAACTGATGCTTTAAGCCTCATTTTCATATTCCACTTCCCCGCAGTCTAGATTTCTTTTTTTTCTTGTTGGTTTTTTTTTTCTTTTGTCATATTCAACCATTATGGAAGCAAATTTATTTAAAAGCCAGTTTTTGTTTGTGAAAATACCTAAAAATATTTTTTTCATTTT
>JAHREE010000245.1:17896273-17980655 GCA_033628505.1 Tringa tobata
TATTCTATGTGCAGGTATACCAAATCTGTACTGTGGTAAAATGTATTAGAAGAATTTCTCTACTAGGACATCTCGTAACATACACTTCAGAACTGCAATTCTGCTATAACATCTATAACCGTACCATTTTAAAAACAAATTAATCAAGTATAAAAGCATCATTAATGCCCTCACTATCCCCCAGGATTCACTGTTCTTGTAGTGCAGCATCATCATTTCCCTAGACTTACCTTTATTTTCCTGTTCAGAAATGTAGACTAGGAAGATTTTAAGGCTCACATTTCTCCATGGTGTCTGGATGTCTACTAGAATAAAAACTGGCAGTACTAAGAACCACTGAAAAGTTTTCTAACATCTAGATATTCCAACTGTTACCAGAATCTACATGCACGCTGGCACAGCTGGCTTTTTGAAAGTTCCCTTGCAGATCAGTTGTTGCATATTCTGATCTGTTGATCTACACATACTCAGTATACCCATGAATATCAAAAGAGCCGGATATACTCAGCATGACTAGAATGACTGAGAAAAATAACTGCGCTGAAGGCACAGTGGGTTTCTCAGGTTCTTGTGACATCTGCCATACTGCATAAGCACTGTTCTTATTCCATACAAAAAAGATCCTAATCACTAGGGAAGTCCTAAAAAATGGTATATTGCACCATATTTGAAAAGCCCATTCACAAAATAACCTATTAGCTCTCAATAAAAATCCAATATTGAACTTTCTCTGCCTAAAACTTACCTGATATAGACAGATATAGGTAAGTGCCTCTAGCAGAGAGCAAATGGCATTCCCTGCCTGAGACTCCCACCTGCAGATCCAAGTCAGGCAGGCCATTTAATGGCTGAGAGACTCCACCACCTTTATCAGAGCATGTAAAGAAAGTCTAAATCCTAAGTGCATAGCTGTCTGTCATCTGTTCTCTGAGTCCTGCTCACTGCCCATCACTGCAACTTTCATTAGAAGGCATTTGGATCCCACGTTGAGAAAGAGGTTATGCTGGCACTTAAAACATTATTTTCTTCTTATACAAACATTCAAATACTATATAAACAAGCATTCTTTATTCCCATTAGGTAACTGTCATGAACAGGTTTATGAACTGACTTAACTGCCTTTCTTGCTCCATTGTTTCCTGGTTGATTAAAACGAGCTTTTACAGGTTTTAAAATACACCAAATAACAAAGGTGTGACAAAGTTTGTTCTGCCTTTATCATTCAACTACAGAAAAACACAGCTCCTCATTTCCCACTGTCACTTCACAAAAATCTGATCACAACAGGTAAGTGAGAAGAATGAGGGAAATCCCATGACAGGCTGAGGGGCTGGTGCTGGACGGTTCAATGGAAAAGGGAAAAGCAACAGATTTCCCAAATGGTCAAGTGTTAAGAAGAAACCTCCCACTAGATGGCTCACAGGGTTCTTGCCATATAAATGAATTTAGGAATACCTGACCCAGCAACCATGGAAATAAAAACCTGTAATGAAAAACATCACTAGAAAATAACACTCAGAATTTGCCATGATCACACAGTCTTCTGCAGCCATGAACAATGAAAAACATCATGCTGGAATTCATACAGCTCAGAGTCTTGGCGCCTACTGAGTCCTTTACCTTTCTAGGGTCATAAAAAAGAAGAGTAACGAACCACTAGCTAGGGCGCGGCTGTGACTTCTAAGGTTTCTGTTTATATTGCTACACATCATATTTAATAATACATTTTGTTTTCAAAACTGTGTCATTTTATTTCCTTCATTTTTGTTTTCAGAATGTCTTTTATTTGAAAGGTAGAGCTAAAGGATGTAGAAAAGGGCAGTGTTAAGAGACCTTCACGTAGACCTGCATGCACACACACACACTCATTATGGCCAACATCATCTGATAGTTCAAAAAAAGCACATATCCTGTGACTGCAGGATGCCCTGTGTGTATGTTGGGCTTTCATATCTCTTTCTCATATCCTCTATAATGGCACCAAAAACCTAAAAGCACAGCAGAGCTCCATAAAAACCACCACAACTTTCTATCATGTGATCCAAATGACAGAACCATTGTAGATTGCTGTATTATTTGACTACAAGAATATTTACATAATCTGCACTGTTCTTAATTACTGTAGCTGATTGCTGCTGCAAGGTGACACTCCAGTGCATATATGAAATGTTAAAAGCTAATTATAACTTTGGTATTGCAATCAACACCAACATGACAGTACAAGACCCTAACATTCACAATAAACATTTTTTCTCCCATTATTTACCACTTCTGTGAAAATACAGTAACCAATACAAAAATGCCCCAGGACCAAATGCCTTTTTTTTTTTTTTTTAATATATCATGTCTCACTGGGCATTCTGACTAGCAAAATTATTATTATTAAAAGGTACACATCCCATTTAAATGTAAAATACTGCCTTCATTAAGAAACTCATTAGGAAATTAAATTATGCAAAGCATTATGAAATTAATTAACTGTATTTTGTGGGTCATCAGATAACTTTTCCATTTTGTCATTCAAAGACCTATTCTTAAAATTGGGGTGCTGTAATTAGTATGTCATTGACAAAAATAGTTCCTCAGACTACCAACATTCTACTAGATGATGATCTTGTACTGCGGGAGCAGAACTTTAATTCTCAAATATGGTTTGTGTAACCATCCTATCGACCCTCCACACTGAATCAAAGGACAGGAACTGGTATCAACATCAGCAGCTAGAAAGTCTAACAACAAATGTGTCATCTTGCCCATTTACACAGTAAATCAATTATTGATACAACCAAAAAACAGTTTTTCAGCCGCTTTAAGTCGCTCAAGATTAAGTATTTTAAAATATTAAAGTTAGTTTATACTGGGTGAATATTTAAGGTGAATGAAAGTTCAAATACATGGAAGATCTAAATTTTGTAATATATTGATAATTTTATTCAGTACTGGTAAAAATTCGTTACATGTTCTCCAGGTGCACTTTTATGGCTTTCCAGTTTCCAATTGAGCTACTTGAAATATATTTAATAAATTTGGTCTTATTAATAAAAATTGTAAAACATTCTACCCCAAGAACTTATTCCTCAAAAGCCTACTTTAAATAATTGTCTCCAAGAATGTGAGACAAGGACTTTATGTAGTCATCATATTCTTAATGTGATTTAAAGAGTTAAGCATTCAAGGCTTGTCTTACAAAAGGATGTTAAAGTTTCAAGACCATTTAATAGCTGTTAAAATACTCACTGAAAGGACTCCTCCTCCAAGACTGATTAATTTCAATCTCAACAGAATTGAAATTCCTCCCAATCACTCAGCACATTCATAAAATCAAAGCCAACCATTTCAATCTCCTTTCATGAAAAACGTAGATAAATGTCACACAAACTGATTTCCACAATGATGACCTAAATTCATCTGTTCTTTTTGAAGTGCTGGTAACAAGGAAAATATGCTGTCCGCTCCTAGAACTAACTTTACTGTAATAAAAGTACTGATAGAGTGACAGCTGTACTACAGTCATGTTGCAGTATCTACTCTTACAGCTTTGCTACATCACTGTAATGCAAACACAGCTTTGTAAGTAGGATCTTGATTTGATCAGGGGAAACCTGATAACATAAAGGAAACGGTATGTCATATAAACTGAACTGAAAAAAGAGCAAACAGCAGCAGATTTTCCAACCTCACGAGTGAAAAAAAAAATGGAGAAAAGAAAGTATATCTGCTGTGGGGTGGGAAGAAATGCAGAGAACAAAGACAATCTACACATAGGACCATAATCTAAATGTATACTTTAGCTTTGTTTTGATGAGAAAGGAAATGGGGATATCAAAACACATCAAGCCAGACAATGGGAAATTATTTATTTGTTATATATGATAAGCGGAACATTCTAAGCACTAGAATGATAGAAAGGAAATGAAACTTTCCAGATGAAAAGCATGAACCAGCACTTTGGGACCAATAAGAAAATCTGCAATAAAATTGAAGACCTTCAGTTGATAAAAACAGAAGAAAAGAAATGCAAATCTATCACTATGATAAAAATGATTACCAGAAAACAGTGTGATACAATTGGGAGAAAGTTATTTCCAGAAAAGACAGAGAAATATTAATGGTTTTGTGCAAAGTACTGCTGAGATCTCAGCATACAATTTACACCACTGTTCATCCACATTCAGGAACAATTAATTCAAACTACCACACACACACACAGAAGAGCAATGAGATGTTCGGGGACAAAAATGCCTTGCTTGGAAATCAAAAATAAATACAGTTTTGGTGATAGAGAGGAAAGCTCAGGAAAAAAACCCTTACTTGGTATGTATTAATGCATCAGAGAGAAAAAAAAATCTACATAATAATTATTAATGTACTGTGATAATTGAGGATAAACTAATTGTAAATACATTTAGGCTGGAAAATAAAATAATGTTTCTAACCATAACAAGTATGGTATTATGCAATGATCTTCCCCCAGAAGCAGTGCAAACAGAACTTATACTTATTTATACTTATTTTGGAGTGTATCAGTTTATAAAATAAATTACACAACACTGGAGAATCTTCAAACCATACTGCTGCAAATTCTCTTTTGCCCAGCACAAAATTACCTAATACAGAAAATGCTTTGATTAGAACATCTAAGAAAACTTGATGAAAAAATATATATAACCATATCTCCATTAATATGCTATTGGATACAAAGGGTAGTCTTTCCATTATCTCAGTGCTGCGATCTATCTCTCCTCCGTATTTCAGCTATGTACCTTCTTTTTCTGTTAAACTTAAAAAGCCGAACTCTAATCATACCTCCTCCACAGAGTCATGAAATGGCCCCGCCTCTCAAAGAACTAATTCCATGGTAAAAGTTACAGAAGATTTCATAACTGATTGTTTTGTCTCCTTCGCCTCTCAAAGATTTTCTGTGGAGCTAGTAAAAATTTAACTCTGGAAGCATATGTTCTATAATTCTTCTACATCTCAAACTTCAAAAATTGAGGCAGAGGCACAATTCATATTTTTTTTAATCTCAATTCCATTTAAAAAAATCAAGAGTGTTTCTTCTCTTCTCACTGGTTTTAGAGATTTCCTGTGGGGTTTTTACAGAAGCTTGAATGTCTTGATGAGTATTAAAGGCAGACCGAGGTTCACAGATAGACCGCTGTATGTTTTCTCTCTTTTATTTTTTGCATAACCTCTTGTAATAAAATCATCAATTTAAATACCTTTATAAGTTAAATATTTCAAAGTACTCATAAATCTAGAGGCACTGGACCGTGTTGAAGATCTTCAGAAAATACAATATTACTAATCTTCAGGCCAAATTTTCTTTGCCTCCCAACAGACAACACTTTCACTAAAGAAATGACTCAAAGGGTCTTGTCAGTTCTTCTTCTGTTTGTTGCTGGCTTTTCGCTACGGAAGAGAAGTCTTTATAAGACAGCAAGAACTACCATCCTTCTGGCATTTTTTCCATGCCCAACTTTTCATTCTGGAACTCTTGTCTCTTAGACAAGAATAAGTAACTCTTGCATAGTCTTTGCAATGAAAGTTAAAGAATACTTCTTTGTTATGGAGCAGTTCTGCTTGCTTTTACTTTGGCAGACAATCTACTCTTAAAGGCAACCAAAACAGATTGGTCTGTCCATGACACACTGTTGGTTCAAAAATAGGCAGATATAAAAAGATTTAAAATAAATCTAATGCAGAAATACGGAATGTAAATTAGTCTGAGTATTGGTCTGCATGTCACTTTTTCTTTTTGAGATGCTTTCTTACCTTATACATGGGACTAGTTACAATTCATCTTTTAAAGTGGAAAGAAACGTAGCATGATAGATTTCATTTGTCTTTCAGGTTCGTACATATGTTTGATGAACAGAGCTAGGCATACAGCACAAACATGATGAACGTTTAAAAAGAATTAGCCTTTGTTCTCTCTGTATCACTTTGATATTAATTTTCAATATGCCTTCAAGCAGGTGGAAAGCATGGAAATGTTCCAGTGTTAAGCTTGCATACTTACACTTTACTTCATTCTTCCAGTGCCGTAGCCCATGAAAGTAAGCAAGGCAACTTCAGGAGTTAACACATATAGACAAGACTTTAAAATTAATTTCTGCAGTGCTAGGTGAGCAGTAGCCGGTCTTCTTGGGTTAGTGACTTTGTTCTCCCTTCAAAGTTCAACGATGTGTCTTGGCTAATGCATACATCAACTGCATTTACAGCAGCTGCTGAGAAATCAATGAAGGTAAAAAATACTGTGGGACTGTGGATAGTGTGAATAGTACGTACCGGGGTGATGAAATTCCACTGCCCCACCATTTACTGTTCCATCAAGTAGTATCTGCGATCTGACAATTATAGAGATGATATGCCTCTACAAGATCAACCGAAACAAATCCTGGATCTCCCAAGCTGTGCTTGCAGTCCTATTCACATTCTCACCACAACTTGCTACTGATTTGAGAAAAACAACACACTTCTGGAAAACCACAGCCACACATATTTTCTTCAATGTTTTGCCCATGACTTCAGGTTGTAAATCCAAGAGAAAATGCTACAGCAATGCACTCTATATCTTCATTTAGGCTTTCAGTCGCACTAAGAACTCTAAAAACACTATCCCTAAGAGAGAGGCAGTAGTAAGTATCAAAAGAGGTAAGTAGCCCAGCTCAGTGGAACAGAACTGAAAATTTTGACCACACTCACAGTTCTCCTAGTAGCAGCTATGGGATTTCCTTAGGAAAACTACTACACATTCTGGTATTTACAAACATATAATCAAGAGACCTGATGGATCTGCCATTGAAGAAAATATGTACATCTGTAACATTATTACTAAGAAGTAATAGTTTCCTGCTGATGTTTACTGCTCAGCAAAGCTCTGTCATTACTTTTTTCTTTTTCTAAATACCGTTAAATCCATTATTTCTGCACTGATATCTTCTATGTAGGTTGTACCAAGCTTTTGATTGTCATCTTAAAGCAGCACTAGGAACACTACAGTACAATGCCTTTTCATCCCTTTTTCTCAGTTATGTTTCTTGATTCAATGCCAAATGATGCTCTACTCACTGTTGGTAAGAACATCTCCTACGAGTCTATACCACCTTTAAAGCTAGGGAGTATGAACCTAAAACAGGGGAAAGTGCAAAGACAATACACCTTTTGTCTTGAGTGCCAAGGCTGTTATCTCCAAGTCAAGTGACATGGACTAGCTTGTACACCTACTCTCACACTGTCTGCAGGCTGTGTGGTAAGCCACTATCCTTCCTCTGCCTGGGTTTTTCTAACCTATATCTGAATTACTCCATTCACCATGGTAGCCACTGGAGTCAGCCACAGCCATTGTAGACATCAATTAGTACGTACCTACTGCAGGTGGTTGAAAAACTAGAATCCTAAAACAAAACAGAGAACAAGCTAATGTGACTCCCTGACATACCTAAAAGACTTGAACCCACCTCTTTCAATTAACATTGCATACATATATTCAGCTATTCAGGATAGGATTTTTCAGATACCTGCCACCATCTAGCTTATTGTTGGGAATTCCTTTTTGAAAAATGCTGAGAAACATCTCTTTTTCATTTGTGTAAAGTGTTATCAGAAAACATGTTTTAGTAGCATGTGCTCTTCCAGGAATTAGGGCTCTACTAATGAAGATTCAGATTCAGTATACACTGAAATGGAGTATACATCAATAAAAAACAAACTTACAAACAATGTAACTACTTGAAGAGAAAACAGACTGTGAAAAAAACCTAATTTTCTTTTTTTTAAATTCATGACAGTGACAGAGAAAAAGCCCACCCATTTCAGCTTTCTGCTAGAAAAATCTTCAAAATGTTTTCAGTTGTTGAAAGAATTTGAGTCCTAATTTCAGGTCATATAAAAATCACACATCCACTCCAATCCAGTCACAGAAATACTCTGGGTGAAATTTTAGTCTCCTTAGTGCTAGAGACTAACATTACAGTCCTAAAACTTGAATTTCTAGAAAGAAATTCTGATAGCCATTATTTCTTGAAAAATAACCGGGCAAGTTTAAGTGATTTTCTGCAAGTGGTAGATAGAGCCATCAAGCTAAGAAGTTGTATTACACAAAATGCACGAACTTGTGTGTGATAGAAATTGCTGAGAAATTTCCAGAGATCATTATAGCCTTGTTTGTGCAGAGCCAAATGAAGAGGTGAAGAATATGCCTAAGTTATTAATGCTTAGGTAATCACTAGAAATACTAGTATACAGTTTATAAGTGTAATTCGAAAGATGTATATATTTGCTAGGAGAACAACAACTACATACTGATGCATGCACATACAAACATTTTTTGTTTTAAAGGAGAACTTAAAAATCTCTAAAGAGAAACTTTTCAAAAGAACTGACCTGACCTACTGTGAGTCCACATTCAACACCCAGCGTAGCCATGATCTAAAAGGTTTATGCTCACAAAGCCAGAAACGTGTGCTTGTATGATTCTGAACACTTCTAAACACTCTTAGCACAAACCTCATCTCATTTTTACTATCTTAAACACCATATGTTACCAGTTAAGTATGCATTACTGAATCCAGTGAAAACCATAATCTAGCAGTTACTGCTCTAACTATACAGTACATAAAAATATTTGTAAGAACTTGTTTCATTTCACTTTCATGGCAGGCTATGTTCGAAATACAAACGTATTCTTTATAACTTTTTAAAAATACTTTTTGTTTCAACCTAACATTATCATCATCCATTGAAAAAAACATGAGAACACCACATATTTGTAGCACTTCAGATCCACTTCCCTTACAGGGAGAGTCACTCAGAGCACACAGACAGGGCAAAACAGTCCCAGTATTTTTCCCAGCAGCCTTAGGGTCTCATCTGCTGGATGGATTTCACCTTGTTAGCTGGTGTCTCAAGGGCAGCCTCAGACTCACACATTGTAAGTCTCATGCATTTTTAAAACCGAAATACACAGAAGTAGAAGGGGAGGAATGACAGGCTTCCAAGGCATTACTATAATGCAAATACAAATAGTAATTGTTTTCAAAAGCAGGCATGGATTTACTACCGCAGCTAACAGTTGTATCCCATTCACCATCTGCAAGCTTGAAAAATCACGTGGAATACTTATTAGAACATGAATGTGCACCTTCCTATGTCCCCTATTCACTGTGAGACTACCTAAAATACAGCACAGCTGTTAAATAGCCTTGTTCGTAATTGTTAGCTCCTGTCTTACAGCTCAGATAAAGACATCAACTCCCTTCTCTTATTTTTTACTTTACAGTGGAGTATTTTTTAGGTAATTCCTTGCAGTCACTTTTGCTTTGCATATTTATAACATGACCCTTATACTTTATATATAGATAATATAATGATAATGAATAAACAAACCCACTTATACTTGCAAGTTAGGATGCACATGTCACATTCTTACAGCAACCTTTTATTAAGCCCAGGGAAAACACATTTACATGAGAAAAGACCTATTTAAAACAAAATAGAAATCTATAAAGTAGAAATTCTTACCCTAAAAAACTCTTTAGTGGAGCCAGAATCTAATGTCCCATAAGCAATTTCTGTTTGCTTGGAAAGATCCTCTGCACTTTCAATGGGAGACACCATCCTCTCAACCGTCAGGAAGGCAGCTAAGTTAGCCGTGTAGGATGAGATTATGATGAGGGTAAAGAACCACCACACACCTCCAACAATGCGCCCAGACAGGGATCTAATAACAAGTATGAAATGGATTTGTAAAGTGAAATGAAAGTCCTAAAAAGGAATACACGTTATCACTTTTATGCAAATGATGCAGTATATTTTAGGGAAGCATAAGCATCTCGTAGTGCAGCTCTGCATACTAATCAGATGGGAAATCATGGCATACTCTGCTAAATCTGGATTTTGCCGAAATCAGGACTCCAGAGTTTACTTTATGGAGAATTTAGTGATCTAGTTCTTCAAAGTTCTGAACACCCTGAAAGGAAACTGCTCCTGTCATAATGTGCTATATTTAACACATAAGCTTGTTGTTGCCTCTGAAGTGAATCTGTATGACATTATGAAGAGGATCAAACAAAATCAGTGAAGCAGTGCTTTCAGATAAACCAGTATGCCCTTAAAAATTAAGTGCCTATAGCTTCCTTATTTTCCTAAGGCATTCGGAAAAAGACTGTTTTCCACAAAAAAATGGGTTATATTGCTATGGACGATCTATACTGAGAAACAAATAGCATTATTTGCAGTAAAAACTGGCCCTGGGAATATCCATAAACTAAAAAGGCACACAACTTTCAAAAGATACAAGCATTTAACAGACTGAGGACTAAACACAAAACAATCATTGATAATACAGAAAAACAGTGAAGAAAGTGTATTTTTAAATAATAGTAATCTGAAGTTTTTAACTGCAGCAGATGGGTTCTTAGGGATCTTTGTTTTGCTTCTCCTGCTCAAGAAGAGAGAAAAAAGAGAACTCAAGAAAATATATAAAACAGCACAGAGCACACAACTAGAGAAATTCAACTATTTTCTATACTAGAAAATGAATAGAAATATTGATATTGCCATTATTGTCAAACTTGACATTTTCTTAACGATCCTTTAAGCTCTGAAATTACTTACTACTTGGTTTCCAAACAAGACATTATAAGAAGGAGTACATAATCTTTGGAGATGTTCTTAATTATTTGGCATGTAGTTGAAAGTCTAGTACTAATGCGTTGCAGTAGTTTAGGTATGTCTTGATGTGATTCCTCTATCTATTAAGTAAACAAATTGCAAATCACTCACCCAGCCTCCTGTCTTGTGAATGAGACTTTAATCCTGACAAAATACTTAGACAGATAGATATAACTATATATATATTAATGTTTAAACATGGTATTTATGTAAAGCTGATTTGTTAAACTGGGAACAAAAATAAATAGAGCCAACTCCGGACAAATTATTTTTACTAAGTGCTATTGTATAAAATCTCTGTGATAATTCAGATATCAAAAGATTTATTCCACATCACAAGAGACTCACAAATTTACTACGTGAGAGTCCAGTCAGATAAGGTCCAGAATATGTTGTTAAAAAGGACCATAGAAAAGAAGTTATCATAAGGTCCTTCTAAACTAAGATGCATTCTGGAAATGTGTTTTCTGTCACCTTTGAAAAAATATTACAAACTTGTTTTGACACAGAGGTAATCTGAGTATAAAATAACTCTACAATTAAAATATTCAATTATATGAGAAATATATATTTGCAAGGCAAGATCTCTGACAATGTGTATTTAGTAACAGCTGATTTTATGGTACTTTATATTGTATTGATGACACCTGCTCTAAATGATAATAATCTTCAAAAGGCCATGATCTCTCAGCAAACAAAGTTGCCACCAACTCTGCAAAAAAAGAATAAGCTCAATGCCATTTCAGACATTATGCTCCCACATGACATTTTATAAGTAAAATGTTTTTTGGGTGTCATTTGTATTCAAAATTTTCCCAAAAGGTCTGTCCCAGTTAAATAAATAATTTCTTATGTACAGTTTGAAAAGTTTCTGAAGGTTGATAATTATATGCTAGTATGAACCCATACTTTACAAGCACCTCACTCATCAGATCAGATCATTAAATATTAAAATAGCTATTTCTGTGCACAATTACCTAAATTTGTGCACGACGTTTTATACTTACAAAGGTATTTTATGGCAGTACTAAGAGTACACTCACATCCCAAAAGAGATGAGGATAACTTTGCTGTAAGTTATCATTATCTTATAATATATCATTCTATTCTATTCTACTCTATTGTTTCTGTGCTACCCATGATGGCAACATGGAGACTACTATCGCAGACCTGTTTCCAGGTGGTTCAGTCTTACACAACACCACCTTCTATTTCAAAGTCAGAAAGCTCTAGTTACTTCTCTACTCTAAAATTCTTACAGTGGTTGTCATTTTGCTAGAGAAAGGTTAGTAGCAATAACGCAAAATTTAGCTTCACAAAGATATTTTGCTGATGCCTGAAGATACTCCTTTTCATATCTATTTTGATTCCTTTGCAGGGAGTTCAAATGCCATAGTGATAGTTTTAGTGCAAGAACAAAAATAACTGAGGTGTTTTCAGCCCTTTTCTATATTAAACAAGTAGTATATAAACTAACCGCTTTCCGCAAAAATATGGTTGCAATGAAAGAAAGTTCACTTCTCTGAATCTTGAATGTCAAAAATTGAGTTTCATACACATTTTATGATGACCATTTACTATCATTATTCTTACATCACCTTTTAAAAGTTATCAAAGCAAGCACAACAACTGTCATGCTTTAATAGCCAGTAAAATAATAGTAGCAACAAAAAAATCATTACTCTACTATGGCCTTGATTCAATAAAAATAATTTTGTATCTAATAGGAGACTTTGCAGACAACTCAACCTGTGAAGTGTGTAATCGATCCAAAGACCTCACAGGACTGAAATTAACACAGCTTCTCATGACCTGAAACAATTTGCTCTCTCTTCACTGCCTTGTTTCTTGTCTACAATTCTTATTGTGTTAATATGCCAAATTCATCACGTCTTTCATCGTAAAGGTGCATATCTCAGTGTGATGTGCCAACCTTTACAGAGAATTGCTAAAGTTCTCACACAATAAATGCTCTGCTATTTCTGCACTAAAACAACTTAAAAAGCTGCTGTTGCCTTTTGGGATGCATGACTTGTATCTAAGAAGTGCTCCCTTGGTGTGATTTATTTTGCACACTAACCACTAGACTCACTAGAAATTGACCTGTTTCCTGTCTTAATTTAGGATGTTTAGAAGAAAGCTAAATTGCTTAGTATAATTAGGTAGGTCTTCTGATTTGATTTCCTTAAACCCAGTTGCCCTATTTCACTGGTTACTATAGTTCCTTCAAGCAGCAAGTAGTTATTTACCTACCTACTTACCACTTTGCTGAATCAAGGCTAGTACCAGTTGTGCACAAGGGAAATAGAATATTTAATGAGCTGCAAAGGAATTAACATAAGTGCTTTACAGTTGTCCCTAATAAAGTAGGTGAAAATCCATGAGGAATTAAGCATTTATAAACTGGACCTTCAAATTCATTTCAGCAATTTCCTTTGTGACTTTTCTAAAACTAGGCCATGGAAAAACAACAGTGTTTTGCAACTGTTCACATGAAATTAGAGCTATCATGTGACTTTTATTTCAGTTCAAGGCTCTCCTGTAAAAAAGAAGTGGGTTAAGAACTGTGTTATGATATGTTGTGAGTTTTAGAGGGAAAGTGCTGCCTGTGTAGTTTGTGACTAGTATGTTACCCTTTCTTCCCATTACAGTTGTTGTGAATCATATGCACTGTCAACTGTAAAATGGGAATATGCAGCAAAAACACGGTACCCCTCCAAGAAGGCATGGAATGACTTGAACCTCATGCATTTTACAGTCTCTGCATGGTGTATATAATTTCACTTGCCAAATGCATGATCGACATTAAGACATCGATCAAATACATTGTGACCCTATGTCACAGACAACTGCTTCTATATCAAGGACTTTCGTGATTATAGGGAGGGAAAAACATAGCAATTTATTTCTTTCTGAGAGTGAAAATATATGCACCATGAACCTCCTCTGGCTGAGATGGCTGAGACCTAAAATGCACAAAGTTGAAATGGGCGAGTAACCAACCTTGGCGAAATATCGCATCCTTGCTGCATAAAGGCACCCAGGGAAAACCAGAGACTATTAAATATCCCAAATTCATTAGTTGATTCATTAGTTTGCGTTTCTCTTCCATCTTCAAATTCCTCAGTGTGCCACTCATATGGGCTAAATCTGCTGACCAGGAATAAAACTACACTGACCCCAATGTAGGCAAAAACAATGCACATCCAGATTTCATATGCTAACGGATCAAGAAATGAAAACACTCCTGGCTTGGACTTCTGAGGCTTCTTGATCATTATTGATATCCCCAGGCTCATAAAGGGCTTTGAGAAGTCAATCACTTCTTCTCTCACCAATGTTATAGTTAATGGAGCGATTGCAATATCGGCTTTCTGTAAAGGAAGAAAAAAAGCAAATAACAGCTAATACAACGATCAGAGCAAAGAATGGGTTTAGTTTCTATTGCATTTCACAAATGGAAAGTAGGACAGCAGAGACACCGGCAACATTTGTTTCAACTAGAACACCCTGTCAAAAACTCCAGAAATTTTTAGTTGAACCTCTTCTTGCTGAAACGCATATAACCATATGGTTGGCATATTCCAAGCTTCCCTTTTTGCACATTACCTTTTAAAGGTATATCACATTTAAATGTGTTAGTAGAGTACACTGCCTTTCACCTGGTCAGAAGGATGAGATATGCACTCACTTTCCCCCAACATAATTTGCATTTAAAATCTAATTCCAGTTTTCACTTTCAAAACTTTTCATGCCAATACAAGTTACTAATTCTCTATCAAAGTAATTAGATAATTTTCCTCTACTCTGCAGAGAAAATTAAAGCAAATCCCACTCCTTCCATCAGTTATCTTTAATAGCTTCATTAAAAAAGATTTTCTTACCCCATAAACGAGTTCTCCAACCATCCCATTCCAGATTTTCGTGTCTGCATCCCTTGCCCCATACTTGCCATCTCCAACAATTGTGAGCTTATATTTGAATCCACAGTGTTTAGCAATTTCTGTAGCTAAGTCCACACAATAGCCCTCATATCGATCATTTCCTTCAAGCATTTCATGGTTTTTCTTCATCATGACGTATGGGGACTCCTGCATAGAAAGAATTTGCCTTAGCTACTCAGTAAAGAGACAGATGTATCAGCTTATAGATTAATATGTTTCATTTTACATGTGAAAAAAAGAGAGAAGATAACATCTGAATCATACATGCTATGTATATGTTAATTATTAATGTGATGTGTCCTTAGCAAATTTAAAAGCTACATTCTCTACAGTCATACATAAATAACAATACTTACAGGCATAGCGATTCCCAGCAGTATGTTAATAATGACCATGAATGTTAACAGGAGTTATGCATTCAGAGAAGAAAAAGTAAGTTCCAAAATCAGTTTCTTTCTCTCATATAGTTTGGATGGAAGAAGGCAAAGATATTTAGTTGCTTTTGTTGTTGTCTTAATACAAGAAAATTCCTTCCTATTTCACCACCACATCCCTCCCTGGGAAAACACTTCAGGCTCTCCAGGCTGTATCTTTATTGAATTACTACACAAACAATAGGTAAGTTATCTATAACTATGCAGTAAAGTTCTATCATCCAAGTCATAAGTCGTATTAATGTATCTCCTCTTTTGCTCAGCTGTTACTGAACTATTCTTGCATGCAGTGAAATACCTCTGCCAGCCTATGATTTCTTCAAACTGATAAAGAAGCTGTGTAGCTTACAGAAAAATGACAGTACATAATGTTATTTACTAGACAACTAAAATACAACTTCTAATGTTCTAATTTACACTGCAACAATCAAAAGCAGCTACAATTCTGAAGCATAAGAAGCAGTCTCTTTGCTTTTTGGCAAGTTCCATTCTCCAAAACTAACACTGTGGCTCTGCCTCTCAGACAAAGCTCCTCTCCTTTGAGAGCAGGTATTTAATTTCCATTTTCAGGTCTAAAAATTTTAACTTTCAAGGATGCTTAGTCAATGACCGTTTCTCTTCTACAGAACAAAACTAGAATACTGAATCACATACATTTCCTTAATTTCCAGATTTTATTTATGTATCATAATGAGTAACAGGTCACAACCTCAAACAATAAAAACACAGTATATTTAAACTAGCATAATGATGAGAAACAAATCACTGTAGGACAGACTGCCTTTTGACAAAATATGAGGTTAATTACCAAAATAGTGGTGACAATAATAGTCTTATTTTCTAGTCCTGAAGATTCATTTCCAAGAGGGCCATCAAGAGGATTCACAACCATTTTGTCCACTTCACTCCAATATCCAATCTAAAGAGAGTTTATAGGATGCATAGACACCAGTGAATATGAACTTTCATAGAAAAGATAAAGCATGTTATTACTATGCCCTCGATTTATGCTCACAGAGCACTACTTTAGCTATGGATTTACCAGTGTGAATATTTCTATTTATGTAGTTAAAGACTATAACAAATAGTAAATAGATTGAACTAATGATATTTGTTCACATCAATTTGTTATACCAGTATACCTTTTCCATTCACGTTTTAACAGGTTTTAGTATCAATATCACACACTGTAGGATCGAAAGGGTTACAAAATACTCCAAATTAGGAAGACATGAGAAAATGGATTTTCCTGAAAGGTTTGGAATTAGAGCAGAAAGATAATCACATTTAAAGAAACATCACTGAAAAGCAGGATTCTCCATTTGTCATTCAGAAGCATATCTCCCCAAATACTAGCTCACATTTAGCAATTCAGATCAGAAAGCAAAAAGTTTAATCCACAAAACTGAAAATACTCTTATGTAGTACTTACCAGAAATAACAACTCCTATTTGATAGAAAGAAACAACACAAATTTTTACTTTGTTCTGCAAGACCATTGTAGTACACCTATGAATATTATAACAACCCATGCTTTAATTAATCTACAGTGTTTCATTACCTACCTTAACCCATTGCTTAGCATAGTAAAACCTTTAAAGACACTGTGAGAGAATTCAAATTACCTTCCGAGGACCAGTACTTTTGAGTTCCATGATGTTTATTGTAAAATTGATTCTCTTTCCATTCTGATCAAACTTTATATTCCCTGTCAGACCTTCCACCTGAACCTACACAGATGAAGACGAAAGTGGTAGAAGAATTAAGTGTGTTTCTTTTTAGAAAATGCATTTTGTATTTCCATAAATGATTATTGATATTTCAAAAACATTCAGTTTAGACTATTTTCTATATGCAATATATTATCTTAGTATGAGACATGTTCCTGAGGAGTTCACTTCCACGTTATTCCCAGCAAGATCCAGGTAGGTTAGAAGACTGGACGGTTCTTTTCAAGTATTTATAGAGAATTTCACACATGCACTCATCCCAGCATTCACTCCAGGGAAGCTACCTGTTTCAATGCCCTTTCTATTTCTACACCATGACCCCAGGGTACAGCTGGATTTGCAAGACAATCTCCAGCATTTCCTCTTCTAGAGATCTCAATCCTCTGTTTACGCAGATTACGGAAAGCTTCAGTCATCACTTGAACAGCATCATAGGTCAGAGCAGATGTATACTGAAAAGAAGTGAAAATATTTGATTAAAAACCAGCTTCACTACACCTTCCAATCCACATTAAACACAGAAACTTATTAAAAATAAAAAGGACAGTAAGATATACTTGAAATTAGACCAGTTTTTCTTTAGTTTGGAGGTCACTACCCTCTGAAGGTCATCTATGCAAATTAATGAAGTGTTCTCCAATTAGATTTGCTAGGGGCTGTGCTAATAAGTTTAAACTGAAGATTTACAGCTTTTTTCAGTGTGAATTACATTCCTTTCTCACTCCAACTGTGTAACATTTCTGTGTGCAGGTATGGCTGGAAGTCCATGGAGGTGAAAGGGAAAAAAAGAAATAATTTCCACTATTTAACTTGAGTTAACCTCTAAAACCAATAAATTGTTCCTCTGATTGTACTCTTCATGGAGATGCATTTATATACAGTTCTTTAGACTACACACTGATACACAGAAAACCAAACAACATATATTTTTATATATGTGTGCTTGACTTTGTTAAATATAAAAACTCACAGGTATCTATTTTCAGGTATGCAATACCCTGTCAACACCGTGCAAAACCAGGTTTTGTGCTGAGATGTCTGGAGTAAGTGGTGCCCCTTGCAATATAGGCAAGGAATAGCCTTGTGTTCCTAATTCGACACAATATAAGGAGCTTTACAACTTTTGAGACATCAGAGAAGAATCCTGCAAAGACACGCATCAGACATGGGCTAAACAGTCAAAAGCATGTATCTTCAGTAACTGGAAAATTTTATATCTTAACTAACTGAATGGAAACCACAAGTGCACATACACTGAGGACTATGTTGGATGGGCCTTATGAGTCCAGAACATTGCAATCATGGATACAAGGAACATTTTCGGAAATATGGGCCAGAAAATAACTACTTACAGCCTCATGAATGAATGCAATGATCCCTATGAAGGCTATTAGATGCTGAAAATATATAAACTGTAAAGTGGAGAGAAATGATATATTGGCTCTTTGCTTCAATGGCTCAGACTTTAATGAGAATTTTAATTAGCTAGCTCAAGTCATGCAGAAGGCTCTTGGAATTGTAATCAAGGCAGGCTCCTGAATTGAGGTCATTTTTGTATGCAACTATTAGACCTTGGAGAGGAAGAAAAGGGAGGTGGGACTCTTTTTTTCAGATATTTATGCTTACTGGGTGATTAAAGTGAATCTTCTCATGGAAGTTCTCCCAGTGACTTACAGAGAAATCAGGGATCAGAACAGCAGAAGAATGAAGTGAAAGACTGGCTGGAGCCGATACTACTTTCTACTACTGCAGTAGCAGTGAGGGAGAAGGGAGAAGGGAGAAGGGAGAAGGGAGAAGGGAGAAGGGAGAAGGGAGAAGGGAGAAGGGAGAAGGGAGAAGGGAGAAGGGAGAAGGGAGAAGGGAGAAGGGAGAAGGGAGAAGGGAGAAGGGAGAAGGGAGAAGGGAGAAGGGAGAAGGGAGAAGGGAGAAGGGAGAAGGGAGAAGGGAGAAGGGAGAAGGGAGAAGGGAGAAGGGAGAAGGGAGAAGGGAGAAGGGAGAAGGGAGAAGGGAGAAGGGAGAAGGGAGAAGGGAGAAGGGAGAAGGGAGAAGGGAGAAGGGAGAAGGGAGAAGGGAGAAGGGAGAAGGGAGAAGGGAGAAGGGAGAAGGGAGAAGGGAGAAGGGAGAAGGGAGAAGGGAGAAGGGAGAAGGGAGAAGGGAGAAGGGAGAAGGGAGAAGGGAGAAGGGAGAAGGGAGAAGGGAGAAGGGAGAAGGGAGAAGGGAGAAGGGAGAAGGGAGAAGGGAGAAGGGAGAAGGGAGAAGGGAGAAGGGAGAAGGGAGAAGGGAGAAGGGAGAAGGGAGAAGGGAGAAGGGAGAAGGGAGAAGGGAGAAGGGAGAAGGGAGAAGGGAGAAGGGAGAAGGGAGAAGGGAGAAGGGAGAAGGGAGAAGGGAGAAGGGAGAAGGGAGAAGGGAGAAGGGAGAAGGGAGAAGGGAGAAGGGAGAAGGGAGAAGGGAGAAGGGAGAAGGGAGAAGGGAGAAGGGAGAAGGGAGAAGGGAGAAGGGAGAAGGGAGAAGGGAGAAGGGAGAAGGGAGAAGGGAGAAGGGAGAAGGGAGAAGGGAGAAGGGAGAAGGGAGAAGGGAGAAGGGAGAAGGGAGAAGGGAGAAGGGAGAAGGGAGAAGGGAGAAGGGAGAAGGGAGAAGGGAGAAGGGAGAAGGGAGAAGGGAGAAGGGAGAAGGGAGAAGGGAGAAGGGAGAAGGGAGAAGGGAGAAGGGAGAAGGGAGAAGGGAGAAGGGAGAAGGGAGAAGGGAGAAGGGAGAAGGGAGAAGGGAGAAGGGAGAAGGGAGAAGGGAGAAGGGAGAAGGGAGAAGGGAGAAGGGAGAAGGGAGAAGGGAGAAGGGAGAAGGGAGAAGGGAGAAGGGAGAAGGGAGAAGGGAGAAGGGAGAAGGGAGAAGGGAGAAGGGAGAAGGGAGAAGGGAGAAGGGAGAAGGGAGAAGGGAGAAGGGAGAAGGGAGAAGGGAGAAGGGAGAAGGGAGAAGGGAGAAGGGAGAAGGGAGAAGGGAGAAGGGAGAAGGGAGAAGGGAGAAGGGAGAAGGGAGAAGGGAGAAGGGAGAAGGGAGAAGGGAGAAGGGAGAAGGGAGAAGGGAGAAGGGAGAAGGGAGAAGGGAGAAGGGAGAAGGGAGAAGGGAGAAGGGAGAAGGGAGAAGGGAGAAGGGAGAAGGGAGAAGGGAGAAGGGAGAAGGGAGAAGGGAGAAGGGAGAAGGGAGAAGGGAGAAGGGAGAAGGGAGAAGGGAGAAGGGAGAAGGGAGAAGGGAGAAGGGAGAAGGGAGAAGGGAGAAGGGAGAAGGGAGAAGGGAGAAGGGAGAAGGGAGAAGGGAGAAGGGAGAAGGGAGAAGGGAGAAGGGAGAAGGGAGAAGGGAGAAGGGAGAAGGGAGAAGGGAGAAGGGAGAAGGGAGAAGGGAGAAGGGAGAAGGGAGAAGGGAGAAGGGAGAAGGGAGAAGGGAGAAGGGAGAAGGGAGAAGGGAGAAGGGAGAAGGGAGAAGGGAGAAGGGAGAAGGGAGAAGGGAGAAGGGAGAAGGGAGAAGGGAGAAGGGAGAAGGGAGAAGGGAGAAGGGAGAAGGGAGAAGGGAGAAGGGAGAAGGGAGAAGGGAGAAGGGAGAAGGGAGAAGGGAGAAGGGAGAAGGGAGAAGGGAGAAGGGAGAAGGGAGAAGGGAGAAGGGAGAAGGGAGAAGGGAGAAGGGAGAAGGGAGAAGGGAGAAGGGAGAAGGGAGAAGGGAGAAGGGAGAAGGGAGAAGGGAGAAGGGAGAAGGGAGAAGGGAGAAGGGAGAAGGGAGAAGGGAGAAGGGAGAAGGGAGAAGGGAGAAGGGAGAAGGGAGAAGGGAGAAGGGAGAAGGGAGAAGGGAGAAGGGAGAAGGGAGAAGGGAGAAGGGAGAAGGGAGAAGGGAGAAGGGAGAAGGGAGAAGGGAGAAGGGAGAAGGGAGAAGGGAGAAGGGAGAAGGGAGAAGGGAGAAGGGAGAAGGGAGAAGGGAGAAGGGAGAAGGGAGAAGGGAGAAGGGAGAAGGGAGAAGGGAGAAGGGAGAAGGGAGAAGGGAGAAGGGAGAAGGGAGAAGGGAGAAGGGAGAAGGGAGAAGGGAGAAGGGAGAAGGGAGAAGGGAGAAGGGAGAAGGGAGAAGGGAGAAGGGAGAAGGGAGAAGGGAGAAGGGAGAAGGGAGAAGGGAGAAGGGAGAAGGGAGAAGGGAGAAGGGAGAAGGGAGAAGGGAGAAGGGAGAAGGGAGAAGGGAGAAGGGAGAAGGGAGAAGGGAGAAGGGAGAAGGGAGAAGGGAGAAGGGAGAAGGGAGAAGGGAGAAGGGAGAAGGGAGAAGGGAGAAGGGAGAAGGGAGAAGGGAGAAGGGAGAAGGGAGAAGGGAGAAGGGAGAAGGGAGAAGGGAGAAGGGAGAAGGGAGAAGGGAGAAGGGAGAAGGGAGAAGGGAGAAGGGAGAAGGGAGAAGGGAGAAGGGAGAAGGGAGAAGGGAGAAGGGAGAAGGGAGAAGGGAGAAGGGAGAAGGGAGAAGGGAGAAGGGAGAAGGGAGAAGGGAGAAGGGAGAAGGGAGAAGGGAGAAGGGAGAAGGGAGAAGGGAGAAGGGAGAAGGGAGAAGGGAGAAGGGAGAAGGGAGAAGGGAGAAGGGAGAAGGGAGAAGGGAGAAGGGAGAAGGGAGAAGGGAGAAGGGAGAAGGGAGAAGGGAGAAGGGAGAAGGGAGAAGGGAGAAGGGAGAAGGGAGAAGGGAGAAGGGAGAAGGGAGAAGGGAGAAGGGAGAAGGGAGAAGGGAGAAGGGAGAAGGGAGAAGGGAGAAGGGAGAAGGGAGAAGGGAGAAGGGAGAAGGGAGAAGGGAGAAGGGAGAAGGGAGAAGGGAGAAGGGAGAAGGGAGAAGGGAGAAGGGAGAAGGGAGAAGGGAGAAGGGAGAAGGGAGAAGGGAGAAGGGAGAAGGGAGAAGGGAGAAGGGAGAAGGGAGAAGGGAGAAGGGAGAAGGGAGAAGGGAGAAGGGAGAAGGGAGAAGGGAGAAGGGAGAAGGGAGAAGGGAGAAGGGAGAAGGGAGAAGGGAGAAGGGAGAAGGGAGAAGGGAGAAGGGAGAAGGGAGAAGGGAGAAGGGAGAAGGGAGAAGGGAGAAGGGAGAAGGGAGAAGGGAGAAGGGAGAAGGGAGAAGGGAGAAGGGAGAAGGGAGAAGGGAGAAGGGAGAAGGGAGAAGGGAGAAGGGAGAAGGGAGAAGGGAGAAGGGAGAAGGGAGAAGGGAGAAGGGAGAAGGGAGAAGGGAGAAGGGAGAAGGGAGAAGGGAGAAGGGAGAAGGGAGAAGGGAGAAGGGAGAAGGGAGAAGGGAGAAGGGAGAAGGGAGAAGGGAGAAGGGAGAAGGGAGAAGGGAGAAGGGAGAAGGGAGAAGGGAGAAGGGAGAAGGGAGAAGGGAGAAGGGAGAAGGGAGAAGGGAGAAGGGAGAAGGGAGAAGGGAGAAGGGAGAAGGGAGAAGGGAGAAGGGAGAAGGGAGAAGGGAGAAGGGAGAAGGGAGAAGGGAGAAGGGAGAAGGGAGAAGGGAGAAGGGAGAAGGGAGAAGGGAGAAGGGAGAAGGGAGAAGGGAGAAGGGAGAAGGGAGAAGGGAGAAGGGAGAAGGGAGAAGGGAGAAGGGAGAAGGGAGAAGGGAGAAGGGAGAAGGGAGAAGGGAGAAGGGAGAAGGGAGAAGGGAGAAGGGAGAAGGGAGAAGGGAGAAGGGAGAAGGGAGAAGGGAGAAGGGAGAAGGGAGAAGGGAGAAGGGAGAAGGGAGAAGGGAGAAGGGAGAAGGGAGAAGGGAGAAGGGAGAAGGGAGAAGGGAGAAGGGAGAAGGGAGAAGGGAGAAGGGAGAAGGGAGAAGGGAGAAGGGAGAAGGGAGAAGGGAGAAGGGAGAAGGGAGAAGGGAGAAGGGAGAAGGGAGAAGGGAGAAGGGAGAAGGGAGAAGGGAGAAGGGAGAAGGGAGAAGGGAGAAGGGAGAAGGGAGAAGGGAGAAGGGAGAAGGGAGAAGGGAGAAGGGAGAAGGGAGAAGGGAGAAGGGAGAAGGGAGAAGGGAGAAGGGAGAAGGGAGAAGGGAGAAGGGAGAAGGGAGAAGGGAGAAGGGAGAAGGGAGAAGGGAGAAGGGAGAAGGGAGAAGGGAGAAGGGAGAAGGGAGAAGGGAGAAGGGAGAAGGGAGAAGGGAGAAGGGAGAAGGGAGAAGGGAGAAGGGAGAAGGGAGAAGGGAGAAGGGAGAAGGGAGAAGGGAGAAGGGAGAAGGGAGAAGGGAGAAGGGAGAAGGGAGAAGGGAGAAGGGAGAAGGGAGAAGGGAGAAGGGAGAAGGGAGAAGGGAGAAGGGAGAAGGGAGAAGGGAGAAGGGAGAAGGGAGAAGGGAGAAGGGAGAAGGGAGAAGGGAGAAGGGAGAAGGGAGAAGGGAGAAGGGAGAAGGGAGAAGGGAGAAGGGAGAAGGGAGAAGGGAGAAGGGAGAAGGGAGAAGGGAGAAGGGAGAAGGGAGAAGGGAGAAGGGAGAAGGGAGAAGGGAGAAGGGAGAAGGGAGAAGGGAGAAGGGAGAAGGGAGAAGGGAGAAGGGAGAAGGGAGAAGGGAGAAGGGAGAAGGGAGAAGGGAGAAGGGAGAAGGGAGAAGGGAGAAGGGAGAAGGGAGAAGGGAGAAGGGAGAAGGGAGAAGGGAGAAGGGAGAAGGGAGAAGGGAGAAGGGAGAAGGGAGAAGGGAGAAGGGAGAAGGGAGAAGGGAGAAGGGAGAAGGGAGAAGGGAGAAGGGAGAAGGGAGAAGGGAGAAGGGAGAAGGGAGAAGGGAGAAGGGAGAAGGGAGAAGGGAGAAGGGAGAAGGGAGAAGGGAGAAGGGAGAAGGGAGAAGGGAGAAGGGAGAAGGGAGAAGGGAGAAGGGAGAAGGGAGAAGGGAGAAGGGAGAAGGGAGAAGGGAGAAGGGAGAAGGGAGAAGGGAGAAGGGAGAAGGGAGAAGGGAGAAGGGAGAAGGGAGAAGGGAGAAGGGAGAAGGGAGAAGGGAGAAGGGAGAAGGGAGAAGGGAGAAGGGAGAAGGGAGAAGGGAGAAGGGAGAAGGGAGAAGGGAGAAGGGAGAAGGGAGAAGGGAGAAGGGAGAAGGGAGAAGGGAGAAGGGAGAAGGGAGAAGGGAGAAGGGAGAAGGGAGAAGGGAGAAGGGAGAAGGGAGAAGGGAGAAGGGAGAAGGGAGAAGGGAGAAGGGAGAAGGGAGAAGGGAGAAGGGAGAAGGGAGAAGGGAGAAGGGAGAAGGGAGAAGGGAGAAGGGAGAAGGGAGAAGGGAGAAGGGAGAAGGGAGAAGGGAGAAGGGAGAAGGGAGAAGGGAGAAGGGAGAAGGGAGAAGGGAGAAGGGAGAAGGGAGAAGGGAGAAGGGAGAAGGGAGAAGGGAGAAGGGAGAAGGGAGAAGGGAGAAGGGAGAAGGGAGAAGGGAGAAGGGAGAAGGGAGAAGGGAGAAGGGAGAAGGGAGAAGGGAGAAGGGAGAAGGGAGAAGGGAGAAGGGAGAAGGGAGAAGGGAGAAGGGAGAAGGGAGAAGGGAGAAGGGAGAAGGGAGAAGGGAGAAGGGAGAAGGGAGAAGGGAGAAGGGAGAAGGGAGAAGGGAGAAGGGAGAAGGGAGAAGGGAGAAGGGAGAAGGGAGAAGGGAGAAGGGAGAAGGGAGAAGGGAGAAGGGAGAAGGGAGAAGGGAGAAGGGAGAAGGGAGAAGGGAGAAGGGAGAAGGGAGAAGGGAGAAGGGAGAAGGGAGAAGGGAGAAGGGAGAAGGGAGAAGGGAGAAGGGAGAAGGGAGAAGGGAGAAGGGAGAAGGGAGAAGGGAGAAGGGAGAAGGGAGAAGGGAGAAGGGAGAAGGGAGAAGGGAGAAGGGAGAAGGGAGAAGGGAGAAGGGAGAAGGGAGAAGGGAGAAGGGAGAAGGGAGAAGGGAGAAGGGAGAAGGGAGAAGGGAGAAGGGAGAAGGGAGAAGGGAGAAGGGAGAAGGGAGAAGGGAGAAGGGAGAAGGGAGAAGGGAGAAGGGAGAAGGGAGAAGGGAGAAGGGAGAAGGGAGAAGGGAGAAGGGAGAAGGGAGAAGGGAGAAGGGAGAAGGGAGAAGGGAGAAGGGAGAAGGGAGAAGGGAGAAGGGAGAAGGGAGAAGGGAGAAGGGAGAAGGGAGAAGGGAGAAGGGAGAAGGGAGAAGGGAGAAGGGAGAAGGGAGAAGGGAGAAGGGAGAAGGGAGAAGGGAGAAGGGAGAAGGGAGAAGGGAGAAGGGAGAAGGGAGAAGGGAGAAGGGAGAAGGGAGAAGGGAGAAGGGAGAAGGGAGAAGGGAGAAGGGAGAAGGGAGAAGGGAGAAGGGAGAAGGGAGAAGGGAGAAGGGAGAAGGGAGAAGGGAGAAGGGAGAAGGGAGAAGGGAGAAGGGAGAAGGGAGAAGGGAGAAGGGAGAAGGGAGAAGGGAGAAGGGAGAAGGGAGAAGGGAGAAGGGAGAAGGGAGAAGGGAGAAGGGAGAAGGGAGAAGGGAGAAGGGAGAAGGGAGAAGGGAGAAGGGAGAAGGGAGAAGGGAGAAGGGAGAAGGGAGAAGGGAGAAGGGAGAAGGGAGAAGGGAGAAGGGAGAAGGGAGAAGGGAGAAGGGAGAAGGGAGAAGGGAGAAGGGAGAAGGGAGAAGGGAGAAGGGAGAAGGGAGAAGGGAGAAGGGAGAAGGGAGAAGGGAGAAGGGAGAAGGGAGAAGGGAGAAGGGAGAAGGGAGAAGGGAGAAGGGAGAAGGGAGAAGGGAGAAGGGAGAAGGGAGAAGGGAGAAGGGAGAAGGGAGAAGGGAGAAGGGAGAAGGGAGAAGGGAGAAGGGAGAAGGGAGAAGGGAGAAGGGAGAAGGGAGAAGGGAGAAGGGAGAAGGGAGAAGGGAGAAGGGAGAAGGGAGAAGGGAGAAGGGAGAAGGGAGAAGGGAGAAGGGAGAAGGGAGAAGGGAGAAGGGAGAAGGGAGAAGGGAGAAGGGAGAAGGGAGAAGGGAGAAGGGAGAAGGGAGAAGGGAGAAGGGAGAAGGGAGAAGGGAGAAGGGAGAAGGGAGAAGGGAGAAGGGAGAAGGGAGAAGGGAGAAGGGAGAAGGGAGAAGGGAGAAGGGAGAAGGGAGAAGGGAGAAGGGAGAAGGGAGAAGGGAGAAGGGAGAAGGGAGAAGGGAGAAGGGAGAAGGGAGAAGGGAGAAGGGAGAAGGGAGAAGGGAGAAGGGAGAAGGGAGAAGGGAGAAGGGAGAAGGGAGAAGGGAGAAGGGAGAAGGGAGAAGGGAGAAGGGAGAAGGGAGAAGGGAGAAGGGAGAAGGGAGAAGGGAGAAGGGAGAAGGGAGAAGGGAGAAGGGAGAAGGGAGAAGGGAGAAGGGAGAAGGGAGAAGGGAGAAGGGAGAAGGGAGAAGGGAGAAGGGAGAAGGGAGAAGGGAGAAGGGAGAAGGGAGAAGGGAGAAGGGAGAAGGGAGAAGGGAGAAGGGAGAAGGGAGAAGGGAGAAGGGAGAAGGGAGAAGGGAGAAGGGAGAAGGGAGAAGGGAGAAGGGAGAAGGGAGAAGGGAGAAGGGAGAAGGGAGAAGGGAGAAGGGAGAAGGGAGAAGGGAGAAGGGAGAAGGGAGAAGGGAGAAGGGAGAAGGGAGAAGGGAGAAGGGAGAAGGGAGAAGGGAGAAGGGAGAAGGGAGAAGGGAGAAGGGAGAAGGGAGAAGGGAGAAGGGAGAAGGGAGAAGGGAGAAGGGAGAAGGGAGAAGGGAGAAGGGAGAAGGGAGAAGGGAGAAGGGAGAAGGGAGAAGGGAGAAGGGAGAAGGGAGAAGGGAGAAGGGAGAAGGGAGAAGGGAGAAGGGAGAAGGGAGAAGGGAGAAGGGAGAAGGGAGAAGGGAGAAGGGAGAAGGGAGAAGGGAGAAGGGAGAAGGGAGAAGGGAGAAGGGAGAAGGGAGAAGGGAGAAGGGAGAAGGGAGAAGGGAGAAGGGAGAAGGGAGAAGGGAGAAGGGAGAAGGGAGAAGGGAGAAGGGAGAAGGGAGAAGGGAGAAGGGAGAAGGGAGAAGGGAGAAGGGAGAAGGGAGAAGGGAGAAGGGAGAAGGGAGAAGGGAGAAGGGAGAAGGGAGAAGGGAGAAGGGAGAAGGGAGAAGGGAGAAGGGAGAAGGGAGAAGGGAGAAGGGAGAAGGGAGAAGGGAGAAGGGAGAAGGGAGAAGGGAGAAGGGAGAAGGGAGAAGGGAGAAGGGAGAAGGGAGAAGGGAGAAGGGAGAAGGGAGAAGGGAGAAGGGAGAAGGGAGAAGGGAGAAGGGAGAAGGGAGAAGGGAGAAGGGAGAAGGGAGAAGGGAGAAGGGAGAAGGGAGAAGGGAGAAGGGAGAAGGGAGAAGGGAGAAGGGAGAAGGGAGAAGGGAGAAGGGAGAAGGGAGAAGGGAGAAGGGAGAAGGGAGAAGGGAGAAGGGAGAAGGGAGAAGGGAGAAGGGAGAAGGGAGAAGGGAGAAGGGAGAAGGGAGAAGGGAGAAGGGAGAAGGGAGAAGGGAGAAGGGAGAAGGGAGAAGGGAGAAGGGAGAAGGGAGAAGGGAGAAGGGAGAAGGGAGAAGGGAGAAGGGAGAAGGGAGAAGGGAGAAGGGAGAAGGGAGAAGGGAGAAGGGAGAAGGGAGAAGGGAGAAGGGAGAAGGGAGAAGGGAGAAGGGAGAAGGGAGAAGGGAGAAGGGAGAAGGGAGAAGGGAGAAGGGAGAAGGGAGAAGGGAGAAGGGAGAAGGGAGAAGGGAGAAGGGAGAAGGGAGAAGGGAGAAGGGAGAAGGGAGAAGGGAGAAGGGAGAAGGGAGAAGGGAGAAGGGAGAAGGGAGAAGGGAGAAGGGAGAAGGGAGAAGGGAGAAGGGAGAAGGGAGAAGGGAGAAGGGAGAAGGGAGAAGGGAGAAGGGAGAAGGGAGAAGGGAGAAGGGAGAAGGGAGAAGGGAGAAGGGAGAAGGGAGAAGGGAGAAGGGAGAAGGGAGAAGGGAGAAGGGAGAAGGGAGAAGGGAGAAGGGAGAAGGGAGAAGGGAGAAGGGAGAAGGGAGAAGGGAGAAGGGAGAAGGGAGAAGGGAGAAGGGAGAAGGGAGAAGGGAGAAGGGAGAAGGGAGAAGGGAGAAGGGAGAAGGGAGAAGGGAGAAGGGAGAAGGGAGAAGGGAGAAGGGAGAAGGGAGAAGGGAGAAGGGAGAAGGGAGAAGGGAGAAGGGAGAAGGGAGAAGGGAGAAGGGAGAAGGGAGAAGGGAGAAGGGAGAAGGGAGAAGGGAGAAGGGAGAAGGGAGAAGGGAGAAGGGAGAAGGGAGAAGGGAGAAGGGAGAAGGGAGAAGGGAGAAGGGAGAAGGGAGAAGGGAGAAGGGAGAAGGGAGAAGGGAGAAGGGAGAAGGGAGAAGGGAGAAGGGAGAAGGGAGAAGGGAGAAGGGAGAAGGGAGAAGGGAGAAGGGAGAAGGGAGAAGGGAGAAGGGAGAAGGGAGAAGGGAGAAGGGAGAAGGGAGAAGGGAGAAGGGAGAAGGGAGAAGGGAGAAGGGAGAAGGGAGAAGGGAGAAGGGAGAAGGGAGAAGGGAGAAGGGAGAAGGGAGAAGGGAGAAGGGAGAAGGGAGAAGGGAGAAGGGAGAAGGGAGAAGGGAGAAGGGAGAAGGGAGAAGGGAGAAGGGAGAAGGGAGAAGGGAGAAGGGAGAAGGGAGAAGGGAGAAGGGAGAAGGGAGAAGGGAGAAGGGAGAAGGGAGAAGGGAGAAGGGAGAAGGGAGAAGGGAGAAGGGAGAAGGGAGAAGGGAGAAGGGAGAAGGGAGAAGGGAGAAGGGAGAAGGGAGAAGGGAGAAGGGAGAAGGGAGAAGGGAGAAGGGAGAAGGGAGAAGGGAGAAGGGAGAAGGGAGAAGGGAGAAGGGAGAAGGGAGAAGGGAGAAGGGAGAAGGGAGAAGGGAGAAGGGAGAAGGGAGAAGGGAGAAGGGAGAAGGGAGAAGGGAGAAGGGAGAAGGGAGAAGGGAGAAGGGAGAAGGGAGAAGGGAGAAGGGAGAAGGGAGAAGGGAGAAGGGAGAAGGGAGAAGGGAGAAGNAATGGCCAACGGAATGTCCCATACCATAGACATCATCCTCTGTATATAAATGGGGGTTGGCCAGGGAGTGGGAATCCAAGATCACTGCTTGGGACAATGCCAATTCACCAGCCAGTGAGAGTGACTTGTGTCATTATTATTGTTGAATTACTATTATTATTTTCCTTTTCTGCTATTGTTTCTATTGAAATATCTTTATCTCAACCCACAAGATTTTTTTCCCCTTTCCCTTTCCCCTCTTTTTCTCCCTCTTCTCCCTGCCCTACTGGGGTACAGGGGAGAACTGCACAAACAGCTGTGTGCTTCTGGCTGCCAGCTTGGGTTAAACCATGACAGAAGGGAAAAAGAATCTATGATTTTGTTACCCTAACTACGCATTGATTGCTTGGGGATCGGCAGTGGGGAAGATTATGAAGTTTGAAAATCTGAAAATCTGAAACACAATGTTTCACAAAGCCCAGCATATTTGTAAATTCACAATAATAGATCAAAAGGGGATTTCCACTTGTTATTATCAGGCCCTTATAAAATTTAATGTAGCTTTTGTTTTGCTACTTGACAAATAAATTCACCAGGATGCTCTGTGGTGTGTTTCAAGATCTAGCTCTTCTAGAATTGCAGACTAATAACACCCTTAGTTACAACAGACATATTCTAAATTTAATGAGGTAAACAGTATATCATCTTTTGAAAGATTAAAAGACCTTTCGTTAAAAGACAGCAAAGCACTAGTTTTAGGTGTCCCAACTTAATCTTCAAATCCTGTGTTTTTTATCAGTACAGTGCAGCAACAAATAAAATCAATTTCTCCTCTCATCAATGTCCTAAGACTGCATTTTCTTGTAATTAATATTTTATAAATCGCAAAAATACATTTTTAAAGCAATTTGATATAGGTCCTCTTCTGGGAATCTGTGAAACAGATTTTCAAGAATATTTTTCTTTCCTGAAGAAATAAACTTTATCTTAGAAAGAGATGTCTTTCTCTGTTTTCAGGACTGTACTTTGATGTTGTCATATGTCTTGTCATGTCAGCTCGGTCATATTCCACTGACTTGCATTTTATAATGTAAAATGAATCTATACTTCCTTTTAGGTTACAAAAGGAAGATAATACAATACAGTTGCAATGCTATTGCCTGCAATGAGAGAGCATTTGCAACCCCAGAGATAACATTACCTGCTAGGGGCATGTAACCTCCCCTCATTTCTGTACTGATAACACAGGACTTCTATTAGCCCTTTTATCTGCTTCATATGGAATTTGCAGTGACAGCTTCCTAAATTCCATGGGAACTAATGGCAAAAGCTCATTTATAACCACTGACAATCTGGACAACTGCCTCAAAACCAAAAAGGGAGAAAGGTTATTGGTAAGATCATGGAAGGGACAAATGGGACACCAGGGATTAATGAAAAGAAGTGTCATTACCTGCTCAGTAACTTAGATGGGTATACACTATTCCAAGAAGTAAAGGATAACAAACACAGCTAGAATATTAATATAAGAAGGAACTGCATGTTCAGGAACAGGTAAGGGATGTAATTCAACAAGAACAGATAAATACTGTATTTTAAAGGAATGATCAAGTGCACAGATATTATATGAGACTGTCTAAATTGGCAGCAGTATAGAAAAGCAATGGAGAAAAAGATCTGGATGTTAGTGTGTATCTCATGATAAATATACTTCAACAGTGTCGTGACGGTGAGGAAAAAAAGAGTAACACAAAAGGAAGCCCTGAAAAGAGTACTGCCTCTGAGATACATGAAACCATTATTTCGATTTCTACAGCACAGCACTCAGATGTGGTGCAGTACCCAATCTGGCATTTCAAAGAAGATGGGTACCAATTAGAAAGGTTCCAGACCAAAATGACGAACAGGATCTGGGAGTAGAAAATTCAAAGGAAAGGGGATTATTTAGTTTAGCAGGCAGGAAAACAATGACACGTGGCAGCCATCTTCAAACACAGAAGGACAGCTAAAAGGAGCTTCCTCACATCCATTAGAAAGCGTTAAAGGGGAGTAACAGATTAGTGATACAAAGGCTGATTCAGGTTTAGATGAAAAGCAAAAAATAAGACTATTTAAGCTCTGCAATAGAACACTTGGGGAAGCTGTGAAATCACAGGAACTGCACAGGTATAACTGATTCTGCTATACCTGCTCAAAGACCTTTCCTGCCATGTTTCTATGATTTCTGTGATTCTGTGCTGTCTGTAGCTCCCTCAGGGATGGGAATGAAATGTGACATATCTCTGTTCTTACATGTAACAGCAGGCAAAAATTACTAGTAATATGTGTATAAGGGTAAAAGAAAGCAACACAAAAAATACAGTAATTGATACAATCAGTCTCTCCAAACATTGGAATATACATCCATGTTTTTCTCCCCATCAGTACCTCTAGCATTTACAGATTATATGATAATTTAACATAAATCTCAATCTCTTGATTGAATATCAGTGCAATCCTGTATCCTCCTTGAGCAGACAATATATAAAGGAAGACAGATCATCCTTTTAAATTGAATTTAAACTGTGTTTTATGTTAATCAGATTAACGAAAAGAAGTGTTTCAATTCACTTATGTTTCCTATCCATAACAAAATAAACCTCAAAAATGTAAGATACTCCAAATAGTCTCCATGAGCCCTTTCAATTTCTAGTAGAATTGAAAGGACCCACCATGGGAGAAATAAAAGGAATACCTGTGATACAGTTACAGATTTTAATGCTATAATAAAATATTGCAACCACTTCACCTTATCTAACACAAATGAAATTTCCACCTACTGTAATACTAGAGGTACCAGAAACCTTTGCACTGTCTCCCACTGATTTACTTTTCCATCAATGAGAAAAACTCCATCTTGGTTTCAGTTAGACATTTTTAATTTTAGTCATGCCTTTCGCAGTGATTGTTTCCAGACCACAATTCTGCAACATTAGTAGGTAGGTAAGTAGATTTGGGCACTCAAGAATCAGAGAGGCAAAAGAATTGTAATAATCACTTACAGCCATATCCCTTCCCTTTTTTCCCCTAAATGAGACCAACATTTATCACATATATGACACGTATCTAAAGGCATGACACAAAGACTCTAGTTTGTCAAACTACAAATGAGAAATTAACTTATTCTGTTATAAAGATTTTAAAATACAAAAATAACCACAGAAAAATCATAACTTTTACTGTCACCCCGACATTTGGCCTCAGAAAAAAGGAATCTACAAACTTTATTTTTTAGTTTAAATTAAGGTTGTGTGCTTTAAAGGTTTTTTGTTCCAGGAATTTAAAAAGAATGGTTCTTCCATTCCTCGCTGAAACTTCTTATCCATCTCATTATATATCAAAAATATGCTTCATACTCAAATTATAGCACAAATAAAAGTTATGCCTAGAATATTTGCCATTTTTCTTTTTCTCTTAATACATTTTAGAGTTATTTAAGTATACTCATTCTTAATAACATTTTTGATTGTATTACTTAAAAGAAAATTATTTAGCTTTAAAATGGTGTTATTCTTTTTAACATCTTGCAAGCGCTAACTGATCCTCATAATGGTCACAGAAGATAAGAAGGTACTATTATCCTAGTTTTATCCAGAGGTAAAACTTAGGTAAAGTTGTTTAAACACTTGCCCAGTGTCACATCTTGTGCCACTCAGGCCTGAAATCAGAGCATGATTCAGTACCTCTGGCATACCATTTGATTTTAAAAGTCTTTGCAGGATTTAGGCATCTGTCTCAAAGTAACTGTCTCACCATTTTTTTAGGAGATCATGTTATATCAGAAAGCGCTAGACCTGTGCTCCCTGGAAGCCTACATATGACTACATATTTGCCTTTAAAACATTTCATAACAGAGAAAAAGACAAAAAACTCAGTAGATACTTAATAAATCATCACATCCAAAACCATTACCTAACAAACTGTCAGGTGCAGATTTACAGTGACACAAGAAAAATTAAAGTTGTCTTGAACATTTTTGACAGTGCAGCATCTTTGCTCAACGAATCCTATGATAGACAATGTTGAAAGTACCCCAGAGAAATATAAAATTGTGTTGGCACAGCTGATTTTGAAGGGCTTTCTCTGCCTCTTGTCTTTCTGTTCCCATTCCCTCACTTCCTGTACATCTGTCATGGCCAAAATAAATGTAAGGCATACCTTAATTGTACTAGTGTGTGCACCAGGATATTCTTTTTCCTCCAGTGTTGACCAGCGTTGTATAAATTTTGACACCAGAGGATCATCATAGTCAACTATCTGAAATCCCGAGACGTTAGCTCCTCCAAACTGAATTTTTGACAAATCTCCATCAGTAAATCCCTGGGCACAGAAAACATTATGTCTGTTATTCCAACAGTTTTGGCAGATATCTCAATGGTATATAAAAATAGTTACCATACGACTTCTGCGGCAGAATTGTAAACCAACTCAAACAGGATCCAAGCTTAAATCCTGGGCTGCCAGGATTAAGTCATCAGCTCCACTGGCAAGCAACGCCTCTTGATGCTCACTAGACATACATCTTTAGAGACTGGATCTGTCCTTGCCAGGCCTACTTTCCTGAACATTCCTGTTAATTTCAATGGGACTGCTCAAATGAGAAAAGGAACACTGACATGAAAACAGTTAGGTGAGCAAGTTTTAGCCTGGAATACTTATAGCCACAGTTGTGTCCTCTTTTTGCCAGAAACACAAAAGCATGTAAAAGGACTTACCATCTCCCCTGTCTCGTCCCTTCAGTACAAAGAACTACTTCTCATTGTTAGAAAGAGTACATATGGTTTGTTTTCCATGTTCTGTGTTTTAACTTGCCCCAAATAACCATACAAATGAATTTACATGATTTACATTACCCATACATTTACATGATTTCAGATATTTCAGTTTAAATGAATGCACTGAGTGAATATAAAATGTAGCAGCAACTTCAGACCATGCTGTCAGAAGTTGCTACAATTGCCATACTAGGTGCTCTTTAATTACTGCATATTAATGATACTCATCAATGATGATGTGTTTCTGCATGCTAATGCACACTTCTACACGGATCATGAAACTTTAGTCAGTATTATTATGAGCTTGACTTTTGAACAGAAACATTCATTGTATACTTTTCTCCATCTATCAGCATGTTTTAGTCTTAAAACAGATCAATTTCTTGACTGACTGATCAGACCGGAGGATAACATTATTACAGTCAAGAAAAGAAGAAAGAAGGTGGATTAAGTGAAGATGATGGGATATGATCAAGTACTAGATAAGTTTTCTTTCTGACAGGGAAAAACACACTTTTAAAATCATTACCATATATATTTTATATTATGTTATACAAAAGAACTATAATATTTGCATTTAAACTGTATAAACCTGTAGGAAGAAAATATGATATTAAACAGCTTTAAAATACAAGATTCAGTAAGTTTTAGATCTAATGGGCTTACTGTTACAAACGTAAAGTAATGGCTAAAATAGCAATCAGTTAACATAATGAAATACACTAGGCAATTTTTCTAAAATGTTTACTTCCCTTAAGACTCAAAATACTATTTGCAACATTTGCAATGCAAAATACGAATGTCTAGCAGTCAGGGAAATTTTCAAATGTTTTAAGACTTTTATGCTTGCTTTGTGAATATCAGTACCTTACCTTCTTTATCCTATAAATTAGTTAGTAAATATAAAAATGAAATCCCACTGTTCTGCTTTTAAAGAGGCCTTTAGAGTATAAGGCTTCTTCACACGTGGCTAGCGATATACGTGATACTTCACAATACTGCCCACCTGGAGGGGAGAAGTCTTTTGATCAAAGGTTGGGCAGAGACAGGGGGTTATGTCTGAAGTGTGACAGACACACTATGGTAATTCTGTTTCCTCAGGCCCCTCAAAGGTCTATGGAAGAGTCTTTGGGCTTTGCTGAAATTTATATCAAATGCTATCACAGTCCAAGAATAAATGCTGGAAAAAATGACTTAGAGGCACTCACAACATGCAACCCCCAAAACTCTTTTCTGGAACAGAGTAACTGAGAATCAAGCCTGCAGAATTTGCTTTGTCTGCTACAAAAAGCCATTGGATTAGATTCCCTGGCTGCAGTAAGCAAGTGTTGTTGACTTTAATGTCAGTAAAATGGTGCTTCATCTTTAGACACAATTTTAAAGAAAAAATACTTTGACAGAATTAATGAGTTTCCTGAACTTTTCCCCTTAGGAACACTATTAGCTATACTGCCTGATCACCTGTGTTCAAGAGCAGATTCATTGAAACTGATTACCAAGCCAATCTGAGGAATGAAGATGGGTAAAGCTGAGACTCACTAGTCTAGCGGAATGAAAACTGAGAACTGTAATTTTAAACTACTTTAGAAGTGAGAGAAGAAACATCAGTTTGCTGAATGAACATATCTGCCTATAACACAGAAAGTTATTTTTCTGATTTCTGTGCCCTACTTCTGTAAAGTATGTAGAAAAAGGGATGAAGTCCTACTGAAGGTAGTGAGCAATCCTCACTCCCATTGATGGGAATATCACAGGAGGCATCTAAGACCTGAAAAGACTCATCCAATAAAACAAATACCATTTCAGCACATGCATTCATTTAGCAAGAATGAAGTCATTTAGCTTTTTTTTACTTTTTAAAATGCATTTAAAACAAAATACTAGTTGATGTGCTTCCACAAACAGCAAAATAAGTAATACAGGTATTTTAAATATTAAAAATGCTTACCAGATTCGCAATGATATAATGGTATCCTTTAACATGTTTACCAATTGTGATAACCTGTAAAAAAAAAGAAATACCCCCGTAATGGAGACTGTTCGCCTGAGACTTAAAAAATACAAAATGCAGTATGATGTTAAAACTAGTTATGTGCTTTATGGATGCAATACTGAGTTTGTTCAGTGCTTTACCCTTCATTTTACCTAATGCACCATTGAACATACTCTCTGCTGGTGGAAATTAGTCATTTTGAAGTCCAAGTCCCAAGATCTGCAAACAGAGGAGTTGAATGCTAATTACTATGCTGTGTATTAAAGGCACAACCTGGACAGGAGAGAGTGGGCATCATGCAGTAGAAGCACTGTGTCTCAGAGAGTCCTGCTTACATTCTGCTCCCTTTGTAGTAGAATTGTAATGTTCCTTGAACTAGAAAAAGTTTAGAAGCCCACTGACATTAATGAAAGCATCTACATTATGAGGAAGTCTTTCAAAATTCAAATTGTTGCTTAATGCCCTAAGGCTTCCTCCTAATCTTCCTCAAAGACAGCTGGTGGTTTCCCAGTCTCCACTGGCAGGCATGTAGTATGGATTCTTCTCCCAAATAAGCCTAATTAAGGCTATGTCTGCATGGGGAAGTTTGAATTTTGAAGTAAAAACACTTCTACAGAAAAAGGATGTGGGAGGTAAGAGGACTCTAGAGGTTTCTTCCATCTCTGGAACAATGAAATGAACTTAAATCAAGAGAGGATGATTCATTTATTTCCTCATTTAACAAGTAACTAAAATATTCAGAATAGGTATCCTGTAACTTAGAAACATAGAATCATCTAGGTTGGAAGGGACCTTTAAGATCATCTAGTCCATCAACCTAACTCTGATAAAAATAAAATAAAAAACAACAAAAGAAAACCATACAAAAGCAACCCCCACATTACTAAACTATGTCTCTAAGCACCATGTCAACCCGTCTTTTGAAAACCTCCAGGGATGGTGCCTCAATCACTTCCCTGGGCAGCCCATTCCAATGCTTAATAATCCTTTCAGTGTAAAAATTCTTCCTAATATCCAATCTGAACCTCCCCTGGCGCAACTTGAGGCTGTTTCCTCTAGTCTTGTTGCCTGTGACTTGGGAGAAGAGACCAAGTGACCCCCGCCTCGCTACACCCTCCTTTCAGGCAGTTGTAGAGAGCGGTAAGGTCTCCCCTCAGCCTCCTCTTCTCCAGGCTGAACAACCCCAGCTCCCTCAGTCTTGAGCTCAACTATCAGGCTAGTAGTGAACAACGTTCCACATATTATATTTCTGTAACTGAAGCAAGTATAACTGAAGGCAGCGTTTAACACTAAGTTTCATGTTACTAAAGTCTGAAACCGAGAGGGATCACATTACATAGGCCATAGAAGTTATTCAATTATTCCTCTTTTGAGTTCAATATATACATGATCTATGAAATGAATTATTCTAAAAGAGTTACTTGGTTCAGACTACTTAAAAGTCATTACTTATTGCAAGGTTTAAGAACTACGTTCAGACGTATTCCTTATGCAGCTGCTGCTTCCAAAGAAGTTTCAGGTAGATCAAACATATTAGCTCTTCTGCATAAATTGTTTCTTTGTCATTGGTATCTGAGAAAACGGCCAGTAGCTGCAAGTCTTTGGATCGATGATTAGTAACTCTGCTCTGCTTCTGGGTACTATTTCATCAATCTAGCTTTCTAAATCATTGCCCTTTGCCACTCATTCATATGAACACTAAGGATACTACCAGTTAAAACTCTGAGAGGTGGCTCCAAAAGCCATGATGAAAGAGCTTGGACACAAAAGGTATGCACCAGTGTCTCTAGTTTAGACCAGCATCTCAAGCAGGGACAGAGAAGAAGTGGCAGTAGTTGCACAGCTGCCCAAAGGGTGTTATCAGGGGAGAATGAGATTCTGCAAAGGAAGCTGGCTGAGAAGAGATAGAGGCTACATAATGAAGAGCATGGTAACACTGACCTGCCAAATCAGAAAAAAGGAATATAAACTAGTTGAGGAGAGCTGGGGAACTGAAATATTTTTCAACTTCAACTTACATAAATCATTGAAATCTGGAAGAGAAGTTATAACATGAGTCAAAAACCAAGAAGGATGAAGCAACTTTGCAAAGACATTATGTGTCTATACAAAGATCCAAGGACTACAGACTGTAATTGGTGAACCTGAGGTTGCCACCACAGCTTAATATGTTATTGGGATAAATCAAAGCACTACAATAGAATATAAAGAAAGTAAAGAAGTTGCTGCTCTTTCTATCAAGAATCCAAATAATACATCAGTATCTGGTCAACAGAAAACTTGTTACATGGCTCTCAGTAAAAAAAAAACACAAGAAAAGAAAGGGGTTACTGATACACAGGGCCCTTCATGAAATTAAGGAAATTGCTGAGTGGGTTTTTTTTTCTGGGCAGGAATTAAAAGGATTTTTTAAAGAATAAATCTGATCGCAAAGCAAGACTTGAAGTACCTATTTTGCCTTTAGAAAAGAAAATCAGAACACCACACTCAAAGGATACTCACAGGCCAAGAAATCCATTGCTCAGAACAGACCTTCATTTTAAGAAATGGAGACAATTAATAAAGAAACACTTAATTTAGACTTTATTTTAGGCTACTTAAAAAAGTAAATCCACTTTAAATTTCTCATGTAAGGAAGGGAAGGTACAGAAATAGAGTGTAAAAATAATGGACATAGAAACCAGACTAAACTCCAGAAACTGCTAGGGTATCTTGCAAAGAGAATTTCAAGGCTAAACCCATATGAGACAGCTGACACCAGCTGAAGAGACCATGTTCTAGGGCGTAGTAGTAAACTATTTTGAGGAGAATAACTAATTGGAATTATATTAACAATTATATTAACCAACCTATGTGGCTGATCCAGTTATCTAGAATTCTTCAGTGACTTACAAATCAAAACAGCAGAAACAAAAGTTTATCCATCTGTATGCTTAATGAGTAGCACAAGTCTGTGGGGATAAGCTGAGATAATCTAAGACTCAAAAGAAGGCAGAATCTATCAAAGTTCAATTAGGGTAAGAAAATTATCCTAGAGATGCAATCAAAAGAAGAAGCAGCCAAAGAAAAAAAAATAGGTCTGTTACTAAACAAACAGATAGTAAAAATGAATGGTAACTAAATGGCAAAGAGGGGTTTGTCTTTAAAAAGTGGTAAAAGGAGAAACTGAAGAAACTTGCAATCAGTCAAACTTTCCTAACAGGGAAAAGATTATAATGAATATTACATACTTAATTTTAAGAGCATCTATAGGATAATAAGATGATAAACAGTCAATATGGTCTTGTCAAGATCAAAATATGTCAAAACAATTTATTTCCTTTCTCTGACAGCTAGCCTAAGAGATAATAAGGCAACAGCAGATATGACATATCCTGAGTCTAAAAAGGCTTTTGTCCTGTATTACATCATTACAAGCTCTTAAGGGAACACAGACAAGATGCTGTGAGGTAAGCGAACAACCATTTGAAAAATCACACAGAACCAGCTGAAGAGGACCTATAAGCACTATTTCTCTCAAGCACTGCTCTACTCATTAAGTTTCTTGACATGAATAATACATCAGAAAATATGATTTTAAAAACTGCAGACGATAGGAGGGCTGCAAATGCTCTGAAGAACAGGATTAAACTCAAATTGAAACAGTTTGTGGATATGAATTCCAAATAAAACAGAAAAATACAGTGCACTCCATTTAGGACAATGCTCACTGCCTGAGCCTCTCTAAAATGTAACAACCTTCATAATAAACACCAAAATAACAAGCCTTTCAAAAAAGTTAAAAACCAATATATCTAAACTCTGATGATATATCCCTACAGATGCTGCACAGTCTCACATGGTGAAGCTCAAGCCAGCAGGGAGCTATTCTTACAATTTTCCATTGTGCTCCGCATGCATGAAAAGAGGAAGATACAGAGACAGTAAGACCTTCCTACACACTAGGATTGAAGAGGTGGAATTGAAGGTAATGCAATAATTTGAATCGGAGCACTGAGATGCTGTTGTGAAAAAAAAGTTAAAAAACATATCATAATTTTGGGAAATAATGTATGTGTGAGTGGAGAGAAGACATTAATTTTCTGTTTTGTTTAAAGCTCAGGAAGCCTTAGCTGTAGGAAACCGCATCCAATTTTGGTTAACATAATTTAAGAAGAAAACAAATTGAAGAGAGACCCAAGGACAGTAGGAATGACTAAGAGTTTAGAAATATGAACTACGAAGGGAGTTAAATGGAAAAAGAGAAGCTGTTGATACAGCCTTCCCAAGATGTAAAAGTTCTTGGAAAAAGCATTAGAAGTAGAAAATACGTTCTAGGTGTAAGGAGAATTAATCCCTAGACATAATGTAACTAGTTATAATGCACCATATATAGTAATGTATCAACTACCTATAATATAGTATACTGCTTAGGTTGTAAAATAGCCTTAATGAGATTTATTTTTTTTTAAATTAAATAATCAGGATATAAAACCATACGGAATCATCCAGATAGAATTATCTTGCTTTTGAGCAAAGGGAGGGATTATAGGATTTGTATGTTCACTTTCTGACTGATATATACATGGTCCTCAATACAAACCTGTCACTTCCAAATGATGCATAATAATCACAAAAACAGGATCAAGAGAAATGAACTCATTACATTTACTTATAGAATATAGCTAACTGCTGTCACTGAAGAACGGAGAATAGCAAACCTGATCAACAATGTCGTTGACTTTATCGCGCTCACAGTCCAAAATCACTCGCCTTTCCTTTTTTACCTCTAGATCTTGAAACAGTGATCGGTAAGTTTCATCTTTTCTGTCATTGTTAATATTTCCTACATTGATAGCAGTCACTTGCCATTTCTTTTCAGCAGCAGAATCCAGCACAGCTTGCAATGTTGATAAGCCTAGTGAAGCACAGGAGAAAACAGAAGATATGACTGATAAAGCTTCAGGAATAACAAGCTTCTAGAATGTGATTTATGAGATTATTTATTTAAGATTCCCCTGTAAGTTGTTTGACCTGTCACACATTGTTAGGACTCAGAAATGAAGATATGTGTGGCCCAAATCAGTTCTTACTGCATGAAATGTCTAGCTGCATCACTGCAAGGAATCAGAGTACAGCCTTGTAAGCAGGACCTTTTGGTTTTGCTTCAACCTTCTTGACAATGGGATTTTGCCAGTACCACTGATTTACTGCTGGAATTCCACATGCTGGGAAAGAGGTCTTCAAGGAGAAAAGTGATCCAATTATGGCAAGAGGATCAGCTGCTTATTACGAAATGCTATTGAACCAATTTTCTTTTCAGTGCTTGAGCAGTGCTGTATTTAAACCCAGACCTCACTGAGGTCTATGGCAAAATTCCCATGTTCTGCAGTGGTGCTAATGGAGTTATTATTTCTGTTGCCTACAGTTACATCCCTGATTCTGAAAGAAGATGTGGCGAGATATATTTTTCCATATAGATAATTAGGCTCAATGTTAACATCTACAAGCAGTCTCCAGAGTTTCCTTCCATTTTATCCTTTTGGCATATTCTTGCCAGGAAGCTATAATGTCTGTACAGCTGACGTTGCCTACAATATATTGTAAAATCATGAAGATTTTACTTGACTGGTTTTCCTTTTCAAGGATTAAATAACAGAGTATGGAAACATCAAAATTACTCCTGGAAATGAATTTTTGCTTTACAACAGATACCATTTTAACAATTTCCAGCAGCACAGAAATTAGACTTTTTGTGTTTAAATTCCTGCCAGAGAATTCTACATAATTCTAGAGAGCAATTTTGAGGACAGCAGACAGTATTATAGAAAAAAAGAAAATCAGACTTTCTCACAAGCCAACTGACAGTTTTGCATATTCATCTCCCCTTAAACCACAGAACACCAGGAGTGATTTTTTTTGAGACAAATTTCTGTCTTGGCATGTAAAGGAAGTTTCAGGTATAACTCTCATGAGAAATAGTACTGGTTATGCCTATAAATGTAGAAAGAAAGCACTAAGAATAATTTGTCTGATAGCCTGTAAATACATCATTAAGTTAAGATTGGTCAGTCTTCAGCAATTCGGCTTAATCAGTGAAAATGGTAAAGACATACAAGCCTGGTCATCAGCAAGGTAGAAAACAGCAGGCTTCCAAAAGCATAAATTCAGTTATAATCTCAAATAGTTCTGTTTTTCTATGTCATCTTTAAAGAAGACTGATATGAAATTGTGTATGTCATATAATGAATATTTATTTTAAAATAATAGAAAACTACAGTCCAACGGTACACATAACATGTTAAAGATAAACGTGGAAAACTCATGCTTAAAGGAAATGATAATTAACGTAAGCACACTAAAAGACGTAGAAAATATCTTAAAACAATAAAAAGCATTAAAATAAGCCTATACCTCAAAATAATGTTTTAAAAGGTAACTTAAAATAATAATAAAAAAAAACAAAACACAAACCAAGCCACAAAAAAACCCCAGGTCCTCCATCTGTCTATGTTTCCTCTGAGTTAAACTGAATCTCAGTTAGGCTTAAATCAATAAGGGCTATTAATGATAATACTATCCATTACAAACGGTTTCCATATTTTACTCCTCTGATCTTCCATTTTTCCTAGGGACTCCCTTTCCTTGAGGTGCTCTCTGCAGAGATGTCAAACAGCTGCCTGGATTTCTTACTTTTTATAGGTGGCATATTTCTCATCCTCATACAGTTTATTTTATTCTGAGAGCAATAATACATTGCAAAAGAATAGAAAACAAAGCAACAAAGGCATTCACAGCAATACTTCTGTGGACATGGAAAAACCTGGAGAGTGGTATGAAAGTGGAACTCTGCTGAGGAGAAAACTCCCACAACTTCAGTTGCTTTTTATAAACTGCAGGAATACTTCTGTTTGGGAACCTCATGAGCCTGAACATCTTTTAGTTATAATGAGACAAACTCTTAATTCAGTGAACTCTGAAAAGGATGACTGAACAGAGGCTGAGTAAATTAGCAATTCTGTTACAGATAGAATCCTCCAATAATGTCACTACTTTTTCCAAAACCCACTGTTTAGTACTGACAACGTAAAGGAGGAAAGGAGGGTAAAGGACACTAATCCACAGTATATGAGAGCAACGCCATATTAAGCCAGTAATAGCCTGGACATGCAGACTATTACTGAGGCCTGAATAGCCTCACTTCTTATAGACAAGAAGGTGATATGAAATTGCCCTGAACTTCAACCGGTCAGCCCCACACTGCATAGGAACTGTAGAAGTAGCAATAAATTATTCCTTTGGAATAAGTCATCAAATTAATTACCAATTAGCTTTCACAGCTTCCATGAAGAGTAAGTCTCTCTGGCTTTTTTATCTCACTCCTGAAGGTGGAAACATTTTAAATTACATATAATCCCTTAAATATACATCACTGTCATTACATTAACACTTATGCAAAAGTGTTTAGGGGAATCGTGGAGCTGGCGTGTTCAGGGTTTGATGTCAGTGATGCTGACTGCATACTGCTGGACTCTGCAGGTTAACCTTGTGCAATCAGTGGGAGCACTGAGGAGCAACGATTTACTCAACATAAAGGTAGGAGCTTCATGCCTTGGAGCTTGTTATCACTGGGGTGCCTTGCTACAATTAACACAAATAAGAAAAAAAGGTATAACTAAAGGGTGACTACAAAAACAATTTCACGCTGTTATTCCTGGCCAGATTCAGCCAGCACAGCTCACAAGAAGAACTATGGGTTTTTTCAGTATTTTCTAAATATAAATCACACACAGGCCACATAATGAAAACTGCTGGATGACTGACAGAGTATGGGCTAAGCAAGTAGTTTTGCATCTCTCGTTTCTAAAAAGGCAGTGAATGTTTCTGATTCTAATGTGAATTTGAAAAGGATCTGCCAGGGAAATGGACTTAGGGTTCACTGTCCACATGACGTTACTGTTGGAAGCTACATACCAGTATTAGATTTTGTAACTTTAGTGCTTACAACAGCGATAAAGAACTGTCTTGAGGAGGTCCCTCCACCTTCCAAACAATATAATGTATAAAATGGCATCAGAATTAAAGAATCTAATGTTACCCCACTGTTCAACAAACCTTGGCGTGGTATAATTATCCTTTAAATCTAGCGGCATCATACCATTTAATGTGCACTTAATATTCAACTCTGACCAACAAACATGCAGGTGAGCCACAATATAGCCTTTTCCAAGTGAACAGGAGAAGCTAAGAGTAGAAAAAAGTTAACCAAGGACTAGAATGGCAATAATGGAATCCAAAAAAGGCAGTCAAAAAACCCCCACTTCTATATAATGTTGCTTCTTCTCAGAAAAATAATTGATATCCCAGGACTTGCAAGTTATTTTCCCATTTCATACACTGCCATATTATTATTACTACAGCCATAAAAGGACATAGGACTTGAGAAGGCTGTACCATGAAGTAAATTGCTCACAAGCAGTGGATTTGTGTTTATCAACAAAAACAACAACAAAAATCTAAGCTCAACAGAGGAGAGGAACTTAAGTATTTATCAAAAGCAGTCTCCAAAGAAGCAGGGACCGCATCCAAGATTGCTTGGTGCCCAGCTATTGATTTTCCATGTGTGGAGTGAATCTGTGGTAGCAGACTGCCCTTCAAGCTCCAATGTTTTGTTTTTTTCTCCTTCGATGATTCTTTAAAAAAAGAGAAAAAAAACTTTCCATAGGAAATGGTTTACAACATGATATTAAACTCATATTGCTTATCAGCATGTTAGCAATTCTTTTAAGACATACTGTAAGAATTTTCTTCTCATTTAAGTAATTTTGTTTCTGTCCCAAAAGCTCATTTCTAAATTTAAGCTTACACTTACACTTGCTGCAGGTAAATATTCCTTTCCTCATTTACTTTTCTAATACCAGTTCAGCATTTCAGTGAGATACGGCTACCAAACAGCATGCAGATAAAAAGTACCACATCCTACCTCTGTCGCTGTCATACAAGTATGCAAACTTGGTCCACTGATAGTATTCAATCAAGCTAAGAAGAGCTCCCTTGAGATCAGGTCTCATCTGAATCACGAAGGGATGTGTTCCATCTGTTGGGAAGCTGGGAGTTATGAAGGAGACATGAAGAGTCCCACAGAAAGATGTTATGGTATTTACAGACTTCTTGTCATAGAATCCAAAAATAGCAAAGACTCCTCTTGAAAACTGGGAGCAGACTAGGAGGGAGAAAGAAAAAAAACTATTAGGTGGGAGCATTTTTTAAAAAAAATTATTGCAAACTCTATCATGTGTATATTTATGAGAAATAATTTAAATGTTTGGTCACATAAATGCCAGGAGAAAACAGTAATACTCTGTTATGGAGATTACGTGTTAGTATTATTATCACTAATATAAAGCTTCCACTAGAAAAAAAACAAAAAAAAAAACCAAAAAAAACCCCTAAAAAATCAGAGACGTGGTTCACATTCCTAGACAAGTAATTTAGAAATAAAACTCATCACCTTATTCTCAAATTCAATTTATACTGTAAAGCATAATGATGAAAACATCAATGGCAGCTGTAATTTATAAAATGCGTCATTATGACCATAGTATAATGGAAATAGATAATTTTCTGTCATGTTAAAAATAGATGGGCTCTGAGGTATAGACTCACTGAGGTTTTGCAAAAGACCTTAAATAACTTTCAATATGGGGAAATATAAAGCCAAAACTGGAAACAAATCTATTAACAGCAGAAAAGTAAGAAGCTGCCTTCCATTTCAAGGCGTTATGTTAATTCCTGCTTTGAAGGACTCAGCAAAAGCTAGTCCTTTTGGAGGACACTTGCAGTCATGCCACAAAAAGAATAACCTCATAGGTGTAAATAACATGGTGATTATTCACTTTTTATCACTGGAGACAATTCAAGCCAATTGATGAGTGCTACTGACCACCACAGCTTGTGTCAAAGAGCTAATTCTTCTGGGTTATTCTGTTCTTTGACACTGCAGTCTATACTAGTGCCTAAGTTCTAAAACCAGGGTACAGTAAGGAAATGTTCACCTCTGTTTAATTCTCATTTATCACCTATTGCATTCTTTGGTTTGCATACAGTCACCTTGAACAAGAGACATCCTTCTAGAGAAAACATCTACTCAGCCTCATTGCAATCCCTGCTACACCTCATCTGCTTATAGATGAAAATCACAGTGTAATTGAAGCCAATTTTGCCCATCTATTTAGTGCACTAATCCTTGAATATAATTCACCTAAGGGCAAAAATAAATTGACTTATTTTTAAAGTGTCTCAGATTTGAATATTTTCTCTTTTAAAGATATCGCATCTTTATTTTTTTTAAATTATTATCCCTTTATGCCCGTTATTATTTATTGCTACTCTATTTTCATGGCTTTTCTATCTATCTTTGCTACCTCAGTCATCTCTCATATCCTCATTATTTCTATACTCCAATTAAAAGCACCTAAACAGTATGGGTGAAATTCGCAATCTGCCAGTTTCAACAGTTATCACCTATTAACTTTAATTAGGTCAGAATTTCACCTCAGGTGAGAGGATATAAGTGATTAAAAAACTTGATGAGTAATACCCCTTTATTAAAGGATGCTGCAGGTTTTCCAGGGCTAGGGTACAAGATAGTCAGACCTCTTAAGGCTATAACACTGCTCATGTTGAACAAAGGTTTCTGAAAAAGGCTGTGAATTTTCTGAATACCTTTTCCATTTAAGTTAGTGGAACTCCAGTAGTGATTCCAAATCATTATGCTCTCGCTGAGACAAAACCAGCTCGCTGCCTCCCCACACACTCATGAGCCATTGTTTCCCAACTGCAGCAAAGGCTAAATACTTTCTGAACTTAACTACAATAAAGGCATTAATGTCTCATAATCCACCTTCAAAAATGCTTATTAAAATAAATCACCAGTTTTCATTTGGATCCCTGGGTGAGAACTACACAGAAGACTGTTACTGGCACACTACTGTGATCTTCCTTATAAAACCATTTTAATGCTGTATATAAGGTGACAGAGACAAAATAGGGTCATCCCAGAATCACTGGGTTCAGTATTGCTGACTCCTAGAATGCTATCACATCTCCTGTCACACTTACTGCTTTTCTGCAATCACCAATCAAGGTTTTTAGGCACAGATGATACAACACCACCCACAACAGCCAAAAACCAGGTCCAGCTGCCTGCACCAGAAAAGTTGAAAACTATAGGTGGTCCCTTCTCAGAAGCACCACTGCCATCCCTTACCAGAGAAAAGCCTGGGTCTTTGCAGCACTGGACTCCAGTCTCTGTTCCTCCCCCATCCTTCCCTCCCCTTCCTGACACTGGAGACATCGGGACCTGTCAAGCCTCCGCTAAACTTCTTTAGGGGACTGAAGTTCAATCTGCCCGTGCTTTTAGTTTTAGTTAAGACTGTGTCCTGGCTCCTGAACTCATGTAACTAAACAGATTTCAACTTCCATTTAAAAAAACACCACAGTTGGAAAAAGAAAAAAAAATCCCCCCAAAATCATCACAATTATTTGTGATGGCAAACAAAAAGAACCCAGTAGGCTTCAAACATGAACTGGGATTATTTAAAGGTAGGTATGTAGTCTTTCCGGCTGGGATGCCATTCACTTTCCACATAGCAGCCCACATGGTGCTGTGTTTTGGATTTGTGGTGAAAACAGCTCTGCTAACACAGCTATTGTTTTAGCTATTGCTGAGCACAACATCAAGGCTCTTTTTCCCTCTGCCCATCCCAGCCAGTAGGGTGAGGGTGGACAAGAAGTTAGGAGGGGACACAGGTAGATATTCCGTGCCACGTAACATCGTGATCAGCCATAAAACTGTGGTAGAGGGTGAAGAGGGTGTGGGGTTCTGACTTACAAGGTGGCTGTTGCTTGGAGACTCACCAGGCACTGGTTTGCTTGTGGGAAGGGGCGAGTGATTGCCTTTGCATCACTTGTTTTTTCTCTTCACTTCTTAGACCCACAAGTTTTCTCACTTCTGCTCTTCCTATTCTCTCCTTTGTCCACTGGGGGCAGGGGAAAGTGAGCTGAGTGGCTTCGTGGGAACGTGGCTGCTGGCTGAGGTCAACCAATGACAGGATAAAAGGTGTTATTCCACCTTCCAACCACAGGACAGACCTGTTAATACCTCTGGCCCGTGCTTGGACAGGTGAAGAAGTTCTGTTCCCCTTCAGTGACACAAACACGCACCCACTCCACTCTCTTCAGAAGACAGCCACTGCTCTTTCAAGCTGAACATCCTCCCTGGCACAGCACGAACTCATGCCACCTCACTTCACTACTGCCTATTGATCAAACACACTTCTCTTGGATTAACACAGCGAACAATTCTCCATTTAGTAATCTTTACACCTGGCAAGTCGTCAGTCCTTACATGTATGTGTGGTCTTCTGGGGAAGGTGGGTAAAACAGGAATTTTGGTCTCCTCTCCTGCACAAAGTGAGAGACAAGCAAGAAGCACCACCTTCAGCTGGGTACGTCAAGTCACTGCCATTCCAGCTACTTACAGAACCTGCAGCTTAAAAACTGAACTCCGCACACACGTCTACGCAATCCTGACAAACAATATGATAAAAGCAAAAACATTTTATATATTTGAAATTATTATGAAACCTGCCACGGAGATATAAACTCTTATTTAATTCCAAGAGGGACCCTTGGATGTGAGATAAAAACTCTTTCTAACACAAATCTTGAAAGAAAGGACATAACACACATTAACAAACACTAGGCTCTGTGGGTCAGCTAGAAAATCAGGATCAACTTTAATCCATGTAAAAATACATTTTCATCAGCAGTGATCAAGGTCACAGTTGTACACTGAAGAACCTTGGTTCTTTAGTGCTGTGCTTTTGTGTATGAAAATCCTTTAAAGATAAGTGGGAGGGCACCTATGCCATGTAATAAAAAAAAAAGAGCATTTAGTCTCTCGACACAAATGCTTGCAATTGTTCTAGGGCATTTGTCTCTCAGGAGCGAGAGGGAAAAGAAGAGATGGTATTTCCAAAAATATAATGGTGATCCAGTGGATAATGCAGAGAGTCTAATTGTTTTTGGCAGGATTCCCACCTTAGATCAAGTCTACAGTTACGTTGTTATTGCTGGGCACATTAGTTTTACAGTGCTGAATCACAAGCTGTTCACAGTTATTAGATTAAAAAAATCATGATGATTAGAACTCAAGCCATTGAAACATGAAAGATATATGTTATTAAAGACATGAGAAGCAACTGCCATGATTCATTTCTTTTAAATTCTTCTATATGAATTGTTTTTCTTTGGGTTTATGCTGTCCTTTTTAGAAACAGTCAATGGCCTACTTAGCAACAAGAAGGCAAGGACACAGTCAACTCATTCTGTGATCACTTTTCTAGAGACTCACCTAGAATGGCAAATAACTGCGAATTCCAAAAAAGAGAGTAAATAATTAAAGGTATCTGAGAAACAACAATTCTCAGAAGGTTTTGTAATAGTTAAGAATGACATATTTCATACTTGTCTTCTCCTTGTTGTTCTACTAACATGAACAGGCAAAATCCTAGTTTGCCATTGTTTTCCAGAACACTGAAAATGTGTCCTACTCTTTTCTTCCAAAAGCCGGGGCCCAGACTTGTTCAACAACAAAATTAAGCTTAAGCCTGTCATGAGAAATAGGTGTCTTGTCAAAGGAGGGCCAAAACTACTTTCTTAGTTATTAACTCCTCCATTGTTAACTATGTCTGTTTCTTCTAAGACCTCTTTTTTACCATGATGCATTTATACCTTTCTCTCTCTCACACTTTCTCCATTTCACTATCCTGTTTTGTCAATGAACTCTATCTAACCTGATATTTAGCGCTGTGGCCATAACTGGTTCTCCAGAAACAAAGAAATACAGCAACACACATTCTTTGCCTCTCATCAGACAGAACAAGTTTCTATGATGCATATCATCTTATATCTAAGACTTAAATGCCAAATGAAGAGTACATTTGAAAATCCAAAATATAAAAATATTACAAATGTCCTTACACAATGAAGTGATGTCAGTTTAGGAATGACAGTTCATTTTCATGACTGAAGAACTGCATCCTCAGAGGCATAAAATCATTCAGAAATAGTTGCATTTGAATACATATGCTTAGAAACTATTCCTGATCAAGTCTTCTTAAGACAAGATTTCCTTTCCAAAGGGAGAGTAATGAACCTAGTCCTTGTTGACATTTGGGAATGATTAAATTGGAAAAAAAGAATTAGTAAGATGCTCTTTTAACTTACTGAAACAAATGTCTAATAGTACTTGCATATACACAACTTTCAAAAAGTTTTATTCTGACTCTTAACAGTCTCCTAAATTTTCCAAGTATTTCTGTATTTTTATTTATATGAGAGTTTTGACACTTGGTTTCTGTTCAAAGACAAAAATTTAAGATGACTGAATAAGTATTTGCCATTCAGTGTTTAGATTTCAAGTGCTATCTAGCATTAATGTCACTTTATATGTTATTATATTAACTTGGTTTACTGTAATGCTAACAAAATTGCTTCAATATTAACATAGGGAAATAAGTCTTCAGTGCATATTAGTTAATCAGGCCCAGTAATCATTCCCTTACTTCTAGGAGAAAGAAAATACAGCAGAAGTGTAAAGAAAGAGCCAAGCACTGCCTCTGCTGAAGATGACCAAAACACAAAGGAAACACTTGTTGGTCTGAAAAGTTGATAGATGAGTCGGAAGTAGTCAGGAACATGACACAGAAACCAAACGCCCAGTTGTTAATTTCAGCCTCTGAAAGGCGACATTGAGAACAGGCAGACAGTAGAAAGGAACCACAAACAATAGATGGAACAAAAGTAGCAAAAAATAAGCAAGAACCACAGCTGCCAAAAGAATTCACATATGATTGAAAATGCATCAGAAAATCATTATGAAAATAAAAAACGATATGGATTGCTTCCAAAGCCATTAAGAAAATTGCAGCATAGCAGAAAGCATATTGTATACACTTTTATAGAGTAAAAATTTTTTTCTAGTCGTAATGTTATATATAAGCTGCATAGTCTGTTTTAGCCATTCAGATTATACTGTTCTAGATGTGAGAAGTAAACTTCTCTTCATGAATAGTGAATAATGCATAGGGAATCACACAAGTCCATCCAAAGTGTTATTTAGATCCATGAAGGGGTAATGTTTTTAAACTGTAGAACTCGAGATGAAGTTACTTTTTCTAGGGCCACAGTAGGCTAACTAAAACTGGGAAAAAATGGTTCCCCAAGGCTCAAAGAAGAGCATAATAGCCAAAAGATAAGATAATGGACCAAAGCCTCATGCCAGGATTCAATAAAACACAGACACAGAAACCAAATAAAAGCTGTCATTTTAAAATCCCAAGATACCCTTTACCAAAGCCGAGGGGCAAATCAATGCCAATTAAAACATCAATGGCAATCAGAACTAAAAATATGCTATACTTCTGAACAACAAAACACTGAATTACATGAAAGAGACCTTCCTTTTTGTCTCTTTTTGAAATTTTTAATTCCAATCAAATGTGGATTTTACCTTATTTTGAGCATTTAAAAGAATCAGCATACCATGAATTCTAACCATTCAATACTGATCTAAATCGCATCTTTTCCTCTTTGCAGATTGTGTGCATATATCATGGTAAAAAAAAAAAAAATCCCTCACTGGGAAAGATAAGCATCAAATATCAAGCTCATATACAAAAACAAAGAATGAAGTGGACCTCAGAAACACTTGAGCAATGAGTTCCTCACCTCAGCGTTAAAGCACAAAACACAACTCGGAGCACCAGGCAGGCAGATAGCAAACAAACCCGCCTGGACACCTTCCTGTGCAACCTGCTCTAGGTGGACCTGCTCTGGCGGGGGGGTTGGACTAGATGATCTCTGAAGGTGCCTTCCAACACCATATCACTCTGTGATTCTGTAAAACAGCCCATAACAGAAAGGGGACTGTCTGTCCATCTAATCGTCTCTGTTTGCACAGAGATTACTAGAGAAATTCTCACAGCTGCAGAGAGAGAAGAAAGCAAAATTTAAATCCTGAGGCTAGAATGTCTGTAGAGGACAATTATGGTGGAGCAGGTACAAAGGATGGTTTTCCACCTTTTCTGGCAGAAATGGGGTCTTCAGTTATTGCTATGACCTGAATTGTTTGTTCAGAGATTGGAACCAAATGGAACTTTCCACACCATGTTATTGACAAAAGTGGCTTTGATCATTGTGCAAAATTAGAGTCAAAACCTGAGTTGCTGCAGTATGAAACAAGCTCAAAGACCAGAGGAGAGGCAGATTAATCTATTTCAACCAGTCAATCATACTTCACACTGAGGAAAGAAAACTTTGTGCCAATACGGGATATATTAAGCAAGTACAAAAAAGCCTTCAAGAAGTTAGTGGCCATCTGTTAGGAAAGTACATGATGATATGGCACAGCTTCTCTCTATGCTAATGCTGCAATAATAAAGGTGGTGAATAAACATCATGTTCAGATTGAAACAACAGGTCAGAAAGACAGTCTGTTTCAATGACAGTTGCATTCAATTACATATTGCTTGGCTGCGTACTGTAAGTATTTGAAAATCTTTTTCATTGCTAGGACAATCGCCATGATGCAAAAAAATCATTGCAAACACCACTAAAAGAATCATGTTCAAACCATTGTGCTCTTATGAATAAAATAAGATTCCTGTAATAAAATTAAAATGCAATGCAAGTCTTCTCAGGAAAAAAATTGCCTATATTCCACACAATTCTTACACAGATCTTCCCAGAATAATTAGGATCCTAGTGTATTTGTCTAAACCCCCATTAGTGCCTACTGAAGGAGATATAATGCTTCCTGAACCCTGAATCTAGTGACCTGGCAACTCTGTTAAATAGCAGAAACCTAACTTTATCTTGTCTCCAAAAAACTGTTGTCTCCAAAATCAGGACATTCTTCAGGAAGTTTCTCTCCCCTGCCTCCTTTCTTTCCCTCCTCCCAACCCCCCAAATAAAAAATATGCCATTTCCATATATTTTTTTACATAAAATTTATTGCCTTCAAATTTAAGAATTCACCTTGCAAATTTGCTGTCTGGCTTTCTAACTGTGTTTGTATCTTTCCCAACAATTACAACCTTGTAGTAACACAAAATTTTGAGTGTCCAACAAATTATTACCTCCTAAGTGTAGAAATAGATAATCAAATCTAAGAAGGGAGTACTGGCTTTTCAGAGCCATGCTGCAAGTCACAGAAAAGTCAGCTCTTTCAGGGCCAGGCTCTTAGTTTCTCCGTTCAGCATAATTCTACTGAATTTAATAGAGCAAATAAGTTATCCCAATTAAAAACGTGATTCTCAATTTTTAGCATGACCATTATCACAAACTTTTCAAACCAGAAATATTATATACAACAGAATGCTCATCATCTCCTGTTCCCCTTAATCGGCACAAATGGAACGTAAAAAAGGGATGCTTCCAGCAAACTAATCATCTCCCAGTTCCCAAGAGAAAGTCATTGTGTAAAACTGTGTATTTGAAAACTTGTAAAAGGATTTGGAAAGAGATAAAATTAACTTGGCAGGTACAACTACTTTTGTTAAAATGTTGGCAGATTGGGATTCAATTTATGAAACTTGTTTTTATTTTCTTGAGCTAGAACGGCCAACAATCGTTCCCGAACAGATTGTCTAACATTGCCTGACAACACCTTACACGGTCTGAAAGGAGACATGGTTTCAGCACCCAGTTTCTGTTAGAAGGATAGAGACAGCTATGAGAAAATGCTGACTCGTAAAAACACTAAAAAAAAAAATGGAATAAATCTTAAGAAAACTGCTTAAGGAATAAAGAGGATTTCCTCAGGCAGAGAAGGTATAGCAGAAAATATGTAAGTGATCTGTTACTCTCAAAAGACTTCATACTACATTCTTAAAGACACAAACTGTTATTTTCCAACTAGTCATTTGTGACCTGCCATACACATTATTCTGAGAAAGTCAGATGTTTAATCCTAGACATTTATTGCCGACATATCTCTCTCTGAAATGATGCAACTGGGAGTCTACTTCATCCACCCAACACAGTCACATCCACCCTACACCTTGTCACTCCAGCCCAGCTAGCGCTGTAGCACACAGCCGGACCACAACGACCTGCCAGACCTACCCCGAGGTCTCGGTCATGGCAGATGCCTGAACACGATTTTAAAATAAATAAATCAATCATCTTAAATAAAAATTTTGGCATAATCATACCTCTGCAGAGAGGAATATCTCACACAAATCAATGATTAAATGTAACAATAAGCAAGACAAGAGACCTCAATTTCCTACTACTGTCTTGGGTCTGACAGCTTCTACCTTTCGTAGGAAAAATGATGGGCCTCTTCCACCTGTAACAACTTCCATCAGCATTGTTCCAACCTAAAACATTGACCCACAGCAAAGGGTGGCTTATACTTACATGTGAATTTTTTGGCAGCTTTTTAGGCTGCGCATCCAGACATAGTCTAATTTCCTGTAACCTCTTAGAAATTTATGACATTCATTGTGATAATCAACTGTTAACCTAATTGCTAGGCTTTATTTGTATTTACAAATGGTCTAATAGTCACATCGCACACCTTCCTATCTGCATACCCCATTTTTTCTGTAGAAATATCAGGAACATTATTTATTTGTGAAGTATTCAAATACCCTTCCATAAACACTATTAGTAACACAAATCAGAAACACAGTAAAATCCTCTTAATTAGGACACCCTAGTGAAAAGCTTGCCACCCTGATGATATGACTTTTTTAATTAAGAGAAGTTATTCAAAAATAAAACAGCACGGAGAGCTTTAAAATAAAGTAGAACAAGCACTCATTGCAAGCACAGGAAGAAAACTGGTTTTCCTTCCCTCTCCTCTGTTAGCTCCTTCAATCTTTAACAACTTGATGCATTTCAAAAAGCATTAAAAGTTTTTCACTTTTTAGCTTCTGTTTAGGAAAAGTCATTTTAGCACTGGTAGAATAAGTTCTTGTTAACCAAGACTTACAAAGATGTGCTAAAGCATATCATTACCAGTTACTTTAACAAAGCAATGATTCATCCTTTAAAGTGGGAAATATTACAATGTCATTCACAATGACTGAAATTACAGTTTGAGATTTTTTCCTCCTGTGTTCAGATCCCACAGGAGCCAGGCTAATTAGCTTAGGTGAAGTTTCACACAGTTTAGCCTCCAAGTTTTGCCTGTATTACCTGACCTAATCTCAGCAGCTACATTCTACTGTATGTTATGTATAGACACGTGCATACACTACATCAAACCAAAAATAAAATCATTTATAGAGGAAACCTGTCCAATGCCTAAAGCACTGTGAAAACATGTTCTCACTCAGCATTGAGATAGTGTCTGAGGGTCACTGTATGGCCTTACAGTTTCAAACCACACCTCTTTTGCTGAACAAAGTAGATCTCAGTGTTGACAGGAAACTCTGCTGTGCATACAAGATCAGTAACTCATTTTTTGAAAATGACCTCTTTCACCATAAGGATTTGGTTTTATGCTTTAAAACTTTAACATAATTTAACAGAGATAAATGAGCATTAAAATATTTACCAACACTATTTAGTAAATACTATTTAGTAAATTTACTTTGGTAAAGCAAATAAAGCTTTGTAATTTCTCTTGCAAACAGTCAACTGAAATTGACTCTGTTTATTAAGAGCTTCTAGGCACAGATTTAGTCAAAACAATGGTCTTTTCCAGGCACGTTTACATCACAGAAATGAAAAACCACTTCTCTGCATCAAGTATCAGAAAAAAGTGTTTACTATAGTGTCCTTTGAGAAAACTGCAAGTGCAGGGAGAAACATCAACTTAAAGCAGCTGATGATAAGCCCCCTAGAAATATATTACTGCCCTTAGAAAAAAAAATTACCACCTACACTGCACATCAAAAGGCTAGGCTAAGGACCTAACCTGAACATCTCAGACACTTGGAGACCTATTCATAGCATATACTGTGCTCTGGCCATTCATACTGTGCCTTTAACTCTGTGTATGTTAGCAAGCAGTGCACTGCCCTAGGAGCCCATCTGTAGAATGGGAAGTCGGTATTAAAGATTGAATATATGGGTTTCAGGCGTTTAGCTTTGAGCTAACTTAGGTCTCCATGGACTAAATGCCCAATAGCAGTTTTATATGTGCATTGGTGGAACTCCAGAAAGACATTCTCCAGTTGAGTTGAATTAAAGGAAACAAAAAGCATTTCTTGTGCTCCTAAGCCACTCCATAATGAGAGGCAAGCAGAGTCAAGGCTGATTAGGAAGTTTTCTTAAAAAAAAATAATTCTTAATCCAAACTATATCACTCAGGTGGGGGCACCCATGTCTTTTTAGCAGGTTTGAAAGACAGATTTCCATTTTGACAGAAGCAAAATTTTATATGATGACATTCCACTAGAGTTATGTTGGGCTGCATAAATTTAGTGTCAATTGAGTGTTTTTGGCTCTTTCACTAACGTTCTAAAAAAGAGTTTTACTCCAAAACAGAAGTATTAAGTTTCAAGTCTTCTTTATCTCCTTGTTCCTAACACACAATTGATTTTTCACACCAATATATTAACAGGTTACACCAGCTCCTACCAAAAAAAAAAAAAAAAAAAAAACACCCAACAGAGAAGGTATTCTGTTTACCCATCTTGACATCTTCCACAGTCCTACCATTAGTGTCTGGTTGGTGCTTTGCTTGAAGTCCTAATTGATGGAAATAATCCTAAATGGTCACTTTCCAAGGAAACATTACCTCTCTTCTCTCCTGTTGTTTTTAACAACTCATGACTTTCCAAGAAGCATCATGATTTGGGTGTCTGTATAATGAAGTGAACACCAGACACTGGCAAAATACAGTAAATCACTGTGGACTATCTGATGTCTTACAAGTGGCTATTTAAAATTTCTAGCACAAGCCAGCTGGAGTGGTTCCTGTGCATTGCAGAGAGAGTAGTCCAGTCTTGAATAATTAGACTTCAGAGCTATAAAACACAACTGAGCTTCTACAGTTAAAAAAAATAAAAATCACTGTGCCTCAGCTCTACTAACATCCTCTGTTACTTCTGGCAAAGCAAACTGTTCTTATTTGTAGATTGAAAATATTTCTTGCTGCCTCATAGAAATATCAGAAGGATATAGTTTTGAATGACACGGGCATTACTCTTTTACTGATGAAAACCACAAACCTCATAGCTAAGAAACAACAGCTTGATCAACTGCTGAAGTTAAACAGCTAAGACCTTTCTGCTCTATCCTAATATTGAAGGGAAGGGAAGAATACGCTTTCTAGTGTTTCCCCTACTTGAAATTCAGTTGCTATTTCAAATTTTGGATAATATGGGGGGGAGAGGGAGGTTGTATGCCTGCTTGTTTTGGTATTTTTCCATCATTAAAATCAGGAAACACCATATAGATTATTCTAAATTATGATTATTAAAAATAGTATTTATCTCTGCAAGCCACACTTACTGTATTTAACTGGAATGCTACCTATATTATGATAACTTTGTTCAGGATAATCTAGTGTCTCACACTGTTTGCCCGGAGTAATCAGTTTTTGCAGATACAGCATTCTAACACATACAGCATCAGGCTTTTAAATTAGCTTCTATAAATATACCCGATCAGAGTGCAATGCAACAAAATACAGCATTTTGTAGCATATGGCATGCAAAGCAGCAAAGTGAAGGGCATACCTACATCTCAGCTGTGGCATGCCCCCATGTTTGTTCCATAACAATTATTTAACCATATGGCTCACCCTGGGTGGCAAGCCACCACTAAAGCCCAGGTGTGTATTCTTTGACTTGAATTCATGACCCATGTGACAAAGCTGAAATCAGCTCTTTTAATGACATTTTCAATGTCGGTTCTGTTGTATAAATTTACTTAGGGTTTGCTACAAGAAACAAAGAGAAATTCTGCATAAAACCTGCATATGACAAGTACTTAATTACATCGAGTACTGTTTAAAAACATTTCTCTTTGGAGAACAAAGCCTGATCTAAAGCTCATCGACAGTGATAGAAACCACAGAACAAGGATGATGCATTTATAAGGACAAATTTGCAATGTCTGACCAACAGCAAATAGATTCTCCAGCTTCCTCTGAAACAAAGTCATCATTATGGAATCAAAATCTCATTTATTCTGGATCACTTGTCAGTGAGGCAAAGCAGAAAATTTCAGCTTGCTAGTTTTCCCCAGCCTTGGCTTTTCCAAGGTTCTGCCTTTGAACTAGATCCTCACCATTAATGCAGTCTTTCTCCCTTGTTTCCACCTTGCTAGAAGCAATCTGCTTCAAGAAGTTCTCTGAGCTTACTGGGCTTCGTCCCCTAAAGGGCCACAAATCAACAGAAAGGCTTCTGTATTTCAGACAACCACTGCCAATTTGCTACAATATCACAGGTACCCTCTAATGATTTATAAGTCAGAAAAGGCTTAAACACATAGACTTTTTTGTTGCTCTCTACATTAAGGCATGCTAAAAATGTTGTAGAACACCTAGTTGAATCTATTACATAAACCAGTATTGGGATTCTTTCCCCCCCCCAGCACTTCCACATTTTCATCAAGCATCCTTTTTAGGAGATACTGCGAAATGCCTTGCCCTGAAAACTGGAAATGCCTCGCTTCATCCTCTATGAAAGAAAGAATTTCAGAGTTGTCCTGAGCGGAGCTGGCATTTCAGGATCTGAAATTACCATTGGAAATATTTGCAAGAACCACCATTTTATTATGCAAACATATGAAATACAGTAACAGCTTAATCTTATTCTCATTGGAGTCATTGGAAGTTTTGCTATTTACTGAAACAGGAAGCAGATCAAACACAAGAAGCTTAATAATCCAAGCTTGCTCACCGCTGTGCAAATAGCGCCCGACTAATTCAAGGTACCATCGTAACACACAGAATGGCTCTGTGCAGGAAAAAGTGAAGCCTCGCTCTTCACGGGGATAGAAAATTTTTCTGGCACAGAAACCCCGGGAGCGATCCATCACGCCTCGGTGTGCCAGTGCTGGGCAACGAGCTACAGGATATGGCTCTGTGCCCAACACACACCCTCAGCTGTCGGAGCTCCTTGCAGACACCCAAGTTAAATCCCACTGAAAATGTCATCCTCCAGTCAGCTCACTCAAAGGCAATGATTCCACGCAGCTACGGATTTACAGCATCAGGCAGAGCAATTCCCTGCATAGATACATTTGTTTTTAATGAATCCAGAACAAAGTTGCATTTTTATAGTCTTTAGCTTTACTATGATATTTTACGTAACAGTGAGAATAAATTTGCGTAGACTACGATAAATAACAGAGGAGATAATGTACATTTTGCTGCTATATTCTGTCAAATAAATACTAGTCAAATACCTCATCAACTCTCACTATGGAAACAGACTGCCAGAATGGTACAGAAGTTTTGAACCTTTCTAAGACACTTAAACCATATGTCTTGATCAATTTATATGCAGATCCTTTCCCCCAGCAGAACTTTTCTGCACCAACTGTTAGCCCATATTGTTGAACTAAATCCAGTGCAACAGGCGAGAATGTAGGAATTGTTCCCTTTTAATCTGAATGGTGATAAAAATGCAAATCAAATAAAAGTATTTTATAGAAGCCTGCAGGTTTTATATGTAGCTCACAAATCACAAAAAGATGCAGATTTACAGGGTTGGTTTTTTTAAATTTTCAAGAGTTACAGACAAAAAATATAGTTAACTGATTGTAAATGTAAATATAAATCATACAGTATCTTGAAAGCTGACATGAAAAAGCACAAGGAGAAGGAAGAAAAAAAGAAAGAAAACCAAAAGCTGCTGGAAGTCAGAAATAAGGCACAACCACTCCTTTTCTGCTTAATACAGTATCCTGAGGCTTGAAGTCACTACCTTAGGTGCGAAGAACAATTGTGGAAAATTATGCTATCCTAACACAAAAATCAGCTATGTTTTCATGACTATGAAATCTGCATGCAATACATAAGATACACGCATGCTTGTTATATACAAAAGACAATTTTAAAACACTTTCAAAGTAAAGGTACTACTTTTATTTGTTTTTAATTACTTGGGTAAATAGGGTGTACGTTAAAACACTGCAGATACATCATTCATTATATAGTCGCTAATTTCAAAGGAAGTATGCATTTTTTTTGTGCTTAAAAATATTTTATATTGCTTTTGTTACTAGTTTAAAAATGTAGAATGTGCCGCACAATATGCTGGTTAGGGACTTAACCTAAAATTAATGAATTATTTGCTGTAAGTAAGCCCGATTACACGAACCTTCAGAGAAAAATAGTGTTGCATTCCATACAACAATGCCAAAATAGATTAATAACGCTCAGTGAAAAATAGAAGTTCGGAACAATATGGAGCAGGGATACAACATAAAAGGTTAAGCAACACTGTTGATTGCAAAAAGTTTAACCTGCTTCAGACAAATGTGGGAGATAAATGACTTTGATTATGCAAATGTAACTATTCACAGCTTTCCTTGACAAATTAAAATGACAACCACAGAAGTCAAATTTTGACCAAGCTAAGTACCTTAGGCAAAGGATCCCTCAAATATGATTTATCTTTTATGTTAAAATGTGACTTGGCCCGTGTTTAGCACGCATACTCCATTAAAAAGCTTACTCTGTCTTGGATTCCTTTTGGGGGATACCAACCCAGGCTGTGAAACTGCATTAAAATGACAATTTAAAGAATGATTTATTCAAAGAATGGTGTAATGGTTAATTTCTTTTACTGTCAACTTCGTTTGCCCTTTATAAATTTTTTTCAGTCCTTTCCTATTATTGCCATGGTAACCCTGCAGTAAGTGTTGATTTCTAAGCTGTTTATATGGCCAACCTTCTGACTGAATTCAAAGAACTTCCTAGTAGTTTTATACAAAATAGAGCAGATGACTAAGACTGCAAAAAAATCTTCTCATCTAAGTCCCTCTCTTTCCAGGGCAGGACGATGTCTTTGACCCAATGGCATTTCCTACTAGACACTCCCACCAATCATGACGGAGACTCACATCCACTACAGGAGCTAAGCAATGAAAGCTGTAACATTAAATTACACATAGTACATGAAAATTCTCTTTAGGCACTAACACATAGAATGAAGGGGGTTTAGTTCACCCAGACCATGCCCTTGTTGGGAGGTTTTAAAATGCACCTTAACTTTAGGACTTTAGCTAAGCCATCCAAATTTTTTGGGTATATGTCTGCATAGACAATCTCAGAATTTGAATCACTGCAAAAGGAAAGCCTTTTAACCTACATGTTATCATCAATGGCTGCTAAGCTGCAGTTACTGCACAGTATCAGCAACACCTTTGACAAAGGGCAGTTTTATGTTTAAGCCCTCAGTAACATTTCTTAGAGAGGTAATTGGAAAAAAAAAAATCCTCTTTCCAGTACCTTAAAATTACAGGTATCTTTTCAAAAAAACTATCAAAGAACTTTGATAATTTGAGTTATTACCAACACAAAATGTACCAGAATTACTGACGCTTTTCTGATTACGACAGTATAACTCTCCTGTAGACACCCTTATTCTGGAATATTCCTTAAGAAATAAAGCCTTCAAGATAAGTAAAAAAAATTTACCTGAAACATTAGACTTGCTTGCAAAGGCTGCAATAAAGGCTAGACATAATATTAATGAGTGGACTAAAAGCTAAATCAATACAGTATAGTGTAGAACAAAGATGACTTGTGCCCTAATGTTCTCACAGAAGGCTATACAAACTTCTATGTTTTTAATTTTTTCAGTACCATTAGATGTACCTTATACTTACTTATACTTACCTCATTGCACAGTGTGAGAATGTTTATGACAAGAATGACTGAGCTAATGCAACTTTCTACAAGTAAAGACAGAGAAGCCAGAAAAGAAAGGCAAAACCGTTAATTGCAAATGGGAAGAGGGGAGCAGATGAAACAAAACAAAAAAAACCCAGAGAATAATTTCTGTGAAAGGTAAAGGCAAAGCCAAGAAAAAGTTACTGCAAAATAACCATTGGAAATATGTAATTTATCCAGTTAAAGGACTCCATTGCACATTCCTTGCTGCTTTCTCATGCCAAAGAGCTTAACCACTGAAGGTGTCCCTTTTCTCTTTCTGTACTATAACTAGAAAGAATGCCGCATCATTGCTGACAAGCTGCTGTTCTCAGAGGTTTTCTTCAACTGAAAGTCCTACAAACACTGCTTTTCTGTCTCCCTTTAATGCGGCATGACCTCAACCACTTCCCAGTTTCAGCATCACAAGTTGCCCAGCCCTACAGTTCTTTGTCCCTTGAATGATTAAGGCATTTGTAATTATCTGAAACTGTGCAGAACTTGGTGTTTGATAACGATACTGAGCACAAGGGAAGTAGCGTCTTTGCTTTATAACACAGGAAAAGACTAGTCTGTGCCATGATGCCAGCATCATCTCGATGAGTCACACTAGCAGATTAAGCAGGGCACCCACATCAGAGAGTGGGGCAATGACAGTACCACATAGAAGAATGTTTTTCTAGATTTTTAAGCAGCAATAAAACCAACAGTGGGACTAAGCCCTTAGAGACCATTCAAATTAGTAGAAGTCCTTCTAGGAGTTATTCATGCAACAGAAGAAATTAAGGAAAGACTTCCCTTTGCAATCAAAGGCCTGGACTATCTGTCATTGGAAAATCAATTCTATTTACAAACAGAACGACAGCAGTGAGCCACCACCACTGTAATTAACCGTACAATCTTTAGTGGAGAACCATGTTCTATGTATGGGACATTTCAGTCTCGTTTTAATAAAAAGGGAGGTATTGTTGAGTGGTTTAGCCGAGTGGTTTCAGTGAAATTAAAATGTACTGCGAATAGAATTAAGATCCAAAAGACCAAGTATTTCAGGAGAGCCTATCTACCTATGATTGGACCCCTTGCAACAAGTTCACATAAGGTACTAAACACTCAATCCAACTACTGGCAGGTCAGTCAGAGGAGAAAAGCAATCGTTTTTTAATGGTCCTTTGGGAAGACAGGGCTTGCAGTGAATTTGTCACTTTCTGGTATGTTGCCTATACTCAGAAAAAACCCAACTATTAAATACTTAAAGGACCTACAGAAGATGAAGTTATTGTGAATGACAGTCTCAGAAAGGAACACATCAAAGCTCTTTAAATCCCAACTCGCAAATTGTGCGTTGGGAGCGTATGCCAGCTTTTACCAAATCACAGCAAATTACAGATCACTTTGGAGCAAGCTAATGACAAATAGAGTCCATTAGGTCAGATGCAAGCAGTGTGAAAGAAGAAAGCAGGTAGGAGCATCAACCCTGTTAAGCAGCATAAGAAATGCTAAACTCCCTGTCAATATTTTTATTGACATTAGCAGAAACTGGAGATGAGACTATGAAAACTACAAAGCAGGGAAAAGGAAAAGAGAAGCAATGACTGGTGCTGAACAGCGGTCTCAAAAGGGTTTTCCAAAATGTAAATCCTGTATCACCCTTTAATCCAAAGTAAAATATTAGAATCACAGGAAGGAAATAATATCAAATACTACCTCACAAGAAGGACGAGGATACTTATAGATAGAAACTCTGGTGATACATACAGTGAGAAAACTAACACTAATGCAGCAGCATTATACTCAGATCAAAAACCAGAAGTACCCATTGCTTCATTGTCCTACATTCCATTAGTATGCACATGGCAGCACTGCAACATTTCTACTGATCATTTTCTTGGCAAACCACTAGATTTTTCAGTGCCAAAACTTTAGTACATGATCTTAGAGATACAAATGTATGACCTTAAAGTGAAATATATTCTGGAGAGAAATTTCCTGTCTGATATGTTCAGTCACTCCATTTTCTAGGCAGACCAAATAAAAAGAGAAGAAAGCTATGGAGATGTGTACTTGCTAGTACAAAATACCTGCTGGCATCTGAAAATAAACTAGCAGAAAAACAGAATAAATGAGACTTGAGGCAAGCAACCCTTTCAAGAGAATAATGAAGTGATAAATAAAAGCAACACATTTCCAGGCTAACCAGGCACTTCAAATGTAAGAAACGGACTGAGAGCTAAGGCTGAACTAATGGGAAAAAGATGAAGAGAATCTCAAGGAAAATCTGTCCAAATATTCTGGAAGATATGGGCACTGATCTTTTTAAACTTAGAGGAAATCAATGCCTATTGATTTAGATAGCTGATTAAAGAAACTTAACAGGTGCACCTTCTGCTCCTCTTTCACATCACCAGCACAGGGTAAATTCTGGCCATTGGGTCAAGATTATTTGGAATATATTCTTAGCTTTAGGAGAGAAGTTTAGCAATTAAAGCAGCTATTACTGGTGTGATAGCCAGGAACAAAATTTGATACATTTAATTCAAGCTCAATTACAAATAGTAATACTAAGAGGATAGAATTGATCTTTTTCATATCTCTCTTTTGTTTTACTGCCTGCTATGTCTGTAGTGATCCTTGTGAAACTTTTTAATTAGCTTCCATTTAGAAAGAAGGATGTAAAAATTAATTTCCCCAAGACAGAATTATTATTGGTGGAGGTTTAACATTGGGTTTGTTAAGTCTAAAAATGGAACTTGAATTAACAGGAAAAGACAGCTTGAATTTGTATTCTCCCATCTTACCCCATCATTTCTTTATAGATTACAAAGTATTTATTTTCCTTTGTCTTTCTATACCCAGGAACCTACTATCCTTCGCATCACCATCACATCAGAATAAATTCAATTTCATTTTAATCTAATCATTAGATACCGTATCACATCAGGATCATCCTGGAAACATAAATCTCACATGAACCCTGACTCATTATACTCTTTACGCAATCGGTTATTCTCATTAAGTAATATCTCAAAGTACTGCTGATGAAATGAGTCTCATTTTTGTATAATAAATGTTTCGTGTTCATTACAGCATCAAACTAGTTTTCAAGATGTTATTCATATGCAGAAGACGCAAAACTTTGTTTTAATAAGTATGCTGTAATCCTAACTATATGTGATCTAGTGTGTACTGAAAGCAAATATTTAAGACAAAATACTCCTTCCCCTCTCCCCCCTTGCAATTAAAGAGACTACAGTAGAATTTCTGATATTTAGTCTTAAACTGATTATACCACCAGAGATTTGGTCTGAACTAACATTACAGAAAAATGACAACAGATGCTTGCAAAAATCAGTGCCTTTGAACAATTACATGTCTATGATGGCAATAGAAACAGAATTTCTGGTTCCTGAAAATTATGTTCAGATACTGGAAGAAGGGCAACTGGTACAACTGGATATGATTAAGACATCCCTCTAAACAATGTCTTTATCACGTTTAATCAATGCTCTCCATTTACAAATAAACCATAAAGTATAAATACATTTGAAATTCAATGTTATAAATTCATACATTAGATTACTTAATGATTTTTATTTTTAGGATTTCTTTTATTTTTCATTAAGTAACCATTAATTTTATTAATAGAATTGGAATTCGTGACTTACTACGCAATTTCCTCTGCCAGATGTCTCAGATAAGTTAGTTGATTTCTGATCTTCAGGGAGATAGAAACAATAAGGAATAATAAGGAAGTAATAGGTTGGTCAATCAGTCAAGGACAAAAGGAAATAGTAGTTCCCATCCACAAACCACAATGAAAAGAGAGGCAAAGCAGCTTGGGTAGCCTGGCTCTGTAACACTCACCATTTTCAATATGCATATCATTGCATAACACTGGATTCACACCAGTTCCTCATTGATCAATATGTATTTTAGCTTTGCTTATGCTTACCACCTAACAGTTACTGTATTTTTAAGTTTCTGGTCATTTAAGGTCACCTCAGTTTGATAAAATCATACACACTACTGACCAAAGAATATTCTGTGTCTCCCAAGACTAGGTGCACGTAATTTAATCAAACTTTCTTTAATAAACACCAGTGGTACAAAATAGTAACAAACAGCAGGACAAATCAGTGTGCCATTTAGTGAAGTAATCTCCTCACCCTCTTTTGGAGTGAGCATAATCTGGCAACTGAAATAAAAAACCTGAGAACCTAAATTTTCTTTTACTACTGAGAAGTTGCTGATGCAGGAACCAGATAAACTCTCTAACTTTCTCCTTCACATCCATTAATCAAGTTTAGTACACTGTTAGTTACACTGTCTAGCTTTCTGCTGGGTCAATCAAAGACTACTGCTAACCTAGTAAGAGCTCTATGGAAGAAGACTATGAAAATACCAAAAATAATCTGAGTTCTTCCTAGACAATGAGAAATGGAACCAGAACTACCAGTCTGGTTACTTGCAACATCCCCTCCCATACTGATTCCCTCATATTCATAACTGATGTACAGCCACCAGTACAACCAGGAAAATATGAAAGTTATTTATGTCAACAAGAAAAGGATGACAGAGTACTATTCCCATTCATCATAAAATAGGCAGTCTGTCATTAAAATGTGAGTCATCATTAAAATGACTCACAACCCAGTTATACATAACCTGTGATTGAAACAGAACTTATTCACAACAAAAGCAATATTGGTTAGCAGAAGAAAACAGTTTTGAGCTCCTAAAACTAGAAGGTCGTCTTTTATTTCATTCATTGGGGTTGGACTAGATGATCTTTGAATAGATCTCATACTGTAGCTCCCACTTTGGAAGACCTGTATTCCATGGCCAGGAAAGGTCTGTATTTAAGATCCATTTCTGCAATATTCTTGATTTTACTTTTGTCTTAATTACTGCTATGAGTTCATGGTGGTTACCAGTAATCAATTCAAAGCCCTTTTTATGTCACCACATGGAAACCTAATATCACAGGGAATTCAGAAATATTCTTCTTAAAAGAAAATATTTAAATTCACGCTCACTCTAAAACATAAATCCCAGAAAAAGTAGGTTGTTGAATTTTTTCTGTGTCTTAGTGTGACTGTTCTACAAAAGAAAGGACATATAAGAGATAATCCGTTATTCTGCACCTATGCACCTTCTGGAATATAATGATTCTTGACCAAAAGTAGTGTAATACAGAATGTAATACAGTGTAATTAAGAGAAAAAAGACAACCTAAGATTCTGGAGAGGGATTTAAGAATACAGTTGATTAGAAGCATTTTGGAAAGACATTAATTTTCTGTCAACCGAAACTTTCTGTTGATAACGATCGTTTCTCCATTTCCTTCTTCCCTCTTATCCCAAAAGAGAATTTCTAATGTCAAGAAGAGAGTTTTTAGTCACAACCATAAAGAAAAAGGACAGGGACAAGGGCAAGTGTTGTCTAAATGGCACTTATTTAAAACAATGCAGTTCAAGTACCTGAATCATGAAGAGGAGAAAGTGACTTTGATTTTCCCCTTTTTATACAAATGCTCTGATGTACTTTCTCTCCCTTCCACCTCTCTCCCTCGCTTCTGCCTACTATTTTCTTTTCCTATGTCTTTCACCCTTTCTTTAACTCCGTCTGTCTTTTTTCCTTACCCATAAGAAATTTCTGATGGATTGCTTTCCCTCACTTATTAGAAAGGACGCTAATGTCAAAACAATGACTTTTTCCTTTTCTATCAAACAGAATTCTTGCTTTCTCACCAGCCCTTAGGAAATCTAGACTCATTTACAGCTCTCATTCGCAGCTCAGAACGTAGACATTCGTCATGGCCTTGAGTAAATAATTTAATCTCCCTCCACCCCTCTTTTGCATTGCATGTGAAAAGAGGGAAGAAAGTTCTTCTCTCTCTTTGTGTACTTCAGTTCTGAGGTTTTTGGGGCAAGGACTGGCGCTTACTATACAGCTGTGCAATGTCCAATGTAATAAACCTGCAATACCTCCAGGGACATCCAGGCACGAATGTAATGCAAACAAATGCAGACCCTGCTCTGCAGTACAAACTAGTTCTTATTTACAGTTTTTGAAGGGTTCTACCATGAAACTGTTTGCACAGTTACTAAATATACAGCAATCACTCTTAATGCTTGCTTATAAATACAGTAGTATTTACAGGCTTTTGGAACGCTAACCCAAGTCATCTCAAATTAGGAATCCCATATATTACAGCAGTCTGATGCAAATAGTAATTGATAAAAAGGCTATGTAGTTCAAATCCCTCAAAACTGCTGCCAGATGCAGACCAGCCTAAATGTAGCATCCCAAGTGCTCTTAGTACTCTCTCATCATCTTCAACACTCCCCTTGCCACTAGTGTGTGATACCCTTGAGAAAATGGAAATAATCTGAAACAAATACCAGGACTTCAGAAAAAGCACTGATTCACAATCAGATTGCAAGTCTTATTATGTTCACTGACTTACAATCGTGTGAGTTGTAACGATGTGATTTATGAGATGATTATACATATGATTTATGTCTGACTGGTAACAGCGTACATTCAAAATCAGGATCTTCACCTTTGTAATCTATTTCATGCTATGCTGCAAATTGACTGGCGTAAGCATTCCCCTTTCCATTGCTCTTCCCTAAAGATTAGTATTTAGAACATACGCTCTATTCCAGAGCATATATACTTTGTTCAACTTGAGCATGAGGTGAACTAAGTCTTTCAGGAAAAAAATCCTCAAAACCCCCCCCACCCCCCCGCCAAAACACCTAACCCCAAAAAACCTCCACACACACCTCCTAGAATCGCTGAGGATCGACAACAAGTCCAGTTCAAAAATCAGTTCATTGTTGATTGGAACACTAGCCTACACTGAAAAAAGGGTCTGTCTTCAGAGAATTGCAAGGCCTTGAAACCTACCAAACATTACTGTAAATAAAGGACTGGCCAATACTGGCAAGCCCTCCAACTGCAGCTTGGTATCACAAAGCCACTCTTCAATCCTATTTATGTTTCTTCTAAACAGAGAAGAAATATCAGATCTCAGACTAGAATTACACATCACTGACAGTTAAAACAGAACTCCAGAATAATGCAAACACTGCTGTTCACATTCAAGACTAAATTCAGGGCCCAGTAAATCAATTTCTTGTATCAAACGTTTCACTTCTGTTAATGCTACATGAGATAAAACACAACAAAGCAAACAACAGAGGAGTGCTCTTAAAATAGCAATGTATTTTTCTCCCAGAAAAAGGTATCACGTCTGTAACTTATACATGGATTGAACTTGGCAGCATGAGCATCTGAAACAGGCTCTGGGGTTTGTAATGCCATTGTAATGCATTGCCAGAAGTTAATAAGAATTACAGAAAAGCACAGGAAAAAATGCTCCCACTTTCTCTGAAGGATGCATCACAGTACATTCAGAAGGAATGAAAGGAAAGTGTATGGAGTTTTCTTGATAGCACAACAACTTTTTTTTTTCTTAATTTTAGTGAATTTGTTTAGAAGTTAGCAAAACTAGGAATTAATGCAACGTGAAACCACAGAATATTGCAATCAGAAAAAAGATTAATATGTTACTAGGAAATTAATGTTATGCTTTTCTTTGGAGATTTCTTTCTATTAAGCTAAATGTAAAAATAAGACAAATAAATTTGCTTTCTCTTTGGTAAGTATCTTCTTTTGCACAAGAAGAATCATCATTTTCATTACTGAAAACATGCGTGTAAGCGCATATTAGTTCCTATTATCAAATATTCCAGAGCAAAGTCCAAGTAAAACAAAGAGAATGGTAAAGGAGACACTTCTGACATCTCTCTGTGTTCATAATTCCTGGAGTGGATGGCAGAAAATCTGGATGCTGGTGTGAACTCAAGTTTGTCCTTAGTTGTGTTATGCTGATGAGGCTTGCCCCTCTGGAACAGAAGAGTTCCAAAGTGATGCACTCCTGATATACGCCCCAATTCAGTCCTGTCTACGCTATACTTCTGACAGAACATCTATTCTAGAAGAGGGATATGAAAAATCACAGGAGGAAGATATAAAGCAGGAAGGGGGATCTGAAATCATCTACAACAGGCCAAACGAACCCCTGATGTCCCAAAATAGTGAATACAATGGTGATACAGCAAACAAGATGAGCCCCTGCACATCCTCCATCCCCACTGCCACCATCTGGGCAACTTGCATGCAAACAGCTAACCAATCTTCACTTAAAAACAAGATGACCAACTCCAGATTGCCTGCTGCCAACAGGTCCTGGCCTGAACTTTCCCACGCCTGGACACCGGCTGCAGCTAATGGGCACAGATCAAACCCGCACAGCTAGAGTAACTAAGGCAATAAGCCTAGTAGATGATAGCACATTACAAGGCATTGCCAGCAGTCAGAAAAGACTACTTTCAAGTTGCAAAATACGTAGTTAGAAAGTTTATTTAAAGGTTAAACCACTCATCCTAATCAGATAGTCCTAAATGATTATTCATGAAAACTTTATACTGCATCATGAATTGCTTAATCACCATCACGTATTGTTTTATAACACGCTCTTTTATTTGCCATTGAAAAGGTGACTTCACAAATCTTTCTAAGTTTGTTTGCCTTATTCTTACATTTTTAAAAACAACTGCTATTTTGGAGGACTCCAAACACACAGGAGTTATACTAAATCTCCTCAATCTCTTCACACTGTACATGCAGTTTTTAATTTTTTTTAAACTGACAAGCATTCTTAATTCTAACCCCAACCACTCTCAACCTTTGCCTACTAGAAGCACGTCTAAGGCTACACTAAGGAGGAAAAAAGCTCTCTTCTTTAATGTTCCCATTAAGTCTTTCAGTTACAAAATAACAAATGGGAGGTTAAACTTCTGCTAAATGAGCATAATATTCCAAGTTTCCAAGTTTTAGAACATGAAATTAGAAACTGAAGAAAAGACAATCCACTACAGCATGAGCTTCAATTGTCATTGAAAGAAAAATATAAAATCCTTCTTGTACACATTTTCTAGACTACGCACAAAGGGTGAACAAATAACCATTTTGTGTATTGTATGTTGCCTGAATCTTAGAAGTGGTAGATTATCACCACCACAAGATGGTACACATGAATATTTTCTAAAGAGAGATGCTTTGGTTTGTTTCATTTGTTGTCAAATAATTTGTGAAAAGATGTTAAAATATTGAAAGAAATACCATCAAGGTGTTACATTTTCAGAGGAAGCAATAACTGCTGCCTGCCATATAATCAGAAAACTTAACCACAATGCTGATGATTTAATTGAAACTATCCTTTTTTTAAAAAAATGTAACTACAGCTTGTAATGAGTTACAACTAGATGTGATTAAAAGTAACCACTTCTCAAAAAAGAAAACTTCCATGACATTCACTATGAGAGGAGATATACAGCTAAAGATCCAAACGTAATGAATCTGAGAAAGAATAATTTTAAAGAGAGAGAGAAGTGCATAGGCAGCTTGTCACTGCAGCCTATTCCATTCAACAAGATTTCTCTTGATTAGGTCATGTTTTCAAACAACCTCCAGAAGAATATTTGCGTCAAAGAACAAGCAATGGTTCAAAGGAATTTCCATCTTGACAATTGCCAGAGTTCCTAATTTTTTTTTTTTACTAATTATAGTTTATTCAGGCCAGTCAACTACTGTATTCCAAGTTAATCACTAAGAGCTGGTACTATTGCTACCTAAGCAAATGGCTTTATTTTAATAAGGACTGTGTGTTCTGCTCAACTGTGGACAGCGGACTCAGGAGTCCTATGGAGCACTTCTGGTCTGGACGAGAGCTCTTGCTGACATCTGCGGAGGTGACAAAGCACTGACTACTTTTGACTGTTTAAAACCACCCTTCTGTGTGGGCAGGAAATACAGTCACACAAAACCAGAAAGAATAGTAGCGTGCACTGGTACCCAGTCAGTATCACGACAGGATTAGAATTACAGCCTCTACCTGTCATCAGTCATAGTAATTTAGTAATGCAAAAACACACCATTTAATTCAGCCATGTGTGAGCTCTCAGTAATGTTTATTCTTAATTTAAAACTCCAAACATTTTCTGTATATTGTTTTTCAAAATTACGTGTGAGCTGGAATGGGATGAACTGTAGTCAAATGCATGGGGAACGCTGGCACAAATCCTGTGAATTGTACCCCCCCTCACCCTTGGCAATTCCAGAAAACTGTTGCTGGCATGCTAAGCACCCCAAACCTTTCAGGATACGGTCCCACAGTAGCTGTCGGAGTGAGTTACATCAACTGAACAGAGATTTTGAAGGAAAATCTAGTAAACCTATTCCTGAGGGCTGCATAAGATTTTGTGATCACTATTATTTCATTGCCTGTAAAAAGGTACAGACACACCAGAACAAGGCTGTAATGTTCATTTTTCTCTTGATGCACACGTTTGCTATTCAACAGCACATCACTGCACTTATTCCTGCTATTATTCTGACTTCCAGGTTTAAATTGCTCACTTTTCATGCTATCTATGAATAATCCTGATCTTGACAAGACTGTTTATTTGTTTTTAAGCTTGCTTTTCCTTGAAATTGAAAAGGAAATTTCCTTGAAATTTTGCTTCCTTTTTCTACACAGGAAAAAAGCATATAGCATATATTATATGCCTCTAAAGGGTGATAGGAACATATTTTCCTTACACACTTTACCCTAAATAGAACTTCCATTCTTTGTGCTCAGTAATCCAAAAATAAGGGTGGACAAACAAAACCTGAGTGCTTTATTGCCATCTCCTACTTTCAAGAAATGAAGCTCGATATGAATTAAGCATTCTCTAATGAAGATTATACAGAAATAAACAAACTAATCCTGTTTTTTCTAATGACCAAAAGGGAAATATCATTCCTAAAAACAATTCCTCCTCTCATTTTCCAATCAGCTCCTTCAGCAAATACTTTGGATGAAACAGATTGTTTGACAGATCATGAAAAACACAAAGAAAGTTGAGCATCCTCCATAGAAAACATCCTGTCAACAGCATCCCAATCTTCAAACCTAGTGCCTATTAGCTTAAGTGTCCATCAATGTAGCTGCCCTAACAGCTAAACAAGAAGAAATCATTATCACGTAGCCAGAACTAAACATATACAGAACTCTACAGATTAAAATCCCTACCCTGAACTTTATCTAGAAACAATGAAGCAACTATACCCGTGGGAAAAGCAAGTACCATGTTGCTCATGACCAGCGCAGCTTAAATACAAGCAGCATTAACTCTTACCACCTAAAATATACCACCTTTTTTATAGAATAAAAACTGAAACTTCAGGATGATAACGAACTCACCCAAAAAACACACTGCAATGCCTCCTAAGGGAGGCCAGAAGATGTATTTTCTGTTACAGTATCAGGTTCAAAAATACAGGTCTACTAGTACAAGATAAGATGAACTTCAACCTAATGAGAAACCTTGACATTGGCACAGCCCAGAGAAAAAGAGACCTGATTGTATAAGTGCTTCTCTTTGCATGTGTAAAAAAATATCCTTCTTGCCCTGGTCCCAACTGTTGCACAAAGATAAGGCAAAAAGTCAGCTCCTCTTTTCTACCGTCCTCTGAGCTCTGAGACTCTCCCACTTCTTTCTACACCATTGGGCTATTCCAGTGGAACTGTGGAAGATCTGCACAGCATCCAAAGCACCATACAACTAGAGCGTTTAAACCCATTATTAGCTGAGAAAGTAGCTTCTGGCCGTTAATCCTACTTCCCTTGCCTCAGAGCTGAGGTCAGTCACCCAAGAAGGGAGAGGAACAGTTTTAGTTTGACAGTTTCTGTTACAAGATTCTAAAGAGCAGCTTTCTGTTCCTTAGGCTGACTTAATGTCCTTTCCATTAGGTGCTAACTGTTGCCAATTCCATTGTCAAGTATCTAATTCTCACCCCTAAATTTGGGTAACACAGATGCCTCCAGCCTTGTTCCCTTCCTGGACTCAGTTCCAAGTTCCCAGTTTGTACAAATGACGGTGTTAGGCACCATAGTTTCCAAACCACTTTGGGGACTGGCTTGAATGGGCCTGCTTCATGGAAGAGAATTGGAGACGTCACCACAGCTAGAAAGGACTCACAGCAAGTATATAAAGCCATCAAGGGTTACAGAACAAGGAATTCCCAGAAATATCAGAAGCAACGTAAACTGCCATATGCACATCTAGGCTGTGGGTCAAAAGTGTGGAGGATACATAGGACAGATCTGCGCTGCACGAGACTTTTTTTTCCCCTATCCTACAGCACAGTCGCAGTGAGGTACACCTCTTGCTGGCTTGTCAAGTTACACAGTCTCTCTTTTGGTCTGTCATGAACATTTAGGAAGCTGCTTTGGAACGAGAGGAGATCTCTTGAGTACTAATACAGAAAGCATTCAGAAAAACAAGCAAGCAAACAAACAGAAAAACGCCATTTTACATCCATCACTAAAGTCACTATTGCCCAACGGATCTGTACCCTAAACAGAATCAGTCACTGAGCAAGGTGTTCTTAACAAATTTCAACCAGGAAAGCTGAAGAGAATTCTAATGAGGTGGACTAGGGTTCCTGAAATGGATACTTTTGGTATACTTAACTGGTTGGCAGAGATTAAAGGAGTAAAAGGAAGCCTACAGAAGAAAAGAAGAATTTTTCTTCAAGGGGAAAAAAAAATCATACCAAAAGCAAAGACAGTTAAATTGCAGTGCAAAAACCTTAGCTCACAGTTGGTAAGCAATCTGTAGTGGTATGACTACGTTTAACTATGTTCCTGAAAACATTGCTAGCTTCCTCAGGAAGTTTTAAATGACATTTAGTAAATAAGAAACCTAATTTTAAATTCATAAATTTATTTCTACAGAAACATCTATGTGTCAAAATTAAATAATTAGCACAATTACTTTCACAGTCTTTTTAAAAACCCTGTACTAGCAACACTTGTTTTGGAGAACTGTTTTAAGTGCTATGAGAACAGAACAAGGAAAGAAAGAAAAAAAAGAAACTTCAAAATTAGATCTATGTTGTTGAAATGTATCACCTGTATGGAGAGAGGAAGCACAGCAAGTGAACTTTTTTTCTAATACATCTGGTTTTTAAGGCAGTTGATAATTAGTTTGGAAAATGGCTTCTAAAAGCTGCAACATGTATAACTCAAGATTTCATGTAACAATGAAATACTGTGAAAATTGAACACTGCAATTTCCTGGAGAGCAAGATAAAGTCAGAAACACAGGCACAGGAAATCACGATTCTGCATACCAAAAAATGGAAGGTAATGTTAGGAGCCGCAACACTGACTGAACCACTCTATTCATGGATCCAAAAAGAAGCCAGAAACATTTCCATACAGAAAGGAAAACAAAAATGCTAGAATGAAGTGAACCCTCTTTGCACCTCCAAAAGGACAAAACTAACAGGAAAAGCAGATACGTATGGAGTGGGTTGACCCCAGTTGGATGTCAGATACCCACCAAAGCCATTTGGCTGTTGTTTCTCACACTCCTCTTTCCTAGCTGCTCTCTGGCAGTTCCCCCCGCACCTTTTTAAATATATTCTCACTGAGGCGCCACCATCATCGCTGATGGGCACAGCCTTGACCAGTGGCAGGTCCATCTTGGAGCCAACTGACATTGGCTCTATCAGACATGAGGGAAGCTTCTAGCAGCTTCTCACAGAAACCACCCCTGTAGCCCCAAAAACCTTGCCACGCAAACCCAATACTCTTCAACGTGTTGGAACAGGCGTATAGTATCCTTGAAAGTACATTTATTTGGAATGACTAAGTCATGACTTAATACGACCCACACCTTCTACTACAAACACAAACTAATTGCAATCATATTGAACGGCCAACAAAAATGACAGAGTTCTTAAAAGTTGTTTGGGTCTTTACAGACATGCTCTTTTCTCATGAAACTCAGGTTACTAAGTACATGTACCATGTGCTATATTAGACACTGGAGTATCTGAGGCATCCCCACAGGCTGCCAGATGTGCAGGACTTGCAGGACACACACAACTTCTGGAGCTGCACCTTGAGGTCACACAGGATAGTGTGAGTATCACAAACTGGGTCTTCAGTTGTATCACCTGCAAGTGAATTTAAGGTGCCTCCAGAAACTGAGACATTGAAGAATACATTCTCTTTTTATCATATTGAAATAGAAGTGAATAGATAAGCTCAAAGAAACATTAAGGGCTCCACTTGCTAAAAAATTCAATATCCACAGCTCACAGCTGCTTACTTGTATAGCAGAAGTTCACTTCTGAGTTCTAGAAAGTCAAGCCAAAATGCATTTTCCCACAAGTGAAAAAGGAGCTAAGGAAAAATGAAAGTTTCAAATTTATGCAAAAAATTTACAAAAAAATAACATCCACGATCAAACACAAAGGAGGGAAGCAAGCATTATGTTTTTCCCCTTCACCTACAGAAGCACAGACCAAACCTTTCCTTTTTTAGCTAAGCTAACAGGTCTATTCACATATTTATACTAAATTGAAATGGTCTAATAATTTCTCTGAAGTTTCTATACTGAATCCTGACTTAAGAAATGTGTACTTAATGTGTGCTTAAAAAAAAACTGCAATGGGGTCATATATGAGCATGTACTGTAAAGTTTGATTCTGTAGGTCAAACACATGCTCAAACATTTCAGCATTTTTTAGGAATTGTTTAAACCCTATCTCTTTCCATAGACAAAATATCAGTCTTCGACACTCATACAGAAGAAGAAATAATGTGAATTTCTGATCTGTTTTTGTTCCTACTACCATTAGTAGAAGCTTGACCATTTATTTGAATGAGCAAAAATAGTCTGGCCTTATTATTCTGGAATCCCAGACTATGGTATCAGGTTGCTGAATACATGAACTAATCCGATTAGTCAGTAAAAGGACTGAATGACTTTCCAGTCATGACTTTTCAGAATTTCAGAATGATCCACTCTCACCAAAAGAAATCACCTTAAAATGGGGCAGACGCAAGGCTGTGAGTGAAATTAAAACCACACTTATACTGCAATCTATAATGTATAGTGACTCATATTTTCATCTACTTCCTGATCCCTCAAATCCATCTAGTCTTTAAATATAATAAAACGATATGTTTCTGTTTCCAGGTGTTCACTTAAAATTACTTCAAAAGTTTAAAGCTGTGCATAGATCTGGTCAATTAATATTTGTTGACTGAGCAATTATTTAAATTAATATAAATGAATTTTCCTAACATTGCCTTTTTGTTTTCCTCTATGCTTTATCATAACTACAAAAAGGGCAAAAAATTATCTTTCTGCTTCCAAAACCTAAAAGTTACTTTTCCCCCTTCCTCCATCAGGACAAAACTGAGATTTTTTTCACCAAAAATTAATCAAGCCAGGAAAAATGAAGAAGAGTGACAGATGGAGAGGGAGACTGATGTCAAAACAAAAATGGCCCAGCACTAAGGGCATTCAACTGGGAAATGAAAGACAAAGAGTTAACTCAGGTTCTTTGCCTGACATGGACAAGATATGAAATAACTGGGTTAAATCCTGGATGATTCTCCTAACAACTCACTGTAATCCCAGCGTGGATCAATCCTGCTTCTCCTATACATAACAATGCTGTAGCTTATTTAAGTACGAGCTTGGCATGCACTAGCCATGCAAATTATTTACCCTGCTTTCCAAATATCACACCCGGAATAAGCTCCCTGATATCAGAACATCAGGGCATAATCATGTAGTAAAGATGTGCAGGATCCCACTTTTGTACCAAGAACTCCCCCTGAGACTGGACTATTAAAGTGTTACCCAAATTCATATGAAGGAAAAATAAAGAAAAAAAAAATAAAATCAGCATTTTGGCTTGGAAGACATTTTGTCAAAAAGAACTCGTAACTACTATCAGGGAGGAACATTTTGAGCCAGCTAATCCTCAACATCCTCAGTTTCAAAGATTTATGAGATTATTGAACAAATTGCTTGGACTTGCTCGGACTTGCTCAGAGCTGTACACTTTATTTCATTAGCATACATTTGCAGACATTCTGAGACAGCTTACACACACCAGGGAACGCAACACATTCAAATATTTAAGATCCACACTACGTGGGATGGTAAACCACATTAGCCTTTCCATTTTATGGAAAGAGTCCTACAACTACCAAGTACACTCATAAAAAGCAGAAAACCAAAGAAAATAAAACAAATCCTTTCTCCAGGCTGCAAACCAGTTGCAGAACCATTCTGCTGAGCTCTCCAGCCCTGTTGTTGACATGACGTCTGAAAGCAGTCTTCTCCATACAGATGATGAGAAAATCTCCACATTACCTAACAGATTGCTGTTTAAATTATCTATCATATTACATATTTAGAAAGAATCTGTTTCTTGTAAATTCCAATGCATGTGAAAGAAAATCAGTTCACACCATCTGCAATAAGCAGAGGCATCTTTTCCACCCCAAGTCATGTTTTAAATTTTTAAACACATTAATACTGGCAATAAATTACAGTGGTATGACAGCCTTAACCACAGCCGCCTGAAAAATTGCAGCATCAAATCAATGTAATATTAACTACTTGAAATTGAGATAAAACTGAATAGGTGGAATAGCATAGCAAGCACGTGTTCATATATCTATTTTGAACATTTCAAATAATTAGCTACTGGCCCTTATTGACCTCTGAAATTCTTCTACCAGGTGTGTGAGTCTGCATTTATGAGTCAGAGCCAATATGAACATTTTACAGAATTTTGTCCTACTCTTGTCTATTGGAAAAATCATTTGAAAAAACTATGTCTATTTTAAAACACAAATAGCAGAGTACTCTTTCTTTTCAGCAGTGAAATGCAAGCACATTTACCTTCTGTAGTTAAGTAACAAAGATACCATTTTCATGTGCAATAAAGCTCGGTAAATCATTCATGGACTAGCTGAAGTGATTGGTAATTCAGTTACAGACCAGCACCCCAAGCATACAAAGCAATCACACACTAGTTTAAGTGAATGAACACAGACCTGAATATCCTTCCTATGATATCAAATAAAATAGTTGATTAGAGCTGAAATAAGACATTTCTTGTGCTTGATTCTGTCACCTTTAGTTGAACTGCTTGTAACATTTCAGCCCTTAAAAAAAATCCTATTAATTTCTCTGAGTCAGGTTTGGGAGCAGGTGGTGGGAGACAGTAGTAGCTGCAGCTGAACCACACCTCCTTGCAGAATCATAATGAATATCTCTTTCTTGTAAATGTTTTTTACACTCTCATAAACTGACTAGCCATAGGTAAATGCATTACGTATCTGTATATTAAATCAGACAGAAATGTTAACTCTCTATAGTAATCTCCCAAATGGCAATTTTAGGGGGGAAAAAGTAATCTCCCCATAAACTGCCTGATTTGAGAACCTTTCTGAAAACAATAAAGATAAATAAAAAAGAAAAGAATAATCAAAGATTAAACAAGGGGGCACAGCAGTGTTGCACTTGAAAATAAAAAATGTTCTACGGCAGGCCTAGATACAGATAGATAAAGTAAACAGTATTTCAAAAGACATCTATACCACTCTGTAACTGCATACAAATAAATACAACAGTGGTATTTTAAGCGGTTATTGATTTTAGAAGGTAGAATATTAATTTGTTCAACATGTGGTTGTTTAAAACCTGCTTTTACTCCTTACTGTCGATCTGTTTTATAATGTGCATTCACTATGTTCATCTGATGCTTTTATTCACTCATTGTTTATCCATAAATAATTCATTATTTGAAGGACTTATCCATTTAAATCAAAGCCCTTTTTCAGTTTTAACAAGGTTACATCTAATATGTACTTGTAGTCAATGCAGATTTTTTTTAAGAACTTATTGAAGGAAAACATTACAGTATCAAGTCAAAATAATAATGATGCTCCACACACCTACATATTTTGTATAAAAACATGCAGGCTTTCCCCCTATACCTTTTCAGAAATCTAGACAGCAAAAGGAACTTATCCCCTATACAAAGTCTTCTAAAAGTAGATATCACTACATTCATGTTCTGATAAATGCAATGATCAGCTACAGCATAATGGAAAAATCTTGTTCATTTCAGAAATGAAAGTTCCAGCTAATTGTCATATGAGAAGCCCACTCACATATACATATGGAGAGAGTTGGATATATACAACTAAATTTTTTACCTATTCAGTTATCTTTTCAGTGACACTTTCTGTCTGACCTGACATTCCTTGTCTTCAGTTCCAGTGACGTTGGTTCCAGAATAAGGGCATGAACCTTCGATATAAAAAAAATCAGTAATTCATGCACTCAATTCACAGGGGTGAGAAAACTGACTTAAAGTGATAAATTACCTTACTACTAACTGTTCTGAAATAATCCTCTTCAGAAAACGAATTGTAGGGTTTAACCAGGGTCTTGGTTTTTATTTATGTGACATTTAAAATAAATTATTGTTCACTAAGTATGTATGTATGTAGATTTAAATCACATACATACATCTATATACACCTTTATGTTTACTGCAGATTATTTCTTCCCCTTATTTTCCTAAAAATTAGTCCTACCAGCACATATTAGAGAATCATTAACTTAAATTTTTATTTTCCTTGAGCAAATATTTTTTTTTACAATTTAATCATGTTTCCACAGAAGATGTCTTTTAAATTTATTATGCTGATTATCTTAATTTTCTACATAATGGTAATAGAATAGTCTTTACCTGTTTAATGTATTTTCAAACTAATAACATATTCTCAGTTATTATATACTTCCCTAGTAATTATCAACTGTTCAAAAAAGAATTATTTAGCTATTAAACATGCCTTAATTCTCAATAATATTTTAATCATGAGAAGCTTGATAAAAGAACTAAAGAAATCGGCAGTAACGGTGTCACTTAATGCAGTGGCCCTTGGTTTAGGGTCTGTAACACACACTGGATAGTACAGTAAGTCTTATGTACACAAGGAGTTAAGTACATCCCCAGCTATGTGCAGTCAATAGTCCTATCAAAGTCGGTGTAAATGAAAGCTTTTGTTACCATAAAGAGTAAAAAGGTATTACATTTTCACATCTTAAATATAAATAAAAGCATATATAAACACATGAATATATTGAAAAGACTGACTGATAATACTGGTTGATTTAAGAGCTTGATTGGTACATTTAAGCCTTGATTGATATGCTACTCACAAACCGTTATTAAATATAACTCACTTTAAGCTTTATCAGAGTAAAATATATATTCATACTATATTCAAAATTGCATGGTACATTTTTATTTCAGATACATGGACAAAATTAATGCAATGATCACAGAATAAAAATCTGAAACGCAGCCAAGCCAAAACTGTCGTATTTGTATCTGCCCACATTCTGGATCACGGCTCTGTGAAAAAGCTCTGTGAGCCAGGAGCAAAGATGCACAGCAGGGACGGCACTTTCACACAATAAATACCCCAGGTTTCTTTACAAATAACTCTCAGAACAGACGAACGTTTAAAGTTTGCTACAGAGCTTGATTTTGAGGGGAGAAATGTTTTGAGAGCAGCAAAAGCACCAGAGTTCCTATTGTAGGCTACATCTTGGATTTATTGTATCATTTTTCTACAGAAACCCATCTGATCTTTTCCATTTTAATTACAAAGGGGTACAGAACCTATTTCACATCTGCTCACCAAGCCTGAGAAATGTTTTATAGAGAAAAGGAAATGAGAAGGTCCAGGAATACGAATGAACTGAAACATAAGCATTTCACAAATTCCTCCTTCCCTTCAAAATAAGTTCTAATCATTTATTGTGACATATATTTGGGCTTGGTCCACAGTAATTTTAATTCAAATAAATGCATCTAAATTTCTTCCGTTTTTACCACTACAGGATTTTTATTTATTTATTTATTCTTTAATCATTTTGCCAGCAGTATGCTGAATGCTATTTCTTTAAGAATGCAATCTATAGCATTATATTCCCAAATAGCTGGGAAAACCTTTGCCATGACTCCCAAGTTGCAACATGCTGGATATTCATAGGTTTCCAAAGCTGCTGGTTGAAGATGTAATGAAAGGATCTAAGGTTTATGCATGAATCAGCATCCCCTTGCCCTAATGTCATGGTGCAGTGATCCCTGCAGAGCTGTAAGACTTGATTTAAAACAGAAAAGCTCAACACTGGCTCTTGAGCCAGCAGGATTAAACATCCAAGATTGTGCGTATATTACCTCTGTGCTGAAACCACTATAAGAAAAACTTGTTACCATTATGGAGGTTTTATAGAACTCCATAGGAAACCTCTCTTTAGGGGACTCCAATATCCTTCCAGTGAAAAAAGATGTGAGTACATAATAAAACTATCCCTGTCTGGGTTGTTGGATTTAAGGGGAAAGGACTGTGTCTTCACCAGTTTCCTCTTTTCTTGTTTTAAAGGAAAAATCTGATGTTGCTGATGGCCAGCACTTCTCCAATTAGACAAGACTCAATTATGCTCTCCTGAAGGACAATAAAGTCCAGTGGTTTGGATACCTTCCAATTCCACCCTATGAATTACCTGCAGTGCTGTACCTCTGCCCCAGCTGTTAAAAGCCAAAAAGGCTCTGTTAGAGTGAACGACATTGTAACCAGCCTTTACCAGCTAGGCTGGAACCTTCGGAATCACCAAGAATTCTCAGAGGGCTACGTCTAGCCCACTTCTCTTGAGGGATGTAACAGTAGTCACGGCATCAAAGTGCCATCAGTCTGAAGAAAGACTGCACATCTCTCAATCAAAATCATTAAGCCTCCTGCTGACACCGACTTTCGAGGCGTCAAACTGCAATTAGATTCCAACAGCTAGTCCTGATGACCTGTCAACACAGCTTTGCACCAGACTTGCAACAGTCCAACAACCTAAAATAACTATTTGTTGTGGATATATTACATGAGTTAAGGCTATCTACTCACAGGGTCTCCTTTCCTCCTCCGCTTCACACATCTTCTGGCCACCTTTAAAAGACTGAGTATTCTTACACTGTTTCAAACACCCCTCAGTGGTATATAATCACTGTCTCCTCTTTTCTGGAAGTTTAGGAACCTAATTTAAAAGTAGTACCAACAATACAACTCGTTCATCTAAAACCTGTTTGCTCCATCAAGGAACTCTGAGCAAATGCTGATACTAAGTTTGAAGATTCCTTTAGATAGTTTAACAGTGGGGTTTTTGTTTTTCCGTTTTTAAAGCGTATGGAATTGATGCCCCAGTTTCCCTCTGCTTGCTGTGTAGTGTGAGGGAGGCAGGCACATCCCAGCTGGGCTGCTGGGGTGCACGGTGGCACACCACACCTCCTGCACCATCGCCCAGAGCTCCTGCAGCCTTCTTTGGGGGATTTTAAATTGAGATTTTGTATTTTAAATTGAAAATTGTAATATTTCGATTACTGATTTTAGAAAATTTATTTGTTACTCTTAGGGCAGAAAAAGGTCATTACTTCTATTATGGTATAAGCCTGCCACTACATTTCTGTGAAGGAAAATCACCTTGCTGGAGTGAAATATCTGGGTGAATACTGAACCATTTTCAGTTTCATATTATCCTACTTTTCTGTGACCTTCTTTTACACCTGCATTGTTTAACTGTTGATAACGCTGGCTTCAGACACAGGTTCTTTGTATGTTACTCTGAAAAAAAAAGGCAACCAAACCCCAACCTGCAGATTTTTCAATATTTTGAATGAGAACAAGCATAAAAGAGGGAAAAAAGAAAAAAGGATCCTCTTTAACCATTTGTGCTTGCAATGCTTTGCAATCAACTGCTAAATTTTGCTTCTTATATGGCGAATACCTGTCTTCAGAACTCCTTGTTCCCCAATCAAACCATCTTCGGAAGGTAATCAAGGAAATACTATATGTATTTTTAGCATATGCTTCACTAGTCAATTAAATCCAATTGACAAGATAACATGACTAAACCATCATTGGTGACTGAGGTGATGAAAAAGTAAGTACATGTTGACATCTTAATTTGGTGCTCTTAAAACTGCTTGAAAATGGAAGCCTTGGACAAGGTTCAGACAAAGGGAAACCCAAAACGTGGATACCATCTCCCCTCTGCTGGAAGTCTCAAAGTGCATCATTGCAGTCTACAGCCAACACATGTCATCTGAGTATTCTAAGAGTCCTCCAAGGAAGACAGCTAAGTTCAAGAACAAGACAGATGCATGACAAAAACCCCTGATAAAAAACTTGATGGGGATGGAGAAAAATCTGTACCATTTACTTTCTCAAAGACCAGGTGGCTATACTTGTCTCTAGTACTAGTAGGAAAAAAAAAACACAACAAACTATTCTGGTGTTTTACACAAATTATCTTCAGGGTTTCGTTGATTTCGACAGAACTGTGAAACACAGAAAGACCAGCCACATTTTTGCAGAATGCCATCTAGACCACTACACAATCCCTTACTTCACTGACAGTCCCAGCACTGCAGCTACCGTACAGCATTCTCAGGACCGCAAATGCTACCCACATGCAGCTCTGCTTGCTGGAAACCCTCATTACCTACGGAAGGAAGAACTCCCCAAGGAGCTTGCAGAGGTTGGCAAAGCAGCCTTACTGTGGCTGGTTACGCGCCCTGACCTTTTCTGACTTCAGCTACGTGCGCGGCACCCTCCTGTCCTCACACACGCCTCTGAGAGCACGGCGGGTCCTGCTCTTGCACCACCTACCCCAGCCTCCTCCGTGCCGAGACGCCCCCCTTCAGCATCACCGCCCCCACCGCAACGCAGCTAAAAAAAAAAAAAAGGGGTCGCCAATTGCGGGAAGGGGGGGAAACTGCTCTCGGTCGCCGAGCAGATCTCCAGATGCAAGTGTTCCCTCACGGCTTGTCCCGGGGAGGGACGGGGGAAACGCCTCAGGGGAGCGGGGAACCGGGTGAGCCGCGGCTGGGCGGGTGCGGGAACCAGAGCGGGTTGTGCTATCTCCCGCAACCGGGGCGCCTCAAGGCAGGGCAGCGGGGGCGGCCGAACGCCCCTTCCTCGCTGCGGGAACGGCAGCCTCCCGCGGGG
>JAHREE010000245.1:17980798-18045832 GCA_033628505.1 Tringa tobata
TGTTCAGTCTAAACCTACCCTGTTGCAGCTTGAAGCCATTCCCTCTCGTTCTGTCAATACTTAGTGCAATATTGACAATCCTTAACAGGAACACAGGTAAGTCATAAACATACATTTTTTTTCCACCTAGGTCTGAAAAATCCCCTTATGTATATCAAATGAGGTTAAAATGCAGCAAAGATCTCAGTTTGAAGAGTGTATTTCAATACTTTATAATAAAATAAAAAATCCTGTTTGCCTTGTTTACAGCTGTACAATGAACTAAAAAATAAAAAAGAGTAAGATAATGCAAAATACAAAAACAAAATCAAGAAAAATCCTGCTTTTTGAATGTATTGTCTTTACAGTTATGGAAAAGACATAAATCTTTACACTGTTTTAGTTGTTTGGTTTGGGTTGGGGTTTTTTGTGCCATAGAGAACAGTGCTATTCCACATGTACATTAGGACCTTTGTCAGATACAGTAAGAATAATTCATTGTGATGCCTGTTTTGTCTGGTTAGATAGTAAAATGCTATTTTATTGTTTATACTAACCCATGGATAAATGCTAAACTGAGTTTGGATCCCACTGTAGTGGGTAGTACACAATGAGCAACTTTACCTGAGTCAAACAGTTTATAGATGAAGGTCCTGAAGCCACTTTCTGTCATAAGAGTGTCAAGCTTGCCACACCTTCCAAGTTAAAGACCTACAGAACACAGCACAGAAGGTAGGTAAAATAAAAGTGACCCAAGTAAGAAGTTAATGACCAATTACAACTGGGGCATTTGTACAGGCTATTTGTGGTGAGTTAATAACAACTGCCATGACAATTACAACTGATACCACCCTGGCTGTTGATTTTCTAATGCATATTTTATGCATTAGAAATGCATATTCTGCATTACAGAATTGTGAGCATGTCTATGGACACATCATGTACAATGTGTGTTTGTGTGTATGAATGTGCACATAATATTCCAGATATGTATCATCATATCAGAATATGTAGAAAAAATATCAAATTATGTGGGCATATTCTACTGTTGGTGTGCCAGAGAGAAATAAAAGATTTCAACTGAGATGAGTAAGTACAAAGGGACAGTATGGGCTAGTGAATCAGCAAGAAAACAGTTTAATCAGAATTTAATAACAGGGGAAAAGGCTGATAATAACATAAGGCCCTCTTCAGCTCTCTATTTTTCATAACAGTCCTGTGCTAATCGAAAAGATGCAAGCAGGGAAAGGAGAAAAAAGAAATTTATAGGTGAAAGTAATTTATGACCGTGTACTAAGAATAGATATACTCATTAACACTGTGCGTAAAAAAATCAGACTACATTACTGGGAATCACATTCAATACTTTTTGCCCAAGAAAAGAAAAAGAATCTAGCAAGAGGTAATCTTCAAACCAGAAGATTATATCCTTATATGCATTCTTCTAAATCCATGATAAAAGCTCATATAAAAATGCATTAGTTCAGAATCTGAACAAAGCATCAACAGCAGGACTGTTAATAATAAGCATCAATCACTTGTTGAAAGGAACATAGCAGTGCAATAATAATGAAAACAATGACAGATGACAGAAGGCCAGATATCAAATAATAAGATGTCAAACCCCTAAAAAGACCCGGTGCTTAATCCTGATTCCATAGAAGTCCAGGGGAGATTGGCTACGTATTAAAAAGAATGCAGATTCAATCATGGCTAGATTTGATCTAATAGATTCTAATGGATGATATTCTGGACATAAGGCAGGAGTTGGTGAAGGAGCTAAAAAGGGCTAATCAGAAATAAATAGGTGTTTATCAGGAATACATCTCCTCAGCGATTCATCCTGGCACAATCCTGGTTGAGACAGTGGCTGCGACTCAACCAAATGTTCATATGTTTCAGCAGGTGCACGAGAGACGTGGAAAGGAACTTCAAAATGACTGAAGAACTGGGAATTTTTGCCACGCGCTCAGAAATGTTCAGCAATCGCTCCATATGCTTATCAAAGAGATAATTCGGGAAAGACTCGATGACAGGGAGTACATACTTCAGGAAAGTGACATTGATAACATAAAGCAACTGAGGAGATGGACGCAGTGAACCCCCCAGTATTTGAATGCTGATATTAAAAATATTCAGAATAGAGTTTAGCACTGTGTCATCGGCCATGGTGATCACATGCTGAGCGTTGTAGTGAATTCCCCAGCCCTGGAAAATGCCGTGTTAAAATCAGGTTCTTTTCTAAAATCCTTGTTGAAAAAGTTAAATTCTTAGATGGCCCTTGGCAAGAGCTCAGACTAAACGGTTGTGGTGGTCCCTTCTTGCCTTGTATGCCATAGGATATTTGTTTTTTATATTCAGAATTATGGTCATTATTTTTTTTTTTCATTAGAAAAAACTTTTTAAATATGCAGGTTTTGTAGGCTGCAAAAATGCTGTACCAATGTATGAATCCTTTGATTCTATGGCCGGTCAAGAAAATCTTCCCTTCAAAAAAGACTGTTGTCTTTGGATTTTTGAAATCTGCAGAACTTTTGCAAATACCAGTCAACGTAAATAAAGTGGAAATACAAATGAAAGTTTCCAGTTCCAAATCTTTCTTACATTGTTTAGTCCCATATGTTCATTCTGGATCTCAAGAGTCTTTTTAAAAATAAAAAGTACATCCTGATCCCCCATGCTCGTTCTGCCTCCGCCTCTGATGAGCAAACACATACTGTTCCCATTAACAGCACATATACCCGGGGATGACACGCACTGAGGAATAGTTCATGCTTCTGTGACTCTGGTGGTGAAAAAAGCAGCATCACTACGCCGTGGTATAATTAATATCAAATAATTAGTGATAATTGTACATCTTTAAGTTCCCTTTGCTATACGGTAGCTGTGACAGTGCAGTTTGTTACTAGCTTAGCTAGCCATTGTGAGGAATTTATAGTGAATTGGGATTTACTATATTTATCTGAGCTACTTGTGTTCTTGCTATTTGCAAGAAACATTATATTTATTTTGCTGATAAAATCACTCAGGTATATGCTGAACTATCCATGTGCATGGAAAATCTGCTATAGACTATTTCAGTTTATTCTACTGAGATTATAGAAAATTACATTATTAATACTCTGGAAAAAGATAAAAGGAACCCTTTCAGATTAGAATATGCATGCTAAGCCCATGATTCCTATCTGGCAACATCTTCTCTTTTCTTCCAACAGTATAAACAACTTCCATTGCTTTGTCTGAGTCCCAAGGAATAAATTTCTTATTCCTGTCCTAGTTTTTCCCTGCCTACCTGCTACCTCTCTTCTTCCTTGCTGTCTCCTCCTTTGCCTGATTTCCGTCTGGTTTTCCAAAGCATCGCCATCAGAATCTTTCTTTTCTCTCCTGTTATTTTGATTTTACCACCGCCATTCCCTCTGTGGAGCACGGCTAATTCAAACGTGTTGGTTTTTTGCTTTAGACTGTAACAGCCAGCCTTGATCCCTTCTCTTTTCATCTGCCACCTCGCCCATCTGTTCCACAACCAATGCCAGCCTTGACTCCAGTCTTGTTTTTCATTCTCATCATGTTCTTATTCCTTTTTCCATGCCAATGTCTATGTTTGAAATATGAAACCTACACCCATTTTTCAGGTCAGTTCTCAATCATTGAAATTCCTCTTTAGCTTTGCATCTTTTCTGTCACCTGTGAGGAATGTTTTACTCATTATTCATAACAAAAAGCCCATTGGAGATGATGAAGACATTGGATTTCATGTACTGGTGGACTGCTGAGGTACGGTGCTTGTCAAATTGCCTCTCCATCTCAGCTCCCTGAGTTCATAAACAACATGCTAAAAAGTTAAAAGGGAAATACAAGCTGACACGACTGTTATAGTCCGCTCTCTATTGACGTATCTGCAGTACACTTTTGTTGTTACTCATTCTCTGCTTTCTACTCACTTGTGAATTGGGTCTTTTTTCTGTACAACAGAAGCAATTTCCCAAAAACTGGGTGTTTTCTCCTCAGCGATCACACCACCACACGTTGATCTCACATCTTCAGAATCCCAAGTGATGACAGTGAGGAGCAGCTCCAGGTCCATAAATTACAGAGAGATTGAAAAACAAGGATAATACGTGCCATTCGTAATAACACCATAATAACAAACATTCCTTGTGGCTGCACCTGGCGTTATGAATATTGCAGGAAGTTGTTTCTGTCATTGTCATGAGTGTGCTGAGGCGGTGTTTTGAACACTGATACTGGACAGATATCAGCCCCTGCAAAATGGACCGTGTAATGATCATTCTCGAGATGGAGAAGGTGCGTTCTTGGTTTAATGTTTCATTCATAAAAACTACCCATAAAACATACGCCTACTCCAGCTACCTTAGAAACTTGGGGAAATCAACCCATCTTTTCTGCATTTGAACCTGTTGCAAATCTGGTATCTTGACAAGGTCAAAGCGCGTCAGCGACTTGACTGCTTTTTGTATCCTGACAAGGTAGAATGAGCACATGAACACTGAACTCATAGAGAATGGACGTTCTGACAGCGATACTGCACTGCTAGTCAATACTCTAATTTGTTTTATAACCTGGCACAGCATTCGGGATAGCATTCAAATAAGCTTTGCAGAGACGCTTTCAACCACGGCAGAACTAATGAATCCCTAACTTTTGCGCTGAACTCCTTAATCCAAGTAAGACAGCTTCTCCTAGGATTTCGCAGTGCAGGAGTGAATCTCTCCTACTTACCTTCTTGCCTGGAACACCACCTGTGCCGCCTCGTGCGCATCCTTTGCACAAGGCTTCGAGTCCAAGAGCTCTTTGAACAAGCAGGAAAGCTGCAGTGACAACGCTAGCGTTAACCCTGCTGTCAGGATGGGGACCAAACCGGCCAGGAGCCAACCCAGGGGAGGGGGAAAGGGCAGTGTGTCACCTCTGGCACCTATGGCTGGGACGCCCAGTTCCAACCTGCTCCACGGAGCACAGCAATTTGGCTAGCTGTCAACATAGTGAGATATATGGTGGTAACAGACTGCTTTTCTGCTCCCTGCACAGTAAAGTAGAACAAAATTCACTGCCGTCGCCAAGGGAGTAAATGAAACCTCCATTTTTCTTCTTTTGTAGGGGTGTTTCCCTTTCGAGCCTTGTGGAAGTATCAGGAGGTCCACAGGCAGTCGTTTCCATCTGTACCAACACCACTGCTCACGGTCTTAACCACTTTACATTGAACTGGCAACATAATATGGTCTTATGCATACTCAGGTAACTGAGAATTAGGTCATAAATTCATTTATAAGCAAATTGTGTGCAGCTGGATTTTTTTTTTTTTAATTTTAAAATGTAAAAACTCCCTTATTTTAGAAAGAGATGTTCATGTTATGCATTTAGTTTAAACAATGGCTATGTTGTACTACATTTTATTGAGATCACTTTTATAGTCTTACAGCTTTGTCAGGCCTTCTGTCACTAGAAAAATAAAGAGAAATTTAAGTTACAGTGAATAAGAGATTAAACACAGATCAGTCAAATGTTCCCTGTTAAGTTTTTCATAAAAAAAAAATAGAAAAATTATTTGAATAATAGAAAAACACTTAAGCAAAGGTTAAGTGATGTATTTTATGACACAAATAAGTAAAAGACAAATTGTGTTGTTGCAGAAATTATACTGTGGAGTTCAAGCACTTAGCAACATTAAAAATAAATTAAGTTGGAAGAACAGACAGACTTACATCAGACAAGACAATAATTCTTTCTTCAGGAAATATCCAAAAGACACAAAGATTTTGTTCTGTTCAATTACCCACTAAAGGCATTTTATACTATTTTTTGAAAAATCCCATTAAAAAATGGATATAAGATTAAAAGAACTACTGTGATTTGAAACATCAGCTCTGTTATCCTTATCATTATGATCTTCCAGTAACAGGATTATCTTTTGGGTTCACCGTTTACTTGTTTGGCATCAAAAACTTTTATTTTGAGGAAATCATCTTGTCAAGAAACAGCTCACTCAAGTTATCACAGAAATGTACAGAGTTGTGCTCAACAAAAGTTTATTTTTAGTTCTGAAAAACCACTTCAGTGGTTCAGTCCCAGAACTAGTTCACAGCACAGATAGGAGATATTTTTACTTTCACCTCTGCATAGGCATATCTTCCCAGAGATTAACTGTGATAAAGCGTGGTGTTAATGACAAGCTTTTACAGAAGGAAAAACAGCAGTCCAGAAACCTAAGAAAAAAGAAATAGTTCTCATGAGGCACTTAATTACATACTTTGGACTAGAAATACATCTACATCATAGTAAATGAACAGAAAATAACATTCTTCTAATTGCATAATTGCTGTAAATATAGGATTTAATTGCAGAGCTTATAGTAGAAAAAATTCTGCTTATAATATTCGTGGTATCAGACACAACCTAAATGATGCTGTTTGTCTTTACTGATACTTTGTGTTACAGTGGAAAGTTGTCTTACACAGATTAGCTGCTGGCCATTATTAGAGTCTATATAGTTGCCATTTAACCCGAGACTTATCTTATTCCCTGCTAATTGCATTGCTGCAATAAGATGTACACATCTGCGTTCAGAACAATTTTAAATTGAGGGTTTCCTTTCATTACAGGTCAACATACGCAGCACGATGCATCGAGGGCTTAGAAAGAAGGAGGCAAGTTGATGGGGTTTCAAGAGCAGCTCAAAGCTGGTAGTTATGAGCACACAACAAAAACCTAACCTTGAACTTAGAAACAACACTGTCCTGAGTTTAAACCAGCTACAAAGAAAAACAGCCTATGGACAGAGAAAGGATTTATGCCACAGCTAGGAATGTGTGGCCAAAGACAGGCACAATCCTATAGGGATCCATGATCCTCTGTCCTATATTTTGGTTGTCCTCAACTTGTCAGTACCAGCTGTAGGTGCTGTGGCTATAGCATTTATGTCTTTCTGTTTCTCAGTTTCTATAACTAAAATTACAAAAAGTGTTTGCTGATGGTATCTGAAGTAAATATGAGTACCGAAAGGCATTTTCTGGAGGAGAATCCTCACCAATGCCTGCCTGCATTCTGCTGGGCTCCCTGTGGTTTTAGTACTAATAAGAAAAGAGGACCTTAATTTTAGAGGTTGGTCAGCTGTAGCAAAAAAATGTCAAAGGCAATGAAATGAGCCTACCCAAAATACACAAGTTCTCCTTTAGAAAAAACAAGGGAAATATAAAGAGATCGGAAACTGCTAGCCTCAAACGTATATCCAGAATAATCCAGTTCTTACTGCTGCTTTCATACCAGAATAGCAGCAAGAGTTCAGATTTCTTTTCTTCGCAGTGAGAAGAGTTGGGTTATTTGAGGCAGTTAGGGAAAATCACAAGTCTCACAAGCACTCTGACTGCTACTGCTGAACAAGACAGCAGAATGTAATATTACTTCTTCACAGCTATTGCAGCGCTGCACTAAAAAAATGTCTGTAATGTAAATGTTATGCTTCGGAGTGGGATTTTCTCTATTAATCCTCTGATTAATTTATAATGTTATTAATTATAACTCATCTCAATACAGTGTCTCATTAGAACGACACACAATTTGGTGTTATTGACAAACGATTGTGCGATACATATGGATAATCAATTACAGTGACATCCCATGAAACGACAGTGAAATTAAATGGGCTGAAAATGCCACCCTTCATGGGCTCCTGCAATCGTTTGCTTTGAATGTCAACAATGAAGGAAACCCCTGCTTTCTGACAAGAGCGGTGTTGGGCTTCCACTCCATCCTGGGGGAGGCAGTAAGCAATCCATGAATCAGGCAGATGTGTGGCATTCACTTTTAGCTTTCTGTGTATAAAACAGCCCCCAGGTGACTGTAGCCACACCGGTCTTGGATTGTGCCCTATAAATGAGAGGCTCTATTGCCTAATGTGAGCTTCCCACCTCAAGGATTTAGCTAACAAGCCCCAGGAAATATATCCATACTTTTCAATATCTCTTTTATTAATTTATTTACTAGTGATTAACTTAATATACAATTCATAACCATATAGCATTACTAATATTAGCAATCTAGAAAACATGAGATGCCAATTAACCACTGTTTTTCTTTGAAAAATAATACTTATTGATTACATTATATGTGAGAAAACTTGTTCTGTGGTTCTGTGCTCGCAATTGAAGGATCTACTCCAGCATGTGATCTAATATTCTGTGGTCCACATATCTCACTCTGTGCCATGGCAGGGAATGATTTATTTTACAGGGAACTGAAAAAAGACATGGTATGATATTGATGTACTTTGAAAATACTTGCAAAATAAAATAATAACAATGGAAGGGGAAAATACTAGTAAGATATTAAATCCTGACGATGTTTTCATGAAAGTTTAGTCTTAAGAATGCCATTATATTAAATAAGAATATTTATATAAATGAATAATTGTACTGCTTTAATAGATATAACTCCTTCCTTGGTTATTCTGCAGATTCTTCTGCAGAATTTGGATCTGAGGAAGGAATGTGAGGTTATTTTCAGAATCCTTTTTAGAGATCAGAAAAGAGGAATATCGAAGGGAAGAATGTATATATACAGTGGTTTTGATCCTCCTCTGAGAGTAAATCGGAAAGAACTACAGTGTAAAGCCATTGTAAATGAGAGCAATATCAGGCACATGATATCAGACCCAAACTGCTTCCAGAGATGTTAAGACCAGGGGAAGACAAATACAGATATCACTAGTGTATACCACTGAATCTCTTATTAATAATGACTGAAATAATTATCTGTGTGAGTTACAGGAGTGCTTTAAGGCCGTGTACAACATATAGCAATGGACGATTTTTCATCCCAGCCGTGTCCAATCTAAACTAAAGGCCTCAGTGCAGCAGAAAGCAGCGTTGTTATCATCTGTCATTTGATGCAGAGGAATGTAAAGAAACAGAGGAAACGGTCTGCCGAACTGGCACAGGAGACCTGGGAAGGGACACCTGGCTGTCTTTAATTACTGGATATTGTGCTGAGCTACAGGCCGCCACTTCGGTGTCCTGTTCAAACACAGGCCACACGTGGAGCCATGCCTTCAGTCACGCACTGTGCGCCGCTCGGCCACCAGCAGTCCTTTCACTGCTTGGTCAGAGAAGAAATAATTTCATCGATTGAATTCTTGCAGCACGAGCTGGCAGAAAGGCTGTGTTATGGGAGATCATGCTGGTCAGGCACAGATACGAGGTTGGTATGGACAAGACCTAGTCTTTTCTATACAGCCTTATTTTTCTTTCCAGCTGAGAAATGAAAACTGTTGAAAGATTCAATGCTGTCCTGTCTTTTAAGGCTGGAATCTCCTTTCAGCCAAAATAATTTATTCCAATTGTCAAAGCTCATCAGACTCTCAGCATGAGTCTTGCATAAATGGATTTATTCCTGGCTGTTTCATTTGCACACTCCATGAAATTTTTTTCCACCTATTTAATTTCATCAAGACTTTCTTCACAGAGACTAGTAAACTTGCTGCAAGAGCACTGTAATGTAAAAGACACTATCTCTTCTTTATATTCCTGTGGAAAAAAGTAGGATAAACCACAATATGCTTTAATAATTCATACACTTAGAAAACTTCCCATTTTAAGATGCTGTTCCTGAAATGGAAACAATATGGATGCATATGATAAATAAAGCAATAAAGCCATGCTTATGGGTAGCAGATAATAAAGTGCTGCCAACTTGGATACGCATTTTCTGTTTAAAATCTCCCATGGTGAAATTCATAATATTCTGTATTCTACAGTAGTGGTGTAAAATACTCCCATGGAACTGCAGTGTCTGGGAATACTACTATGGCATCATTGTTGTTATTTTTCTAAATAAAGTGCCTCTCTGTTACAAGAAAACTCATCAAGTGGAAAATGTGATGAACACCTAATTGCAAAGGCACAGGGTTTGGGAAACCTAGCTGTGTTTTCCTTTGCCTGTTTTGCATTGAGCTCAGCTGTACAGGGCAGATCCTGTGCAAGGGCTCTCATCTTTATCCACGTTTCTGTAGGTCAGCCACAACAACTTAAGCAGCAGTAGATCATCTGAAGCCTCCTTGGCTTTAAGACCACAGCAAGGGAAGAGCTTTAAGTGCAGAGAAAACAAGCAGGGCCAATATGCTCCTCTCCTGCCATTATGCACATTTCTTTATTCATTTAAGAAATTTATTTATTTAGGAAGATTTCACCTCAGGGAAACAACCAACCAGAAAATCTGAAGAATTAATAAATTAAGACTAAAGTTTAATTCCACAAAGTAGATTATAGCTTACGGTGGATGCTGTATATCATTTGTATTTGCTTGAAAAAGAAGATTGTTTCTGTAATAGCCTGATCCTGAAGCACATCCAGGAGGGGAATGGAAGCAGAGCTGCCTCAGAAGCTGACACAACCAGACAAATGTTTTAAAAAGCCTGTGAAGATTTTACACCCTACAATAGGCTGAGGCTAAACAGGATTTGTCAGAAGCAGGAGCAGGTAGCAAGATAAGCTTTGTCAAAAAGCAGAAACTGATGCTGGGGTGGTATTGGTCAAAAACATTAGTCTTTACAGTCAGTTCCTCTCAGAATTATGCCTTTGAAATAGCCGGTCTTCAAATTAATGTTTTCCAATGAGCTGGCCTTTGGGAGTCAAAGAAACAAACAAATTAATCTGAAAGAATGAGCCTGCCTGAGATGCTGATAAATCTGTTATGACAATGTAAGGCTTATTAAACACTGAGAAATGTATTTCCTTAGCCTCTGGGTCAAATGCAAGTTTTAAGGTTAATAGAGAAAATCAACATTTAAAAAAATGTCACATGAACTACTCCTTTTCATATTCTGCTTTTGACAAGAAACTCATGATTCACTTAACTCAAAAATAAAATACATGTAGCGAGGTGCTATCCAAATAACACAATATTCTGCGTTATAAGGACATAACTGAAAGGGGATTACATAGTTGATGTTAGAATTTGAGAAACAAGGGAGTCTCAGGTCTTTTCATGCATTACCGTTCATCTGCTCTTGAACATCAGCACTGGTTTGTCTTCATGAACTCTGTCAGAGTCACACACACCATCTTTGCTCTGACTGTACGGAGATGAAAGGTAGGACAGCTGAAGTGCATTGCCGAGGAAATAACTCAGTCTTGATAAAAGGAGTGCTTTGCAGAACAGAAAAGCTAAACAGCGCTATTGATTATCATGATGTATGCTACAGAGAAAGAAAGTGGAAACACAGGGGCTGCCTACACACAGCTTTTCCTCTCAGCAGCAGCCGTAGTTTCAGCAGGGATTTTTCTTGCAATTTATGGTGTTAGAGAAGGATTCCTCTGAGTTGAAAGGTTTCTGCCAGGGGCAGTGGTACAGCAACTTGACCTGCTATACTCAGGAGGGTTTACTGGGACCCAAACCCTCTTGAGTTTTCTTCCTCAAGTTAAAAATTACTCCCACCGTGGATGTTCATAGAAAGAAACAGACATAGAAGGATACATACGGAAAAAACCCACACTGTCCACTGCCAAAGCCTGAAGAACTCATCAGGAGGAAAACAGTTACCCAAAACCTTATCCTTTCTACTCCACAGTCCCCATACTTCTCCATTTTAAAGCACGTCACGTGGCTTAAGCAATTGCCTGGTGGCACAGAAAGTCTTAGTAACCCATGTTGTCTTACTGGTTGGTTTCTGTCACTGTGAACCGTACTTTCAGGCAGTAAGGGGAAAGACCATTAACTTTCCTGTTCTGAAAGACCTGTGTTTTATATACCTGCTGTCTCTGTGTGAAAGTTAACAGAGCCAGGCAGACATCCAATTTACCTCAGTACTCCAAAGAAGATTTGACTAATGAGCTTGAAGGTCCTTCAGATACCTTCCCTGATTGGAGGGAGTCAGTCAATGCTGTTCTCCAGAACCCTGATAGGCATCGATGTGTTGAGAAACACCACACTGAAAAACAATCGGTGCCCCCCAAAACCAGAGTTCACCTCTATGGACAACCTGGAAGCCAAAAAAGACTTTTATAGCCATAGTCTCAACAGCCTCACTAGTCTTTTTAGTCTTATTTTTCTTTTAAAGAGTTACAATCCAATATTGGCTATTAGAGCTAGGGACTTTAAACAGAATGGCTCTTTTAACATGTACAAGGTATAGACTTACAGGCTAGACTCAGCAGGCAACCTTATTCATGCTCAGGTGGGCGAATCCAGCTCATTCTTTTACACGTGCATTGGTTTGGGAAAATGAGTTTCATTTTTGGCGCTACCGGTGAGCACTTTTGTCAGTACACAGAATTAAATCTGGCAGAAACTCTGTATGTCATCAAGAGCCATAGAGAGAACATTTTACAGTGGTATCTTGCACATCACCAGTGGGAAAAAATAATTCGGTTCTAGCACACAGTGCGTCACAGAGCACACACCTACATTTCACAGACAAGGGCTGATAAACACCCACATGAGCTAACTTTAAACCAACTGTTTGAGCGCAGTAGCCGAGGCTGCATAAAGCTTTGTGGGGGTTAGCACCAAAGTATATTTTTTAATTTCCTACGCCAGCAGGTAGGCTTCCCAGCCGAGCTCACTGTTACCATGGCTACGTCGCCAACCATCCCCAAGTCAGCTAGTTTAAAGCTAATTTGGATAAGCCTGCATTAGCTGCAGACATTTCAGTGACTGCAGTGTAGACATAGTCATAGCAGTGAGGGTTTCCAGAAAGATTTCAAAATAGCCATGTAATTTTTTTAAAATGTCTGCTGACACTATTACCACTGATGGAATGAGGGCAGGTGCTGGGAGGTAGAGGGGCGGACGACTTTCCTAAGTAAGTCAAAATGCAAGGGAGTGCTGCAGGCGGTCCGGATTGTGATTTGATACAATGGCATAGAAAAATAGCACAATGTGAATTTTATGTCTTTAAAGCTGCATTTTGTTTTCTGTATTCTGTTCCAATGTTTATTCAGGCGTAGAGCTTCCTATGACACGAACTAGTTCCTGTTATCTTTCTGGCACCACAGATGAGCTTAATTTTTCTTTATTTTTCTTTGCTAATTTTTTATAGTTGTAACTAGGGTAACTTTTATAGCATATTATAACTATACAGAGCAATTAAACTGTTAGACACAATTAAACTGAGTTGCAAATACAAGCAAGACTATTATTCGATATCTCTGTATCTGAACTTCCTTCTCTTTTCACATTACCTTCCCAAATCCCAGAATCAGTATACCGAAGCATCGAGTACAGTCTCCTGTCGTTCCTTCATCTGTTATACACTGCGTTTGTACTCATTTCAGCCCTAAGCTATCTCTGTAGTCTGAGAAATCACTTGAAATTGCATATGTTCAGGTTTCACTGCCTTGGAAATAAATAATTTATTGTTATCTATTCTATAAATATCCTCAGCACAAGTCATCCAAGAACCATAACAGTAAGCTTCTTTAATTGAAGAAGAGACCAACGGTCTCAGCTGTATTATAACCTCTCTTGATAGATTACCTTAACAGCGGTGACAGCTATGACAGATTACTTAAGTAAGTTATTGCCTCTCTACAGAGTTAAATATCTTCAAATAAAGATTACTTGGAAGTGCATTTCCTTCAAAATGATTATGCGGCCAGATCAATCTCTGTGGGGTTCAGTGAAACTCTCTCAAAAGGCAGTGTCACTGCTTTCTTTGATGGTTAATAGGGCACTGAATATGCGCTCTCTTTACCCACACATTTCCTGTTACCAAGTGCAAATTAATTTGAAGACTTTGAAGAATAAAAGCTGCTTGGCAATGTTTCCAAGTGGTCAATCTTCTGTATGCTGCACTTACAGGAATAAACTTCCTTCCTCGCTCAAAAGGCAGACTAATCACATACACCATCTCAGCTAGAATTAACGTGAGAGAAGGTGCCAAAACCCACAACAGAGCTGCCCCTAAAACCAGGTGTCAAACATGAGTACAAACAGCATGAGAAAATAAGGTGTGGATTACTCCACAGAGCACATTTCACACATCCTAACAGGGAATTAACGCGTAGCAGCACATTTACTTTTCAAGTCACATCCTTACTTATTGTATAGCTTAAATTTGTGGATGCAGTTAAGCAATGAATTAATTCATCTCCATGGAAATTCCCGAGGCAGTGTTTGAATGTGTTCTAAAATCCTGAAATGGAAAGCTATCTAAAGGGCTGTATCACTTTGAAAGAAAGGAACGAACTATTTGGATAATACCCCTTGATGCTTAAGAGCCAAGAAAATACTGAGGTTTATGTTGAGGGCAGAACAAAAATTTGTTACTCTTTTACCAGTAAGCAGGAGAACTTAAAGTAAATGCCAGCTGAAACACAGATGGTCTCTCCCTCAGAAACAGATTTTGCTGTCATGCAGGTTGTTCAGACATCATGACTAGTTAATCTAGTTACTAATGAATTTTAACTAGTAAATTCATGAGCCTCACCTTTGCTACTACTTGCATGTCTTAATTTCTACAATTTTAAATTCATACTGAAAGGAATGTTGTCATAGCTGTCCATTTTTTTATGTCCATTTATCTTTAATTTATTTTTTTACTTTCATATATGACTATCAAGCAATATCCTATACTCCCTATATAGTTTTATATTTGCGCCTCACTCTGGAAATAAGTTACCAGGCAGAATTTTACAACTAGAGGGTGCTGGAGGACTATAATGTGATACAGTATGCAAAACTCTCAATGACCTTTAGTGGAAAGAAGAAAAATAAAATAAATCAATTAATACTGCTCAGTAGGACAAGTTAATACATTCCAAGGTAATACAAATACTGCAATATTATCCAGTGTAAGTAAAAAGAAAATTAATACTTTATAGCTGATACTTTTTTATTTTAAATTTTGTTTCAAATTTCCTGTTAAACTTTGCTTGTCTTTAGTTTTTATGCTGTAATAAACGAAAAGCCTTTATCTTAACAATACACATTCCTTTTGCTTCCTTTTGTGTGAGTTGGAAAGCAATTACAGTGTATTATTGATTAAATGTTTTATGATAAAACACAAAAGCCATCAAGTAAGCAGGAAAGCAAGAAAGAACAAAGATTAATTTAACAATAAAATCTATAATTGAGATTATACAGATAGAATGTGGACATTAATTACAGATAAATCATTTAATAAGAGTTCTAACAAGAAAATTATCTTCCAAAATTCATATAATTTCCAACACAGGGTAATTATTTTCTTGCCTTCCAGTACTGTAAGAAAAAATACAAGTATGAGAATAAATAATGTCTATAAATATAGCACTCTGATTGTATGTAGAAAAATTACCCCTCCCTTCCTTCCTCTCTTTGAAATATCCTTATTTCAGTCTCTGTCTCAGTCTCTGACAATTCTGTAAATACCTTCAACAGACAGAAATACTGAAACTTTGAACTGGATCTTAAAGATTTTTTTTTTTCCCCTCTGGTTCAACATGGCTCAGTAACATTTGGGATTTCCCTTCCATTTCCTCTGACCAGAGAGAAACCCAAGAGACAAACTGTGGCCACCGGCTAAAGTGAAATCTCCATGAGAAAGTGGCCAGGAAGCTGGTGGAAAGTGCATGACCATATTCTGAAGTGCAGACCTCTTCAACCCAAACGCGAGTCACTGAAACCAGGCTCCTGATGACAAAGTGGCGGTGGTTAGAAAAAACCCTGGGCACATGCAGATCCGCCAGACGCCCAGTGAAGCCAGCACAGCACGCTTTGCTCTTTTTATACTCCCACTTCTGACCTTCTGGTTGTGCAAGCTCGCTGTATGTGGACAATATTAACACGATGGGCAATACCCAAGAGATCCAGCAGCCCACTTGCGGTCTGTATTCGCTCAGCACATCCTGAGTGAGCTAGAAATGTAGTACTGCAAGTGTGATTGTGACTGTTTCCTCCCTACGGAAGGTTTCAGTCCTTTAATTCGGTTCCTTCCTCGCCTATAAGGAGCCAATAATCCGTCCATCCTTTTATGAACTGCCAGGTTAGTGAGAACTGTCTTATTTTAATATTTTAACTGACTGTGGTGCCCCAGCTTTTCAAGAGGAGACATGTTTCCCTATGGCACACTCACAAGGGCTGAGGCACAGTCCCTGGGTGTTCCTGGGGAGCACACGCTACTCAGGAACCTCTGCACAAGCAGCTTGCTTCTGGCTGTGTTTCACCTCATGGCTTGCCCTCAAGAAGGAGTGTACCCTGGCACCCACGGGAGACCACAGGTCCTGCCCTACACACCCTGGGGAAATCATGCTTCTGTAGACTCCATGTCATGGGGTTTCCTCTGGAAAATGGAGATCAATCCCCTGTCATAGCAGATTCACACATAGGGCCTTATTCTCCAAAAAGTAGCTGCCAAATCAATGAATTGGTGAGGGCAGCCATTAATTAACACATAGGCACAAAGCCTCATGATATATTTAAGAGTCTCAGCCCCTCAGACCTTTAGACACTCCTTCACTTCTACTGGTGGCTAGGTGTTAGCGTTGGTCACCTGTGCTACAACAGGCAAAGAAAACTAGTGGCAAACATGGGATTTCATCTTGACAACAACTGGTTTGTTTAAACTGAAAGCTCTCAAAGGGATAAACAACACAAATCAAGTAAAATGTATCCAGTGCAACAACAAAAAAAATGTGACATATACTGCAGGCTTGCCAGATGCTACAGAAGATATTATAACCTGATACTGAACTGCATCTTGTGACGTTTCCCCAAAACTCCTGATACGTTTAGTCTAGGAAGTGGCCTGTTTGTTTATGATATGTTGTATCTAGCTTGTGCCTAAGGAAATAACAGTCAAAATTTGGCCCAATGTTTTATGGTCAGCATATTCTCACACACTTATGTGTGCCTGCTTGATGGATACGATTGTTGGGTTTCTTTCTAAATGAGCTGTTTTTACAAAATTAGTAATTCTCTGATATTTATTTTTCAACATAGACAAGATCAGCTTATTCAATGCTGCCTTCGCTTACAAAGTCTAAATAATATGAATTACAACTTAGCTTTTTCTTCAACAGTGCCATCTAAAATTATACAGGAACAAGATGTTTGGCTTTTTTTGTTTTTTCGTCTGGAAGTCAGCAGAAAAGCTGTTAAATACTACATATACTAGAATACTGATTTTAATAATACTCAACGTGCACATCAGTTTCATTGTCAGAAACACTTTAAATCTCTGCATGTTACTAATAACTGAAGTTATTCAGCTTTATAATGTAGTATGCATTGTCCTTCATATATATTCCTAAAGCAGGATGTATGCTGTACATTTATATACAACGTTGGTTGGAGCACAGACATTGCGGTGTCATGCTTTCATTCAAATTTCAGATGCCATATGTTCAGTACAATCGCATGGCATCAAAATACAACATATTGCTTTGCAAATGCAAATAATTTCACACAGTGGCCTTCATGACTGGGAAGGGGTAATGAAATGGCATATATTTTACACATATGAAAAAAAATAAATAAAAGATTTATCATAAATATATGGACCAGTATATGACGTTGAAGAACAAGAAGCAAAAAGGGAACAGTGCTCTCGCATAAAGATCGATTCTCTTTGCAGCTGATGGAATGACAGGCTTGGGAGGAGGAGGCTTCTTGTTGTTCTTGGCTTGAGATTTCCCGAGCCCGTTGTTGACTTCAATGGGTTTCCCATAACAGTCATAATTCGATAATTCAAAATCCCTTGGCAAGCTTCCAACGATGCTGAAATCATTGGATCTCAGATCAGATTTCGAAGTGCAAACCTTTTTGCATCTGGTCTCACCAACCTATGAAATAAAGAGTGAGGGGAACTGTGATCTACTCACCATATTTCATTAACAAACTTAATGCAGCTGCTAGAGAACACTGCAAACAAACATATAGGAAATTACTTGTTGATAGGGATACATTACAGCAGTCTAATTTGCTGAATGGTTGCGCTATAAAGTACTTAAGGATGATCAGTCAATCATATAAACCAATCTAAACATTCATAATTGTATAATTTTTCATGCACAAGGTGCCTCATGCTGTGCAACCTGCTGTAGTTAGTCCTTCATTTTAAGATGATAGAAGGGGAGAGAATATTTCTGTAGACAGTATTTTTGGAAATCAGTTCTGTGCTGAGGAACCTGCAGGTCAGATACTATTCAATACTTACATTTTTCTGAGGCCTGGAAGCTACAGTCAGAATAGACCCTAAAATTCAGTGTTTGATGCAACAATTAAAGTCTATTCTGGTTCTACATAGTAGCCGGCTCAAGATCCTATATCTCATCCCAGGGTGACCACTTTGAATGGATAGAAGGCACCTTCTTTGTACCTGCAGTCCTTGGTGCCTCGCTAAAGACAGGTAACAAAGATGTGACACCATTCTCAGCACTTCCCATCGGTACACTGGAGAACCGTGTAACTGGGACATCTAAATCCAGCAACTGAATACGTGTCCTTCCTACAGCTCCATCAGTGCTTTCGGGGATCAAGTCCTACTGTGCTATGGGGTAACCCCAGGTGAACGTTTCTGTTACAGATCAGACGATTGTACTGGAACATACAATAAACATCTAAAAAAAAAAAGTATTTGGTGCTGAAGTGGGTTTTTTTTGGGGAAAAAAAAGTATTCCCACATTTGCTTCCTTGGATTTTATAAAGTTTATATTTTAGGTAAAACAAATCTCTATGAGGACACACAAACGCACTTTTCAGGGAGCTTGAGGAGACTACTTGCAAGGTACTGTGCTTTGTGGCTTGAGTAAATCTCTCCCAAAGTTTCATTGTAATTGGCCTATACAGTAAAGCAAGGGAAAAAAAAAAGATAAAAAAAAGAAAACAGGTTATGAAACTTAACTGCATTTTTAATAATGCCATTTGTTCACATATGTAAACTGAGAGTTAGTTGGAAAAAATGTTGCTTCACATATGAGGTTATATACATGGGCAACTGACATGGGTTGAAACTAGTGAAGCCCTAGTGAAACTAACATGGGTTAGGGTTAGGGTTTCACTAGGGCTTCCTGGAGTCACAGGTACACTAAAACTTGGTTCTTCCAAAAGCTGCCTATCCCTCCTTCCCAGTAGCCTGTCTCTCCTCCACAAAGTCTTCTGATATTTTACTCTCAGCACTCTCCACCTCTGAGTTTTCTGCAGTCTTAGGCTGATGATTCAGGATATTTGCATCACCACATTTTGTAGTTAAAATAATAATAGTTAAATGCAGTACCAGAGTTACTTATAGATGAATAAAAAACATTCTGGAGAACATTATTAGCTTCTCTATGACAACTGTCAAGGTATCCTGGATGAAAAGAGCTGTGGCAGTTGGGGAGACCTAAACTTTGACTTGGGCTTTTACTCCCCACTACTGACAAGGCTGATTCTGGTGTGAGGTGGAAGAGAAGCACAGCTTTATTCCCTCAGCAAAGAGAGAATACACCTCCCCAGATTTGCCAGACTTCTCAGGAAAACAGTATATTTTGAAACGAATGCACTAAAACTGAGGTGCAGGTTACACAACAAAATCAAGATAACAGGTTATAAAAACGAAAAACAAGCTATGTGTTCCATGATGGTAAGGCAAAACTATACATACAAATTTCCTGCAACTGTTTCCAAGTCATCAAAGAGCTGACAGCCTGGGACAGTGTTCAATATTGGAGTAGCAGGGGCAAACTGTCTAGTAAGGTGGTGACTGAGACATGTATGAACACGATTATGTGATCCTGGGTGACATGGGGGCTGTCAATGATCCAAGAGGTTCCTTCCAGTTGGATCATACCCAATGATATGGGTAATAAAGATAGAAAGCAGATCCTTGTGCAATGAAAGGGTAACTTGCAGGACCAGGGTGCGTGTTAACTGAAGAGTCACAGGAATATTATATTTTTTCCCATGGTCAAAACTGTTAAGATTTAATAAGACCATTACAAGAAATAGAATAATGTATGAAATTATAAGCCTCCATTTGGATTTGCAAACTTGTAGTCCTTTCCTCATACTACTAGCGATATATTGCAAAACTCAGTGACACCAATTGTACCCTAAGCACTCTCATTTACAGTACAGAATATTCCTGTTCCAACTGTGGTATCTAGAGAGTGCTTCTCTAAAGGCTGTCACAAGTCAGTTCTCGTTCACTCGTGGGACAGAGAACTGGGGGAACGGCTTCTAGGTCACCTCTGCCTTATGAGCAGAGGGCTGTTCACAGCATGTTCACACACAGCTCTGCTTAGTTTAGTGACAGCTGCAGTGCTGTTTTATCAGGGTGACACAATTTCCCTTGTAAGAGCAACCTGGCCCAAATTTTTCTTTAGCTAGTATATGTTACTTTTAAAAATAATTTCTTTCATTTCCCTGGCTTTACAAATCTAATGTGCTTCTACATTCAGTTGCTGGATAGACATATTTTTGAATTTCTTCTCATACATCTCTTCAACTCTTGAATATTTCTGTTGTTTTAATCTAAATTCACTTCAGTTGACCTACAGCTTTCCCTAAACATATATTAAAAGTAGTTTATCTGTTTTATCCTGTCTTGATTTGTGCCAGAAGCGTAATGATATTCCTGACACTTACCAGAGGCTACAGAAACTATTTCTGTGGAAAAGGATACCACTGGACTTGATTTTAGGGTACTACAATGAAGACTTGTAAAGAAAGTAAAACATTGTCAAATGTTATACTCTTTTGACTTAATTCTGACACAGAACTTGTCCCTGGAAAATATTTTATATCATTTGCCTTATTTTGCCCGGGCATCATTACCCATGGACCAGCCCCCATCCCACAGGATGCTTCTGCTAGATCTACGGCTTTGCCCTTGCAGGGGATGAGGAGCAGCTGGTGAGGAAGGGAAGGATGCTGGAATAGCACAGGGCCTCCCCACATCGCCAGTGGAGCCAGGCAGTTGCTCCTTGTCCATGGAGGCAGGGCAAGTGAGTAGGGCATGAGAAGGTGACATGGCTCAGGGGGCTTGGCCCAAAACACAGACCTGGTTCTTGTTTCTCCCAGGACTGGGACACCTTGTCTAGGTTTGGTATATTGGATAGGACGCCTGCCTTTTGATGAACAGCTCAGAAACACCTAAAAATGTCTCCTAGAAGCCAGAAGGCCCCTTGAGGTGATCCTTTCTCACCTTTTACAAAATTCAGGCTGACTGGTGCTCCCTGCCAAGTTCAGCACCTGCTGCTGCCGCTGTTCCAGAGCTGCAGCATGTGTGCCACTGCAGTGGGGCCATACCTGGCACAGAAAGTCTTTGTTTGCAGAGTTAGGGCAATAATGTGGTAAGAAAATGGGGAAAGAGAAGAAAAAAGAAGTGCTGCCTGTGCATACAGACTGATGGGGAGGGGGAACTAACTCCCCATCGCTGCATCTGCTGCTTCTGCTGCTCTTGATCGCTCTCCAGATTTATTGCCCAAACTAGTTACACCAGATTTTCCTTTAAAAACATCCAGGATGGAGAGTTTTTTCCATGACCTTGTTCCCCACAAACATATGTACCTTATTTCTAACCTGAATTTATTTGGCTTCAATTTTCAGTCACGAGGCATGACTATAGTTAGTCTGATTAACTGCTGGTATTTACAGATGGTAACAAATCTAACCTTGATTTTGCATAATTCAGATGACGTAACCAGGCCTACATCTGAAGCCAAGTCAAATCTTCAGAGTTTCTTACCTCTACATCATTACCTCTGTCAACCTAATTGATAACCTTTTAAAAAATTATATTCAGTTTGATTAAATCAACAAACACACAGATCAGCTTTAATTTCACTGACCCATTTAAATTTATTAGCTAACATGGGGCTGAATTATGAATAATATTAATGATAATTAATACTTATGAATAATAATTATTAGTCAGCCCCCTGTTAGCTATGCAATATTTTCCACTGATTGATGTCAGGCTTATAATTATTCATGTTATGCCACTTAGCCTTTAAAAGTACTGGCACAAAGTTAGCTTCTTGCTGTCTTTTGGAACTCCCCCCAGTTTTAAAGGATTTATTAAAAAATCAGCATTAATGTTCCACAGTACTCATGGACCAGCTCTTTAAAAAATCCTAGATGCAACTTAAGCTGAAATCTAAATTGAAAAATGTCTAACTTTAATAGCTACTCTTCAACATCCTCATTAGCTACTGTCAATGAAAGCTATTTCATCATCTGATTGAATACATCTAGCTTTTCCTCAAACACAGAGCAGATTATTTGTTTGACACTTTTGCCTTTTCTGCTAATTCTTGATACTTACAGCATCTCTATATGGTATTGGACCAATACTCTTGTCACTGGTTTTTGTATTCTTGCTATACACGCAAAATACCTTCCTACTAACCTCAACTATGCTAACCATATATCCCTTTTGTTACCTACACCCATTATCTACATTTATTTTCTGGATTTCAACTTACATTAATTGCTATCAACTTCTCCATTTGCCAGTGCGAAGAAAAGAGAAATGCTTGAAATTGAGTTAGTTTTCAGTCTTTGGGGAGTTTGTTTTCAATTGTGCTGTTTGTTGGTTTTTTTAAAAATTAATATAGCTTCCCCTCTGGTCTGTAGCTGTTTTGAACATTGTTAGGTAGCTCACCAGCTTCACTCATAATTTTTGTTTAAACTCTTCCACCCAGATGAGAAAAAAGAGTTTTCACATTTGTGAAATCTTGTCCTTTCACAGCACCAAAAATACCAGGACTTGACTAAATTTGTTTTGTGCAAATAGAATAAAGATCCTTTTCAATTGACTGTTCATCCTGTGATCAAGTCCTCTTTATCCATCAGGATGAAGTGTAATAGAAAATACCATCATTTTGGATTCAAGATTTTTTGAATGCAGAAATGTATTGTTCATGATTTCTAGCAAAGCTTGAAACGTGCTGTAGCACTGGCAGCCTCCCCAGCTCAGCATGCTTCCCTCGGGCTGAAGTGCCCCCTGACTGTAGCGCAGTGTTCTCTGCCCTACACAGCTCCTCTTCTCTGCCATAAAATCACCTCTTCTGCTGCACCCAACCTCTTTTTGGCATGCAGATCTGTCACTAGTGCTGCCAGTTGTGTAAAAGTCTTCCATACAAGATGAAGGAGGGCTTTTCTAACCAACTCTGTCATTAATCTCTCTTGTACTTGTTTTGTGCTCTTCTCTTGCTGTTGCCATAATGATAGATGTAGATCATCAATAAAGTAATGAATGTTTAGCATTAGTGTGTATTCAGACTGAGTATATTTTCTGGTGCAGCTCAGCAGGAATTTGCTATCACATTCCAAATATTCCTTGCAAAGTACAGCACAAAAAATATTTATTCATAAAATATCACAGAGTCACAGCATAGCTGAGGTTGGCAGGGACCTCTGGAGATCATCTAGTCCAACCCATTGCTCAAAGCAGGTTGCTCGGGGCCTTTTTACAGTCATGTTCTGAATTATCTCCAAGGATGGATACATGAGTCACTAGAGCAGAAAGTACCTACTCTGTACCTGAAATGCTGTCAGGAACTATTAAACTACACTGCAGCCTGTGGTTTTGTGAACAAGGTAGAATGTAAATTGGGTTTCTGGTGGTTCTGCAAGAAAAATCTGAGTCTGGAGTGCCACTTGAGGGGAAAAGACAATATGGGAAGATCAGGTCACCACAGGTCACCAGCAGTAGTCAGGTATATTATAAATCAGTAGAAATGAACATTGCTTGTATCAGGTTTCAGGGCCCAGATGTAGCTCTGACAAGATAAGGCAAGCAATAGCACTACTGCTTTTTAAAAATAACTGGGTTTAGAGCTATTACCACCACTTGCATAGCACTATTCATCATCCGCCAGAGCCATTCATTTAGCAAATGTTCTCTCTAGTCATCAGCACATTATCTGTGGGGGACAGCTTCTATAAACGGGCTTGATGAAAATGTGACTTTTCAAATCGAGGGGTGTTGTTATAGTTAATAGTGCAATCTCTCCCTGTAATCACACCACCAATGAAAGCAAAAAGAAACTGATTCATCTTCAAAACATTTCCCTTTTTGCTTGTTTTTCTCACTGTGTGATGTTGCATTGCTAGGAAACACACGCAAACTCCTACTGAGGATTCCCAATAAAAAGCCAGTGCCAGCAGTTACCACCAGGTTGCATAATTTTCTCCTCTGCTTAGAACAGCACCTACTTGCAGTCACTATGAGCTAAGGGAGCCAAACTGTACTTTCTCGTGGCTTCTTGCCTGTAAATGCATAGCCATTGCTGCTCCTACAACAGATCATAAGTGCTTATGTTAAATTTTCTCTTTTTTTCTACAGATTTGGGGTGATCTTGCCAGATGAACCATTTGATTTTAATCAGACAGTCATATCAATAAACCTCTGTGCTTAAAATGGCACTGACATTTCAAGGGTTTTACTTGGAGGGGGCATGAGTCATACAACATGTACTCAGGAGTCTGGCAACATACAGCTTTTACGTCAGGCAGCACCCAGGATTTGGTGGAGAGAAGAAGTAGCTATGTATTGACGGAAGCCTTTCTCCATCTTTGGGTGACTGCTAAATTGTTTTCATCCTGCCATCTTTGCTGTTGCTGTTCACAGAATCACAGAATCATAGAATCACAGAATGATACGGGGTTGGAAGGGACCTCTGGAGATCATCTAGTCCAAAAATGCTTTCTGCTGAAAACCTCATGAAGTTCAACCAGGTCAAATGCAAAGTCCTGCACATGGGTTGGGCAATCACAAGCACAAATACAGGTTGGGAGGAGAACGGATTGAGAGCAGGCCTGAGGAAAAGGAGTTGGGGTTGATGGTGGATGAGAAGCTCAACATGAGCCAGCAATGCATGCTTGCAGCCAAAAGGCCAACCACATCCTGGGCTGCATCAATAGAAACATGGCCAGAAGGTTGAAGGAGGTGATGCTACCCCTCTACTCCGCTCTTCTGAGACTCTGGGGTACTGCATCCAGCTTTGGAATCCTCAGACCTGTTGGAGCGGGTCCAGAGGAGGGCCACAAAGATGATGAGAGGGCTGGAGCACCTCTCCTATGAGGACAGGCTGAGAGAGTTGGGGTTATTCAGCCTGGAGAAGAGAAGGCTCTGGGGACACCTTATAGCAGCCTTCCAGTACGTAAAAGGGGCCTACAGGAGAGATGGGGAGGGAATCTTTATCAGGAAGTGTAGTGATGGGATGAGAGGTAACAGTTTTAAACTGAAGGAGGGTAGATTTAGATCAGATATCAGGAAGAAATTTTTCACTATGAGGGTGGTGAGACACTGGAACAGGTTGCCCAGAGAAGCTGTGGATGCCCCATCCCTGGAAGTTTTCAAGACCAGGTTGGATGGGGCTTTAAGCAACCTGCTCTAGTGGGAGGTGTCCCTGCCCATGGCAGGGGGGTTGGGACTCGATGATCATTAAGGTCTCTTTGAACCCAAACTATTCTATTATTCTATGATTCTGTGATTCTAGGTGGACCCTTACAGGTTCTGTTACAAGGGATCTCTTCTCCTCACCTTCAATTACGAATGGCATCAAGCTTTTAATATTTAGGTATACTGAAAACTTTACCCCTTTATCCAATTTCTTGTAATAAAAAAGGAACAATAGCTGCTTGTATTTTTAAGTATGATCACTTGTTTTTGTTATGGCTTGTTTTTTACTAATATCAAACATGCTAAATCTCCAGACCAGATGCCATTTTTCTCTTTCAGAAATGGAGCAAGCACATGAAAACAAATTGTGCCATGGGGGCTGGAACCAGGGATGCCTGACCACCCCACTTTCTTCCCTGTGGTCCATCTGATTCTTCCCACACCTGGGACCTTCCCACCCCAGGAACCCCCCTTTACCTTACATACCAACCTCTAGCCCAAATCTCCTGGAGGCATCACTACTGCAACACTGCATGGCTGAGAGGGGCAGCAAGAGCACAACTTGCTGCTCAGGGAATGCTGCTAAACTGGCCTGGCATCAGGATCAGGGGCATTTTAAACTGAAATAAAGTAATTTCTCTTTTTAAACTTAATTCACCTCTAATAACTTCCAGATATTTATCAGCACCATTCATAATAAACATGCTTCATTTAAGCTGGAGAAACACTTATGAATGCAATTATCCATGCTCTCTGTTTTTTCCCACTTGGATTTTTCTGCTTCCAGGTCTTTCCTGTTGGCTTTACCTTTGAGTCTCATCTGGTCTATCCACTGTTTCAAGACTACGGTGAGATTTCCAGCTACACCCTTAGTCACTTTTGCCTTAGTATCACCTCCTATGTGGGAAGAGAACACCCTCAAGCATTCCTATGGGATGCACACTCGCTTCAGGGATGCAGTTCTAAGTTTTCCTTTTCTCCTAAAGCTACGTCTTTCCAGACATTTAGCACAGTATTTGCTCTCTCCTCACACCATATTACACAACCTTGGTGAGAAACAGCTCCTGAAGTTCTGGGACAACACTCTGGCCTCTTTTTGTTTCATATTCTTTATGCCTTTAAACACACAGGTTTTTTCCATTACCTGTTTCTTTAATGTTTCCCTCCCTCACATATTTACTGAATGAAAAATGCATTTCTACTTGATCATTACTAGGTCTGTATGGGAGCAATCCAAATTTTTTGAGGCAGGTCTAGTTTTGGATTAGGAGTCAGAGCTACTGAAATATTTAGACCTGTTCTGATGCAGGAGTTTAGTACAGGCTTCTCCAGAGCTGAGAACTTTCAAAGTACTCCTACGCAGTAGCTGGTTCTGAGAGGGAGTTTTCAGCTAGGCAGATTTATAGCATTCAAATATATGAAATCTAGCATCACTGTTCTGCCATATCCTGATGTCAAATGATTCATCAGTCTGGGACCTTTTTCTATCTCATCCTGGTGATCTTCACATAAATTACCAGCCCGGGACACCCTTCGTCAGGTAGGCTATATTTCAAAGCAGGTGGCTGGATACAAGCAGGATCACTAGACATGAGGGGAGGAGACCGCTCAGCCACATAACTACCTTTTATAGCAATGAATACTTATTTCCAATACGTCTTGGCAAACAAAGGTTTTGTAACTCCCTGTATAAAGATCATTAGAAGCTACGCATGCCCAGGACTCCACATAAATCCAACACAGATGACTGATGCAGAGATTACACATACTGGAAAGTTAAAGGTCTCTGATAACAAATTGGGAAGACCCTGAAAAGTGCAGGTAAAACATGAGATACTGGAGCTGACATTGCAAGATCATGGAGGGGAGACACTGCAAGATCTTGGAGGGAAGAGTGAGGTCTGAATCTTAAAATCTTTCAGACTGCTGTCAGACACCATTCATGGGGAACGTTGCTTAATTTTTTTGGACAATGACTCCCCTTCCTCTAAGTCTTAAAATGCACTGTACACCCAAACTTGTCTTCTTGAAAAAAAAAGTATTAAAAGATGAAAAGTTAGTACAGGTGATGAAAGTTGTCATTGTATTGTCCTTACAGCTATGACGATGTTGCCATCGTCACCTTAAAGGTGCACCTTAAAGGGTGTCCACACCAAGGAGAGTCAGTAATTTAGAAATTTGGTCTTGTTCACGCTACTGAAAAACTGCAGGCTTCTCATTGATCAAGCTAAACACTTAAACTTGTTAAGTTCTTGAAATAGGGACAAATAGATTTTATGCTGCTCCTCTGGACTGCTGCAACTATTTTGTCACAACAAACTGCTGAATCTGGGACCTGAAAATTGCTGACCACAAAAATACCACGTTCAGTTCAGAGGAAGCAAAACTCTAGTGGCACTATCTTTCCTTCTACTCAATTCCCATGTTGCCTGGACTTGAGGAATTACTCGAGACACAAGTCAAAGCAGACATGGGGTTGCTCTAAGCTGAGCCTGGTTGCCTGCCAAAACAGGTCCCAGGAGACTCTTCTACCAGGTGAGAAATATGGTAGTCAAGTGCACCCCTCTGCTATATCTGCAGCTCCTATGGACTGGGGGTAATTAGTTCAACCTTTCTGGCATAAACTACTCCTTCCTTAAAAAAATGTTACAGTCACATTGTACGCTACCAATATTATCACTTGGATGTGGCCTAATAGCTTTATTTTATACATCAAAATTTCCGAGTAATTGAAAACTGTAAGACAAGTTCATATTCCACATATTGTAGCATAACGTGTTTTCTTCTGTGGAATAAATATCAACTAAATATCACTCAGGACTGAGGGCATTAGGCCTGGGATGTCTGATAACTCTTGGAGCAAAAACAGGGAGTTTTACAACACCAGGAGTTTAGCAATATGATGGAAAATGTGGCCTAAGCAAAGATGCACATCTCATCTCTATCCATATAACAAGATCTGACCGATTTACTCATAAAATTTACCCAGCAACACAAGAAATGCAGGAACTGTTTGACAGACAAACAGACCTGTCTTTTGTTTACAAATGCCAAGACTTCTGGATGCCTGGCTTCAGAGATGCTTGACATGCAATGCGGTGCAGCTGTGGCCATGCCGGGGAAAGCAATGAGACGGGTGTTATTTGAGTACACTCTCAACAAATACTGACTGAGAGTCCTGTCCTCTGAATAGTTACAGTCTGACAGCTGCTATTTATTATGAGAAAAATAGCAACTGTAAAGCTGCTTGCTACTTTATTTACCTGAAGGTCAGCAGCAATCATGGTGCTAGGATATTAAAAGACAAATTTTTCATTCAGTACATTTGACCCAAAATCACCAGGGACCAATTGGTCAAATGGCTAGCCATTAATTACCAGCGTGCTTTTAATGTCTCGGCTACTTTTAAGATTAAGCACTATCCAAAACCATTATGACAGTATATTCCTGGAATTGTGTTAACAGAAGATAACGATGATTTTGCGTACACAGCTTCACAGCTCCTACCTGTAAAGTGCTGATGTGGACAGGAGTCCCTGTGCCATTCACAGTGTTCTTCTTGGCAGCGTTTCCACCCTTTCCTTCTGCTTGCTCTGCCTTGGCAATCTTTGCTTTTTCGGCTTCGATTCTCTTTGGATTGTTTAGCATTACCTGAACCACCGCGTACTCCACCAGGGACGCAAACCCAAAGAGAAGGCAAACAATCAGCCAGACATCCAAGGCCTTCACGTAAGACACTTTGGGAAGTTCAGCGGCAAGAGTGGTACATTCAGACGCCAAGCTGAGCACTGAGAAGATACCTACGAGAAGGAAAACAATATATTGATTAAAGAAAACTTACCCTTATTGACACTGGCTGTTCTTTTCCTCTGAAACAGACAATACTGAATGATGTCTTGTAACAGTGAATGGGACTTCACAATGTGGTTGGTGCTGCAGGTATACAAGGTGCGCATGCCTTCAGTTAATGAACAAGTTAAACTGAATACTTAGGTGGGATATTGCAGTTAATGATGAATTATTAATAACGAGTAGCTTCATTTTATAAACAGAGAAACAAAATAAGTGAGGCTAAACCGGTTGCTGTGGTTTTCCTGCCCCATCACACATCACACAGTCGGGAAACAGGCTTTCCAAAGACTTATCTTACAATTACATTTAAGTCTGGGAAGATGGAAGAGAAATACACGACACTTAAACCAAAAGACTCCAAGTCCTTTAAATGAGACTACTGTTGTCCTAGAAATCTGAACTGTGCCACAGCAGGAGCAATTCCCTGAATGACCTGTCCACAAGTGTGATATGCAAACCTTAGGTGAAAGGAAATTTTTGCTGAAGAGCAAAGCTCTACCAGCACATTAGAAAGTCTGTGTTCCTGACTCACTGTGAAGATGAAAACATTGAGGATACTGGAGGTCTATGATCATTCCCTATTCAAGCTTCCAGAATCTAAAGAAAGCTTGCTAGATAAAGGACATTTCAGGAAGTTCTTGTGAAAAAAAGCCCCCATATCTGCAAATGCTGTTGAAAGGTCACACTCATCATCAAACTGGGTTTCAACAAGCATTTCTTCTAACAAGGCTTCCAAATGTCATCATCAACACAGGGCTCACATCACAAGACACAAAATACAAGCCTGATTTCAAACAAAGATTTCTCACAGGCTCCTATGAAACAGAATTTGTAGCATAAACAGCTACATTTGCAAAAAGCTAACTTTAGAAATGGCTGTCATGTGGGGAAAACTTAGTTCAACCTCCCAGTTCATAATGTCCCATTTTCGTTTTGTGAACGCTAATGATAAAAATCTTTAGTTATGAGTGTAATTGACATCTATAGAAATTGTTTGCCAAAAGGAGATACTCAGTCTTAACTATGTTTCTTAGCTTGATCACGTGGTATCCAAAGCATTGAAAAATTTTGTAATTCATAGAGTGCTCATTTTCTTCAGATCCATTTTAAATAACTGCGAATATGAAAATGTTAATAAAACTGAAAGTATCTGTATTGGCCTATGAAAGTATTCAATTCTAGTTTAACATAAATAGCACATAATTTCTGCTACTGTTCCCATTTGGATTTTAATAAGATTGATATGATGCTTTATTTGGTATTAATCTCGAACGGGCTATTTACTAGCTGCTAAAAAACTGAGGAGAAAGTATAAAGAAATTATTACAGTCATATTATTTTAAAATACAAATTTTTCTGATGTTTTATTTAGAAATGTGTAATACTAACGTATTGTTGCAAAGCTGGGGTGGTTTTTTTGTCCATTGGCACAATATAGATTGTGCTATTTCAGAATGACATGGCAAACACTGAACAGACAATCCTCAGCGTTCACTCTGGCTTATTTTCCACCTACTCTATCTGAAGCACTCAAATACAAACATTCCCACAAGGACAGAAAGTGAGCATAGAGTAGTGCCCTTTTAAAAGAAGTTATTTTCACTGACCAGCACCAGCTGTCTGGGGGTGAACACTAATTATGGATCATAAGGAACTGCAATAAAAGTACAAATAAGGCTGTACTGCCTTAATGCATATAGAAGACATATGCCTCTGCCCAGCTTGCTCTTTCTGTATCAAGTGTGTACTGTATCAAGTACCATTTGTGTCTATGATAGACTTCTGAAAGGCAGCCTCTACTCTTACTCTGAATAACCAAATGCTACGGACTGGCTCAACATCTTGGATATTGTATTTTTCTCCTACCAGCTTTAAAAGTGTTTACTATATTAATATGTAAGTATTATTATCATGCCTGATGCTGGCAACATTTGTGCAACCACTTTGTACAGCTTAAAACACTGGATCTTACAATCTTGGGTTTAATTCTACAAAACTAACTTACAAATTCTACTAGTTGAAAAGATTTTAGTGGAGCTTTCATCAATTTGTTCAGTAGAGCAACTGAGGTCATGGTGACTTGCAGCTAATTTCCATTCTTCTGGATTCCTAGGATTAAAAGTTCATTTCTAGGTTTTCAAGGTAAAAATCAAGTGAGATAGAAGCACAGAAATACTCTATTAAGCAATTATTTGCTTCCAGATCAGAGCTGGTATGGCCTTGGAGACCCTAATACCAGAATTGTAGGTTGCACCTCTGACAGCAGTGGTGCTAGGTACCTACCTAACACAGTCCAAAGCTCAAGGCTCAAAGGTGAGCGAGGAAAATGAAGAAATAAAGTGCAAGATTACTTATGGAAAAAAAAAAGGAAACAAAAAGCCGCTCTTCTCCTCTTGGGGAGCACTAAAAAGAAGGGACAGAGCTCCTTCCTCCACACTTGCAAAGTAAAGGGAAAGTTGGCCTTTCTAGGAAATAACTTTGCATTTTTACCCCTAGAGTGGCACCCTTCTTGACGGCAAAGTTTAGCTTATCAGTAAGGTTAGTAAGCTCCCAGTCTAAAGCATGATTGTACACAGCTACTATTTTAAAAATAATACCTAAGGCTACATGCGGATAACATCTGAAAGTGCCAGTCCAGCAAAGCACTTCAGCACAAGCTTCCAGATAAATAAATCTCCTTTTTTTGAATCCATCAGACTTACTGGCCTCAGCACTATCTCCTGGCAGTGAATTCCAGAGGTTAATTATGTTTTGTATAAAATAGTATTTTCTGATTTATATTACTGCTTTAAAAATGTCTGGCTTCATCTCACTAATATTATTGAAAAAGGTAACACTCTGTCTTGCTTTCCTTGTAATTTGATATCTCTAATACATTCTCTTCCCTCATTAAACTTTCTAAACTAAAGGACATAATCATGCCAATCCTTCTTCATACTGAAGTTTTATCATATATCTTTATGTCTTTCCTTTGAGACCCTACACTTGTTATAATTTTATACAAAGAAATGACTAGAACTACGGCAGCTCTGAGGACAGGAGTGAGGGGGACACGCCTGGCTGCAGACCTAGCTGTCCTTTGTGTGTGGGGAATATTTCAGTCATCACTACTCCAAGATTTTAGTTACCCTGTTGTACCCTCGCCTGCACTCTGGACTAATGCTCCATGCTGTCAAGCTGCTGTGGGTGCACAGAAGTCTGATGTTCCTCACATCCCTACAGCTCCAGGGAAGATCTTACTCCTTTGGGGATCACATGGCAGTGAAGGAAAGAAAGGATTTTTTTAAACAGATGCTGGCACACTTTCCACTCGTAAAGAACTGCAGCGTCCTCTATCGGGCTCATCTGTTTCACATTATGGAATGCATCCTTGCTACTTTTCAAGGTAACAGGTTAGATTTGTTACTTGCTGTCAAACTAATGTAGATTTTGACTCCTCCAGAAGTAACTATAATACTTTTAAAGGTCAAAAGAAAAAAAATGATTTGTATTCTGAAATAGACCTCTAAAAAAAAGGTATAATAAACGTAATGATATAGTGGCTTTGTTACGCTTAATTAGAGCAAGGTAGCCAACTGTGGCTCACAAGCCAAAAGCAGCACTCCAGTCATGGTTCTCTAGGTTTTAGAGTAGAATAGACTATTTTTAGTTGGAAGTGACCTACAATGACTATTTAGTCCACCTGCCTGACCAATTCAGGGCTGACCATGTCCTACACTGTCCTACCACTGAATACTAGGAAGAAGAGTCCCTCCCCCTTCCCTTCCTCAGAAAGCTGTAGAGAGCAATCAGCCCCTCAATGAGAGCCCCTCAGCTTTCTTTTCTCCAAGGTAGACAAGCCCAAGGTCCTTAGCTGCTCCTCACTGCATTCCTTCCAGCCCTTTCACCAGCTTTGTTGTCCTTCTCTGGAAGGATTCAAGGACCTGACCTTCTTCAATTGTGGGGGTTTTGTGGCTCTTAGGTTTTTTAGGCTTGTTGCATCACTGGAGGCAGTTGATGACCTGACACGGGAGCAACAGGGCTCAGCCCAGGGGATAAGTGGATGCTTTTCCACCTAACAAAACTTGGCACCATTCCTGCTGCAGATCATTGACACAGATTGGTAAGGTGATGTGGCAGCTCCTGACTCCGAGTGTCTCCAGTGCTTCTCAACACATGTTCACACATATGTGGCTGCACAGGAGTCATGTCCTGTGGGTGTGTGGAGGTTCAAGGGTGGCTGAGAAGTTTCTGAGGAAGGCAGGTGGCTGGAGGGCTTCTGCAACTGCACCCTTGGGGTCTTGAAAACAGGTGCACTGAGTCTCCTGGGACATGGGAAAAAATTTGGAAAGTATGGACTTGGGGAGCTGGGAGAGCCAGGGAAAAGGGGAGCACAGGGAGACCAGAGCATTGGGAAGGAGAGGTCATGGCATAGGCAAGGGAATCCAAATAGGAGAGTGTCAGGATGCAAGAGCCCGGCTCTGCATTTTATTGAGCTCTTGGGGTCAGCAGGTTTGGCCACCCCAGAGCTGAAGTCCCACGTACAATCCAATTAGTCAAGATAATATTGTTTTGATTAACTCTGTGTCCTACTATTTCATAATGAATGATTATATAATGATTAATAAATGAAGGGCCTGCCTACTGCGTTGTGCTGAGCAGCACGAACGCACGAGCCTGAAGTACTCTCATGAACTGCGTCTCTAATGAAATAAAACCAATCGGGTAACAAGGATGCTAATTGTCTTCCAGACCTCATTCTGTTTCTATTAATCTTCAGAAAAACTGCTCCAACACGTAGCTTTTTAAAGCCTTACTCATCATCCTGCTTTATTACTGAATATTCAAAATTTCAAATCCCTATAAACTGCATATTGCCACGGAGTCTGCAGCATCACCCATACATGGACAAGATCAGATTTTTCCGGGGTGAGAAGAGCACAGGCAGTGTGCTTATCACACAAACACTGGAAGCATTATCAAGCAAAGTCTTAATGTGGAGGTGGATTTTACAGGACTAGGAATGACGAGGTCTCAGTGAAAATGATGAGTGGATAATGGAAGTGAAGTTGCTTTCAGTGTCCAGTGTCATGTTGTCAAAGCAACTGAGAATGGCTCAATGGCAGTAACGTGGAGTGTGACGGCACGTGTAAATGCAGGTTACCCAGTGGCACTCTTGCAGCACTTGCATCAGGATTGATCCAAAATGACAGCCAGGATAGAACAACAATTAGCAGTGTAGGAGCATAAACACCCATCATGTAAAATCCAACTTGTCTTCTTAAAGTGAAGATTACTTCTACACAAGTGTAATAACCTTTAAAGAAATAAATGCATTAATGTTTAATGTGCTTTGCAGGTCAACCTCTTCAGATCTGTGTCTTCCAGGCCTTTTTCTACTTAAGAGCAAAAGTTCAATGACTTGATTTTCTTTAAAAAGGCAAAGAGTTCAATTTGAAAAAAAAATATGTCTAAAACACAGCTCTATATAACCACCAAGTGTGGTCAGGCATGTGGTACTCTCTGCGCTCTATAAGGCACAGCGCATCAGTAACAGGCAGTTAAAGTGACTCTCGTCTTGATGCTGGCTGCAAGATGCAGTCCAGACAAAACCAATGGGGTCTTCCAGTCATACTAGCTTAAGTTCATCTGAAAATCCTACTCAGCAGTAATTTGTGCAAAAGACGGAATTAAGAAATATTAATGTAGAAAGTCTAGAATGGAAAGAGGTGATCTGAATGTGACTCTAAGCAGAGATTCCACCAGTACTGAAAGCTGGCACAGTTGACTTCTAAAATTGGTACAGACTTTTAAAAAAATGGTTCTAAAAACATTGTAAATTTTGAAAAGAAGGAATACTGCCTCAATTCTTTTAAAATGAGAATCTAAAGTACACAAACATTTCAGAAGATATCCATTAAAATTAATTCAATAAAAAACAAAGCTGTAGATACTAGAGGTTTTGCTGGAGATAACACATGGACCAGGAAGTCTGATAATCAGAAAAAAAATATCTATTACTATTTTCACTCTATTAGCAGACCTGGCATTTTTATGTTAATATTAGTACAATAGCATTGTAAAAACAACTTCATAAACTATTCTATCACAAGACTTATGTTAAATCACAAAAATTTCAAAGATCAGATCAGTCTATATCTATAAATAAAGTTGGTGTAAAGCCGATTTAGAAGATAGAATTTGTCAAAAATATAACTATTTATCTTCTATATTTTGTCAATTAAGTGTTGTAGAATGGTGCTGTTTGGGCATACAATAACCAAAACAAAAAAACAATAAAACATTAAGGAAAAATTTCCTGGTGTAGAAGACACTATACGGTATTTTATAGTTCATTCTAACCTCTTCAATGATCTGTTGTCTGAAATATTTCCCCTCTATAATTTATGAATAGTTTCCACATACTTTTAGGTTTTATTTTCAAATGAGATGACCTTCAAAATCATTATTTGTTTGCTTTATGCCAGAATTGCATTCTGTATGGCTTTGTATCATCTTTCATCAGGCAGAGAACAGTACCTATTGCTCTCACTATCCAGCTCACAAGGACCTCTTTCGATCTATCTTACATTTTGATAAACAAAGAACAGGCAATTTGCAAAGTTAAAGATTCAATTTATTGCCACAAAAAAGTCACCCCAAATTTTTTGACTGTCTTTCTACTTAGGTATGATAAAACATGAGTTGATGTAAATAGGCAGTAAAGATTAAGTTCTTTGCAATTGGTAAGAATCTCCTACATAAGCCATAATTTTGAAAATTTGCTTGTACACACAACACTGCCTCTTGATTACCTGACAAAATCCTTAACTGAATTAATTTTACTGGTGTGTGAAAAATCTGCTTTATAAATACCTTCAATATAAGAATTTAATATAAATGAAACAACTACTGATTACTGATTACACCCTTTAAAATATTTCAGAGTACTAAGATATTCCATTCACATTAGTGAGGATTAATTCCAGTCAATTATGAGATTAACATGGATGTTCTTACCTTCTAAACAAAAAAGGATTTGCAAGAAAAGGATTATGAAAACTTTTTAAAAATTTCATGTTGTCACGACACCCACTCTGACAGTTCTCTACTGTTCTTTCTACAACGTTCAAATCTCACACACGCACAAAAGTTCTTCAAGGAGTTAGTCAACAGGACCCTCTGGGAAACTGCCCGCAGGGACAAGTGAGCATGACAGAACTGGCAGATCTATGGACGCTTTCCATAGAATGCTAGAGCTCTCAATCCCCAGGTGTAAAAAATCAGGAAAGGAAGGCAACAAACCAGTATGGCTGAGTCAAGACCTGCTGGTCAAAGTGAAGGGCAAGAAGGAAATGTACAGGCAGTGGAAGCAGGGACAGGTATCCTGGGAAGAGTACAGAACACTGCCTGGTTGTATAGGGATGAGGTCAGGAAGGCAAAGCATGGCTGGAGCTGAACTCGGCAAGGGATGCAAAGAATAATAAGAAGGGCTTCTACAGGTATGTCAGCCAGAAAAGAAAGTGGACCCCACCTCAATGAACAAGACTGTCAAACTGATAGCAATGGACAAGGAGAAGGCTGAGGTCCTCAGAGTTCAGAGGAGGACCATGAAGATGATCAGAGGGCTGGAACATCTCTCCTATGAAGACGGGCAGAGAGAGTTGTGGTTCTTCAGCCTGGAGAAGGGAAGGCTCCAGGAAGACCTTACTGTGGCCTTTCAGTACTTAAAAGGGGCTTATAAGAAAGATGGGGACAAACATTTTAGCAGAGCCTGTTGCGATAGGACAAGGGGTAATGATTTTAAACTAAAAGAGAGTAGATTTAAACTAGATATAAAGAAGAAATTTTTTACACTGAGGGAGGTGAAACACTGGACCAGGTTGCCCAGAGAGGTGGTAGATGCCCCATCCCTGGAAACATTCAAGGTCAGGTTGGATGGGGCTCTGAGCAACCTGATCTAGTTGAAGATGTCCATGCTCATTACAGGGTGGCTGGACTAGATGACCTTTAAAGGTTCTTTCCAAACCAAACTATTCTATGGTTCTATGAAAATGTGAGCATCTTACTGAGCACTTTGCACAGTGTCATTTTAACTTGCGGTCACAAGGTGCTGAAACGTGAGAGAGCACTACTAATTTTCTTCCGTGTTTAATGGTAAAGTGTACAAATTTAGATCTTTAAGGTTCCTAAAAATGTCTGAAATATCTAAAGATTTTTTTAGATCTTTAATTTTAGGTTTAGGGCAAAACCCAATATGAGCATGATAACTTCAATTAAAAGATAGCAATTTCTAGTAATCATTTCCTTTCCCCCCTCAATCTGAATGTAAGTTTTGCAATACTCCCATTTGTATGAACTTTATTTCAGAATTGCAAGATCCATCCCTTTAATTTTTCACTACTTTATAGCCTATTTTTTTCAGTAAATTCATTGTTTTATTAAGAATAAAATATTTTTCTCACTGCTTAAGTAAGCTTTTGCCATATCCCAACTTGGATTTGAATGTAGTCAATGCCAGCTGTTGGTTGTGCTTTCCCAAATGCAGAATTTTCCTGAAGAGAGCTAATTTCACATTATTTACAAATGGTAAATCACATGAGATGCTGAATTACATAGTTAGGCTAAGAACTCACTCATTTTGCAGTTAAAAACCAAACCCTGTTTTCATAGTCTTTTTCAAGTTAAATTCCTTAACTCTGAGTTCTACTAAGGTTACTTGAGATCTCATCAGATTTGAGCTCAGGAGCTGCTGCAAGTAACAGACCCTCGACTTCAGCTGAACAGTCAATAAGAAACTTGCAGAGGATCCTCAGAAGCCACAGCCATCCTTGTTGAGTTTTAATGACAGATTTATTCATATGATGCAAGACTACTCACTAAAATACACCCTGCTGACTTCTGTTGTTGCAGAAAGCTTGCAGTTGCCACAGTAGTTTGGATATAATTATAGGCAGGAATCAATCAAGGTAGAAAAGATATATCATTAGAAACCAGAATCCAGAAAGCATTGGATAAATTTGTGCCCACACTCAGAAAATAATCATAGGACTGGTTAAATACAGGACTGAAGACTGTAAGCAGCTTTCTAGAATGGCAGACTTTCCAGAACACTTAGAGAAAGGAAGAACCTACGGGGTGAAGCATTTGAAGATACACTTTAATACTATCCACAAAAGTCAAACCAGAAGAACAAAATTATCCTACTTTGCTGCAACTGGCATAAATCTACGTGAACAATCTATCAGAAAAGTTAGGCATTTACAAGTATAAAACAGTATTAGGACTATAGAAAAAAAATGGTGATAGTAAGATTGGAAGACATGAAACTAAAACCAAGAAAAACATTTAATCTCATGTTCAACCTAGATGTTTATACATCTGAACTGGTTTGTAGCAATTATATGTAGTAGTTACTACTATATGAACTACTGGTTTGTTCAAAGTAATATATTTTTTTCCATAGAATGTAAGATATGAAATGGAGTATTGACCATTAACCTTAAACAGTAATTGAAGAAAGCTTAAAGTTGTTACCAAGAAATCACTTATATTACCTACCTGTGCCTTTATAATACTTGGTACAGTTACCATATTCAATATCCTCCTTCTTAATATCAAACTGAGGCAGAGCAATTTTCTCTAGCTGTACAGGATCTCCAGACTGCCAGATAAACCGTAAGTCATCAGTTGTGTAACCAACTACAAGAACAAAATAATAATAATAATAATCACTTAAAGAACCATCTCAATCAGAGTAAACTCTGCAAGAAAATCTAGTATATATGTATCTTATTTCTTTCATTCTTTTTCTTTCTATTTCCTGTTCGAATAATTAAATTAAAAAATGAAATAATCCACAACTGAATTTTTATGTAGGCCTAAATTAGGACTTGGTGAGTGGAACATTACATTATCAGCAATATTACACTGATTAAGAGGTCTTTATTACAGTGCTTACTGTTTAAACAAAGCAAGCAAAGCTCTGTTCTCCACAGCTTTGAAACACCCTTATTCCTTTGTACCCTACTTCAGCAAAGCATGAAACATATACTGAACTTGAAAAATGTTGGAAAAACTTGAAAAAAAAAATAAATAACAGCACTCACAAGTCCTAGTAACTTCAAAAGAATTTAACAACTCAATTATTGTGATGAATCTTGGCTTTTGTGTAAAACAACCTTTATGCTTAGTTGTTCATATTAAAGGCCCTGATTCACAAAAGCTTTAGTATTCAGGAAATACTTGTCGAGGAATTTAAGTGGATGTGTAGTCCTACTGAAATCTATTCAGTGCCTCCATGATCTCCTGAGTATGGACAGGCTTCAGCACACACCTGAATGTCTAAATCATGATCTATACACCACCACCAAGTGAGAGGCAGTGAAAGTTAGGCTCACAACATTAAAGTATAAAGCAGTACTGATTAAATATGCATAATCATAATCATGATTTTACATGCCATTTTTCTGCTACCTTCTGTTTATTAAGGATTAACTTAATTCAAACAGAGATAATGTATTAAATGGGAACAGATTGGGGAAACATAAAAAAGACAGAGTTGGAATGCAGTGTTTGGGGAAACATAAAAAAGATGGAGTTGGAATGCAACGTTTTGCAACTCAAAGCCTCTGAAAAATGTTTAAAGTAATATTCTCTTTCTGGAGGCATTAGATTTTTTTTATCTTTGAAAAATAGCTGTGATTAAAAAAGGGAAACTGTTCATAAACTAACTTCTCTAAGATTCCCAACAACTTAATAAAAATCACAGTTTCTCAAAGCTCCATGATGGAAGATAATACCAAAAAAATCTGTTCTTTTAATGCTTCTTTCATAATATCAGTCTCACCTCCTTACAACATACAGCAAATAACAAAACTGTGAAGATGCCTTATGATAATAATTACTGGACAGTGAAAATTTTGTCTATAGGGAATGTGTAGACTGGAGATCATAACTGTAGCTCTGAGAACAACCCAGTAAAAACTGGTGGCCTTTTTTGTTTTGGAAATCTAGAAACAAAATAGTGATTTGAAAATAATTTAGGTAGTATAAAACTGCCAATGGCTAACAGGGAATTGAAGCCCACTGTTGGAACTGGAGGGATGGCCAGGAGGTCATGGATACCATTCTTACTTTTGTCAACTGAATTTAAAAGTATAAGAAAGTTTAGAGCACACTGTCTTTCCAAAAGAGCAAATTCCTCCTGAATCTGAGTATGTCAATTTAGCATGGAGAGAGACAGTAAGTTTTTTTAAGTAAAGTTATTAAGAAATTTTTTTATGAGTAGTTCTTCCTTGAATAAGTATATCTTGCAATGCTCGTAAAGCAACCCAGACTGAGACAGCTTGAGCAAACTTCCATTAATATTACTGTCTAATTCCAGTTTAACCCCAAACTGATTTGGATTTACCCTAAGAGTTTACTTCAGCTAATGTATATCCATATTAGTGATGGGCAAAACTACTATGGACATACTACAATTTTAAAGGTAAATGCTAGCAATCAAAAACTAAATTGCAAAGCTCTGGTATTATTATTATTATCATCCTTGTCCTCAGTGGGATGCTCTGCTCAGCTTTGATTGACCTTTCTCTTTCTTCGCTTTTGTCTTCCCTTCCCTAACCTCACCTTCCCCACCAGACCTGGTGGAGTAACAACCAAGGTTTTTGTGTAATAGCAGGAATGGGCTGGAGCAAGCCACCTTCCTTCTTCCTGCTTCACAGAGTGACTATGAAAGCGGGATCACCAGGGATTGGAGTCTAGGGAAAAGGCTGTACTTGAGTAGGCATCCTTGTACTTGGGGAACAGGGAAGAAGATGGGTTTCAGAAACATTTTGGCTGCAACTTCCAGCATGGCATGAAACCCTTCGGAGATGAGACCTGGCCGGCCCCTTCTTAAGATTAAATCACCTAGAGACCAGGGAAGGATTGGTAAGGGAGAAATGCCTGACTACATCCACAACACATCTTGAAACCACTTTCAAAAGGTTTCATACTAAATGCTTTCAATGTATTGGCATCAAACACATTTCCTTCAGTACCCTATCAAAAGAGTTTCAAACAATACCGTGCATCTTCAATGCAAGGGGATAAACTAGATCCCAACAACCTACAAAGCCACACAAGTTGTCGAAGTTAAAACTACCCGGGGAAATCATGAACCCTTTTTTCAGTTTCAGTTATCATTATGTTTGATAGCAAAAGCTAAAAACAGTGTGCATGGTGCCATAACTGTAAGAAACATTTTTGATAGGGAAATGTACATTGGTAGGAACCAGTGAATATTAATTTCAAAAATCATTAAAAATGTTGACATGAACAGTACAGAATTGATCATTTTTTGTTTGACTCTCAGGCATGCCTAGAAGGCAACTGTTTTTATGCACAGACTGCTTTACATACAGCTTTCCAATTGCATTTTGCAGCGCTGCGTATCCATAGGGAACAAGGTCAAGTCCAAAGGGCATGACAGAGTAATAGACAACCTGAAAATACAGAAATGGAATTTAAAAACAATGTGAGCTGCCATGTTAACAGTAGACAGTGGTAAAAAAAAAAAAAAAATCCCAGATATTTGATTTTCAGCTTCTCAAAAAAACAGAAAAATTTAAGTTATAATAAGTAGTAGTTTGAAATTGAGCTATCTCTAGTAATCTGAGAATAAAATTTTGTAGAGAGTTTTAAACACATAGTTCTCTAATAACAAATTAGAGAACTACTCATACATGAAAAAATACATCTAAGTCATAAGAACAACCAAACCAAAGGTCCATACAAAACAGCATTCTGTCTCCAGCAGTGGCCAGCGGCAGATTCCTCAAGAAGAATATGAGGCTACAGTAATCAGGAAATGATATTTCACCAGATATCCAGCAGCCTCCCAAAAGTTGCACCTCAAGGACTTCCTAAACCAGAAATGATGCTTCAGTATTTAAGGGATCTTGACAGATATTTTTACCTTCAAGAATCACAGAATTGTAGGGGTTGGAAGGGACCTTTGGAGATCATCTAGTCCAACCCCCCTTGCCAAAGCAGGGTCACCTAGAGCAGGCTGGACAGTACTCAAGATGAAAGTATATGAATTTATACAGTAACATAATGTCCTTTTTAATCTCTTATACTTTCTAGAACTCAATTCACTTTCTCAAACGGTACTGAGCTGCTAGCTGACATTTTCAGAGAATTAGCCATTACTATCCAAAGGTTGTTCTCCCAGCTGGTAATAACCACCTCAAAACCAATCAGCTTTTATGTAAAGTTAAAATAATTTTTTCCCATGTGCATAATTTTCAGTTATTTACATTTAATTTCATCTCATACTTTGCTGCCTAGTCATTAGATTAATTTGTAATTCTCACTGTTGTCTCTCATATTTACTATTCTGAATATTTTGGCATCATCAAAAGCAGCTGCCAAGTCAGTTTTCCAGATGATTTATGTTGAACGGCACAGGACTTAGAAGAGATTTTTCTGTGGGACTCTACTGCTTACTTCCCCTCATGTGAGCACTAGCTGTTTATTCCTACATTCAGTTTCCTAATTCTTAACTATTTATGCAGGCAAGAGCTTTCTCTCACATGCATTTTGTCATTCACATATTTTGATAACTGGACATTCTTTCATTTATATGTGATAATATCTCTGTAAACTAAAAATACAAGGCATAGCAATTATATGTTTTAAAAAATGAAAAATCTTAGTAGCATGTCACCAAACCATAGTGCCTCAAAAAATTAATCTTATTGGCATACATATTATTTATGAACATAGTGTATTATTAAAATCAACCGAATACATTCAGAGGAAAACTTTAATTTCAAACTTTATTGAATTTGGTTTTGCTATTTGGAAGATTTTAGAGAAATTTTTTTCCATTGGAAACACTTCTATGAGTGTTCACTCAATATTCATTATTCGCTAACCTAACCTATTGACTGATATAAGCTCAGTTATGAATAGCTGCAACTAGGACAAGAGGTAACAGGCATAAACTTGAACATAGAAAGTTCCACCTAAACATGAGGAGGAACTTCTTCACATTGAGGGTGGCAGAGCACTGGAACAGGCTGTCCAGAGAGGGGGTGGAATCTCCTTCTCTGGAGATACTCAAAACCCACCTGGACATGTTCCTGTGCAACCTGCTCTAGGTGGACCTGCTCGGTAGGGGAGTTAGATTAGATGATCTCCAGAGGTCCCTTCTAACCCCATATCACTGTGTGATTCTGTGATACTGTGATTCTGTGATTCAACACTTGCTATTTCAAATAGAAAGTTTCTTTTATAGCTGAAATTGATTTTCTATTTTGAAATAATAATTTCTACAGACTTCAAAACTTGCTACAGAAACAATGGAAATCAGAGCCAGGACCTTCAGAGTGAGCCAAATGCAATGCTTTGATTGCCCAATATATTTTTTTTTCTGATCACTCTTGGCAAAAGTCTTGAGATTGAGTTTTCTTATCCTGATTTGGAATGGGCAAAAAGAACCCAGACTCTCCCGTTTTCTTTTTTCCAGCCAATTCTACTCCAGGAAGAAATAGTTCATCAGACCATAATTTTAGAAATGGTTCTGTCTTAACGGTAAAGTTGCAGTATATTAGGGTAATCATTTTTTCCCTCTATAAGGGTAATATGTTCCGGTTCACATCAGAAGAAAATTCACTCACTGTTAGGAAATTGAGCCTAATCTCTACAAAACATTGTGTCTATAAACTCTCCAGATGTATAATTCAGTTTGAGATCCTTTTAATCATCCCATTTGCTATTTTCAGTGGATGATTATTTTTATGGCACAGGGTATGGCTTTGATAAACCAAGTCAAACCACAAAAAAGTATGTGTTAATTGCAATGAAATTTAACAATATTTTTGTGTCTTCTGAAAAAATCCATATCGAGTAAGGCATAGAATTTAAGCAGGATTATGTCCCAGTATTTTTACAACACATTTACAAACTTCGTAATTTCCATATAACATTAGTAAGTAATTATCACTCTCTTTAGCTGATGTAGAAGTTCAAGTGGTGTGCAAATTATATTGTTTTGCTGAAGGCTTTACTTCAGATATCTCATCCATTTCATTATGCTTCCAGGAATCTAAGCACTTATCAAAAGGTTTTAAATTTTATTTCCAATAATACTAGTTCATTTAATGTGTTAGCTTCACATGACATACAAATGTACATACACTTCAAATTTCTAGTACCCGCTGTTCTATCAACTGACATGCATTAAAACATCTACCTCTGATTTCTTTACAATTCGATTTATTGTAGTGTTGTTTTCAAACTGTCATGTAAATTTAAATATTAGTCAGAAACTGTATTACGTTACTAATTATAATGTTACTAACACAACATATATATTTCATATCAAGTAACTTGAAAAAAAGAGTAGAAATATATCAACAAAATACCTCATGCTGACTAGGACATCTCCATCCCGAAATATAAAAAGAAGGATATTTTCTTGTGTGACATCATGGAAGTTAGCATTTTTTTCATTTGCAAAGAATAAGTCCGGCTTCCAAAGACATTTAAACATAGTTGGGTCCACTGTCAGCGTATCTGAACCTCTCCAATCATTGGGTAGTTTGAGTCTAGGGTCATTCCACTTCTGTCTTAGAAAGATGTTGACTCTATAATCCTGATGGGAAGAATGCATAAATATTAGACTAGCCAGAAGTCTAGCCAAAAACCCATGGAGAAATAAAACCATTCTATCAGACTCTGAAGAGAAAAACAATTTATGCCCTGATTTTTCAGTCACAAAGATAGTAATCACTATTCAAATGACATTAATAAGTGTTAAGTTTAGTAGACTTTACTGCAAATAGATTATGTCTCAGTCATGTTTTGAATATAGTAGCTTCCTTTAAAAAAAGGACCAAACTGTCGCCCCAGAATCATTTTTGCATGCCCTCGATAGTAGCCCCCAGTTACCTAGGCACGGAGAAAAGCATGCAGCAGGACAGAGGGAGGCCATAGCTTGACTACACTAAATTGCTGCAGGCAACAGGCACAATATCACTTCTATCAGGATATCCTGTTAGTGTAAATTCTGTCTTATTCTCCATTTGCTTAAGTGGCACACTGATGGCAAAATATCACACTATAAAAGCAGAAAACAGACCAGGTAGACAACAGATTTTACACTACACACCCAAAATACAGCCTCAGACCTAGTAACAGTGATTTGGGACTATTTCGGTAACTGAGGAAAACTGATTCCAGCTGGCAACACAAATACCAAGGTAGCATGTATAAAAGCAGAGACAGAATAGGTCTCAAAGAGACAAAATCAAGGCTTTACACAGATGAAACTTCCTTCTGGATTCAGCAGGACTCTTGCTCAAGGATGGACAGTAGTAGAGCCATGCTCATTGAGAACCTAATTTTGCCTTCGGGAAGTGGAGTAGCATGTGTCTCAGGGCAAAACGATACCCGTGCGCGTTCTGTCCTTAGTGAAAGCTGTGTGCATCCAAAGGAAAAATCTGACCCTGCATGTCAGTTATGATTTTTCAGTCTTACCTCTAAGTCTTTTTGCTTTTTATATTTACATTTAAGCCAGTGCCTCTTTTTTATGTATATGTAAACTAGGCAGATCACATACGGGAAAAGAATATAAAGACATTGTTGAAATAAAGTAAAAAAAAAAAACCAAACAAAAAAACAAACCAAACTTAAGAATTCTATATGTAACATAAATTTTATCTCCAGTCCTCCTAGTTGTCTTCTACTGTATGTTTTGTTTTTTCGTAATTGTCTATTAGGTACAAAGCATCCTGAGACAAAGGCTGTGTCTTTTAGAGCAGTGAAAAAAATGCTACTGCTTTACAATTATAGCAAAATACTAAAAAACTGTGAGTGAAGGTTCTCAACATATTTTTGGTTTCTCAATGTATTCTGCATAACAAACTAATTTTATAAAATTGTGTATTTTACACGTTAATGCCCTCTTAAACATTTTTCTGGTGACACAATGTGAGTTCTTTTCTGTTGTACTTACTATAACATACACATTTACAGTCCAAAGCAAGTGCCACGTTGAGACAGTCATGCTAACTCCAACTGGAAGCAGTTTGCTTGGCTAAGACCTCATGCAGAATAATTTACCCTGTTGATTTACCCTGTTAATTGGAATATAGTGCCCACTTTGCCATGTCCATTCCACCAGTCAGATCAGCCCAGGTATTTCTTTATTACACTATACTGTGCAATATTTTTCCTTACTGAATTGTAAGAAAAAGCAAAACATCAAAACTAGAAACAACTGAGGCAATATTAATCAAAATGCATAGTTCTGAGAGATATGTTAGTTGTTGGCAGTCTGTTTTTGAAAAAATATATGTAGTCTGACTTATTTATACAAAGACCTATGTTATCTTGTCACAGTAAAGAAGAAGTATAAAATAATAGTTAATATGAAGTGACTTTGTACTGGAAGGATCTCACAAAGAAGCTTCAGAATAGGAGGGAATTCAGGTTGTTATCTCAGAAAGCATCTTTTCAATTATATGTATATAATTGAAAATTTACTTTACTTGCTTCTTGCTGAAGTTCCCATTCCATATGCACTTCTTGTCTCAGTGAAAACAATTACCTTAAACCATATGAGATAAATACTGCATACCATTCATGCTCACAAGCATTACACTATTCATTACACCAAAATTAATTTCCCCATAACCAAGTGCATTACCCTAATTTTAACAAGACAAAATGCCTTCTCAAAGCCATAGGCAAATGATAAGCAGTGTCCAACATTTGCCTTCAGCTTACCCATTCAGAAGAAGGAGATGTTTACATCACTGAAAAGCAGAATGCACTGGCAAAATAAGAATTGGAAGTAAGATAAGGTAGAAGTATTTTATTTCCTTCCTTGTTCTATTACAAATGAACTTAAACATACCAAACAACCAGATGTTGGGACATTTTAAGACTTCATTCTCTTCCCATTTAAGTCAATGTTAAGTTCAGAGCTACCAAAATGACTAGAAACTTGTGACAGGGTGTATTTGGAGAAGGCGGCCACCAACACACTTGAGGCAATACAGAAAATGTAGAAGGAAGCAAAGAGATGTCCGAATACAAAACTGTGGCTAGCCAGACAATGATGTGGAGAAGGGCTTCTTTTTAGAAGAATACGAACTATTACAGCCTCTGGCAGCAGTATACACTATGATCTGGTATAAATCTATTTTGAAAGAAGTCTGCAACTCTCAAATCTGGGCAATGAATTTTAAGATTCAGTATGTGCACTACAATTAGGCTCGATAGGGGTTGAAGAAGTGTTCTGCATGAAGCACGTGGTCTTCCTCTTATACATTTTACAAACATTCTTTGAATATTGCAGAATGATCAGCATTTTATAATAAAGGAGAGTCAAATAGCAACTAAAAATCCTGAAACTAGAGGGAATGGACGTGGGTGGAAGAGATATTCATCGGCATTAGAGCTAAGAGGACCTGGTAGGTAAAAAGAATCACAGAAGAATTCTACAGGGCTTTGTTTTCCCATGAAACTCTAACAGAAGGCAAGTTGTTTTCAGGGAGGTTGAAAGGGGAGGCATTCTAGGAAATATTTCAAATGCAACCTACTAAACAGCGGGCATGTGGCCAGAAAACCTCCTCAGGCCAGAAACCAGGCATAACCAATACATCTCCCTCTGCAAACTGGAGCACACAAAAGATCATGAAAGGCTTTTTCTACATTAACTGCACTCATACAAAGAAAGGAAGCTTAATAACGCTGTCTTTTAAAAAAGCAGAAAATGACATTTTTATGATTCAAATAAGGAAACCGAATTTTCTTTCATATGCATAAATATTAAAAAGACCTTTCTGCAAGGTTTTAAAGTAAAGGAGAAGGAGGAAGTGGTGTTTTGCCATTTGAGTCAGTGAAAAAAAGGTTACACTGCAAGTAAAAACCTTCAATATAGATTCTGTAGACAGAGGGTCAGATCATCAGCACTGCAAAAATATTATAGCTTATGGGTATTTATACCAGAGAGGATCTATTCCTAGGAATCCTTGACTAGTCACCCAGTCTATAACAGTTTCTAAATGTGACATAATCACATATTATCCCACAAATCTGCAGCCTAAAAACACATCTGCAAAATCAGAAGCAGAGTCAGCGTGGGGATCCTTGACAGGTAGTCTAATGAGCTAAAAGGAAATAAGTTACAGGATTCAAGATAAAGGGAGCTTACTGGAAGGTAGCCATTCTGGTATAAGCTCTTTTCCATTTTAGCTGTACAAATTCTTATTCACTCTGTAGCTAACTAATTTTTTGTTGAGCTTTTCCAGGTAACTTTTTTGATACTTCTGTGAAAACATCGCAATTCTCTTGAATATTCAGCAACACAACATGAACATTACCCTCCCTAGACACAGAGCAAATATTCGTCCTTCAGTTTCTTCACAAATGCTTGACTAAAGCAACACAGGCTTCTGGGCATAGGAGCCACACTACGGATCTTACCTTGCTTCAAACCGATATACTTCAAGGCTGTCGATAATTTTCTATAAAAGAAATTCTCTTCTCTCTTAAAACTAGGTAAACTCTACCTCAGTGAGAGGTAAGCTCTACTCTTTTTTGCTGAGGACGAGCCAACTGTATAGCTAAGAATTCAATGGTCATGGAACCAGAAGGATAGCAAGGAAAAATTGATTGAAAATAATTTTGTGGGATTCCTTAAATATGTAAGGAACCATTAGAACCAGTCACCGTTATGTCAAGGTGAGGGACACTGTGGGAGCCTGTTGACTAGTTAGAAGTCACAGACATTATGCCTAGAACTGGCTATTTCACAGAAGGGCTTAAAAGTGGGATACAGCACATCTTGTTGAAGATATTTCCTTCTGTGTCTCTTTAACATCCTTCTGAGGGAAAGCAGATCAACATACCAAATGACCTTTTCTCACTGGCACTGTACTCATTTGTTTGTCAAGCCTTCTACCACCACCTCACTTCCAATCACCTGGCACCCATGGTTATTCTCCAGCTTTCCATCACCAAAAAGAAGGAATCGCCCCTTTAGCATGGCTAAAACAGGATGCTTTACGCACACACAGATTTTGTGAAAACCTACAAATTCAGCTATTACTGCCAGAAGTGGCTACAGAGCCAAGAATCATCATGATACTTCATGGACTGAAATACTTAGAAATATATTATTTCACAGATTTTGGTATCAGTAATGGTATCACTCCAACCAATTTAGTAGCTTCTGGTAACATTAGAGATAGTCAAGAAATCAATACTCCTCACAACTCACACCAACGCCTGAGACAGCAGAGCTGCAGCCACTCTCTTCTCCAACACCGAGGAATCTGTTTCAGCAGTTTTGATACTGCCTGCAAATGTCTCTCCTTTCTGAATGCAACAAGCCCCTCTGATCCTTCACAGAGTTGGTGCCTCAGCTGCAGGAAACACTTTTCCTGCGATTCTGGAGGGTTTTTTTCCTAGTCTAAGGGACTTGTTTCTACTGTCTAGTGCATTACTCAGATCATCTGAAGACCAGTACCAGGCTATGCCCACAAAAGCAGTGGTTCCTGAATATCCACAGGACCCTATGCCCACTGCAGCAGGAAGAGTTTCCCAAGTGATATATGGAAGAACAGATTTACTGTTTCTTTTGTCAGTGCTTCCTGTGACACCTTAAGGCAACAGAGAAGTAACCCAAACTTCACATAAACATGCTTAGCTATCATGGTGATCGGCTGGACATAGAAAACTAAATAAAAGCATAAATTAAAGCAAGGATGGTGTCTGAAGTCCTGAAATAAGGAGGAGAGCATGACTTATCTCTCAGAACATCTTAGTAAATTTGTGAGTGTCCATATCAGGAATTCACAGACAGTCACACATGCATTGATGTACAGAGCATACTTAATTTTTTGGGGGCAGGGGGGAAGCACACCTCTTACATTCATGTTTTGTTACCATTTGGATCTGGGTAAATTGTAAAAAAGCCTCTGTAAAAGTCACTTTTTAAAGCATGCAATAAATTTCTGGAACTTGAAAGGGCCATCTGGCCTAATATACCTGCCATCTTAGACACTTATCTTACTCCTACTTTTCTGCTCTTCCTCCCTGCCGCTCTTTAAACTTCAATCCCCTTTATGTTTTCAGGAAATAAATCTCGAGGTATCTTCAGCATACTTACATTCTTTGTTTTAATATCTTTCCCACTAAGGCTATTATTTGACTTACTACAATTTTCAATCAAATCTAAATCTTTATTCACTCCTAGTCAAAGAAACATAAATTTCTGGCCAAGCTGTTCAAAAGCTGCTTCAGTCATCATATATATTTAACTTTGAGTGGCTCTGCAGTCCTACTGAAATGTCATTAGGGTATCGTGTAAGCTGGTTCTGAATTTTAAGTGGGTACTTACTTCCACTGACAACAAAAGGTGTTTTATTACTTATTAGCTGTATTATGGTTTATTGCTTCTGTGCTATTATGAGTAGGAATGCTGCCTTAGTCACAGTATTAAAAAAAGCAGCCTGGTTTGGGGAACTGCCTCAAAGCTTTGGATGCAGCAGATCACCAATGTTATTTCTAAATGAGAGGCTCAGGTAGTGCCTCAGAACTCCCACGCTAGTGCATGCCCTGGCTGTTGCTTCCCACGTACTGGCAAGACATGGTGTGCTCCCTTCTTTTTTACATAAATGAAAACCCCGATCGGGTCAGAACATCTTCAACAATTAAATGTCCCTTTTTTTGCAATATTTTTGGCAGAATTTATTGGAAATACCATAGCAAAAATATCTTCAAGTTCCCAAATATTTGGAACAGCTTTGCTGAAATTACTTTTTATTTTTGAATTTATATCATTTCCTATAGAAACAAAAAAGTAAAATTTTTAATGATTATTTGGTGCTGTTATTGGTGTTGAAATTTTCTGAATGATGTGGAAACACATTTTAGAAACTGAACTCCTCAGTTCATCTCTCTCACACAAGAAATAAACAGGAGTAAGAGTATGGTCAATGATGATCTACTCTTTCGCTCCTTCACTTTCTCCACTTCCTCCACAATTTACTCCTATCTTCAGAACTACGTAAAACAGAGAACCTGTACGCTTCAGCCTTATGCATGTATGTTCTTTTTCTCTCATACAGTCCTTGTATTTTCTTCAGTAATACACGAACCAACCTATGTATTAACTCTCAGGAAGATTACTTAATTCCTCTGAGCTTAATAACTTGTGGAAATAAGTGTATCTTTTGCATCTTAGAAACCATGGATTTCCTTTTATGTACATCAAATTCTAAAATCTATGGCAATGTACGGACAAATATAGAGTGAAACTGACAATAGTTTTATGACATAAAGCACAGTCAGTCTATCACTAACCCCATTAACTCAATTCTCAGTGTCTACAATCATAACAACTATTTCTACTATACAGTGCATAATTCTCACCCTGAAATTTAATTTAGTAAGCAAATCTCCACGTGTGCTATATTAATTTCACTCCAGTCTTACCATAGTTGTCTCTTGAATGGACCCAAAGCTGTTAATGAAGATGTTGACTGCAACATCGACTGGGATTCCTTTAAAAAAAAAGAAAGAAGATTTCTAGTGAACTACACAATCCAGTAAAGGTATGTTATCTTTCATTGAAGGTTCCTTTAAACTGATATCACAATGTGAAATGTTTTTTTATAGGGTCATACAACTTTATCTTTTCAAGTTAGTATATACACAGTTTTCAAAAGCTTCAGTTTAATCTATTTCCATTGAAAGCCAACAGAAATCACAAAACCTCTTTGCAATTTAGTGATAAGAAAACAGAAAAAAAATAATCCTTAGTCTAGAGTGCTGAGCTTAAAGCATTTCACAGATCATAAATTTGAATAATTTTAAAATTCCATGATTTTCTGCTACCACAAAATCCACAACCTAGTATTACTTTTGCACTCATTGTAATGGATAGAGGCAATTCACATTTCTAGCAGCAGACACTTTTAACTGTTAAGGTCACAATGCTGATCTACCACCCCAAATTACATGTTTATGATTTATGATGACACATTTACTTATATTGCAAGAGGATACTTCTTTGTGCAAGTCAAATACATAACTGTACAGTATGAATACGGGCAGATAAAAGCTTTTGCAAACAGCTTTCACAGCTACCTAGCCTTGGTGCAAGGGAGGGCTACTCCATTTTACAGTGGTTACCAATTTGCCAAGAGAAATTTCTAGAAGTCAGCAGCTGTGAAGATATTAAGATGGACTGGATTTTTTCCTCTTTTCCACAGCCAGGATTCCTGTAGTTGAAGAGGGATGGTGTGACAGCTGCTACATCTGCCCTCTGTCACCCTGCGGGAACTGATTGGCAGTCATTTAATCGGGTGTTAACAGAGAGTTATCACAAAGCAGGGAGAAGTGGCCTGATGGTTGGGAGAACTAATTATGGTCCACTGGTTTTATTTAGCACCTCTATGTTGAGAATGTCAGTATGTACACAAGATGTTTGCATCTGGTCTCCTTTACTCTGTTACAAGTACTTAATTGAGTGGAATTCTTCTTATTTTTAGCAATAAGAGATATAACAACATACAAAGACTATTTTGACAAAGTAAACAAATAGAAAGTAATATATGTCTCGTCTAATAGTTTGATTGTCTGGACACAATATTTCAGTGTACATTTAATACATAAATTCAAACTCATTCTCTTGGTTCACCAGAAAATCCTCAAGATAAAATCTCACCTTTTTCAGTTAAACCAGTTTGTTGTTTGGTTGTTGATTTTGGTTTTTTGTTTGTTTTGTTGTGGGGTTTTTTTTATGTCAGGCCAGTTAAACGTGGTGCTTTTGGTTATGCAATAAGCCTAATACTTTGTTTAGCACCTGACGCATGTGACAGAGCACCCAACACACCACTAATAGCCAAGAGAGCACTATCTCTTCCAGATTTGAATAGGAAGTGCCGTCCAAGAAAATCACTCATGTGTGAGGAACATTTTAACATGGGCAAACCACTTGTCAGAAAATGTTCTTTTTCTTCCACCTCCCTGCGAGTTAACATTGCATGTCCTCCCTTTTTCTTCCATCTTGATTCTTACCACACTGACAGCAGGGTTATCAAAACACAAAGAAATCTGCAATATGTTTTGTGATTTATCATGCTGAAGAACAAGTAGAAGAGAGGCTGAAGATTTATTCTTTGTGAAAAGGCTCAGTGATGAAAACATATAAATAAAATTCTACAGAGAATAAGAAAAAGGAAGGGCACTTGCTGAGAACTGAGTTTAATGCATTTATAAAACTTAGTTAAACCTGAAAGACGTCTGAAAATGGTCTCTTCAAAAGCATTGTCATACTATTGATATGCATGTTAAAATATCTCTTAACGTACGTATAATTACATAGAAGTTTTAAAAAGAAAGAACTGATTTATGTAAACTGTGGTATCTGTAGTGTAATAAAATTGCCCATGTCTTTTTCCAGCAGGGAAATAATCTAGTTCCTAGAAAGTGTAACATACAGCTGTACGAGTTATTAGAAGTTTTGCAGAGAAGATGTATTCCAATCTTTTCTGCATATGTAAGGAAATCACATTTGCCTATGTGGAAAATTCCTACAATGTTTGACTATCTTAAAGTCTTAAAGTCAGAGAACGCATTTAAATTCATTACCTATTTGAAATCCCAAAGAGAGCAAGCTGTATTACTAATAGATGTTTAAAGGGTTTTTAATAACTGTATGGTTTCCAAACATTATTGCTGATCTCAGGTTTTATAAAGTCATCTAAACGGATCTCTACAGTGAATTTTGGTGTTTTAGAATACTGTAAAATGGAGATACTGTTAAAGTCTAACTGAAATGTAGCAATAAAAAGACATTTTAAAAACTTGTTCTATCTAATTGTGCTTTTAAATAAAACTTTTATAAAATAATAATAATAACAATAATAACAAGTAATAATATTAAAGCATCATATACTATTATGATCATGAAATCCTAACATACTACCTTTCAGCTCAAAAAGAAAAATATCTTCTGCAGTTTCACACTATCTATGCAAATTTCCATTTAAAAAACAACCCAAACAAAGAGAAATTTAGGTTGAGAATATTATCTCTATATATTTTCTACATATGAAAAGAGCAATAGTTAAATTCCAAAGATTAAAAAAAGGCTGAAATATCTAGCAAACCTTTGAAATTAGGTCTTATCCTGGGATCATAACTGAGCAATAGCCTATTCAAGATATTGCTGGTAGAATTAGCAGGTACTCTTGCAAGGTCTTCAGCTGATTGCTGGCTGTAAAAAGAAAGTGCACTTGTTACTATTGAGACAGAAACAACTGTGTGCTTAAGCTTAAGTCATTTTAAATGCATGCCATAAATGCCATTTCACGAGAAAAATACATTCCATATTTTCAGGTTCCACACTGTGTAGCCTTCCTTTCCTTATGATGTTTCCATATTTTTCAAGAAACTTTAACAAACGCGAATGCTCTCCTATATACTCTTAACTGTAAACTTGGCAGTAAATAAACTGCAATTCACTAATTGCTCCCTTCCCTCCTAATTCAAATATCCAGAGGGACATGATTTCTTCCTTAGTAGAAAGCAGCCACCTGAACTATTTTTAGTGACTGTCAGATTAGGAACAAAAGTAAACTGACAGGCACTTCGTAGGTGCCAAACCGTGGGGAGGCTTTTGGCAGTCTCCTGCTCTCGCATGCCAGTGCCAGCTATTCCAGGGAAAGCTGGAGCCATTGCATAATCTCATTGTCAAGTGCTAATAAAAGCTTTGTTATGGAAAATGAGCCCTGGGACCTTCCTCTGGTTTTGCAGAGGAAATTTAAACATCTCCATTTACCTTGCTGTTATTGTGCTGGGTGTTAAATTAAAACCATCACTGAAATTAAAAAGTACCTGTGACAGGTAAATGCAGCTACAAGAGTAACATGAAATTGAGTGTAATAAAAAGCAATAAGGCTGCATCGCTCCCCACCCCATGTACTTTAAGCACTTAGCAGGCTGATAATGTCATGTAAATGAATATATATGTTGTCTGTAGAACCTGTCCAGTGATGTTCTCCAGTTTTGAATCCTGTCTTGTAATCACTTTTCCATCCATTTTATGATGGGTACTCTGCTGGCTTACTGTCATTATAATTTATTAACCAAGATGCCATGTAAAAGACAAACACCCTGCAGAGGCATGTCATATATATCAATACTACTAACTCTAGCAAACAAATGTATGAATACATTTTAAGAAATGATGCTATTTATTTTCTGCACGTTTTCAATACTCAGTATCAGCTGCCGTTGCCTCCTTTACCCTGCTTAATTTCTTTTTTTCATTATCCCATATAAAAGTCAGTTTGACAGACCTATGAGTTATTCTTTCACTGCTACTTTTCTTCTCATCCTTCAGTTTCCTTCATGTCCTCTGGGACTTCTGCACTATTCAAACATTTATTGAAGAAAACATTAACTCTCCAAAAGGCTTTTGGCCAGTTTAGAAAAAAAAGAATTTGTACGAATGTATCAGACCTCCTGAATTTAAGATGTTCAATTATAGTAACTCCTGTTCATCATCTTCCTTATTGATTACTAGGAAATTAATTAATTAATAAATAACTGTCACATTGCATGATAAAACTGGAGATGAGAGCAGATCCTAGCCCTTGCAAAGCTTTTATGAATAGCCCCATCTTTAAAATCAACCGGTTTAACTCAAGCCCTAAGGGAAACAAGAGGAGCAACTGAACAAGATCTGCTGACATGGTAGCACTTACTGGGCCTTCACAATGAGATTTAATCTCTTCAGTTAACATTTAACAGCTAAAATGTTTATAAATTAAGCTTCAAAGGAGTTCCCTATTATTAAAAACATGTCAACCATTTATGATAACATAACTGCATTTTGTTCTATCATAGTCTGGTTGATACCCTTTGAGCATTTTATCCTTCAGAACCAAAATAATCAGATTTCTGTTTTCTCTATTGTATTCAGGATATTTCTGAAACCTTAAGCTGCATATCTGTTTAACTGTTTGCTTGCATTTGCTTAACACGATACGTGAGGAAGAAAAGTATGTCTAAAATCAGCTATGACAGCAAATAACCACTCAATCCTCCTTGAAATCTTATACTACTCCCCAGCCATTATCAGGATTAGTATGAATTCTGAAGGCTACCCAAAGATGTAGCTACCAAAACAGTGTGTATTGATGAGTATAGCTTAAACTATAGCATACAGGATGCGAAAAAATTGTGAAGTGGCTACAGTATATAATTCCCCACCCATCTCTTGAAAATGCACTAAAACTTCTGTGACATTTAACAAGTGCATAGGTGAACTACTTGTTCTATCAGAACTTATCCAGAGACAAATGGTCCACTCATAAAACCAGGAATTTTATACTTTCAGTAACATATGTTAACTTCCACTAGTATGTTCTTATTCTGTGTACAATAAACCTCTGCTAATTTAATATTAGAGTGATTAAATAGCAATAGGTCTTCTAGCCCCTTCAAGCAACTTGTAAATTCACCTTCAAACAATTCTCCCAGGGTTGTGTTAACAGCTTTTATATTTGACTTAGATTTGGATCATTGTGCAACAGAACTAATTCATTTCTGTGATTTTGAGATTTGTGTGCAGTTTTCAGTGATGACTTTTACCAACGAACAGGTTGCTACAGAAATATAAACCAGCTAAAACATGCTTTTTTTGCAGTCGCCACTAACTAGACAATAAGAAAACATAAAGATAAATGTTAAGATTATTTTCAATTTTGTAGCAGGTACAAGACAGGAAAGAATGTCATAAGACAGGAAAACATTCTGTACACTGATACATGTAGAGAGTTATATTTGATACAAAAAGGTTCACAGCATTGTTTCCATGCAAGTCACACATCTTAACATCTAAAACACCCAGATCAGATGCCTACTGTGTCAAGGCAACCACAGGGTTTCTTTCTAAGTCATATATGCCCAGTATTAATGAAACACCAAAACAAAACCAACCTACTAATGAAAAAACTTAAATCCTATTTAAAAAAAAAATCTGCTATGGATTATGCAAAGAAGTTCATTAAATAGTGATGATGGTAATCTGAACCGCACGGGATAGCATGGACACATACATTAAATACATACGCTTGTGAAACACAATGAGGAAAAAAGGAAAAAAAGGAAAAAAGTCTGAGAAATTAAATGAGTGAGCGTCAAACAGCAAAAGAAAGCCAAATACAGCTGCCAGGTTCATTTCACTCTTCAAGTAAGAGGAATAAGGCTGGTTTTTTGTGAGATCTGAGCTGCATTGCAGAAGTATGTTAATACAAATATCCGTTCAGGCTGTTTGTTCAGAAGTCATCCATGAGTTAGGCAAAGGAGATTCACTGCACTGGGAAGGGGCAACAGCATTGCTTTCTGGTAAAGAACATAATGTGTAAATTGCTGAGTAGTGCTTTGGACTTATACAAGTGTCATGTGTACGCACACTCATTTATATAAAAGGCAAGCAAAATACAACAGCATTGTTGGGAGAAAAAGGACAGAGAATCAGTAATTGCTATTTTTTAAAGCTGACTGAATGAAGTGGTTTGAATGGCTACTGGAAAAAAAAGCTCTGCTGAGTATCAGTTATATTTTCACTGTGGACTTTTACAGCATGCTGTCGTTGAGCTGCCACCATTGAATAGCACTCACGGGACTAAACATTTTCACAAGGACCAGATTTCCTTCAGAGAGCCTTGCTGATCAAAATGCCTACACCTCCCCTGCTCGGTAAATCTTATGTATAGCTTTTGGTGAGTTAAGAGATCATACCACTTTCAGAGTGACAGATAAGCAGAATGACTTAATGAAACAGTGAATGTGATGGGTTAGGTGCTTGGAGAAACAGGCTGGGGCTATTCATGCCTCTAAGGTATTTACCTAAAGCCACTACCATACCTCCATAATTGGCCATTCTGGAATTAATTAATGATAGGGGAATGTGTAGACTACATAAGAGAAAAAGAATTTGAGCTCTTCCCAAAAGAAGCAGTACTTCAACTTGCTAATGATTGTCCGATTCCTGTATAACAACACTTACGCCAATTGAGAAGTTACCACTTTTTCTTATTCAACCTACAATTTTCACATTTGTGAAAAGCTGACAACTAGCCTAAGATTTCCCTTAGATTTCCACCAGTTGCAGCATGCATTGCAATTTTGATACATTTATTTCAACTTGCGTTGAATGTATCGAAGCTGCTGCAAAGCATTACGAAATGGAAACACAGTAGCATTCTTCACAGATTTGGTAAATACCAAAAGTAAAGCAACTGAAGTCTCACATAAAGAAAACAAAGTACAGTTAGTCCTTCAGCATGACATTTCTGTGGGGTATGACTGGCCTCTCTGGTCCTTGGGAGGTTACTTCTTATATCATTGATGAACAAAAGCATGACTTTATATATCTTACTTCACAGGATATGCAGTAAGGTGTTCATCTCCTCTTCCACGGCAGCTTTACACATTTTATCACTGCCTTTGAAGAATGTGGTTAGCATTTTAAATTGATGGCAAAATATAATTATTTTCATAATTCATTAATCAAAATCCAGAAGCATAGATAAGCAGATATGCATGGCAAAAGGAAGCATATATTACAGTTGGTTTAAAATGTATATAGCTTCCTTACATTTGTGTTCAGCAAATGTGTCAGAAGACATTATATTACTTTCTGGGCTATCATGACATTTAGTCTCTCGGTGTTCATTGAAGTTACAAGGAGTCCTTATCACAGGCAGTGCTACATGAGGATGACTGGGAAAATGAATATAAACAATATTCTCTGCAAGTGCAAAGGGGAAATTTTCTGTTGTTTTAATTCACTTACTGCCCTGATGCCTATTCTTCAGATCCCATTATGCTGAAGTATCTCTCATTTTAAAAGAGAATATGAATATATTTTTTACTCATGGCATGACAATCGGGGGAAAAAAAAAAAGCATGTCACAGGGAAATTGTTTCAGCTTCTTATAGTACACTGAAGTCCAGACAATCATGCAGCGTGCTTATTCTATTGTTGGTGTTTGCTTAGAGCTCATAGCTTGGATAAGCTGACATCAAGCTTTGCCTCTGCATAGTTCTAGATTACTGTCTGACAGACAAAAATATATTTTCTAACTCATGCTGTTCAGTTATCTCCAACAAAAATTCCGATATAATGCTGAAACAACAGATTATAGTACAGTTTGTCTAATCTATGTGATGGAAACTGACATTTTTTTCATATGCCATGGCAGTATATATCTGAGAGTGATAAAAGCAAGCTTTGGGAAACACACGTATCTGCTATCTTACTATATATTGTAAGTACTATTTCCCTGATATAAACAATCAGTGTTCTGATTTGCAGGTATTTGGTTTTCTGACTGCAGTAATTCAAAGCACGCAAACAGGTTAATACAAATCAAAGAGATACAATTCTTCTGAGTTATCTCTATGATCTCTAGTATCCTCAATAGGTACATTTTCAAACTGTACCGGGTGACATCTTTATTACCAGGGAGAATAATAACAATGCCTCCAATGCAAAGTGATACCATTCGAATTACATTAAAACTATGGAACTCTGAAGAACTGTTTACATGCCCTCACAAATGCAGTTGACAGCTAAAAATCTAAAATTAGATGTGTAACTTTGGTACCTAAATTTGGAGGTAATCCAGCATGGTGAACACAGGGAAAGGTTCCTTCACAGTGCAATTTGAAACAGAAACCCAGACTGGGCACCTCAAATTGTTAACCCTGAATTGTGGGGCTGAAATAACCCATCTTTCATCTCCTATTGTAGGTAGATCAAAGAACACCGTCTCCTAATGTGGGCGTATCAGCAACCTTCCTGAAGCTGGGTGATGTGAATAGCTCAGTTAGTGTCACTACTTCAGTTCTTGTCTATCAGAAACCTCTAAGCCAAGCTTTGGTTTCACATTCAACATTGCCAAGTTCAAACACCTTAAGGAGTGTTTATATGGTACAATGAAGAGCCTTGTTATTCCCTAAGCTTGAGAAAAGCAAGCTGATTCATCTGCCCACATAGACATGACAGCCCCCAAACCAGTAGAACCAGGTTAGTATGGTACTTCTTCCAGCCTGACTACTACCACTCACAGCAAGCTCACAGCAATGCTTCCATTTCTTAAAATTAACTTGTTTGCTCCTAGCTTTGGCATCTCTGCATCCTACCAAAGTCACCACCTAAGCAACTTTTGTGCATAACGGCATCCTGTTGTGTCCTGATATTGCATGCAAACATGAAACATCATCAGCATCCAGATGTTTAGGCAGAACATCAGCATCCAGATGTTTAGGCAGAACTACAGACGTTTTAAAAATAATTTATCCACATCAGTTCCTTGTCCTAGTCTTTTTTCCAAATGCTGCAAGTACTAAGACAATACATGTATGTACTTTTATGCTGGTATAAGTGGAGATATAAGTGGAGTTACATTCTATAACATTTGTCTTTCAAAGATCCATTTGGTGGATCTGAGAACAGAATTTAGTCCTATGGTTTTCCTTGCACTTAGGTATATGGGTTGTAATTTAAGCAACAGATCCAAGTATTTTCTCAGTCTGGAAGCTGTATATTAAATACAAAGTCTGTCACTTTACCGCAGGATTATAGTGTCTCATCACTACGATGTTCAGAATGGAGTAAATGCTGCTCACTAAGAGGGAGAATTACTGAACAACAACCAGCCTACCACACTTAATTACCATTTTACAAGAGAACTTAAGTTTTGCTTTTATAGCTTTATCTTTTACTCCCCAGCGCATTTATCCACTCTCAAAACAAATTCACATTCTTGGAATGTGGCCCTATCTGTCCAGGATCACAGCTTTCCATGAGAGCTGCATGCTACAGAATCATTAAACTGACCAACTGCTGTTACTACAGGGCAACAGAATTTTTATAGGAACCAGACCTGGGCTCTGCAATGTACTTATCTTCAGAATGACTGAGAGATGTAACTGCCTCCTCAACCAAACTCAAGCTTTTTTTTCAACTTCATTCCATCTTCTCCCATACACTGTATCAACCCTCCCATCGTACCTACAAATGAAAATGTTCACCAACTATCAACAGGGTCTTCTACAAGATGGGAATGAAGACAGAGATGATTCCACTTTCCCACCATTTACATTTCTGGGATGATCACATACTACAGATAGAGAGGCCATGTATACCCAAACACTTGATATAATTTAAAAAATCCTTGTCCATAGGAAGGTGAAAAGGATACGAGATAAAAGACCCACTTTGAACTTCTACTTTAGTCTAGATGGGAAGAGCGTGTCAGAAGCTGACAGTTAACCAAGAGAAATTTTAGAACAGGCTTTCATACCATTCTGTTTTAAATGCATCAAAGGCTTTTTTCCCTAGTTCCACTGTCTTTTGTTGTTATTTTTTAAAAGAAGCTGTTTATTGAACCTTGGCATCTGTGACCTTTCTAAGCTTCTGCCCTGGCAGATGGCACAAACCATGTTTTCTGGAGGGCTTAGAGGGCCATTTCACAGTTTCTGAAGTAGCTGATATGCTTTATTGAATACAGGCCAAAATATGATTTGTACTCCTGCTTAGTGGGTAAAAAAGTCTCTATAGATATCATACAGTATTTAGTTAATCATCTACATGGATATAAATCTCAATGTGGAAAAATGCATCGAAGTGAGGAGGGACACTATTTAAAAAGCACAGTCTTGATATCCAGACAAAAGAATGAGATTCAGTGATTTGAGGTTAAACTCCTGGCATTGTTGTAGCATTAGAGATGCTGTGAGATCTTCAGAAATGTATGTTGTGCAAGTGAACAGCTGAATCATATTAAAACGATAATTAACAGGGATAGTTGTGATTATGAGCACAGTCATTACTGATTTTGTTAGCTGCCATTTGACATTCTTACATCTTTATGCCTTCTATAACACTGTCATAACCAAACTTCCCTTTCCTTATAATTTCATTTATCTAGAGATCTTGCAAGTAGTTGTGAGTACAGACCTTCTGGGCTACTAAGGATTGTGGGGATAACAGCAGCGGTTCACACACCATAAAATAACTGAAGTATTTATTATGCCATAACAAAAGGAAAAACATTTTTTCAGCAGTGCTCTTAAAAAAAGTCACAGCTAAGCGTCCAACATGTTTATCAGAAACAGACATTATGAGGAATTATGAAGAATTCATATGAAGAATAATAAGAAGTAACAGAGGTAATATAGCTGATGGTAGCTATATATCTCCTACGATCAAAAAGGAGATCAAGTGACTAAATCCATCTGTAGCTATATTGAAATCATCTGTACTCAGTATAGTGAATTTCAAAATAAGCTTTGTAAACAGAAGACTGTAATCCACAAAATTCTTTTTTTTTTCTTGAAGAAGTGGACCTGTTTTGTTTTGGGTTTTTTTTTAATATCTTTTCCATGGAGACAAACAGCAAGTGTTTTATTACACAAAAGCTTTGTATTTTATTGCATTTGTAGAAGCCAGCTTCTTAGATTTATGCTGCAGTACTCCCTCTTATAGGATTTTAGGCCTAATATATCAATTTCTTTGTTAATCAACGAACATTCAGGAATCAGACAAAAGTATAATTAGTCTATGTTCATTTGGAAAGCCTGAGGTAAGAAGGAAAATGATCTAAATGTAAGATGTGAAATCTTACATCTGTTCTGAGCAAGCATTAAATAAGAACAAAATGATCAAGCACCAGATTCATGGAACCTTCCAATAAAAAAGCTGGGAAAAACAGTTTCAGAAATAAATTAAAATAAGATGGCCAATCAAGCCACTATCACATAATGTACTGCGAAGTACAGCTTTATGAATAATCACACGTAAGAGATTTTGCTCTAAGATACAAAATAGAATTTTCCTAATTGAAGGAGGCAAATATCTGTTTATGAGACAATAATGAACTTTTTATGGGGTTTCTAATCAGCTTGTTTTCAGTTTATTCTAATAGTAGTTAATTTAATGCCAGAGGGGCACATTTGGTGAAAGGCTTGTATTCTGGAGAGCCATAAAAGGAAAAGTTCAAGTATGCTCAGGTTTTATACAAACAAATTCATGCTAAAAGTCCCAAACTAGTCTTATAACCATCCATTTCTCAACATCAAACTAAGGAACTCAAGCAGTAACACCAGATTCAGCATAACTCTCTCCTGGAAAATTATTTGCATACATTTGTATTTAATTATAAAGTTTGTAGAGAAGGCTGTTCCTTATATAATTACTAGTGTGGTATTTTTCTCTTGAGGAGGTAAAACTTAACTTTTCACATGTTGTGAAGAAACAAAAGGCAGTAATTTGTTACAATTAAGCTTTACACTCTATTGCACCCGTAACCAATGCAAATTAAAGGTAGATTAAGGTTTTAACTCATAAATGTATGTTTTCATTGGGAATTTGTACCACTCAATTTTATAAATGACGCAAAATCCTAATTATTTTTTAAAAAAAGATATAATGTGTTCTTCTAAAAGGCTTCTCTTGTGCTTAATAGTAAATTTTTCATTCAACCACTTCCTTTGAGACTGTTTTTGGTAAACCCTTATGGTGTCACTTAATTCCCACTCCATTCTTTGTGGTTTGTTTTTTTTCTGAGGAAAGATTCCTGACTTCTTTTTTTTTCACAGAAAAGAAAATTATTAAGAGTAGGTAGCCTTTTTTATAACACAGAATGTCACCAAGTAAAGAAGTTTTGTGAAAGATTATTAAAAACATGCTGGTGATTGAAAGTTTGCCATCAGTAGCCTGAGTTAAGAGAGCATTAGATAATTTCTCTGCAAGACAGAACTGACTTTTCATTGCTGATTCACATGAGAGGTTTTCCAGGAGGCAGCCACAAAACCAGGAGTCCTGCAACTCCACTATTACAAGCGGTTGTCTCTCAAGCTTCAGCCAAGTAAGAACCAGACAACTTGTTCATTATTCAGAAAATCCAATAGGGCTTAGTGCTACAGTAATTAATTCTAGCCAGCAACACTGCACACATGATACATTAGGCAAATACTGGATTCCACTAGTATTTTTACAGAAAGGTTAAACTGGCTGGAATGTAAAAGTATCACTTCAAAAACTATAGTATTTTTTCAATGCTTTTCAAGTATATTGGTGACAAATGGCATCGTATTTAATGGTTTTAAAATCAACCGGTATAAAGAAGAAGAGGGTACCAGGAAATAGTATACTTAAGAGAAAAATAAAAGAAACAAACAAAAGGCTCACTTATCAAGAAAAAATACACCAATGTTTTGAATTCTAATTAAGATCAAGTCAAGAACAGAGAGGAAGTGCTGGCTGCTTTGCTGAGACCGTGGAAGATCTGGATTCAGTTCCCAGCTGTGTAACTCACTTTCTGAGGACTTCAGAAAGTCCTTACGCCTGTGCTGAGAACTATGACGTTTCACTTCTTGCTACAAATCCTCACAGCAGCTCAGACCAAAAGCTCCATATGGAGCTCAGCTTAACTATTAAAAGGTAAGTGGGGGAGATAGAATGGGTAGGGGTCATTTCAGATCAGTGATGATCACATTTGAGACCTGTATCTTAATGCAAATCCAAAGACACATCTGATTTTTTAGGTTTGACTTGAATGAAAACACCCACCATATGTAGAAACTTTCTAAAAATTTTGGGTTACAAATAACCATCTCTGTCAATATTTAAAAAGGGCAGGAACGTTAAAAAGCATTATTCAAAATTGCTTCTCTCTGGTTATTCTACTCATTTTTTTCTTTTCTTTGGAAGAAGTCTATTGATGTTAAATAGCCAGTCTCATCTTCCAGTTTTCTTTTTTTATGGTCAAAGAAAAAATGTGTTTTAAATTTGTCCAAGCAACTTTATCATT
>JAHREE010000245.1:18055676-18093173 GCA_033628505.1 Tringa tobata
TGCTTGCAGCTGCTGCTGTGTCCACTGTTGGGAATATCTAACCACGTTTGTTTTTCTGATTCAGGAATAATTCCCAGGAATTCTTGATCTTGGACATTATCCTGATTATTAGAAAATAACTCTGTAAACCATAGGCAAAATATGACATCTTTCCTAATGATCAACTCAGGGACATCAGTCCTTTCTTTAATTTGCAGTAGGGGAACATGGAGATCTGAAGATCCAGCAGTCCAGCACTGCTGTTTAATCAAACACAAAATACTTCATAGCTGTATAAGATCAAATTTCTTTAGGTTTATTGCTGCTCTTAGTCTTCTTTCTTAAGGTAGGGGGTTTTGTGAAGTAACATTCTGTATGTGCTCATGCTTCAGAGAGCTTGTTGGTAACTTCTGATTTTTTTCAACTGACTGATACCACATTTGAATAAAATAAAAAAAATACCAACCCCAAAACAAAGAGCTTAGAGATATTAAGTCCTGTGTGTTTTATAAAGACAGCTGGCTGGGAAGACAGATTGACCTAATGTTCCCATAGAAGGAAAAAAAGTGAGAAAGAAAGCGGATTGGCATGAGTGATTACTAGACATTAGAAAATCCACCTGGGAGAAAGCTATTACAAGTTCTTTAAACACAAACATATTTAATTTATAAAGTATCTGCTTTACTAGAGGAGGAATTATGACTGAAAAACAGAACTTCAAATGTCAAATAGCTGACAAAATTTTTTTAAAGCCTTTACCAAGCTTTTTTTCAGGAAAGCAAATATGTATTTTTAAATTTCTAGTAACAGGAAAAGCCATGCCTTTGCTTTCAGATTAGTTCAGTTTAAAAGCCAGGCAGCCAGAAGACCTCCATCGATTAGAAATCAGATTTCATTAGTTTCAATTCTCAACAAAGTAGTTTTTCTTATAAACTGAGTTCAATTAATTCACACAATTAGAAAACACCATTTAAGAAAGGATTTAATGTCCTGCAACCTTTGTTAATTACAGTTAGGTTTGATTTCAATCACCTGTCACACCTTGATTGCTTTGGTGATCATCCAGAAGGTTTAGAGGTCTACAGGGCTCCTAAGACAAATTTCTAAAGGAAGCTGAAAGCTCTTTATTCATCTTTCCTTTCCTACTGTTGTATAGAGGTATATATCCTTAGGTCATTATCTGAGGTATGAAATAGGGACAAAATAGGGTTTTGGTAGAAAAGGCTTCTTCCCTTCTGGTAGCAATGACCAGAACTGTGGAAGGTACTTGATTTCCTTCCTTCTGAAAAGACTAGTGATTTTCATTCCATTTTGAAGTACAGGAACTTAAACTAACAAACCCAGCAGCAAACAAAATAACAAGCAGATGAACCATTAGATGAAGAAAATTATAATCTGTCCACCTTAATGTTCCAGTTCCCTTATCTCTTTCTCCTTTACAGATACTGAGACAGATGATCCTTACAGGGCTGATCTGAGTGCTGGCAAATTCAGACTACTATGCTTTGGTGGAGGCTCTAAAATGAAGACTTCTAAGAGAGCTGCATGCACAATGAAGTGCCTCACTTATTAAAATTAAACAAGAAAGCAATTAGAAATATGTCCCCTTTTAAACACAGTATTGCTGGCAAGTATAATAACCCTGGGTTGTATTAGGCTTTATGTATCTGATAGATAAATAGCTTGTCAACACAGCAATAGCATATATTGATCATAACAGATGTAATCATATTAATAATGCCTGTACTTCACGGGAAGCAGCCACATGTCTTATGGCTGTCATGGATATACACAAAATTGGAATCATACAAGATGTCTACAACATATGTTCCTTTCAGGCTCTTTGTCAGGATTTAAACCCAGCCAGCAAATAAGTACCATGCAGATGCTTGCTCGGTCCACCAGGTGGGACATGGTGGAAAACTGGAAGAGTAAAAGTGAGAAAAATTGTGGGTTGAGATAAAGAAAACTTAATAGATAAAGCAAAAGCCATGCATGCAAGCAAAGGAAAACTAGGAATTCATTCATTACTTCCCGGCAGGCAGGTGTTCAGCAGTCTCCAGGAAAGCAGGGCTCCATCATGTGTAATGGTTACTCGGGAAGACAAATGCAACACTTCCCCTTTTCTTCTTCCCCCAGCTTTATATGCTGAACAGGACATCATATGCTCCATCCCTGGAAGTGTTCAAGACCAGGCTGGATGGGGCTTTGAGCAACCTGATCTAGTGGGAGGTATCTCTGCCCATGGCAAGGGGGGTGGAACTTGATGACCTTTAAGGTCCCTTCTACCTGAATCATTCCATGAATATCCCTTCGGTCACTTGGGGTCAGCTGTCCCAGCCGTGTCCCCTCCCAACTCCTTGTGCACCTCCAGCCTACTCACTGATAGGGTGATGTGAAGAGTGGAAAAGGCCTTGACTCTTTGTAAATGCTATGCAGCAATAACAAAAACATCCCTGTTTTATCAACACTCTTTCATCACAAATCCAAAACATATCCCCATACCAGCTACTATGAAGAAAATTAGCTCTATCCCAGCCCAAACTAGCACACTTCTGCATTTTATTACTTGTATTTCCTATGTAGCTATGCCTTTGCTGACAGATCTCCACATGCAAAGCGCTGTTGAGCTGTGTATATGACTTCAAGATCTTTTCCCCCCCTGCTTTCTTATTACTAAAATGAATGTACTGCAGCAAAGACCCCAAGGCTGAGAAAAAGAATAACAGAATAGACTACATATTCTGTAATCCCTGAAAGGATTGATCAATATGGAAAGCAGAACTGAATTAGAATACAGATATCCACATGTCATATGGGAGACCAAGGAGGTCTTGAGTGAATAGTAGCTGATTTTGCTGGTTTCTAATATAGTTGCCAAGGTGATTAAAGTTTAATCCCAGGTCATTGAAGCCAGTAAGATTTGCATTGCTGATATCAGTGGGTGAAAAGCTCTTATAGAGGTTTCAACCTAAAAAACAGTCTCCAAAGTGATTAAATTCATAGTTCTTGTTATGCAAATAAGTCTAGGACCTAGTATTAATAATACTGTTATGTGAAATTTTGCATGTTCCTAAAAGACAGCTTAATCAGCTTGAGAAATGTATTAACTGTCCAAAAAAGTGTTCTCTTGTCCGAAACACCTCTTCTTGTGTTGGAGTATTTTAGTAGTGACACTGAAGTAACTTTAAACTCTTTTTGCACTTTATAGTTAGTGTAGTACCTTAAAAAAAGAGTTTTGCACACAATCATATACTTATAATGTTAAAAGACCAACCAGACCTCCCTTTAAAATTACTCAGGCTCATTTTCTACCTGTAAGATAATATTTTGGAAAGTTCAGAAAGATTGTCATACCTGTTTTGGGGAAAAAATAATAATTAAATCAAAAGATGTCTATTTCTGTGCATCCACATTTAACTGTATGCTTGCATTTAACTCGTATGTTTCAATAAAACTGTATGACTGTGTAATTAATTGGCTGAACATGTTTAGCGCCAGCCTAATTTCTTTTGTGGATTATACTGTCATTAAAGAATTGAGATACAAGTCAGTGGTGAAAAGGATTAGTCTGTCAGCTTTAAAGTTCTTAGAGGCAGTGTTTGTTCATGCATAAATAGTAGATGTAAATGACTTGGGAAAAGTTAATGCATGATTAGTAATTGTTATCAACATGCTACAGGCATGAACTGCATGCCTTATGAATAACTACCACAGCTATAGTTGTCTATCCTGATCAGTAAAGAGTATAGGTGTACATTGAAAAGAACCAGAAAGACAGTTAGCATTGAAATGTCATTCAACACCACATTCTGCAACATAAACACTTTCTAAAGGCAATTCTTGCATGCAAAGTGCTACACAGGATTAAGTACCTGTCTTTATTTGCTCTACTTACATAATAAAAAGAAAGGAAGAGACAGATGCCTTGTTGTGCAAGTCAAGGCAATTCCAGCTAATAAGAGTTTTAAGTATGATTCAGGATTCTTCCTGGCTGACTGTGTTGGAAAGATACCTAGATATTCCTGATGACAGAAGTGAGGACATCCTGCAATGTCACATTCAGATTTCCTTTTTGCCCACTATGGTGCATGCATTCTGTCTAAATCCCACTGTTGATGTGCTTTACTGTAGTAGCCGCTCTTTACTTAAATTCTTCTTGATTTGCACTCAGTCTGAACAGCTGTTGTCTACCTGCTAGACATATGGTGCCAAAGGCCTCCAGGGCAAATTTCTTACAACCCACAAGATGCTCAGTTGCAGTCTTCAGAACACTTCTAGCACACTGTCATGGTGTTATAATGAATTGTACCCATCCCGGGCTTCAACCCCAAATTGGACGTGATCCCCCAAATTCATTGTGTGCCTGCTGCCTAAAGGGAGCAGATCCTTTTTGCCTTTCAGACAGCTTTTTCAGCAGAATCTCAGTATAAGGGTTTAGTTTGGTTCTTAGTCTAAAAAAAATTCGTTACATTTGTGCTGTAGTAAGTCATAACTTTAGGATCTCTTTTCTCATCCAGATGTAGCAATTCAGAAAAGGGACATCATAATAAGTGCAGTTTCCAGGAGAATGTCTGGTGTGAAGGATTCACGCAGGTTAAAGCATCTGCCTTAAAAGATCCTAAAAGGCACTATAACATTTATCCTGAAATTGAAGTTCTGCTATTTTTCTTTCAGAAAACCTGAAGAACTGGTGGTGGCTGACTGCTGATTCTTTGGATAAGGGGTAAAAGGAAGACTGTAAAGTGTACAAGACCCATTGTCTATACAGCAGTGGAAGTCCTGGAGAATGAAAGCACTCAGCAAGAAGAACAGGTGCCTGAGGCACAAACGCAGGTATGTGACACACTATTTAAGGAGATAATTTTCAAAAATGGGGAATGTTGGAGAAAATTAGGGGTTGGAGCAATCACTGTTATATGAACCCTCTTGACTGAACATACTTCTGAGAGGTTTGAATACAATTAAGCATGCAAGAAAGGCCTTGTCCCCTAATTTGAAAAACATACTTCAGAGTAGTCACAATTATGTACTTGCTGCCTTGCTGTTACACAATATAGTTCCTCAGAAATTTCAATAGCAATTAATAATTTCCAAAATAGAAATTTCCAAAAATATATTACTCAGAAATCCCTGTAGAAATTCCATTCATGGTACAATGACAGCTTGTTATGGAAACAAGTATTTTACACATTGTGCCCAAAATGTACAGGGTAAATAACTTACCTTACATCAACATTAAAAATAAATTTAACACTGAAAGTTCAAGAAGCTGTAGTGAAAGCTCTTGTGCTGATAATTCTTTTTTTTTTTTTATGTCTAACTGTAAACAGAGATGCTACAGGTTTTAGCATTTGTGGTCATTTGGTGTTAAAGAATGTACTGACCTTTTGCTGCATCCTTAGCATAATTCTCTCTCCTCTAAGACACTACCCTTCCTGTCTTGAACTAGTAGAGACTCATACATGCTAGTGGATCTGATGTCAGTGCTGCTAGAGAGAACTATATTTATGCTGGAAACAACCTGGTTGTTGAAAAAATTACGTTCTTCTTTTCAGATTATATCTGATTATTGTTATATTTTTGCCTTTACATAGGTTAACTATGATATCAACTTAGGCCAGTCAGCTGAGCCATTGCCTTTAGTAGAACTACTCATGTCCTTAAGTGTGATATGAAATGCCTTGTTTGATTAAAGAACTGTATTTTATGTTAGTGCTTATCTTGAATAAAATCCTAGATCTTGCAGTCACTCTGAATGCGCAGCTCATTGGAAATTTTTCATTTTGAACATCTAAAGGACTAGGACTGGGGTTTGCCTTCCCAGACAGAGGGAGACAAGGCTTGCACCTTGTCTGCTACACAAACTGTCCTTACTTTAGTCTCAGCTTTAGTCACTATGGTCTCACTATATTCCTTACTCAGTTCCTATTATGGAGTTTCCCAGTCCAGACTCTCAGCACCCGCTCTAATCTAATCTTAACAGCTACTGTCAGCCAGTCCAATCCCACTCTCCAATTCTTGCACAAGGGCCTGGACACTAATGTAGAGCATGTGGGAGATATCAGGGCTCTCTTACCCATTGCCAGCTCAGGGGACTTGGTTCCAAACTGCCTGGGTGGGCTCATCAGTGAAGCCTCGGTTGGAATTAAGGACCTCTAGATAAAACAGTTTTAGACAACTGGCATAAAGGAGATGAGAAACACCACTTAGGTTAGATGTTTAGGCTGGCAGTCTCAAGCTAGAGAGTTTCTCAGTTGAATGGTGATTGAAGTGCACTGGTCATCAGGAATGCTGCCTAAGGAAGAGGGAACAAATTGTGGTGTTATGTTGAGCAAAGAGCTGACGATAAGGAGGTTGAATTAGCACTAATAAGGTTCAAAGTAGACCACATTTCTTTGTTTGCTTATGCTGAGATAGATAACAAACTCCAACCTAACTAAAGTAAAATTATTTCACACCTACTTTATTCACTTATAGAGCAGGCTGGCTGCACTGTCAAAGAACGGTTGACTTGGAGTGTTTTGACAAGCACATATTGTATGCTTCTAAGCACCTCATCTTTTAGGTGTGTACAATTTGATGAAACAAATATGTTTTGCCCTTTTACTTTCTAGAATTTCACAGCCCTCCTTTCCTCTCTTTTCATGATAGTTTAATAAAATTGAACTGGCATCAGGTTCACAGTTCCAGCATTGTATTTGGGCCTCTTCTCTCCTCTCCTTTTTCCACATTTGTAGAAAACTACCACAAATATTAATAATCAGGACGTTCTCTGAATTTTCACATCAGTGACTTCCTGATGGAGTGACTTCCTTTTTTTAGGGTCTTTTTAAATCCACTTCAGGTACTGGGCCTTTTGCATAAAATGGATTTGAGACTACTGTAACATGTTTAACTCTGCTGTTTATTTTATAAAAGATGTTAAAATTAACTGAATGTTTCCCTTTAATAAGTACCTTGGCTTAGAACTGTGCAGATACAAATCACAGCAAAACATAGAGATCTTGAGATGCTCATTGTGATTTACTAAGAATGAAAAATCCACATATAACTCATATTTCTCTATGTGACGTTACCTTTATCTCTGACATGCTCCAGTGAACTTTCCTAACAAACCAAACAAAAAAAGACTGCTGACTAGTTCAAAAGTATGGACAGTCCTTGCTCAGTCACAGTTAACAAAAAGAATTACCTTTTAGTTCACGTGAACAAGGATTTTGAGCTCTAGTTACAGAATATCATTGGCTGTGTAGATTAAAGGATTTTTTTATTGTTGTTTCTCTTGTCTTTCAAAACAACTTTGTTGCCAGTCAGCTATTTACAACACAAGTTCAGAGCAGCAGTTTTGTTATTAAAGTGTAGAAAATAAACGAATGCAAAGAAGTGTAGTCAAAACCTTTTATTAGCTTAACCAGAAAATAGGTCACATAAAAGATCTTTATTTTTTAAATGTATTTTTTTCCATAAAACTAGCCACTGATGTTTACAGATGGTTCATTCCAAATATGAGTTACATTTGAACTTTGATTGACAAAACACCCAAGCCTTGGCCTGCTCTAACCACATGGCAATTGCATGGGAGGAGATCCAGCCATCCAAAGCAGCTCCAGCTCTTTCCACCCAGGCATCTCCCATCTGCGTCTGCTGGATCACAGTGCTGCTGGCCACTGATTTTTAGCAAGAGATGATTCCTAGCTCTGAAAGACCTGCTTCCTTCCTCTGTCCCAAGGGAAAGGCACACAAAGCTAAGCTGTTTGACTTTGCCATGGGACAGAGTTGCAATGCTTATATATCCCAGTAGTGAATTCAGCTCAGAAGTGAGGTCAGGCTTTGTCGTTGTCTGAATGAACTTGAACCTGGATGGGGTCTAGTTTAGACAGTAAAAAAAGAGGGGAAAAAAGACCAACAACAATAAAGAAACTACAGGGGGAAAAAAAAGCATATTAAAAAAAAAAAAGAGAAAGGAGATAAAAAGGGAAAAAGAAAAAAAAAAAAAGGAAAAGAAAAAAAAAGTCTTCCCAGAAAGGAACCTGGAATACAAATGGACCTCCTATGCTTGCCCTTTTTCCCTTTGACTTGACAGCTGAGGCTATCCATGTCAATGGGGGGAGAGGATCAGGCCCCTGCCAGATCTGTTTGTGTTTCTTTGTTTTTTTGTTTTTTCCTAAGATGAGCTAGCAGTGAAGTTACTATTAGCATTTTCTCTACTAAAATCTCCCCAGCTCTTCCATGAGACTCACCTTGTTTTCAGAACCTCAGTAAGCATGAATTCTTCAGAAGATATTATATTCAGTGTGTCACAAGAACATTGTGTTGCTGGAGAAAAAAGTTAAAATCTTACCTTTCCCCTAATATATCTGCCCATAGACTTTTGCTCTCTTTAAGGAACTGAGGCATTTCCTTAAATCTGGCCAAGTATAGCTCTCTATTCATGGGCATGGACTACACTGAGATTTGGTCTTCCCTGTTAAGCTGATGCAAACTGGAAACATTCTTTAGATATGTTGTTCTTCTCTGGTGGCTGAAGATCCAACCCTATTTTGATGGGAAGTAGGATTGCATTGACATTGCTAAGTGGTGCAGAGCAAACAGAAGGAACAAGTTTTTGATGTGTTGGAATTCTGTATGGTCTTAGGTGGTGTGCATTGTATACACATGTGGTGTCTTTACCAAACCTTGTATTTGTGAAAATATCTGACCATAGGCACGTACTATACATGCATGAAGAGGTAATGTTGCAAGTGGGATGAGTCAGGAGCACTCCGATGAGCGACCTCAACCTTGGTTCCACCAGGAGGGAAACCATTTCCCTGCACAGCAGTCACACACACATCCTGGTACATCCTGCAAGACTCCAACTGTAAGTGCAAGGCAAATTCCACCCCTCTGGTACACTAAATCAGAAATGTGCAGCCAGTCTTCCCCCAGAGCAGAACAGTCATTTTGAGTTAACTTCACATTAGCCACTTAGTGTCAGTAAAAGAAACTAACAGTTCTTTATCTGTTTCTCCCGAGACTGTGTGATAGGAGTAATCTATTAGAAGTCTACCACAGCTAATGTTTTTTTGCTTTTAAGTTAGTGCAGCCACAGTGACCATATGTTGGGAATATAATCCCAGACTTTGCGAATACTTTTCCTTGCCTCTTGGTGGATAACCAAAAGACACATTATGCACCTCCAGCAGTGTTACTCAGTAAAACACGACCATGAACAGGCATTTTGAATTAATTTTCAATAAATTTGTTTGCTTTGGATTAATATTAAAGTTGGGAAAATGTATTCTTTTAGTCTACAAATGTTTACATCCTTTCCAGTTTACATGGAAACTGTCACTGCCCTGACAAAAAACTCATTTTTCTTAATGGGTTCAATCCACTGTCAGTGAAATCAATGAAGTGCATTTTTCATCAGTCTTAATGGGATCTGGACACAGGCCTGTGTTTCTAAATAAAGCCAAATACTGGGCTGATTCTGTATTCAGTTATAGCCATGTATATTGGAAATCAGCCAGTTGGCAGCTTCTTTTTTCTCTCCTCCTCTTTTGTGTTTTTCAGCAGAAAAAAACCCCCACTTTATTAGGGTGGAAAGGGTAAAAGAGCAAGATTACAAGGATGAAACTGCAATTCTCTTTTCAAGTGATGTTACACTTGATCTGTATGCCTCAACTCAAAAGGAGTCTTATAAATTGTCATGAGTTCAACGTCTTGTAATTTGCAGCAGCCCCAGGGCTGATATGACTTAAATTCAGCTGCCCACCTACTAAAAGAAACTTTTCTATTGCTGACAATTGGCGAAGTATAACAACACTCAAACTATACCTCTTAGGTGGCACCTATGTATGAGGCAGAGAGAATGTGAAGTAAAACCACCACATCTGTTCCATTCACCTCTTACCCTCGGGGATTTCTCTTCATTTATTTACTTTGGCAAAGTAAGGAGATTTTTGCACAGTCTCTGGCATCTCCATATATGTAAAGAAATTATAACACAATCCTTGAATTTGACATGCAGGTGGATTATGGTAATGGCTTACGCAGCAGACAGCTTTAAAAGCAAGAATGACAATCTGTTTAGTTTTCAGATAATGGCAGTTTTCTACACAATTCCTTACACATAAAAATGACAAGAAAACCCCTGTGGTTGAGAACATGGTGAGCATTGCCAATCACCTCATTCCAGCTACCTCAAAAAAGGGAAAAGACACTTCACTGCCTGGTGAAATTTCCTTTCTCCTCTAGCCTCTCCCAAAATTACCTCTCATCTTTAGCAAATGTTTGGTTCTCATATTTTGCATCAAGAAAGCTTGATAATAAGTTTCCCCACTTTATAAATTTTATAAGATTAAATCATTAGCAGCAGATTGATAAACTGTAGTTTCATTCCCTCTCCTTCATTGTCTGAGTTCCTCTTTGAAAAATGATGATTGTCATAAAAAATCTAATTTCTCACTGAGAAATAATGGCAGTTATGCACTCTGTATTGGTAGTCTCTCCCATACATGAACATACAGAGATCAGTTTTGACTGTCTTTTGCATAACGTGCAGCTTATACAATGAGAAATGGTAAGGAGTTTAAAGAAATGGCCACTTACAAGAAAGAGGATGTGATAGAAATCACATGTAAAAGAGAAACTGGCCTTGGAAATGAGCAGACAGAGAAGAGCAGGCCTCTGAGGCAGGCAGGCAGGCACTGATTAATCCTGTAATCCTTTCACTCAGCAAAGAGGCTCAAGCAAATACTTTCTGCTGTCCTTAAGAACGTATCTCCACCAACAGACTCTCCCTGTATTGTTCTACATTTATCTGTTAAAGTGTTCTCAAAACACAATGTGATAAGGCCCTGTTTTCAAGCAGGCATAAATGAAATAAGATAAAAATAAGCCCCTAAATAGTAGCTCCCTACTCCTTGAGCTAACAGGCAACTCCTGTTGGGTTCCATGGGAGTTGCAAGCATTGGTAGAGCAACTGGAAAGTGTCTAAACAGAGGAAATGACCTTTTCTTCACCACCTTTCATGACCTCACCAGTCCTTTTGTGTGGACAACAAGTATGGACTTTGTTAAAGAAAGCCATGCCTGCTCACAACGCCATTCAGCCAACTCCACTGGTGATGCCTGGCACTGCTGTATGGCCAGTGTGCAGACCTGTACCGAACTGGTTCACTTCAAACCTTCCAGGCCTCAGCAATTCCAGTTATGACATTCTGGAGACAAACACAGCCACATTTTAATAATTTTGAAAACGGGACTGCACAAGAAGTCCTGCTGGAATGTTTACTAGTGTCTTATTGGGGTCAGGGAATGTTTGACAAGGCTCCTGAATTTTTTTTTTTAAATTTTGTTTCAACTTATTTTAATAATTAAATAAGTGACAGAAACATCGGTATGAAATATCAGATGTGGGATTATTTTTTTTTCCCCTGGGTATTAATCACTAATTAGATAAACCCTAAGGCATAAAGGATACATACCTTTCCCAGGAAGAGAATGAGAAGAAGTTTTGACAGAAGCACAGTTTAGAAATACTTTTCAGAATACCTACCTACAGGACTTCAGGCTGAGAAAGACATTTTCAGGCAGTTGTCGTGATGGTGATAAGATATGTCATTGACATCCAAAATGGGAGTTCAAGTTACCAAATTTTTTTTACTTCTGTCTTGAATGAAATTCAAGAGAAACTAGACCCCAATTAGAGATAAATCCTACTCAGGCAGAAAGCATTATTGTTTGGGCTGTCATTTTCTGGCTGATGGATTTTCTCACTTGCAAGAGCTGTGTTTCATCAGTTAGTTTAATTTTTCCAGTGATAACTCACTTTTTAACGGTGTTATGTTTTCTTTTGACTCACTGACTGTTTCTCCTTGATTTCTAACCTATTTCTTTCACTTAAAATTAAAAACATCTTGCTTCCTGCTAGGACTGAGTTTGACTCCATATATTTAATAGACAGTACATAAGAAACAGACAGTACATATTGTATCAGTATATGTCCCACCTCTTTCTTATTTGGAGTGTTACACTTATTCTTTCCTCCTATTCAGACCAAACAACCCTCCTTACCTCTTCTTGTTTTCCACAGAAAGAAAGAAAGTGATGAATGATGCAAGGCCTCACCAGTGACAGAATTTTTCCATATGGAAATGCCATCACATTCCAATGCGTTCTAAGCTACAAGGTAACATTTTCAAAGCCACACAGAGAATTTAGCCACGTGTTTCCCATATTTTATAAGCTAAACAAGTTTTTAAAAGATCATAGTGATGGACATACCCCTTATGAAGTCCAAGTTTTCATTTAACATGACTTGATTCAAAAGCTTACAAATTCTGGAGAACAGCTTCTACTGATATGGGAATTTAAAGGATCTTTTTGTCTATATCTTCCTGATTATCTTTAGTTGAGATCACATCCACAAATAATAAAATAATTATTCAATGCTTAATCTATTAGAATTAGTTCTTTTTAAACAATTTAAATTATTTGAAACTGGTAGATAAAAGTATAATCTAAGATCTCTTTTATATTGGAGGCTGGCTGACTTTGTAACCTTGATAAATAGCGATGTGTACTGAGCAGTCCATCCTAGTATTCATTATTGGTCTTGGACCTGGTGCCAAGCACAAACTTTAATCCAAACTAAAATGTTGTGAGACTTCAGGGAAATTTTGCCTGGAGTTCATTATGAACAAGTCCCAAAGGAACATCATGAAAGGAAACGGATGTGAGAAAAATGAAAAGTGTTTTCCAAATTCCCATCACTACTGGTTAAAATTGTATATGTTTCTGATATCCATGCACATGAGTACTCTGAACTTCCCTACTTTTACTATTGAACTCCTGCATCATTGTGCTTACACAGGTGATTATTATTTACTTTCAATTCCCAAAAGAAAGAAGGATATTAAAAACAAAAATAAATCTCTCAGCCAGGTTTTGCCCCTACACAAGAAACACTGGCCACATGAAGCCTCATGAAAGGTTACCATAAAAGCTAAAAACAAACAAGGATTACTCGAAAATGTAATTGCTCAATATACCCAGAACTGCCAGCAGCAGTTTCCTCTTTAGGCTATTGACTTCATAACCTTACCCAACCCTTCAGAAATTTCCTGGACAACAAGACTTTTCGGAAGCTTTGTGAAAAAAAAAAATATGTAAAAAAAGCATTGGTTTTCATCAGTTTACCTAAGGCTGCATCACTTCATAAGAACTCAGACTAAACAATTGTAAAAACTACTAAAAGTAAACCATTTTATCCCTGTAGAGCAATAAAGGCAAAGAAGCAGACAGAAAAGCTTGTTGGAAATAACCTCTTTAGACTATCAAATTGAAGGAAGATTCAGAAATTTATGGAATATCTCATTTTCTGTGTTGGAAGAAAAGTTATTGAAAAGCTTTTACTTTTTATAAAATTATTTTTTATTTTAAGTGAAGGTTTCAAACCCACCCAGTATAAAATATAAAGAAAGTAGGTGAAAGATTTCGGGCTGAGAGGGTTAATTCTCCATGAAAGTTTGGGTAATGACTATTCCCTTCCTAATTGAGTACTATATTTACAGTTATGAATATTTAAACTTGTGACGTGTTTCTCGATGTAAAAGCATAAAGTGCATTTTATAAAAGTGTATTCAAATCAGAGAGGGAAGATATTTTGTGAGAATACATTGGCTCTGCATTTAATGCTGCTAGCATAGTCCTGTCCTTGGTAATGACCTTGGAGTAATTACTTATATGAACAATAACTGTAAGTATTAGCACTATTGGACTATGTGTCTTTAACAGAGACCCATCTCACTCCTAGTTATAGTTAGTCATTAATATTTCAAGGAGAGACAAAAAATAAAAAATTTACATCCAGAAGATTGTTAAGATGAGAAAATTTGGCTCCCATTTAAGTAAGGATGCTGTTACATTTTTGTTTACATAGAAACATGGGTAGCTGGTGTGGCTGCAATCTATTTTAGAGCTGTAAGGCACACAATACAAAACATATTCATAATTTCAGACCTAGGTTTTATGAGATTAGCCTTATGACGGTATGATGATCCAGTCTGTATGGTACAGGACACAGAGGCTACCTTCTATTTAAACAGTTTAAGTTACTTTTAGAAGTTTTCCTATTCTTTAATGAAAACTGGCAGCTCACATTTAAATAACTCCCAGATTCTTTCCAGGTTTCAAGACTGCTAATTCAAACAACTGAAATCTGACTTCAAAGAAAAAAAAGTTTATCACATAAAATTTGCCATTAGAAATGGTTGTATCCCAAAATGTCTATGCCAGAATTATTTTCTTTCAGCAGAGGTTTACAGACCTTCAGTCATGGGAGAGGCCTCCACCACGATGCATTGGCGTGCGATAAAAAATACATCATCCTATGGTACTCAAATGACGGCTAAGTTTCTTTTTTGGTCTTTTTCTATTTTAGTAGGCTATTGGAGGGATCACAGAAGAGCCAATAACTCACTAGTGTGCTTCATGAAGAGCTGAGAAGCAGATGATGCAGAACTTCCTCCTCTTTCACAGGGTTATCTGTCTGGATGCTGACCTAAAACAGCATCAAGCCAGGCCTTGGATCCCTACTCCAAGTCAGATACGAGCACAGGCAGAAACATTCACTTTCAACCAAGTTTCCTGATTGCTTTTCCATTTTTCTTTTCTTTTTCATTTCCATACTGGAGTTTAATAACTTTTTTCGCTTGAGAGAAAAGTTAGGATCTTTCTAAGGGAAGAAAATAGTAATTAAAATAAACATAAGGCAAGAACCTCCCAGCAACTTTCAAACAGAACTAAAGTTAAATTTGTGCATTTCCATTAAAGTGCATGTTCTATCCTGACTCACTCTGGGTTTAACAGTTACAAACTGTTAGGTATGTTTAGAAGACTTTAAAGGAGATCACTTAAGAGAGTCAAGTCCTGTACTCACTTTTTCTAGGATTTTCATTTTAACAGATATTTGACATTGTGGTTTGAGAACACAAAGCAATTTCTTCCTGGTATTTCACGTGACAGACATAGCTAATCTGTCTTTCTGACTTCTCATTCCTCTTCCAACAGCGGGGATGGCTGCAGAACCATCAACCCTGGGGAGTGCTGATTGAGCTACAATAGGTGCTGCTCTTTGAAACACATTTTGTTTTTCTTTAAACCGTAAGGTCTTTTTCTTCTGCTTCTGCCTTGATAGCCTATTGCAAACTTCCTGTCTACCTGCCACAGGCATCTGATTATAGCTTTTCCACCCATCCAAAGTATAATGAAATTCCTGCCCTGAAAGCCGGGGGTTGTGAGATGAAGGAAGAAAACAAGCTCTTGTTTTCCTGCCTGGAAGTGGCTGCAGCCAAAACTAACACAGATTCCTCTGGTGCCACGTCTGTCACCAGCAGTCACGCTCCTTCCGACGCCGCGCTCACCGCCTCGCGCTTTTATTTGGAACATGGGGCTCCTCAATCAGTGCAGCAACAGATGAAGTCAGAGGGGCAGCAGTGGCTGCAGGAGGTCGGGGAGGGCTCTCCTGGCAGACCAGGTTGGACATGAACAAACAGGAGCAAACAGATGTTACACAACCCCAGTTTTTCGAAAATAATTTTAGTGACACAGGGGAACTTTGGCAGTCCTAAGGCATTTAATCAGTCAACCTTTCTATAAACAAATATGTAATTTAATTTTAAATGTCATTTCATTCCAGGGTTCAGTTTCAGGTTGCTCTCACATGGGCCTCTTCCTTGGGGAGATTTGTTTAAGGATGATTTCTGCAAACACAAGAAGCAAAAGAGGGCAAAAAGTTCATTGGAACCCAAAAAGTACAGTCCTGTTTTGAATAGCAAACCATGAACTGGGGGAGGACCAGGACCTTCTTTTAACAGTGATGGATGGAATGGTAAGCTTTGTTCTATAATTAGGTAAAAGATTCCCTGCAAACCCCTTGTTTAACCAGGAAATGAATTTTCTGTCAGTTTACAATTCTCCATTACAGACCCCAAAATTTTTGCAATTTGAATTACAAAACCTGGCAGAGCACAGTAAAGCACTGCGACTGAAATAAAATGCCTTCAAATATGGAAGAGCAAATGCTAGTATGGAAGTGGAGGAGTCGTACTCCTCCTCTCACCCATATAAACCAGACCTGTTCCTTCTGAGAGGATTTCAGCTCATAGGCCCAGTGTTAGAAATGCAAGGCTTTGTACTGATCCACGTCCTTCTTTTGTCTTATAGTTCAAGGGCATCACAAAGACTGAATGGGTTTGGTTTCCTCAGCCAGGAATTCCTATAACCTACACTATTATCTGCTGAGTCATGAGCATCCTCGTTTTCCCTTTACTTGCCTTTTGGAATGGAATTTCCTTTTGGGCAACTAGAAACAGGGCACGGAAGCTGAGGTCTGATACGAAACCCCTTAGGGTCAGCAGGCAGTTTGTGTCTGTATGTGGCACCTGGCTCCAACTGTCCCCAGAAGCGTTCGTTCTCCATAGGTTAAATTATCTTATAATGCAAAGGGAGTTTCCACCAGGCAAAGTTAAAAAATAATAAGCAGATTACAAATACTGCTAGAGTGCAGCTGGTTTTCAGGCACAATTCAGGCATGTCCCAAAGAGGAGCAAATGCATTTTCTGGTCATTTGAACAACTCAATCTGTGAAAGGAAAAAAAAATCTGCCACCTCTATTTCTGTTAGTGCTTTGCTTGTAAGTTTTGATACCAGTAACATGTTACGTATGACCTCATTCTTTCACCAAGGGGTCAACGCACAAATGCAATTATATTTTACAGCTTCCCTAGATATACAGTGTGACTCAATATTGCTTCATAATCAGTTCTTTTGGCAAAATTAACAGAGATTCAGGCAAGATTTAAGGATACTATAATCAGGTCCATAGCTGTGGGTGGAAAGGAAGGAAGTTTGAAGATATTTTTAACATATTGTGCTAACTTCAAGTTGTTGCGAGTACAATACTCTTGCTGTAGTTATGTTTGACTTGGAGCAGAGCAGATTAAAAGTCATATCCCTGGATATTGGTCAGTGGAATTAATCCCCTCAAATAGAGGATCATGTAGTATTAGTTTCCAGAATATTTTTTCTAGGCAATTCTAAGGAGGTTCAAAGTTTACATTTGACTTGAAGGAGTGGACGTATTTGAAGTTTACTTGAATTAGGCAAAGGTCGTGCAAATTGATGTGGGCTAGAAACTTGTAGGAATAGCCTTTCATTATCTCTCCAGAATTTATGCCACATTTCTCTACCACAATTACAGTATGTCTTTGTTAAGGTTTTACAGGGTAACAAATTATATTCTTAATCTAAGGGTGGAAATGAAATAAGGTGTAAAGAATATCATAAAAACAAAATAGATTTGAAACCCAAATTATGCCCATCCATAATCTCAAAAGGTTTTTAAAGTCATATAAAATTGTCATCACCTAGTATAAAGATGTATCCCTAGGTGTAATCAGAATGAAAACATGCATTTACTATTCTGTCTGCATGTTAATCTGGTTGGTGCAACAAACCAATTTGAGGGACTAAATTAGATTTTCCTCTGACTTCTGTTCCATCCACAGAATTAGTTTAACAGTATAACCATACTTACCAACACTTTAAACTTGGAGGTGTTTCTGTTTCATGCTCTAGTGATGGTGTCTGAGCCAAAAATACCACCTTACTCCAGTCCTTGTAGGATTTGGTGAGAGACTGAATGAGGAAATTACCATATTAGCAAACAGTTTGAATGTGAAGCCGCTGACATAGGACCCCACTGCCATATTTTGGAATCCATTCAGGTGTCCAGTTCTACATAGTACCCAAAATATCAGAGCCATTCCCCTTCAGGGTATTGCCCTATAGTGTATGTACTAGAAACTTCCTGAGCTAGAAATATAAGCTCAGTCTGAAACAATGCTTTTTTCTCATTATAGGAAGGAACCTATAGACATTCAATAGAGCATTATAATGAATCCCTCATATATCCTGTATGTATCAATCTAGTCTACTGGAAAAAAAAATAGGAGTAATTTATTTTATATACATAGAAAAGCATGTTTATACATGCATTTAAATTTTTCAATTTCAGACCATCAAAGATAGATGCATCTAAACAAAGACATTTTTCTTTTTTCTTTTTCTTTTCTCTTTCTTTCTTTTTTTTTTTTTTTTTTAATGGAAGTGGTGGTGTCTTTCCTGTCCAAAATGAATTCCTAGTTCTTAGGAAACCTCTGATGGAAAAAGAAGGGGACAGATTTCTGCTACTTTGGGATAGCAGCAGGTTTGCTAAAAAATAAAGTACCAGAATGTTAGACTGAGTATGTGTTTGGAAAGGACATTACTAGCTTAGAAAGAGGTCATGTTAAAAACAACAACAACAAAAAAAATTACACATTTTAAAAAGCCATTAATACTCATTTTGCTCTTAGTCTCAGTCCTCACTTTTATTTTTTAAATTCTGAATAGGCATGTATGTAATTGTTGCAGATCAAATGCAATTAATACTAATACTTTTCTTGTTACATCTCTAAAGACCAAGCATAGACTCCTCATAAATGCATAAATGTGAGAGGGCCCTTTTCCCTAGGGGAGCAAAAAGCAGAGCCAGTCCATATTAGCTATGAATCCATTCTGGCACGAAGTTGGACCATTTCACTCTGGACATTTCTTCCTAGCTCAAGTAATAAAGACAGGTCTGGAAATTCAATTACTGTCTCTTGTCTGAAATCTTTTAAAGAACTTAGAAAAAGTCTCAATGAGAGAGAGAGACCCAGAAAACGTATTTTAAAAGTTTTATATTCAAAGTTTATACTTGTATCCTTACTGTTTAGAGTTCAGAGTTTAAGTGATGTGATTCCCAACATAAATGCACTATTGTTAAGTCAATTACTGATTTTTTTTTATTTTTTTTTTTTTTGTGCTACACAACCAGGGAAAAAATGTATAGGTTTTCTGCATTCTGTTTGCAGCTCTGGTACTGACTTGTATCTCAGGGCAAAAGGCAATGGAAACAGCTATGTTTACCAAGAGGACAAAAAAAAAGAAAAAAAAATTGTTAAGAAGAGGGAGAGATATACATTATTTCAGAAAATTAGTTTTGCTTTTATTCTTTCTAAACTGAGAGTGAAGGTGTGTGGCAAGAACAGGTGTAGAAATGCAGGTTTTTTTAAATGGGTATGGAAGGCCAGTTTCAAATCACAGCAGGGAAAGCTAGCAAGATTGAGGTGCTTGCTCAGTCTAAACAAATAGGAACGTTTTAAAGATGGAGTATTTGCAGTAGCCATTTCAACCTGGAGAAAGGTCACTAGACAAATAAATCCAAAGAATTATGCTGTGCACAGAAAATGCAGGAAGAGTGAATGAAGGAAAATTCACTGCATAAGTAAATCTCTCTGACTGATATTTGTTAAACAACTGAAGGCGCTTTGGTAAAGCATTCTGTGCTGGGGAAAATAATTTATCATATAGATAGAATGATTCTATAATTTTGACTTAGACTTTGTGATGAGAAGATGCAATATGAATCAAATGCAAGCATGCAAGTTAGTTGCCATAAGCTCCCCACAGCCGTGACTCCAGCGATGAGACTATTTACGTGTGTACGTAACTGGCTGGCCACACGCGATCCACTGTTCAGTGGTGCCACTGCCTGTGATTTGTCAATTAAGAAGGACTTACCACTCAGGTGTTTTCTTACTATTTTTCTTTTTAGGGCCTCTGAATTTCAAACCAGAGACTTACTAAATGACTCATATTTACTTTTCAAAACAAAGCGGGACCAATGTCAACACTTCTTCTCCCAAACTGTAGGAGTCATCACACCTTCATCTCAAATCAGTGATCACAGGTAAAGCCAGTTTAGAATATTCTGTTACCAAATGTTATCAGGGAGCACCAGTTTTAGCAAGATTTATGAAGAAGGAAATCTCAGAAAAGAACATGCATTTTTGTCATGAGAAACTCCAGGTCCAGGCCCCTCTGCTGGGAAGGAAGACATGCAAGTTCAGGTCTGTTGAGTTACAGCAGAGAACCTGTAACCCATGTCTCTGAGATCACAGGAAGCATCCAGATCCTTAGCTTACAAATTCCTGCAAAATCTGGTGTTTCAAAAACCAGTCTCTAGAAAACCCAGGCTTAGGACAGGACACCTGAAGATTTGTGAAATAAGAACAAAGACAAATAAAAACAAACACTTCAAGAAGGACAAGTCCAATGGGTCACCTTCTGCTCCTTTCTATTCCTAAGGTTATTCACATGGATGCTTGAGTAATAACAATAGACAGACATTAACCAGGCAAAGAAGCCTGTACTGTGTCAGAAACAGATAGTTGTTAATATTTGCACAAAATACCTCAATTTTAGAGAATTTTGGTTTTTAAGCAAAAGCTATTCTGTCAGAAGACTCCTGATGACCTATAGGCATAACAAGGTTATTTGCAGCAGTCCCTAGTGCCAGTGTTCCCACTATCAGCCTTCCTCACTAGAGGTTCATTGCAGGATGCATTTTATACAAAGTGGATCATCTCGCAGTTCTGAATCTCGAGGATTCTTAAGGGGTTGAGAAGACATTAGAAAAATAACAGAAAACGCTTACAAAGTTATTTAAACAAAATTTTAAAATAATAAAAAATTATTCTGTTCTATTTTTAGATTGCATTACACAATAGACAGGATCTTGAGATCCTAGCTATTTTTTAGCTCATATGAGCCAAAAAGAAAGTCCTCTATAAACATATCCAAGAGTTGTCCACTTTTATGGCCTCAAGAGGCTTAGTGCTGAATCCTGCCATATGGCCATTCAATCCATTCTCCCTGTTTTGAATGGTGTTCAGGCTGGCATACACATACCCTGGTAATATCCTCCAACAGTTTGCATCACAACATTGGTTTATTTTACTTTTATAATATTTCTAAACATTAACATTAAATTACATATTCTGTCATATTATGAGATGTTTTTCACATTATCCTAACAACAAAAGCCCCTACAGTTTCAGTTTTGAGAAATAAGAAACATCGAAAACATCAAGAGAAGGGAGTCCAGGAAAGAAGGAAAGGAGATTGATCATATATAAGGGTGACTGAATCTGAAGTTTGATGTTATTAAATTGAACATCTTAAAACAGAACAAAATGGCAGCAAGACTAATGTTATGTGACTGCAGAACTAGAGAGTAACAGAGCCAGGACTGCTGAGAAGTAGGTGGTCTACCAGTGATCTAGTATCTGGCCATGAAGCAACACCATTTCCAAGCTGAGCTTAGTCAAAAGACACCGTACAAGGCCCTAACTCTCATTAATCTTTCAGCTCCAGGTCTCTGTGTAGCACTTTTATTTATCAGCATTCTTGGCGGGGGGGCGGGGGGGAAGTCATCTCCTACTAAGAAATACTGAAAAATTTCTTTCTAACTGCAAATTACTTTTGGGATCTGTTTTTGACTCATCATGTGAGTAAGAATGGGGAATTCCACTATTTTGTAACTAATTTCATTCCAGTGACCTGCAACCAGAAATTCCAGGAAAGTTCCTTATTGGAAACTGTGTTTGTGGTGTTTGAGAACACCGTGTATGGCGAGCCAGCTGAACTCCCTCATTTTTTTGTTCCCTGACTGAACTCGCGTGTGGGTGTGGGCTTTCAGAGTGGTTGCTCACAGGCAGAGATGACAATCTCTTCCCTCTCCATGTGTCCACTCACTCCTCATTTCCACAACAAGCAGAGAGGCTGAACCTTAATGTATAGCTACTTCTGACCTGCTGCAGGTTACAACTGAAGATGAACCCAAGCTGGCATCAGTCTGCAGTGCAATCTGCCTGCATTGGTGAGACACAGCTTTCCAATTCCCTCTTTAAAGCTGAGACATTAGCAACTGTGATCAGGTTTTACATCTCTCCAGCACTTGAACACAGCCTAGACAGATCTCCTTCAGAGCTCTGGGTCATCAAAACCCACACTCCTGTGGAAAAAAAAGGGATACATATTGCTATTACCAATCTGCCTGCTTGGTGGGCCCTGTAGGAACTCAATTAATTCTACCTACTTGATTAAAGTTCAGTAAAGTGCATATAGTTTCATCAACAAGAAGTTAGGAAAATTGCTTTGGTTTGGTGAGAAAATATCAATCCATCTTAAGTGAAAGTTAAATACCTAAATCATGTTTGCACCTCTCCTCAAAATACTGGATAAAAGAAAATTAGGTGTCTCAGAAGCATTCCCTCAGCTTCTTCCAGTTCTCCTTGAAACACCTCTTCAGTAGCATAAGCAGTGAGTTGATATTTAGGCAGATGAGTTCATTATTGGCTTGGTTTTTTAAGAATGACTCTGTCATGCAGCAGTTATGACACTACTTTTCCAGACTTTCGTCTAACCCAGTTTTGCTTCTTATTAAATTGCCAGCACTTTAGGACCAACATTTTTTCCTCCTTCTGAGTTTGTAGTTATATGTGTTTTTTAACATAATAGTAATCTGGTATGTACTGTTGTGTTTGGCTTTGGATTTTTTTTTCCCAAACAAAAAGCATCCAAATATACCCTCCTGAACAGCAATATGAAGCTCCTGGAATATTAATTACGTGCAGCTTATTTCAAGATTCCAAGATATGGTTGTAACCATCCTGATTAAATCCATTGCACAAGTAGAACATAATCTGGTGAGTGGCAAGATGCTAGAGAGATAATTATTTATCCTGCACTGTTTTAAACTAACTTTGGAGATGCACTTCAATCAGATTTTAAATTAATATTTCCTTTAAGTGATCTCTATTTCCTTAATGACTTTGGCTACATGTTAGCAAAATTTTTTGATGGAGCTAGGGAGAATTATGAAGAAAGGAGAGAATAGTTTATTATACATGAAGAATGATTATGAGGATTAGAAAAATAATAATGAAACAAAAAATAGTTTGAACGGAAAATAGTATAAAACTTAAACTCAGAAAAAAATATATTAATAAGAATTTCTGCTATGAGCCTATTAAGATTAGGCCTGTTAGGATTTGCAACACAGAAGAGATCTGAATACATTAGCGGCATTGAGAACTAGCAGTTTATAAGGTTTCCAAATAGATTTAGTATTTCAAGTAGTGATGGAGAAGTATTAAAGCAAGTGAAAATCTCATCTGGAGTACTGTGGGCAACGTTCCAGAAAAATAATTCTAAAATACAGCCTTCAGGTAAGATAGGTCTCAATGATGCAGGAAGTTTCTTCTAGATATGCATTTCTATGCCTCTTGGCAAACGTCACTGTATAATTTCATTATTTAATCTTCACTAAAAGCCTGTCCAGAAAAGCAGGGAAAAATACATTTGGCTTTCTCACTTGTGCTAGGGAGCAGGGAACACTGATAGTAAAATAACTCCTTATTTTCCTTATGCATCAGTTTCCCCATCTGAGAAACAATAAAGTTATTTTCTCAGTTTTGTAAACATAATTAAGCCAATTAAACACTCATCGGTCTGAATGATGAATTAAGCATACTTTGCTCTACCTCTGTCTGATATCATGACTCATGACTCTGCCTGATACTACAACTGAAGAAAACAAAAACATCTAGCTTTAATCTAGGCACTGGCAGCACCTAAACTTACTATTGTCTCCTTTTATGAGCCACTGAAGTGTTTCAGATGCTCTGGATTGGGGAGATTGCCGAGCTCCCAGGAGAACAGTCAGGAGACTAAGCGTTTCTCCAGCAAAACTAGAAGGGACACAGTACACAGGATATTTCAGGAAATTCCCAGTGTACACCTACAATACGGATCCTTTGCCATATGAAACTACAGAAACTACGGAAGTATCCAGAGTCTTTCCTGTTAAATGCTTGTCACTGTGCAAAGGGTGCAAGATTATACCAGAGAAAAAAGCAGGAACATGATCTACTGTCTGCTTGTTAGGGCACTTAAGAAAGAAAACAGAGTTGTGAAATCCTAGTTTGATATTTGTAGTTTCCACTAAATTCTAGCAAGAAATATAGAAGTAGGGGTTTAGTATTCCCTTGTCCACACTGAGCTATGTTAACTAGACTGAGGGAGCCGATGCTTCCTTTCTCTTATTCAGTGAAAGTGGGATTTGCTACTAAATGCTGTTATCGCTTTAATAAGTCGTGTAGAGAACATCTCATCTGCATAGCCTCCCAGAGGAGGAGAGATGATTAGGCCACCATCAGTTTAAGGAGATAATTAATCCCAGATTTTCTGTTTACTAAGTACTCAAACCACTAAGCAAGCAGTGGAGGGGGCTCCCTACAAGGCAGGCAGGGCAGGCACGTCCTTTGTGCTTGTCCTGTGGGTAATTCACGTGGTAGGAGGACACCTCCTGATGTACCAGGGAGGGATCTAATATATGGAGACAAAGAGCCTGAAAGTTGAATGACGCAGTGCCTATTTCGTTCAGCCCTCGGCTACAAAGTATGATAGGATAATCTCCTGAATGAATGGCTGATTCATGAATCATATGACTTTTTTGCAATTTTCCAGACATCCTTTTGGACATTTTCCAGTCATTGGAGTGTCTTTTTATCCCCAAATACCACAAAAGATTAAGGTGATTGAGAAATCCTCTCTGCAAAGTGGGAGTTTATTTTTAGAAAAAAACCTTCAGATGTCAGCTTTAATGAGTACATGCCTGATCTCCATGCTCACATTGTGATATAACTTAAAATGACCTGCTGATCAGATGGAGTATTATTTTTAGGAGAAGATTTGTAATGGAATTGAGTATTGTAGCACCTTGTTTAAATGTTCTGTCTTCTGGTGGTCTTTGCAGCCCTGAGTTAAGTGCACAGGCTCCCCTGCACGATACATAAGAGAAATTGCTACATCATATTTGGATTCTCAGGAGTGCATGTTCTGAGAAATCAATTGCCATTACTTGGAGGTAATCCACAGAGTCACGTAACATTTCCTCTCTGCCTGTATTTAGCATGCCACATAGGTGTGTTTACAGCTGAAAATATTTTCATAAAAAGGCCCCCTTTTCATAAAAAGGCCCCCTTCATCGGGCTAGAATCTCTATGTTTAACTGTATATACCTCTAAATGATAGATGGAAGAGCAGCTGCTTCTACTTTCTGCTCAGTTACTCGGTGGCTACTGCCACCATACACTGTACAGAGACCCAGGTTCACCATTTCTCAGCCTGATTGTTTTTTAATCTATGCCTCCTACTACAGAGCTTTAAATATTAGGCAAGGACTTCTTGGCAAAGGAGTGTTTTTTCTCGTGAAGGTACTCTTGAGAGGTGGGTACAAATCCATATTCCAGGCTAAAGGGCTTTCTAGGTATTGTGAGAAAGGGACACCAGGACACCATTTGTTTTAATTATCCACTCACTATTTGAGTCCAAACCAGCAAGATTCACAGCACCACAGTCAGTGAAAGTCAGATCTGAAGGATTTTACTGACTATGTAGGGTAACAGAGGTGCTTCATCACAATAAACCTTCTATTTGCTGGTGAGGCAGCTATCCCTTTGGGAACTGCTTTGATGATTAGAACTTTATTAGGAAGCCTCGCTCTCCTGATTTGCAGAGAACCAATGCATTTTAATATTATCCTAATTTGGAGGGTCAGTGTGATTCTAGTTAATTAAAATTTGCCAGCTGGTTGGATATGAGCCCTCCTTACTGAACGCTCGTAATATACTCTGTTTTTAAAAGTGCACTGGGACACATCCTGTCCTCATTTCACAGCTGTAAATAAACTGGTTCTAGCTTTTTGGTAATGTCAGTGAAAGCAAAGTTCCTCACCTGCTCTTTCAAGGGTCAGATTTTAAATGGCATCGTGTAGTTGGCTCCTCAGAGTTCCGTACACATGTGCTGAATCATGAAGCTGAGCACTTACTCGAAGTTGCTGTTCTTGCCTTCAGCCCTTAAGGCACCAAACAGCTCTACCTTCCGTTCCTTGTTGATTTTACATTCCGGACTTTTAATCAACATGCTGTGTTTTACCACATCATACACTCAAATTTCTGTGAGGCATTTTACATCAACACTATTACTTTCAGCAACTAAGTGTGTAATCTTATTAAAAAAAGGTCCAATTAGCATGTCGAATTCTATCTCCCATAAGCAGTGCTGAATGATGTCAATTAATGGATAGAAATACAATCACCTTTAGTTCTCTGTTTATTATCAGAGTCAAGCTAGCACATCTCTTCTGACTTGGATCATTCTAGTCCCTCTTTTTAAGTAACTGGGGATTTACTGATAAGAACTTCAAATTTAATTTGCCACAAGACATGATGTGGCAATGACTATGTTATATCACTTTCCCATTGAGGTGGAGCTATAATCACTTGCTTTTCCCAGTTTTAAAAACTCCTCCACTAGTCCAAGCTTTACAAAAAAACAACACAAATATTGAAATTCCCCTGAGACAAGTCTCTTGGATTGGGTGCAAGTGTGCAAGTCAGTGAAACCTGCTTCCTTAGATGATTATTTTTAGTAGCTGCTGCTTACCAGCATCCTTGGTTACCTTTGGAATAGAAACTATATAATCTCCATAGGAGATGCTGTATTTACACAGACTTTGCTGTAACTGCTGAAGCATTTATTTTGCAGCTGATGTGAATGTTTGAAGAATTTAGTAGACTGCAATATAAGCATTTTTCAGTGCAATTTAGATGAAGGTAAACTAAAATTACATTGAATGGACAACATGTATGATTCTAAAATTCTGTTAACAGAGCACCATGTAGGAAAGCCTAAACTAGAGCCAAACAAGTCAGCTACACCGACTAACAGGTACAGCCCTAAGAGCACAACGCTCTTCCCTGATGAAATATCTCAGTGGATGAATGGTTTCCATCTCAAGCCAAGTGCTGTGTTGACCCAATTCTATTGTTCCCAGAATTTTAGGTAATATCTTAGCATAGCGCTTCAAAATCCCTTGTTGATGAAGCTTGTTTCAAATAAGCTGCTACTTCCCCACACAGGGCTGCTGTGTACCATGTGGGACTGCGGACTGCCCCACAATCATTGTAATGTTCAAACTTTGCATCCAGAGGAACCCAATGTGTGGAGGCCGCATGATGAGGCCGCGTTTGAGTTTGGCTGGACTAGATGAAGAAACTCAAGCTGTCTGAGAGGACTGATACCTCCTGAAGGCAGAATGCAGCAGTGCAAAGATACACAAACTGACATCCTAAAAGTAGCACGGCCATGCTAGCACAACTTTGCATGCAAATTGGTTAGCCCTTGGTTAATCCCCATAGTGATTTTTCTGGAGAGAAATTTTCCATTCTGCTTTCATTTTTGCAGCTGTTTCAGCAGTTCTTAGTGAATATATGTCAGATGTCACTTGGTGGTTCTTACACTTCACTCACTTCACTTTCTGTCCCTGATATACCAGAGATGAGTGATGAGTGACTACAGAAAAGAGAATGTGTTGCTGGGAGGTTTTTTGTTTGTGGTTTGTTTTTTTTTTTCCTTCTGGATGTTGCAACCTGCTATACATTAAAAAGAACAAGTTCACATCTGCAAAGTAAGGCATGAATGTTTATTTTATACACTGAATACTTGACAGATTCTCAAGCTTATTAATTTCCAAAATATTATATAGTTTATTTTATTTCTTTATTTCTTTGCATGGTGTCATTACAAGTTAGAACTTGATTTAATAACCTTGAAAACAAAATTGATATCATTTAGCAGCTGTAAACATTGTTCTATGAGGAGATTTACCTAAAATAACTCATAATAATGCCCTAAGCTATTAATGCACTTTGTCCCGCAAAATAAAAATTCACTCAGTATTACATAAAAAACTACAAATCAAAGCTAACAACCTTGGAAAAAGAAATGGAACAGGTTTGCAAAAAGCATTTAGAATTTTCCACTGTTTCAACATGAAGCAGCTATTCTTAATACCATAATATTCACATAAGAATTAACTGATACAACAAATCTAACTTCAGTCTGATAAGTGCATTAGCAGTCTGTGCAATGAATAACATTTTTTCTCATCTATTCAATTAGCATTAATCTCTCTAAGTTACTTAAAGCCATATATTAGTCTCAACTTAGATTGCAGATGTTAAGAGTACATTTACGGTAACTGGGTACTTGTATTACAAGGATGTTCCAATGCCCATGGTTAGCAGGAAGAAAGAGCATGATGACTGAATGATTTTCTTTCAGTGGCTAGAGTCATCCTCATCTGATTGAATTGCCCTCACAAACAGTTCTCCCATAAATATGAGGATCTAATAGTGCTGAAAGAATAAAAGTGGTTCATGCCTATAAAACTAGTAGAAGAGATTGAGAATGACCTTAAAATAATAATTAATCTCCACTACAAAACCAGCACTGATTTCTCCTTCCATCAGCAGAATTCTGCTGCACCACAGCATTTTAAACAGGATAAAAAAGATTGTCTGCTGGCTGTCCTCTGCTGTCTTTACCAAAGTAAAATTTCTGCTGCTTTCATAAGACATGCATGGAAAAGCTATTACTATAATTACTTGTTAAAACTTACCGCACGCTAAACTTTTATTCTTGAAATATAGGAAGCATAACAAATAAGTTTATATCACAAAATATTTTTGTAGGTAGTAATAAATACACAAGCATGCAGTTAATAAGAAGCTGGGTGAAAAAGAATAGAAATGTGTGAGTCCTGAACACTGAGGAGGGAGATAACACACTGAAAAACAAAAAAGGCAATAACTCAGCTTCTGTAGCTTTATCCAGCTTTCAGAATGATCATTCTGCTTTAGAACGACTTAGTGGGTCATGACCAGGTGTGGCACTGAAAATAGAGCTTTCATTATTTCCTTCATCAAAGAAGATCAAAATCCATCCATCAAGCTGTAAGCAGGACAGTTGAATTGAATGCAGAGAACCCACTGTTGAACTGTTTTTCTCATTAATTTCCAATTACATGAAGGACTGAGCACATTTCTTAGCTTTGTTTTTCATTTTTTAATGAATATAATGGAATTAGCATTACTCAGTTCAGTGGTTCACAGGATCGAGCAGAAAAGTGCTGAGCTACAGAGGATCAAGTCATATTTGCTTTATTTAGGCATGAACAGGCTTACTCATCCAACGTGTGTGATAGGACTCCTCGTGCAGAAGAGTTTTTAGGCTCTCATCCAATAGTGTAGTGGGCAGGATTAGGCATCTGATTGTACAAATCCATTTAGATTAGCACCCTTTGTGTAGATTAAGAACTATCATCTCAAAACTAATTTACACTTTCAGAATATGTCCTTGTAATAACATTCATATTTTGCATTGGTTAAGGGCTTCTTCAGGTCCACCCCTATTCGCACAATTCATTCTGGGCATTGCTGACATGCTTTCTGAGTGGGAGTCTAATTCTATGAGGTACTGTGTTCTACCCAAAAAAAAGGTGCTGACAGCTTCAGCACCTTCAGCTCCTGGTTAAATTTCAGGCCATTGACAGTAACCATCATGCTAAAGAAGCACTAGGGAATGGCAGTATCACTGTTTATGTCTTCAAATCCACTCTAAATACCTAATTAGACATAGATTATTGTCTAAAGAGAAAATACTATTTTTTATAAATTTCAACATTAATGGAGTGGTATTATCTTCAAAATGGGTTGTGACAGGGCACTACATATAACAGTATCAGAAACATAATATGAAATAAGTACTTCAAAAACCTACTGTCAACCTGAACACATTTTATGGTATGATCTGCGATCCAGATGGTAGTGAAGCTGAAGTTCTTGTTTTTTCATGGTGCTGTGGGAATGAGCTACTGTGATTCGATGCCAGTGTTTGATCAATAAAGAAAAATGTTGGCAATACTTTGGAATATTGTGCATTCTTAACTGGATGACGTGAACTCCAGTGATTAATAGTGGGATAGCTTTGAAGAATTACTGGAAAAAGCTTTAAAATTATTTTCCTTTGTAGTATATTTCCATTCAGTGGATTGGCAAGGAAATAACAATGAGAATTTACTAGTATGAATAATGTATCATTCGTACATTCTTTATACTCTTGTCCAACTGGCAGTCCTCGATTCCCTTAAGTTTTAAGTTTTTTAAGTTTTCTTACTTACAGCATTACCTGGATTTACAGATATAAAAACTAATGTACAATTTGAAATATTAATACTAAAGTAGACTTTTGCCTATGTTTTAATACAGTGTAGCTAGTGAATATGTAAGTAAAAATTTAACTGCTCTTCAGTATCTCAAATTATTCCAATATATTTATAATCTGCAGAAATTCTACCTATGTTTATCTAGGAAAGGGTAGAAGGAATTTGGTAGAATTGAGCTCCTAAGCCCTTGGCAATAACACTTTCTGTCATTAAAAAATCCCTGTAAATCTCTATCTGCTTTTGAAATGAATTAATGAATGAAGGGATTAAATGAGATCTGTTTAAGAATTATAAAAATATGCAATCTACTAAGATGACCAGATTTTTTAAAAGACTTTTCCTATTTCTGAGTTTGGAAAACACATAGGATGAAAGCCTCCATGTTCCATTTTGAACCTTATTTCTGCCAAAATAATGCAGATAGTTCTGTGAATGAGGAAACATGAGAAACTCAGTGTTTATGACTTTCTGTGCCCCCCATGTTAAAGCTTTTTTCAAGTTTTTACTGAGTCTAGGTTTTAAAAAGTCATACTAACTATTGTGCTGCTCAAATTTAAGAAACTTGGAAAATTACAGTTTGCACATGATCAGTAAAGTCTTACAGATTAGTTCTTTGGAAGCTCTTTATCTCTTCTCTAAGAAAGCTCCAGATGACCTGAATAAAACTTTGGTGTGCTTCTGTAGATGATGCCAAGCCTAGATTGGGCTGAATCTGTAATAGTAATTATGTTTATATTACATAATATAAACATAACATACTAACATATATATATACTAACATAACAAACTAACATACTAACACACTAACTAACCGAATCATTAGCATACATTCTCTGCAGTTGAGTCCATGCAATGTGGAACAGGGAAGCTGCCTAATTCAGAGGTAGAGAGATTTTGTCAATAAGGAGATGTACATATTATGGATTAAAATAAGAAAAATCTGGGGAAAATGTCATAATTGATGGGGCAGGCAAGAAAGTGGGTATGTTTACATTAGGATTTTAGTTTGGATAAGAAAGACACTTTTGAAGCACATCTGTTAGCATTGATATTTATCTTACAGCTGTCTTGGAGAATATGAACTTTCTAATAGAATTATGCAGAAAGATGTTCTGCAGCACATCCGTAGTGTGGATGCTGCGTCTGCAGCGTCAACTGTTTCACTCTACTGACTTCTACACTCTACTGATTCACTTCCCTGGTCTATGTCAAACTAACCAGTGAAATGAAAGCCTGAGTAACATTGTGGGGAAGTTTGATTCTGTGAAATGCTAATGGGAAAAAAGGTTTGCCATGGTAAATAAATGCGGACTGGAGACTGGTGGGAAATAAGACAGGGCAAAGTACAAAGAGATAAATCTGAGTTTAGGGAGTATTGGAGGATCAGTTATATAGGCAAGGAAGTAGATTAGGAAAGCTAGTACTTAAATCATGTGTGAAGGGATAAGATTAGGAGGCCAAGACTTTAATTCAATAATTAGTGCAGTAGAAGTGGTAACTATTTAATTGAGAAGGGTGAAAGGGAAGAGGTGAAAGAAATGAAGACTAGAGAAAAGACAGGACAGGGACAAATGAGAGAAATGTAATGTGGTGACTGAAGTTTAGGTGGAACAGGTACTCCATGCTTCTACACATAGTAGAAGCACATTTGCTCCAGTGCCTCATGGTTCCTAGGTGGTTGTGTTTGCTCTTCAGTTCCCGATTACTCTTCTACTCCTTTAGATTTCTGACGTTCCTCTAACCTTTGGACTTGCAATATCTTCTTAGATGGATTTCATTAACCAATTAAACTGTAATTTCGCTTTAGCCTTAAGACAATGCTCTTTGAACACTGGTGCTGTTATTATGATTTCTGTTCTCTTTTGCTGGATTTCAACTTAAATGAAGACTCATAGCTATGTAATGGTCTCCACATTACTCTTGCTCTGTGTGGACTGGAGTAGCAGAAGACTAAAGCTGAAGTGCTACAGGTACATAAAGAAATCTAGTTCAATTAAACATACTCATGAGCCAAAGTTCTTAGTATCAATAGTATCCTTTTGTAAATGTAATATACCTATGACATCCAAGGAAATCAATAATGTTATTTTTCTACTCCAAACTCAGTAAATGTAAATATTCCACTCAGGTAGCTAATGTGACTGATCTTAATATCTCTATTTGATAGACAATCTGCATTCAGACTGTTAACTGCTAGGTACATTGCAAATATTGGTAGTGAAATTACACTGCCGTCCCATAAATACCTTCAGCTGAGCTTCATTTTCTGAAGAGCAGTTTCAAAGCCATCAGAATATTCATATGCGAATAGCTTAGAAATATTTCAGTATGAAAATGAAAAAAAATAAAAATCTTGTAATGCTATAAGTGTTTTTCCAACGGTGTGTAAAATAATCTGTATCTATGTGTTTTGAATAATACAGTTTACCCTGAATTTTACTGAATCTGGATACAACTATCCAACTTTATAAGTATGTGATAGTGCTGGTTTTTTGGAATAGCAGTGGTTAGTAATGCTTGGAAATACAAACAAAAATTTGTATTCTGATTGCAAACCTGTATTTTGCTTTGCTCAGTGAAAGGGAGACAGGCAGGAAAACCTAATTTAAGAGTTATTCAGAATTCAATAGTTATTTAGAGCTGGCAGAGTTGTCTTATGCCATCTTTAGTTGTGATCTTGACAGGATTTCATGCATGCTAATAGAATCTAAGACATTATTGATCAATAGTTGCTGTCATCCGATTAAAAAGCATCCAGAAAGCTTATCTGACTTCTGACATAAGCAAAGTCATCGCACACATAGTCATAAATAAGCAAACTTTCAGGTGTACCTGAGCAAGCCTGTCATCTGGGCACAGTCCTTCATGCACCTACTCAAGTATGTTCTTAAGAGCATATGGTGTTCGGATACGGAGGGGCATCTGAACTGGGGTGCAAGATCATAGGAGTGTTCTACTCTGAAAGCATACAGCAGAAGAAAGTGAATGTCCTGAGACATTCACATACATACCCATGTACCAGAACACTCGTATGCACCCTGAGGGAAAACACCAGCTTCAAGAGTGGCTACCACTGCCCTCTCAGGCCTCGGTGTAGTCCACACTTACGTTCAACAAACATGTTACAAGGTCTAAGTGACTTAGCTACATTCTACTTTTTACGTGTTGACTTTGGAAGCACATCAAGACCCAAATGAGCTACCAGGTGCCAGAAGTGGGCAGCATTCTTTCAAACAGTTTGGGAGACCTCTAGTGGGCCTCCTTCCTTGTCTCCTGTTGTAGCTCCCACAGCCTACCTAAAGCAATGTTGCATTGGCATGTAGCTTGGGCTATGTACATGTATCTAGTTGATAAAATAATTTGAATTATTAAATGTGACTGATTTAAAGCAATGCTTAGAAGTCGAAATCACACAAAAGTACAATAAGGACTTCAGTTCTCAAATGTTTGAGTCAATTTGAAAAATTATTGTTTAAGCTATGCAATGTTATGAACCTTATCTTTAGGTGTATTTATAAGCCCCAAGTCTCATTTTAGGATTTGTGAAATAGAAATGGGAACTTCATTTAGAATTGTGACCCAGAGTTAGAGTTGACCCATTTAGAGTTGTGTTGTCTGTTTGTTTCTGATCAGTCCACGCTGTATAAGCACCAACATACTTATAGCTTCTTTGGACTTCACTCCTTTTCTTCGTTATGTTTTTTGAATGTAGCCTAGAAACAGGACCACAAATCTTCAACTTGTTTACAAATTCAGTAGGAATAGACAATATGGCTGAAATACTAAAATTTAGCATACTTCATTTACAGGAGTACTTTCTAATGCAGAAATGATTTTCCATGCAATTCCATATGCAGCCTCTTCACCTCACATTAGTCAGATTACAAGAGTCATATTTATTTGTACAAATCTCTTTTTCTGTTGCTCAGTGATCATGAGAGCAGAATATCATATGGTTGCTTTTCTAAAAGACAATTAGTGTTTCTACAGCAATTTCTGTTTTCATATTTATCATTCATCCATAAATGATTTTGTACAAACGTAACATTTAATAACTGTTTAAGACTTTGCACAATTAAAAATAACTCCATGATGTGAACATAAACATTTAAACCTCAATCCCATTATACCAGCAACCAATTCATATGTAACTACACTGAAATCAAGAGAATCTTGCACAAAAGCAGACATTTCCCTATGTGTCTGTATGAGCAGATATTTATTAGTTTTAAATTACATGCTAAGCTTTGCGAAATACTTTGTTTTATTTAATATGATCTCACAAAGATTATACAGGTACAGTCAGAATATTGAGGAATATACAAGTGCATCTGTATTAATCCTCCCTCCCCTTCATATTAGGAGGTGAAACAAGCCATGGTGAAACAAGAGAATCAATCTTCTCTGCCTAACAGCGGGTCCTAATCTTGCAAACTTATGCAAATGCCTCGCTCTAACTCTTGTGAGACATGAATTATTTGATAGAAGTAATTGCATTTGTGGAGTTACATATTTCCAGACACGTTTCCCTTTCGTTGTATATCATATCTAAAAATGGGTTTATATTTCAGCCATTTCCTATTTTCCCCCAAAATATCATATTCCTCACCCTATTTCTCCCCAGGAGAGAAATGCTTATCTTGTAGCATACCTTATGAGAGGGCAAGAAAGTCTTTCTGAAGACAGCACATAGGAAAATGAAATAGTATGTTTCCTTGCAGAATCTGCTTGGAATATCTAGAACCCCCGGAAGTCAGTCAAGATCTCCTGTTATCAACTCAAATCACAAAGGACAGTCTGTGAGCACCTCTGCATCTTGCCAATTCCAGCCCGTTTCCATAAGTAGCAGTTACTTGGGAATCTTTGTTGTTGTAAAGTGGTGAAGGGACAAGGGGTGGAGCATGTGTAAACCGTCCACCTCTGTTGGTGCTCTGATGATGTTATTTCGACTTTGATGAGGGGAATTCTTTATGTTAATATAAGTGAAGTTTGTGAAGATTGTGTATTTTAATGATAACTCTTTAAGTTAATAATAATCACAGAGAAAGCCTTTTCATTTCAAGAATATTTATAGTTCAGGAATACAAAGGCTATACACCACCACAGTAAGTCTCTGGAGTCCTAGCAGGCCAAATTTCCATTGCCTTCCCTAGTGGGTAGGTCTCAATAACATTATTTCTGGAACTGGTGCAAAATGAATTCCTGTGGGATAATCCAGATAATTCAAATTTTATTCAAGTACAAGAAAAACTGCTTCAAAAAGTTCAAAATGAGGGTTATGAAAAAAACAGTCATGAACCAAAACGAAAACGTGTCAAATCAGCGGGGCTATTCTGCAGAACAAAGTCTGCATCTCAAACTATTTGAAGATGGCAATTAATGGAGAAATGTCTGTTGCAATACTTAAATTAAAAAATATTTCATATACAGTTTTATAGACTTTATTACAAAACCCTTTGGAAAAAAAATTGTTTGATACACTGTCAAAAAGACTACATAGTGTAAGCTAAGTAGTTGTGAGATGAGATATGGCATGGTGACTGATAGGAAAGATAGTGCAATTCACAGCATGGAGAGAAGTTAGGAATACAAAGTTTTGTGTAGTTTAAAATATTTATTATGGATGTAGAAAAGAATTTGAACATCGTGGTAGCAAAATACAGATGAGTCTTAACAATGTCTAAAGAAATCTGTACTGAGCACTGGAGTCACCAGAACTGTAGATGCATCAACACTGTTGTCCCAAGTGAAATTCAGTATTGGCAATACAATGTGCGCTGGCAAGAATGATCTGAACTACACATACATTAGCTTGTTGCAATTCTCTAACCGTTCAGAATATTTTTTTAATGTCACTATTTCTGTGGATTACTGCATGAGTAGATCCAACAAAAAGATAAAGGTATGCATAAGAAATACTATATATAATGAAATGTTTTATCTTCACTGTATATGTTAAAATTAGGTCTTCACTTGGAATGTCACGTTCTGGTTGTCCCACCCCAAATAAAACATAAGAAAAATAGATGTGACTCTGAAAAGTTTAGAGATACAGAGATTTTCAGATGAAAAAAGTAGTAAAATTGCCTAGCTGGGAAAGCATATCATAGGGCTATAACACAGATATGACCAGGGTAGAGGCGTTAAATAATTTTTGTTTACCTATTTTCACAATTCAAACATATAGATATACCTGATGAAACTGGAGAGTAATAACATGACAAATAAACTGAGATAGCTGGTGACAAATGCTTAGCATGAATTTCAGAGGAGATTGGACATTTTTAAGAAAAAGGATTACCACACACAATATTTTGGATGGGATTAACAACAAAAAAAGCATTTTTGAAAAGAAGTGGAGCCTTAATGATCAAAAATGTACCCTGATCTTTAATTACAGGAGGTTTAGAATGAAAGCTTCCTCCCCAGGCAGTGTTATTCCATATTCATCCACTATGTGGGTTCTTGCATTTTCCTTTGAAAAGTCGGAGCCAGGACGCCAAACGAAACACCGGTCTGATGCAGCCTAAATTTGCAAAGCGATGGCACACATTAGAAGCTTTACTTCTCACGTATACAGTGTAAGACGTTAGGTCCATGTTTTTCAGAGGGAATGTGTCATCAGTTCCCCAAAACAGAAAGAAACCCACAAAATCCTCAGGCAACGAAGGTTAAGTTACAGCACAATACTTTATTTATTTGATTAAAAAAACCCACTGCTTGTAATCGCCAAGGTAGAAGACCATGAAAGCAGTGCGTGTTATTTTTATTTCCCTTTTAAAACAAAAACAGTGAAAACTGCAAAATAATAATTAATAATGGCAACAATAATAAAAGTAACTACATAGTCTGCTTTGTGCAGTACATTTCTTTCTTCACAGTCTCTAAGGGAAAGGTTGCTATTTACGGTATGCTCCAAGTCTGCCTTTCAGAAGTCAGCCCAGCTTGGCTGGACAGCTTTCAGTTGCTACTAGAAATATGTCACTTATTAGGAACAGAGGGGATGTTTATCACTGTCTCAAGGGTTACTTTGGCTGAGGCGAAGAAACAGCTCAGTTATACAGTGGAAAGAGCTGGGTCAAAGGATAGGAAATTTATATAGCGTGTGCTAAAGGCTCCCGTCGTGCAGACTCAGTTTCTCTCTGGTGTATCTTGCACAGACAGAGTGCTACAGCTATACAGGTCTTCTCATCCATCCCCCAAAACGCCTCAGAGCCACGAGGGCTGAAGTCACCATTAAAAAAAACTCTCCCAAAACTTCTCAGTCGAGAAAAAATGTGTCCTTCCTACCGCTTCTTTTGCCCTTCTGGTATCTAGTTAGTGTTCAGACTTGTTACCCAGACCCAGCACAGAGTCACCCAGCTCTAGCAGAGAAGCTTGAACACAGCATCATCTTAATGAGCAGTAAGTAAAACCAGTCCCTTCATCAGCATTAATGGGGGGAGAGGGAGAGAATACTCCTTGCCATAA
>JAHREE010000245.1:18093570-18105682 GCA_033628505.1 Tringa tobata
CCCCCCCCCTCCAGAAAAAGCAAGCAACGACCCGCGCACCTTTGTACCCTCAATGCTTAGCTTTCGGGGGAGGTGGGGGGGAGGTTTGTGTCCGTGCGTGAATGAGTGGTATTTTGTCCAGGCTGGAAACGAGCTAATCCTGCATAGGAAATGAGAATTACTTTCAACTTTCAAGTGTACCTGAAATGTTTAGAAAACTCTCAAATGCAAGTTCCCTTGGGCTGGGGCTCCGCAGAGCTGGAGAAAGACTCCTTTCATACAGCAAGGGCAGCTTCGGGGTGTGTAATTTGCTTAGCCTCTGAACTCCATATGATTTACATTATTCAGATTTTTAAGCGCCTTTCCTCTTGATCTGCTATTATGAAGTCATTTTAAAGAATATTTTGCAAACTGAAACGTTATATACCGCACGAAACCACACTTCGTGTAGAGTACCTAAACTTCAGGCTGTTAGCATACCTTCGCGGAAACCCTGGTGCTTAATGTACGGGGGCAGGGGGCGGGGAGGGGGGGTTGAAAAATCTAGTACTTTTCCTGTCAGCTAGAACAAGCTTTCTCCCTGGGCAAAAGGCTAAGCTGGCAGCTCTCAAAACTCTCTGAACTGTAATGAAATAAAGCAGAAACGCAGATTCGAGGCTAATTCAATTCTCTCAACTTTGAACTTGGGACTCCCCAGATAAAAGTATTCTACGTCATACCCTTTAATAGAAAGCAAAGTTTCAGAGACCTCTGCAAGTGCTCTGTGTAGAATATGCAGTCCGCTTAGCAGGAGGAGATTAATACTGCTGTGGCCTGCTAATGTGATGATATATGGCACCTGCAGACTGCCGGAGCTGCTGATCAAAGAGCAGCACGGGGATCAATCTCTAATCAGAGCAACTGTGAAGGGCCAGAGGAAAGTGATCAAAAGACTCGGAGACCCGGCTGTTCTGACAGGAAACCAATCAGACTTTGTGCACGGTACAGGAAATTATCTGCTCTGTGTGAGAAAAGAAATCGCTCACTTTTCTACCCCTTCTCAGCTTTTCCAGCATTTAGAGGCTCTAGGGCACCAGTTTGTGGCAAAACGGACTTGGCACTAATATACTAAAATCTCGTGCTGTTGCGCCGCCTTCTTTTAAATTTGCGTGGTGTGCGTATGAAGCATATCAACACACAGAGAATTACCATTGCTTTGCTTTAACTTTGGCAGGGCTGGAAAGAAACCTGCTAGGCTGTCACTCTGCCCTGAGGGGTTTGTTACGGGGTAACGCAGCTGGGCCCTGAAGGGCCACCAGGGCCCAGCAGCGGGAGTGCAACACGAAAGTGTGAACAGTAGATCATACAGCATAGAAGCAAAACTGATGTAAATAGGTGTAAGTATATGCGACAACACAAACTAGATTCTGTTCACATATATCAGAAACGCAGCTGCCTTAGGTCAGGCTTCAACTGGTTTGCAATGCAATTTGGCATGCTCTAAGATACCGTCACTACATCTTAGAACAAATGCAAAGCCAGGAGAATTAATTTTTTTTTAAAGTGCCCTGCAACTGTGTTCTGTGGTAGTTTATACTTAACAACAGTCCCAGTTCTTGTAGCTTACTTGAAGTTTGCTTTCTAGTGGTTCCATTGCAAAACTTATTTAAAAAGTTAGCACAAGTTTAGGTACAGCTGAGTACCAACCCCTGACTTTTCTTAACTGATTTTAATTATTTGGGGGATCAGTAACACTGGTCAAACCAGTTCTTACTTGATTTAATTAGAGTGATTTTTACACTCTGCTGCAATCTGAAGATTGTATAGCTTTTTGCTAGAGGCAGGTTAAAACTCCCTGGAGTATGAGAATGAGATATTGCTGTTTGCATGCCAAATAATCTTTGGTCAGGAGAGAGGGAGATTTTTCACTAAGGCAGTCTGCAACTAAAAGTCCTGTCCTCTGCTTGTGAAACTGCTAAATGGCCAAGAAGTCTTGCAGTAGAGTGGATTACAGTGTTACTCAGCTGCACACGTGGGTGCTGTAGCTATTGCTTCAAGGTGATACTGAAGTTGTCTATGACCAGTTATGAAATCAGTGGGACTACTTGTGTTACAAAGGGTAAGCATGTGCTTCAGGATTTATTTTTTCATAATTGTTTTTTATTTATTTATTAGCTAAATTACTATTAACTTCAGAATTATACTTTGACTGTATTAACTAAATGCAGACATAAGGAGTTCTCTTGTTTCTGCTGCGTAATGAGTGTCATTTTAGGTGGCGATTTCCTACTGTAAATATTTCTTTATAATTGTAAATTAGATATTCTTAGAACACATTACTTTGCTGCTACCTCCTAGGAATTTCAGTGTGATGGTTGTTGTGGGGCCAGCATAGCTCTGTTTGAAACCACTTAAAACTACCTCCTTGTTTGTATTGGCCCTCTGTTATAGTCAGATTTTCTTTAACGACAGGTTTTATTTGTAAACTTTGCTTGACAGTAAAAGGTTTTATGTGATTTCCTTGAAAAAAATCATATTTATCTTTAATGTTTTTATTTGTAATTCAACTGAGTAAATATTCGTCTGGAAGATCAAAGAAGTTTATGCAATCATTTTCTGGAAACTGAAATAGTAGTCAACGGTGTGTGTAGTGAAGGCTCCCACTTACCTGGGTGGATTTCATTTCCACAATTCTTTGTCACGTTGAAAAACAGATTATGCTTTGAGGGGTTTTTCATACTTATGTGGCTTTATAATTTCTCTGATGACTGTCTGATATATTTATTACCATTTTTCCATATTGAAGAGACAAGAAAAATTGATCACTCAGTTTCTTTTGAGGAACAAAACTCAATCTTGTGTGTGTTGAATTTGATGACTTGGATGGTTTATTCATGTCTTTCTTTCTATTGTGGCTTTTGTTACTTTTCCATCTACTTTTGAATCCTGTTTTTATGTAGTATCTTCATCTTGTTTCTGTAACTTCAACAATGTCTGAGGGAGCTATTGATGGATTGAGTAATGTGAATGACTTAATTCTAATGACTTTGGTGGTCTAAGTGCACCTGCTTATGTGATATTATTAGTTTAATCTAGATTAGATTACAACATTAGATGGCAGGAGAATCTAAATTCTGTTTTCTTGGCTGTTTTAGGACAAGAAGTGATAAATGTTTAAAGTTACTTTGCTAAGCTATCAGCTGTTACTATTTCTATGAGACATATGAGGATGTCTTTATAGAAAATTTTTAAAAAACTATTATCAGGTGCCATAAGCAATGAAGCATAGAGTGTATGTGGCATGTACATTTAAAATGTGGTAATGAATGACTTCACAAGACCAAGAAACTGAGGTCAGATAACAACTCACCAGGACCACCAATTTTCCTGCAGTCATATTTGAGTGTGAATGAAGAGTAGTAAATAGAGTTGCTGAAGTAAATCTTATAAAACCAAAGCACTTATTTGATTTCTGTCAATCCTGCAGCACAGGTAATGTACTAGTGATGATCTATCTTTGAATAGATCTTAATTTCTTTTAAGTTGTTGGGTTGGGTTTTTTGTTTTTTTGTTTGTTTTTCTTCCCTCACATGAATAGAAACTCTTAATAATCACAGAATCCCCTGGCTTGGAGGGTACCTTTAAGATCATCTAGTCCAACCATAAAAAAAAAAAAACCACAACACAAAACCAAAAAACCCCCCCCAAAACCCCCAACAAAACAGACCAAAACCACACATGCCAACACTAAACCATATTCCTGAGCACCATGTCAATTTGTCTTTTGAATATCTCCAGGGATGGTGCCTCAACCACCTCCCTGGGCAGCCCATTCCAATGCCTGATAACCCTTTCAGTGAAGAAATTTTCCTAATATCCAACCTGAACCTCCCCTGGTGCAACTTGAGGCCATTTCCTCTTGCCCTATCACCTGTGACCTGTGAGAAGAGACCAACCCCTGCCTCCCTACACCCTCCTTTCAGGTAGTTGTAGAGAGCGATAAGGCCTCCCCTCAGCCTCCTCTTCTCTAGACAGAACAACCCCAGCTCCCTCAGCCTCTCCTCATAAGACTGACTCTCCAGACCCCTCACCAGCTTCGTTGCCCTTCTCTGGACCCGCTCCAGCACCTCAATGTCTTTTTTGTGGTAAAGGGCCCAAAACTGGCCACAGTACTCGAGGTGAGGCCTCACCAGTGCTGAGTACAGGGGGACGATCGCCTCTCAGGTGAGTTTCAGTTTCAGTAATTGATCGGTTCGTAATGTATTTCTTAAAACTTCTGAAATGGGCAAGATTTATGTCACTTTAAAAAACCTAAAAACAAAACAGGAGGCCTTGAGCTGGAGTTTGAGATTTGTGTATCTCAGGCCATCCTTGGGAAAAGGTGTTGGATGCAGCTGGAGCTGAGCGAGTAAGCTGAAGTACCAGAGGGAGTTTCTCTCATCACCTCAGCATGTGCATGGCTTCACATGCCTTCTTACAACCACCTAGAGGATTCCTGGGTTTGTGTATCTCTGAAGGGAGCTTCCAGCTAATTTGGGGACAGGGACAGCATCACAACATAGGGTTTCTGAGTAAGTTCATTTGACTGGGGGTGAACACCTGAAAGAAGGTCTGGATGTCCAAGTGATGCAGTGCATCAAATCCTTGCAGATGGGAATGTCAGTGCTTTTGCTTGAGTGCGGTCATTTGGCTACAGAACTGTCTGTTATAAACCAACGTACTTCAGCGCAGTGGGAATCGGTGGCACCCCTGCTGGCTCTTGCTGAATCGATGAGTGCCAGTACAGTCTCTTGTCTGCTGCTGGGTAGCAGAATTTTTCTTCATTTTGAGAAGACAAGGAAGTGTAAAATACGAGCACGTGTCCTCTAAAGGGAAACTTGATAGTGATGCAATTTTTCTCAAGTTTAATCTATTTCTGTATAGTCCAAGACTTGTTTTGAAATGTTTTAAAGTTCTTTTCCTGGAGAGTGAAGAGTAGCACTATGTCCTCTTTTGAATTTAGGCAAAAGGTTGTGGCAAACTAGAGAAGTTCTTCAATGCTGCCGTAAATTAGAGTGGAAGAAAGTCTTAAAAAATGGGTTTTGCCTTTGTCGTTGATTTCTGGTGTATTGCCTGCTATTCTGTGAGTACTGTTTGGGATTTCTCCATAGTCTTACTGCTTCTCTGTTTCTTCTGTTAGGTAAAAGTAAGGGTTTTAAAAGCACACATGATTTGCTACCTGTCCCAAATATGTAGGCACTCCAGCCTTCCCATATCTTTTTTAAAGTATCTTGAATGGAATTTAAGGGAGAAACAGGTAAAATCTTATTTTTGCAGTCACTAGTTCTTATTAGGTTGGCAGATCAGACTTTAAAGCTCTATGTCATGTTGACTGGGGGTTTTTAGCTTGTTTTTCAGTTAGATACAGAGTTTTATAATGGAGAAGAAACAGGTCATACCTGAGACACTGACAGCTATATTACCAAAGGGCTGTCTTAAACTTTGTCATAACATAAACATAATGTCTTTTATATCTTACAACTTTGTCCAAACCCTTTGAATCTAATTATTACATAGTCAACATGTAATAGCAAATACTGGTTTGCATCCTACAGCAGTGTTTGTGTATTATAGCAGAGTGGTTTGGGGGTTTTTTGTTGCTGTTGGGAAGTTTCTACTTTTGGTTTTTGATATGTCTGGCAGTTCTCAATTACTAGAAAGGGGATGCACTGTGCAAGCCCACTTCCCTTAGGGGAAGTGAGCCTCTTCAATTGCTTTATAGATAGCTTTTGGCTTTACCAGAGAGCCATGCCTTTGCTTTTTAGTCACAAGGTGTGTGCCATTGAAAATACATTTCCTCGTTTTTAAGTGTCTTAGGAATTGGCCTGTATCTAAGTAGTCTTTCAGTGGAAACCTGTCGGACCTAGAAAAAGTTACACAACAGAAAATGAATAGACCTAACATAGAAATGTTGTCATTTTAGTAGCACTTAGATATCTCTATGAGTGCTTAGTTGTTTCGGAGTTTCTGAGAAATTAATTGTACATTAAAACTTACTCTGTCCTGTCATTCCCTTTTGAGGAAAACTTTTTCAGTTTGCATCTGAATGCGAAATGCTTTTGTTCAAGTACATGAGTGACAATTCATAATGTGCTACTGTGAAGCTAAAATATAAGTTTACATTTTCTAGAAGCTTCATTAAATTGTAAGATGTTATTTTAAGGTGCCAATACCAGGAAAACTTATTCATGCCTCCAGTCTTAGACATCCTAGCCTTAGGGTTCTGATCTTCTCTTCTTGACATCCTTCTACTGAGATTTTATAAACACATACCCAGTGTTACATTGGGTTATTTGTACTTAGTTTCGTGACCCTACAGCACGCCAAACAGTTTTCTTTTATGTGAAGCTACTCCATCTTACAGAGCATGTGTATGATAACACCTCTACATGTTTTCATAACCTAATCTGTTTCTACAGCAGTTGGTCTGCTGGGTGAGACAAGGCAGGACTCGAGACACTTATGGAGAAAGTCTTATGTGCAGAGAGTATAAGAACCATTAGAAAATTAAAGTAAATGGGAAGAGAAAGCCCAACTAATTCCTTGGTCTCCTGCAGGCCTTCTGCATTAGGGTTAGCAAGGCCTGTTGTTCTTCAGAGTTCACCTAGTTCTGTTTCAAGTACTCCATCTTTGTTAAGCGTCCCCACAATTTTGGACTTTGACATTCACCTTGCATGGGCACGACTGAACATTTGCAGTGGGCTCATAGGCTCCTTGGCTTCTTGTTGCTGTGGGTTCCTCTGAAGTCCTGTGAGTGTGTGCCACCTCTCAACTTGTGTCAATGTGCTTTTACCTTCGCTGACTGGTCCGTCAGGTGAGCTGGCTGCAAGTCAAGTGAAAGAACTCATCAGTTGTTTAGTTCAGTCTCTCTGAGCTGCTGGATTATTATTTGCCTGTTTGCCTGCTCTAATTCAAGACTCTGCAGTGAAGATGCTCACAGTGCTAGTCACTGTCTTTTTTTTTTTTTTCCTTCTTCTCCTTACTGCTGTTTTCATATGCAGGTGTTTGGGGCTGGGGAAAGAGAATACGAATTAACCTCCCATGGACTGCAGTTCAACGTGATCCAGGCAGAAAAAGCATTTGCACATGAAATAAAATGTTCAAAGGTTGTTTACCATGTAGTGGCATCTTTTTATGGTAGTGAGAATGCCATAGTTGCAAGGGAGTAACCAGTAAGACCTTATCTGTGGTTTTTTTTTTTTTTTCAGTGGCGACGTGCCTGTTTGTGAATTAATCCTCATAAATTATTCATTAATCTTGTGCGTTATGGCAAATTCATTCAAGGTGTCATTATAAACATAGATGTTTTAAAGAGATTCTTTTAGGGTGAAGACCAATGCTATTACTCCACTCCCTGAAAGCCCTAAACACTGAAATTTCTCCTTCCGTTTGTTAAAACTGATTATTAACTGTATTAAAATAGTATGTAGGCATGGCTTAATTTGAGCACAGTTGTACAGATTTCTTTACATGAAGTGTAAAGTATGCACTGGTTCTGAATAAAGCCAGGTGAAGGACCAGGCAAGGACAGGGAGGGAGATTCTTTCCTCTGGTCACACACCTTGCTAGGACTGTGGTTGGAAGTAGAAATCCTTGGTTTTAATTTTTTAATACTCTGTTTTGTAGATGAACAGGGTGTTAGGTAGTTATCTTTTTACGTTCCCTATGATACTACGGTTGTCCTGAAGGAAAGCAAGGGAGGTCTTCCAAGCTTTCAGTAAATGCCTGACATAGCTGGTGATAACTTTGAGTGCTGGATTTAAACTCCCTTATTGCCCTTTTGTGGCTTTTCTTGAAATATTAAATCTGTCTCAGAAAAAGCAAAGAATGTCTTGGGAAAAGGAAACAATGCTGCTTGTGTTTCCTGTATGTTTAATTCCTTTTTTGCATTGCTTTCCCTGTAATATTCTTATTACCTATTGGCAATAAATTATGTAAGACGGTGAGGAGGTGGGAGATTAGATGCTGCAGTTAATTGGGGAATTGGGTTTGTAATCTGATAAATGAGCTTCAAACTAGATCCAGGCAGTAAAAGGTAAAGGATTGGTGCCCCTTTTGTAGTTTTGATATTCTACATCTTTAAATCATTACTCAGTTTGGCACCTATCAGCAAAGTTGTAATTTTCTGTGAAGGAAAAGTCCAGGTGTAAAATACCAGGGAATGTTATATTTGAAGAGTAACTTACACTGGGAAAATGATCTTGGTGACACTTTTGCCACACCTTCCATGTCAATCCCTAGCTGTTAATCACTCTATGCCTCTTTTAAAGCATCATTTGTTTACAAGCACATGAAGTGGAAAAATTACCTTGCCAGAAGAGATTTGTAAAGTAGTGGATAATATTGCTTATTTTAATTATTTTTAGCTGTAGTCTGTTGCAGAAAATTCAGTTGTTCAGTCTTTCATTAAACTGTTATTTGGGGAGCTTCATCGGATGAGCCATTGCATGGTAGCAACTAGTTTCTTATTTTTTTTATTTTTTTTTTCCCTTGCTGTACCTCACTGTGTCTGTAACAGTCTGACTGCCTTCCCACTTGCTCAAAACAATCAGAGGCACAAGTCCTAGGAGTTCCAGGTTCCTCCTCTGATTGACAGGAAACCAGCACTCATTTTATACAATAGTTAAACATTAAAAAAGACATATGGTGCAGGAAATTCTTTTGCTGTGTGTGAAGGTATGGCATTTCCAAACTGAAAGTGTTGTTCTGACTATTTAACCGGCAGTGGTGAGTTATATGAGGCCACTTCCATCTGCAGAGAGTCTGTTTCACTTGCTTGTGGTTCTGGGGCTCTTTCAAATGCTCTAAAACAAAGTAAAAGGAATGGATGTAATAACTTCTTTATGGAAAAGTCATAAAAAGCTACAGGGCCATGTAAACAAATTGGGTCATTTACAAGATGTTTAAGTGATGGATATTCAGTCCAAATTCAAAGGTGTGGATTAGGTTTTACAGTCATCTTCACTGAATTTTGCCCTCAACAAGACTTTCTTTTTCTGCCAGGAATGCCTTTGACACTTAAGATGACAAATTTTCAGAAACAGTGTTTTCAAACATTTCAGTGCATTCAGAGCAAAGCCGAGAAACAGGAGAACAATTCCATAGCATAATTTGATCTTTGTCTAGGTGACTGAAGGGCCTTTGGTAATCTGCATGTTTACACTGTAAAGCCATAGTGAAACTTTGTAGCATTCCCGGGGAAAATAAACTAAAAAGAGTTTCCCTTCTGTATTCAAACATGCCTGAACTAATTACAAAGCAACCGTTTTGGCTCTCCACGCCGTTGGTATAAATAGGTTTGCACAGAACAGCAGTGACTGTGATCCAAGTCAAACTGCACGAGTCACAGCAACTTCTGTCGGACCAAATTGAAGCATTGAATATTATCTTCATGGTGCACCAACTCACAAGACCCTTGTGAGTCATTTCATCATTTGTCAGAGAGTACCAAAAGAGTGGAATAGAAGATGAGATAGCTAATACTTTTGCATGTTAAAATACATTCTGCAGGGTTATTTATATGCTTCACTGTAAATGTATGGGCAATTTTCTCAAGTTTGGGGAAAGGGCACTGATGTTAGTGACTGTGGAGTGCTTGTTTTCCTATGAGATGTGGTTGCTCAGCTCTGCTATTATTACCAGTGTAATTCCAACTACCTTTCATAACTTCATGCACTATGATCTGCACATCATTTCAGAATGAAAATAACTTTACTCAGGGCAGGTTTGGAGTTAGTTGTAATTAACTGTACATGGGTTAAGCTACCTATTTGTATATACAGTGCTAAATAATGAGCTGTTGACTCATCTTTTAGATGCTTGAAACTGTGCCTGTGAAATAACAGTTGCTACTTGGGAATTGTGGTTATACAGTATTTGGAAAAGTCCTTCAGAAAGCGATTCAAACTAATGTTGCATTGTCCAGCATTGATTGTAAAAGGTTTATTTTTATATTATTAGCGATTTGTGGTTTTAAAAATACAGTTTTGGGAAGTGGTCTATCTTAATATCTCAAGGCTTCAGTGTCTTACTACTTAGTGTGTCTGTTGTTACGCGGGGAGACCCATACCTGCAAACGTTTCAGTTGCTTGTGTAACTATAGTGGACCTGAAAGTGAATTAAAGCCTCATAACTGAGAGCTAACAAGTAATGGCTCCAAAACAAACACAATTTCTATACAAGGAGACAAAACTCTTGTATACGACCGTAATGTATATGACTAAGGATTCTTGTTGGGCTTGCTTTCTATTCTTTGTGTCATTTAAAAATACCCAGCCCCTGGGAGCACTGCATATCTATAGTCAGACTAGAGTCTAAAACTTGAAATACTCTAAAAATTTCTTCTAAACACTCACTGTATTTCTCATAGCACTTGCGTATATAGGAGTTCACAAAATACTTACCTTTATTGCTAGTGCAGCCTTGTAGTTATTTTTTTCTGGAGATTGAATGAACAGTATCATTACCACTGAAGGTCATTGCCAGTTGTCTTTCAGCGATCTTTACCTATTCTCATAAGATCCTTTATAAAGATTGTCATAAGATGTTGAGAACAGCCATGTTTTTGGTTTCTTCATTGGGGATCCTTATTTTGTATCTGTTCTCAGTACTTGCAAGAAGTATTATGTGTGTGGGGAAGTGGGTGTCCTAGGCTGAGTCCAAACAAGGCTGGCGGAGAGTTTTTGAAGCTCATGAACATCACGAGAGACACTATTGAGATCATCTTCCCTCTTACTTAACAGCCCAACAGTGCCACACCTGGGTAAAGTGAATGTACCAGTAGAGAGAGCTCCGTTACTTAAATATCTGCCTGATTTGCAAAATTATCTTACCGCTTGTGGGGGAAAAGATGGTTTTGTATAGTTGTCAAGTAGAAATATAAACATCTTTCTAAAGTGCATGTTTTATCAGTGAGAATCTTACAAAACTCTGATTGGCCTCATTAGTCAAGATGCGCATGGAGGTACTGTGCAGTGATAATACCTAATGTAACATTTGTGATACATTTCCGTATTGTTATTGTTTTTAATGTAATTACCAAAATTTGGACCTGGTTAGTTCTTTGCATTAGGGAAAGAAACTCCATGATGTGCCTTTAGTATATCTAACACTGTCTGTTAGTTTTACAGCATCTGTAGCTTCTCTTTGAGATGCAGTTTGAGAATTTATAACATTATTATTAAGAATGCTGTTTCAGGGCTAGATCAATGCCCTTGCATAAAGCTGATTTCTTTTGCTTATTATTGAAAAAAACCCAAATCTTGTTCATGGTTCCGATTCGTCTGAAACAGTTCAAAATAACTCGCCATAGAACGGAGGCTTAGTTTTCTAATGGAAAACTTTAACAGCACAACATTTATTTCTGGCAGCACTTGCTTAATAGATGGCCTTTAATTACCCAAATTTATAGTTACATGCACTGCTATGTGGTTTATTTTGACACTTTTATGTATATGGATGCTTAATGTATGTTGTTCTAATTCTGTTTATTGAGGTATATTCTTTGGCTAGATTGAGTTGTTCAGATTTTTTTATTTTCAGAAAGGACTTGGCAAACTTTATGTTCAGTATTTGCATTTCAGATGAGAATATGTTCTCTGTAGTTTTCTAGAAAGCAAGTGTCTCTTGTTTTGAGTTAACTTGGGAAGCAGTGGTGAATATTGGAGCTAAAACTATGTTGACTGTGTTAAAAGTCACAAATGAAATAGTGTATAGTTTAAATAGTAATTTTGTGTGTATATATGAAGATCAACTAATGCTAGGTAACATGACAAATGATATTTACATTTCACTTTCATTTTCTTGGGTTTGGGAAGAAAGGAGTGTTTCCTACTCTTCTACGTGTCAGCTGTTCTTATGTTCGTTTAATTCCAGGCAATAGGGGCTGCTGAACATGTGGATTATAGCCCAACGTGGAGCTTGGATGTGGCCGATACGTTCCACAGAGGGATAGTGTCTCATCTGTGTGGCTGCAGCTGGTTCATGCCATCTGGCTTTGGAATGTGCATGTGCACCCAGATGTTGCTACTGAATACAGAATAGAGTAGCTATTGATTTCTGCATCCTGTCACCCCAGGCTTTCTTCAGGATCTTAGAAGAGGGCTCTGGAACATTG
>JAHREE010000245.1:18105750-18287905 GCA_033628505.1 Tringa tobata
TTTTTTTTTTCCTTTTCCCTTTTTTTTTTTTCCTTTTCCCTTTTTTTTTTTCCTTTTGCCTTTTTTTTTTTCCTTTTCCCTTTTTTTTTCCTTTTCCCTTATCTCTACTACATTCATATACATAGGGTTAGGACTGCATGGACAGCTACAATCTAATGATGTTAGTTTTTAGTCACAAATAGCTATTTTTTCAGTTATATTTGCTACTTTCCATCATCATTTTGCAGGATATTCATTGCTTTGAAGCTCGAAGTCTGCCCTAAAAAGACATTTTGTAAAGTATTTAATATTTGTGGTAATAGATTGTGTTTACTTAACTCCTACCCTTGCTTTAGTCAAATCCTTAATATAAAGGCAGTTCTAAACTTCATGCTTGTTGTAATTCATGGTATTCTATGTACTAGTGATTTATTGCATTTACTGTTCCCTTAAGTATAAATACTTCCTTATAAATAGCATTTTACTAGCTTACTAGCTCTAATCCCTAAACTTCCCCACTGACAGTACTTTGGATAGGTGTAAAACATGCAAAGTTAGATTGAGGAGTTGTTCACTGAGGTACCTGAAAAGTTTTCACTGTGTATGAGGAATTCCACTGAAGTTGGGAAGTGATTGGATCTAGTTTCTAGGAAAAAATTACATGATGCACATTTGCAAGACCAAGCAATTGTCATTAATTCAAAACTTGGAAAAAGGAAGCAGTTAGCAAGATGACTTCTCTTTTAGACTTTTGCTTGTCCAGAAAATGTGAAATTATGTTCAGCAATTGTATTCATGTTTGCTGTGGTGGTTGTGCCTGTCTAGCTATAAAAATCATTTACTGCATGTGAATTGCTTTCTTATCTGAAAAAAAAAGGAAATTAATAATGGTTGAAGTGTAATAAAGTTTATTTATGGAAAGTAGTATTTGAAAGAAAAAAGCTAATAATATTTTCATATTTTGAGTGTTATTTTCTTTTATAGTTCTCTTTCATTCAGTGCCTTTTCTAAGCTAAGGAATCCAGGCTGTGTGTAGAACAACAGGACTTCTACTCCATTTACAGTGAAATATTGATGGACAGACATAGGAATCTGTACTGTTGATAAGAATTCAAAAATAATTTTATAATATCTGTAACCGAAAAAACACTTCTGTCTTTATGCTAAGGGAGAAATGCTCTTTCCCACAGTTCACAGAACAGTTGAATGAAGTTGGATGTATTATAACATAGAGGTATATGTTGAGAGGTACAGACAGAAGCGTTGAAAATCAGTGGAAATCAGTGTTGAAAGCCATCTATAGGGGGAAAAAGAAGATGTTAGCAGTAAAGTGCACTACAGAGAAACTGTCTTTCTGTGTATCTTTTTTTCTTTCTCTAGTAAATGGCTGAATAAAAGTGCTGCAGCACAGTAACTCTTCTTTGATGATTACAAAATAAGGTTAATTTTTTTTTTCGTACTGTTGTGCATAAGCATCTTATTTTATAAGTCTGCTAGATAGATATCATCTGATTTTTACATCATGTAAAGGTATTGAAAAGGGGGCGTTTGGAAAAATTTTTACTATAACAATCAGGACATGAAGCTGTAAACAAGAAAGACTGCAATCTTGTTTTCATAAACGCTGCAATATACTGGCTTGGTTTGTCCTTTTACAGCATGACTGAGAGCTGGTTTTGAGGTGCGGTTCCTTAAAATACAGGATGTGTGTGGTGTTGGTGGTGATTCAGACACATAGGTCTTTATTGTCATTCAGCTGAACTTCTGGTGCGCAAGCTTTTAGTACATCACTAAATATGTCCTGAGGCTGCCTAATTACAAGCAATATTAAGCAATATTGGTAAGTCATTGGTATTTATGTTGCTAGCCCATAATGATCAACATGAGTGGAGGTTTGCTTTTTCAGAGAAAGACTGTGCCATTTTGTCTCTCACTTCACATTAATCAGAGTTCATACCCAGGGAGTGAAGAGAGAAACCAATACTTTCAGCTGTGATAGTTTTTCATGCTAAAACATTCTTTGATGTCATATAAGTACTTATGTGTCTGAGGAAGTACAGATAAAAGAAGCAGATTCTTAGGCCTTTTATCAGTATTGGATTCTCAACATAAGCAATTTCTGTTTTTCTCTGTTTTCTCCTTGTGGACCAAAATCAAGATGTCAGACATGGCCTTTCAAATTGCTTCTCTTTTGTGTGTCTAGTAGGTGTGGTTTTAGGAGACAGCTTAGTACCCATAATGTTCATTACTTTAAATGGGACCAAATGATAATGCTTTTAAAAATCAAGACCAAAGTATTTAAAAAATGAAACTTAATGGCAATGGAAAAATCATATGTGTGTCTCCAAAAATTCTCAATATACTTTCTTTCCTGGCACATGCTTATGTTGCCAGGAGGAACTTGATCCTTAAAGCAAGAGGAGAGAACGTAACAAACTGTGCAACATCACCTTGGTGCCAAGACAGATTCACTGCAACCGTATTTTGTTTTTGTTATTCCTGGCACTTTTGGAAAGAATGATTTCATAATGCCTGAAATGCTTCTGAGGAGAAACAAGATTGCCACCAAGACCTCTTTGTTTCTCTCTCTTTCTCTCTCCCTTAACTTTTAAGTATTTGTATGGGTTGAGGAGCTCATCATACTGGTAAGCAGTGTTATTTTTTTCCTGTGTGTACTTAAAAGCACCGCAAATAGGAGGAACAAGATGTTATGCTCTCTTTCATGAGTTTTGTTTACAGTTAAGACTGTGTATGTTTATAAACCATGGGGAGGCAGTCTTCATGGAAATAAATAATAGCTATTTGTAGGGTAAAGAGAAGCTCATGAGAAGGTAAACCAAACTAATTACTGAATATTTTAACAGTATCTGTTTTGTCAAAGTGAGCATTGAGACTCCATTGCATTGGTATCCTGACAGGCACAGTACACTGGAGTTTCTAGACATGCAGGTAGCCAGTTGGTCTAACTCCCTGTATTATATCTTGAAAGCGGCTTTTTTGGGGAAGTATCAAGAGTATCTAATAGAAAGGCCTCATTTTTTTTCTTTTTCCTTTTTTTTTCCTCTTTAATTTATGATTTTTCTAAAGAAGGGCAAATGAGCCTGACTTCATTTGTGATTGACAGCTGCGTTCTGGTTGTGATGCACCAAATGACTATAAAGTCAGTGGGTGGTTTGGTTAAAGAGGGAGTAGTGGAAAACAAGTGCATTCCTGTGGTGTGATGATGGGAAAAGGAAAATGAAGTAAAAGAAATGCAAGGGGAACCATTTTGAGGCTGTTGGAAAAACAGTGGCTTTAGCCCTAATGAATTCTGCGTTTTTGGGTTTTTGTGTGTGTGTGAGGTTTGGGGCTTTTTTAAATAAACTGAGCCCTAAGGGAAAAGGGTGTGATCCAGACAGTGGTTACAGTATTGATTTTTGAGTAGAAAGGTCAGCAGCTTGCACCTGCCAAAAAGATTTCGGTCAGAAATGGTTGGATGTGGATTTATGGATGGATGGGGAAAGCAGGAGGAAGAGGAGCTTTGGCAATTTCTCTGTCTGTGAACAGCCCTGCAGCCCCTGGAATCATCTTTTGCAGAAAAAAAGTTATAATGGTCAACATGAGGCTTTCAGCATTCAGCTAGCATCTGCTTTCTATCACGGTTAGAGAAGGGCTACAGGGAAGGATCTTGCATGTAGCTGGAGTGGTCTGTGATGCAGCTCCTGAAAACTGAACCAAAAAAAAATCCAAACAAAACCAAATCAGTCTTTCTCTTCAAGATCCCTTGATTACAAAGAACAAAATGTAAACATAGTGGGATCGTTTGCTCAAAGGACAAAGCTGCTACTTTTTGCAGCAAACAGTAGAGAAGTTCCATAGGAAAACTTGTTAGAAAATAATTACAGTGATTGGATCAAAACTAGAACATGGTCAAAGAAAAAAAAAGGCTGCCAATCAAACATTTGCCATATTTGGCAAATAATTTTTTTCCAGATCATTTCCACAAAAAGATGAAAGCTATTGATGGTTTTCACTTAGGTAATGCAAATAGGTACTTTTTCTGCAGTGTAGGAAGAGCGGTTCCATAAATACCATCCTGGAATGGAAGTGACAGAAGCAAGGCAAAAGTAATAATATTAAACAAAATTTAAGAATGTCTTTAAGCAAACGATATCCAACTCAAAGAATATGCTTTCATTCCCTGACAATTACATTTGTGTTTTGCTTTTGAGATGGGTGTCCTGGTCTTAAAATTCTTGCTGATCTGTAATTTCCTTCCCTTCCAGAACTGAAGTCTTCTGTATGAATTTTCTTTCTTTTCTAAAAAGAGTACACAATTCTTTGGTTCTGGGCACCTTTTTTGATTACTTTTTCAAATTTCTATTTACAAATACCAGTTCAAATAAGCAATATTACATTCAAAGAGAACGTGTCCAGAAAATAACTCTCTAAATAGCTTCAGATACCTCATCATCTTTCTTACAGTGAAAAAATGTTTCTATGTTGTTAATTTCTTAGGCTTAGTATGATTCTTTTTTCTTTGCATGGCTTTCTTATATACACATGAATTACTTAAAGACCTCATTTTAAATTTTTAACATCTTAATCTAACTGAAGAGGGTTACTTAATGATCATAATGCCACCTCCAACAATGTTTATTAACTCTTCAAGCTGGAGCTTGAAGCTAGAAGACTTTTTATTGTTTCCTTGATGCACAAATATTGCCAGAGACTTCACTTAATGACAGTCTATCAGTGTAACACTTCAGTTATATTTCTTAGTATCATGGCATCATTCAGGTAATAATAAAGCATAAGCAATTGTAAGCACAAGGTCTAGCTATTTATCCTGTTCTGTAATTTGCCTGAAATCAGGTTTAACCACTACTTGAGTAAGCTTCCAAAGAAATATAAAATGTTAGATGAAGGGGTTGGGAGACAGTGTGGTACTCTTCCACCTTTATTGGTATTGAATATGATACGATGGCACTCCTGTTATCTTTAGTGGGGTTTTTGCTGTTTGTTTTGTTCTATTTTTTCTTCTTCTCCCCCTTCTCATACTGGAGGTTTGAGATGGTGACTGAGATCACCTATAACTTGCTGCAGGAGTAACACACTGCTTTGGCCAAATTCAAATCAGAGAATTGCTCTTGATCCCCAAAAATGCCTTCCGAAACACTTAATTTTCTTGCTCTACAGTAATGCCTTTGGTTAAAAGCAGCTATTAATTACTTTTTTAGTTGATTATCCCCAATTTTGATCTGAAGGAATATAGTTGTCATTCTATTGCCCAGTCTTACACAACTTTGGATATGTATTAGTATTGTTTGGGATCTTTACATGAAAAATGCGACTAAATGTCTGTTTCGTTTTTAACTTGTGGAAACTATAGGAAGAGAAACTGTAGCAATTGTGGTACTGGGGTTTGAAATCTTTAAGAAGGAAAAGAGAAGCAAAACGTAATTATGGGCAGAACAATTACAAAGCTCACTCAGACTGACTCCTGTTTACCAAGAAAATTTCATTTAAAAATTACCAAATTACCTTCTAAACCTGAAAATTTTTAAAGATGTAAAACTTTACGTCTTTAAGGGTTAATTAGCTTATTAAATATTAGGCTGAGGAGAATTCAACTCAAAAAAGAGTGCTTTGTATTTGAGATGAAACAATTTTATTAAAGGTAGGCAAGAAGAAGTAATTAAAGATATGGAATAATATGTGCATTTTGAATATCATCAATGGTAATGAGGCCAAAAGGAAGAGATAAGGTTAAGTGTAATGCTGTGATCTACAATACTGTAGATTAAAAGAAAGCCCTAGTAGTAATGTAGCCTGAGTGCCAAGACAACTCCCTGAGAAATATCTAGAAGGTAAGAACAGCCATTCCAGGCCAAGTGAAAGGTCTAGTTAGCTCAAGGTGTTGTATCTGACAGTACCCATTAAGGAATGTAACAATGATTCCCTGATCTATTCTCTTGCCTTCTAACATTTTAGTAGTCAGAATTTTTTTTTAAAAAGGCAGACAGAATTTTGGAGTTTGGTACTCCAATATCTCGTAAACTTTTACTATCTATAGCTTCTACTGGTAAGAAAATTTAACCATGTAACAAATGAATACATTCTTTGGGTTGCTTCACATGTACTTTTGGATCATTTTATTCAAAATCATCTAGTTCTTTGGTTTAGCCTCTGATATTTAGATTTGACCTGTTATTGTGGAGCCTCACCTGAGACCTGCTCCAGGCTTTGGATCTTCCAGGTTGTTCTCCTGTACAGTGTGTGTGTGTATGTCTATAATAAATATGTACATTTTTATGTGTGTGGGAATAGGAGATATGAATAAAAATGCATATTAAGTATGTATCTGCTGGTATTCCAAGTATCAAAAAGTATTGGCAAGCAGTGTTAGAGATATGAGTACACCATGGGTTTATACAGTAATAATGCGTTCTCTGTGCTTTTGCTGCAGGTTCTTAATATTCAGGTTGTCCTCTTAGCAGTGTTATCCTGTCCCAGTAGGACAGACAGCAGCTCTGCACATGGGAAAGACGCTGATAATTTGCTTTGTGTTGTGCTCAGATCTGGGAGTTATGGGACCTGCAGTGAGACCAAGCCATAAATTTCACATGAGCAAGCTGTTTCCATGTTCCACTTCAAGTATATTGTTGTTAATATGAGTAAAAGGTGTTGTCATTCAGGTGGTGACTGTAAAAATGGGAAGTAAACTTTCTTAAGTGTTCTTTCCTGAGCATTAAGTTATGGTGTCAAGTGGTGTTCTGTTTGTTTTGGCCTTGGTTTTCTTCCCAGAGACTTTTTTTTTGGTGTGTAAACGTTCAGGACCAGAATTTACTCCTCCATTAGGCCTCTGCCGAAGCGGAGCAGAGGCTATTTCTATCTCACCAGGCTGCAAAAGGAGCAGGTGTAGTTACCAATTTATATGAAGAGCCCTTTTCAGTACTGTCATCGGCAAATGGCAGCTTCCTGAAGGCAGCGTGGAGGCTGTGAAAACTGTCATCCATTTGCCGTTCATGTGAGGGAAGGACATGTACATGTATGAAAATTTGTTTTGCATTAGTTCTAGAGAAGTTTGGGCTTCATAATGACAGCAAATTATCTTTGACAATTATTTCAGCCCCCCATTTGATGGGGAACCTGCCCTAGAAGAAAGCGGGTTCTTCAGTGTAGCCAACAATATTTAGAACTTGCAAAGGAGACTCTCCCATCCTTTTCCTGACCTTCTTTCCACCCTGAATTTTATTTGTAAGAAAGTTTACCGGTGAGATTCACAGGTAATGCCGTATCTTTGCCTGCCTTGGGTATGACAGTGATTGATTTCCCCTCCCCACTCTTTTTAAACAAAATATTTTCTGGGGCTTTTTGGTAATTTTTAAAAGAAGAAAAACATATCCTTCAGAGTACCAGATGCTTCACCTGAATGTATCTTTCTAGTTTCTCTTGAGTCAGCATTTGGATGCCATTCTGCACTTAGGAATGTGTTTTTTTGACTACAACAAAAATAAAAAATATTTTTTCTTAGAAAAGTATATTAAAGAGAGAACTCTGGTGGTTTTTCTGCTCTGAAGTTTTAGTTATTATACACACAATAAATAACACTTACTTAGGCAATAGTCCTCATTAACCTCATAAGGTAGAGGTGACAAGATAAGCACTAGGTAGAAACAGCTACTTGTTTTCTGGCAGTATTTTCAAATTCTGCAGCTGTAGAGTTAATGTTGATGACATGGCACTATTATGTTTAAATTGCAGAATTGAAAGTCAGCTTTACATTTACCCTGGGAAGTTATTTGGTAGGCATTTGTGTGTTTGAAATGGCTTACAAGAAATAATTTTCAAGATTGACTTCTATGTCTAAAGATAGCCCAGCAATTGAATTATTACTTGTCTTGTTTTGTTGTTGGCTCGGGGGTTTTTTTTGGTTTTGTTTTCTTTTTTTTGTTTGTTTGTTTTTTTGTCCTTTAATGGATTCCTAGAAGAGGAATAAACTCTGAAGTCACAAACAGCCTAATACATGCTCTGCTGAAATTTTTTCTTTGCCTTTAGTAGTATTGGATGACTCTGTTTAGTAAAGCTTGCAGTGGTCCAAGCCTTGTTCTTCATGGATCGTGTGAACAGCAGGGAGTGGTGACCCTGAGGATGGTGTCAGTGGCCCGCTGCTTGCCAGCCGTTCTTGTCTGCAGGAAACCCTTTCTGAGGGAAAAGGTGCTTGCTGTGAGATCTCTTTCTTGGTTGCTGCTGGATCCAAGACTGATCACCTGGGCCTTTTTCCTCAGTCTCCTGTATTTGGCTTAGGAAGGGCTAAAGGTATTGAGGGAGGAAAGAAGAGAAATTGATGTTTGGTACACAAACTGAAAAATCCTTCTAAATACATTTCTTTATTTGAAGAAAATTATGTGGCTTTATTCACTAAAATAATTAGACTTTTATGAAAATATAGGCTAAATGATAGCATGCTAGGTGAAATGTTATAGAAATCTCAGATCAAGTTGCTAGTACTTCCTTTTCTGGCTTGCTTTCAACTGTGCCTGTGAGCGCAAAGGAATGGCATGTATTTATACATTTGTAAATAAGATCCCACACATTTTCCGCTTGAGAACATGTACTCAGACCTTTTATGGTCAGGAAGGGGTGTTTCCCTCTGTCTGTGAGCTACCCAGAGAACTACACATTTCCAAGTATGCAGTTCAGAAATTTACAGATAATACTTCATAAACTTGAGTTTAAATAGAGCAATTTGAGGGATTAAAGGCAAAAAAAAGTTTTTTTTTTTCTCTTTTTCCAGTAGAAATATACTTCAGGGCAAACAAACAGGTTTCTTAGTCTGGGTACTTGCTAAGCTGAATTGGCTCATTCAGCTTTACTTCTAAAAATAACAAGCTCTCATGACTCTGTTTCTTCTTTTCAAAATGTTTTTTTATCAAGAGAGATTCAGTTGATAATAGCTTATTAGGACATCCAGAACTCTTTCTGGATATTCAGTGTCAGTTGATCATAATGGATCAACATACTGTAGCAATAATATTCTTAGAATAATTGATTATTTTTTCTTAAAAAAACCTACCTAGGTGACATGTGAAAATATTTCAAAAATGCTAGCTACTATCAGGTCTATTATTTCACTTACCAAAGAAGAAAGCTCTCTAAGACAGATGCAGAAGACTCAGATGTCACTGCTATAGAAAAATGCTGTTGCATTGAGTAATATAGAAGGCACAAATGCAATAGTTTACTTATGAAGCAATCTAGCTGCAGTGAGCATAATAAATATGTTATCTTTCTTTTATGTGAAATGATAAACTGCTTTAGGGAAGCTGTAGTGTGCAGTACAAAATATGTGTCCAGGTGGGGTTTATTTTTCCACCAACTGTATCACTTCTGATCATCAGAGCTTTGAATACTCCAAATAAACTGAAGCTGGACAATTTGAAACACATGAAATACACTAAAAATGCATTAAAAAAACATATTCAGTACTTATACCATGATGCACACAGTATACCACTCTGGCTTTTAAAAGGTATTAAATAGCTTTTTCTTTTAAACCAGTTGCTTGCTGTCTTCAGATTAAGCAAAAAAAACTTGTAATACTTGCTGAAAAAGAAGAAATAATGCCTACAGAAAGAATAATCACTTATTGATTACTAAAAGGCCTAGGTTTCAATATTTTCACTTAGTTTCCCAAAGATGTGTTACACTGAAAGATGTGAGTGAGAAACATTGAAGTGTTTTTCGATTTCTGGACTGTTTAATTAGGTCAAAATATAATGTTCAGCTTGCTGTGATTTTAATAACAGTAGGTGTCATTATAAGTGAGAAGGATATATTTTGAATTATAGTGCTTTTATGCATTTTACATATTCAGCTACAATTCAAGATAAGCTTTAAGTGTTTTGGAAGCTTGCTTTGTTCTACTCGGAAAGGATGAATTCTATGTGACAGCCAGTTCCCTTTCACTTAGAATGCATTTGGTTGTATCATTCTGCAAACGCAGAATTGGTGCATTCTTCAGTTTAAATCACAGAAGTCTAAATTTGCAATCAGTGGGGACATCCATAAAGGATCTGGCTTAAAATTTTTGGGTAGGATGTGTGTAAATTCTCTGAATCAGTCCATACAAGTAGGAATTCAGACAAGAATTAAGATGACCTTGCAGCTGCTTTCATAATATAGGGAGCTTTCTCTCCAGTGTCACGTTCTTGCATTAACCAGTATATATGTAAACTTTGAAAACATGTAGTAAAACAATTCTCAAGAGTTAGGCAGTATTGTATTCTTCAGTTCTTGCACAGGCAAAACTTCTAAGATTTCTGATACTGTAGGTTTTTTTCTTAATAAGGAATAAAGGATTGGCTGTAAAATTAACTTTTTGGGTTAGCATGTGACTAGAGGTTTATTGAACAGGAAAAAAAAAATATTGGGGACAGAAAAGTAACAATATGACACACAAGAAGAATGAATTTTCCAAACCTATGCTATTGATGTTCTATTTGCAGGTGAGCTTTCACCTGGCATGTGCCATATCTTGTTTATGAAGGAGTTAATAATTCATGTTCTTGCCTAACTTACACGTGTGGAAGCCAGAAAATTTTTATTAGCGCAAAAAAAGTTATGTGATCATCTCTTGCCTTAAGATGAGCCAAGAAAGTAATTCCTGTTCCAAAGAAGTAAAAATCAGGAGCATAATAGATTTTCTAGGGCACTTTGTCAACTTAGCTCTTCATTACTCTGTGTAGGCTTAGAAATCCCAGTGCCACTAGTTAATTAGTGGCGTAATCCTGAACTTTGCTCAGCCAGAGGCAAGCAAAGCTATTACTTAAGTGGAAATAAGTGAGCAGGATTAAAACAGAGAAAATTGGGCCTCAAGGGGATCAAGTGTATTCCTAGAACTCAATTGTTGTCACTTAATGTGTTTAATTATTTCTTGATTCACAGGGTATGCCATGTGTAATTGTCTGGAGATACAAATAACGAATCCACAAATTTTTGAGTTAAAGCTGTCTTTTTATTGATATTAGACTAAAATATGTCTTCTGTGAAGTCTCGCTCTACAAACCAGGACACTGTTTTGCTGTTTTCCTTTTTTCTTTAGTTTTTGTTTCTCTTGCCTCCTCATATCAGATATGTTTTGCACTGTTTTTCCATTTCTTTTTACCTTTTACAGTTGTTATTGGTAGCTCATTATATGAGTTATTTTCTCTTCTGTGGGATTTTGTAGTTGATGTTGGTTAATTACGTCATTGCTGAGGGCAGGCAGATGACCCAGGTGACTTCTCAAAGGTCTTATTGATCACTCTTTTCTGGGATTGCCTATTAAACTTGGTCCCCAGTTAGGCATACACAGTATCATGGAGCTAATTAAGGTTTTAAGTGAGAATCACATCCATGACTTACTAGGTAGGAGGTGATTCTCTTGTGTTAGATGTAGTGTGCACTTTGATCCTGACCAGGAAGCTCTTCAGATGGATTCTGTGCTAAAAGTTCATCTGCTGCTCAGGTGCTTTGCAAGATCAGGGTCAAATTACCTTGTAGGTTCAGATCTATTTCTTCTGACCCAATGAGTAGCAATGTTTAAAATGTAAAGTTTGTTACAATAAAGTGTTTTGAAACAGAAACATGTGTATTATGCCCGCATAGTCAAATACATCAGAAACTAAGGCTAAAAAGTAGTAATTTGAACCTGACTACCTGTGCGAAGTATCAGATTACTTAGTAAACTGGAAAGCCCTGTTGGTTTTGCACCTTATTTGTGCTTTTTTATGATCTGTCTGCATGTAACATCAATTGTTTCTCTGAACCACAAAAAAGTGTGTTTGGTTGCTTAAAGGCCACCTCTTGCTTTGAATGATAATGAAGCAGATGGCATCCTCTATTACCACTGAAGCTGAAAATGTGGTATATAGAGAATAAAGGAACAACACACTGCAGTCGTGGAATTATCAATGAAAAGCTCCAAAGACAAAACCTTTCTGTGACTCAAAGCCTTGTTAAAAATTCCAATGGCTCTTTCCAGCCTAAGCTGATAGGAAAGCTATATTCATAGGCCTGGGATATTTGTGGGATCTCTGGTTGTGTGGCACCAAAGGATTAAAGTTCAGTCTTTATTTTCAGATCTCTTCACCTTTAAAGCAGCAGGTCATTAGTTTTTATGTTCTGTGGTTGTTGTTTTTTTCCTGAAATTAGGAGAGAAAAAATTCGTAGCTGTCAGAGCCCTGAAATGGTTTGCACCATCAAAAAAGCTTAATGCAATTTTTGTGATGACCATGTGTGTGATTTTATTGTTCTTTCCAACAGCAACGTGATCTGCTTTTTAGTACAGCTTCAGGATAATCTTAACAGTCTTTTTATTGTCATTGTGCTTAGTTATCAGAAGTCTTGCATTTGAGTGTGGAGAAGGTAATCCAAAACCTTCCTTAATAACAGGAAATATTTGCCATTTCACCTCCAATACAAAAGAATTCATGTTTGCTGAAAAGCTGAGTCCTTCTAAAGGTCAGAACTGTGGAGCTGTTGCATCCTTTGCTTTCACAATTCCTTTCAGTTTTGTCTAGTTTAGTTTGTCTTTGTTTAGAGTCAACCTTTCTTGCATTCCCAGCAGATAGTGATTGGGTTTGGGTTTTGTTGTGTGGGTGGCCTTTTATTTGGTGTGTTTCATTTTTTAATAGGATACAGAAAAATTGTATTAAAATAGGATTTTGAAGTTTTTGGACAGGAAGATTGAAGTACAAGTACTATTGTTAAACTGATGAGGTGGGGAATGTGACACTGAGTTTGGGTATTAGTAAGTTAGACTCAACTAACAGATTTTATTGCCAATTTTATATTTGTAATAGTATTCTCAGTTACTTTTCAAGTTCAGGGCTAAGGTTATAAATTTATTAAAATTGTAATGACACAATAATATTTTTGAACAGACATAAATCAAAGTTGAAGTAATTGATGGAGGCATTTTCTTTGTCTGTCTTTGTTAGAGTCTATACAGTGCACAGAATGAGCATGAAGGAAAGGTGACGGTTTGTTGTATTTAAGGCATTTGACCTTGGTTTGGAAGTCTGCTTCACTCTCTAGGTTTCCCAGGGTTTTTCTTCTGTGATTCTGGGCTAGGTACTTATGGTCATTTGTGATACCACCTTCACCATTATAAAATTGCAGTCCTATGTTTGCTTGCTGAGATATAATCTAACCATGGAAATATCCATCATCTCTTGATGCTCTTCCTGTTAGCAGTTCCTGACCACCTAAAAAGATATGCTCATGTGTATATCCAGAAATATTCTGCCCCTGGCAAGCTGAGGTGATGCTTTGTCATCACGTAAGCTGTCTCCAAATGCAGATGGCCTTCTGCCAAACTTCAGAGCTGGGCTTTAATTGGGAATCAGGCTTGTACTTCAGGCACATTTACATAAATACGTTCCCCACAAAACTCAGTGGCAGTGCCTGTTGCTTACAGTAAAGAAATCTGCAGCTCTTTCCTCAAGCTTAGCTCACGATGAGTGAGGCACAGGATTTCTCCTTTTTCTGAGGGATTTCAAACCTTGTGTCTGGCATTCCCGGAGAACAGCAGTCACGTGGCATTTAAGGATCCATCCAGGAGCATGTCATTAGATGAATCTGAACACAACTCTGAGTGGAATTGAGCCAAGGCTTAAATAGTCCTGGTATTTGTTAAGATACAAGGTACTTAAGAAGTGGAGTAGCGGAATTGCCTATTTCTTTTCCTTCCTGTTTGTTTTTAAAAGAAATGTCCACCTTAGGAGCTTCAAAAGGAGATTCAGTTAGGGATCTGAGTGGCTCAGATTGGAGTGGGGCACTGAGGGCTTTGAAGTAAGAGGGATTTCTTTCAAAAAAAAACAATTAAAAAAAAAAACACCAAAAAAGCACATCTTCCTTGTTGTCCAAGTCTGCTTTAAGTCTTTCCATGGTACACACACTGATTTGAACTGGTGAGGTTGTGTTTCTTTTTTGTTGTTTAAATCCCATTTTTATTTCCAGGATCCTAATACAGGTTTCCAGATTCCCTTGGAAATCATGCACCCAGTATTTAGGTATGGCATTGGCCATGGGATTTTTATTTTTTTTTAACTTTCCTTTTATATTTTCATTCTGTGAAATTCTGATTTTTTGTAAGGTTCTTCTAAAAATTGATAAATATCTCTTTAAAAGAAAAAAAACAACAAACAAACAAAACCATCAAAAAACCCCATATGCAAACCATGCAAAACACACACACTGTCTGGCATTATTTTGGATAAAATGAAAATCTACACATATATTGCTCTGTAAGTGAATGCTAACTTATTGAAAGAAAAGCTCATATTGAGGAACGAAAAAGTGTGTATCTATGGAACATGGCTTTAAGATCTTATTTTTCAAGGAGCTTACGAAAATATACAGTAAAGTTTATTGTATTTAAAATTTCAGACTTTGATAATTCACATTTCAGTATCAATAGCTAGATAGTTGATGGGGCTATGTTTTTGATCATTCTATTCCACCTGATAAATTCAAATTTAAGAAAATAGCTATACTCTAGTCAGAGATGGTAATTCAATTGGTCTTCTTGAATTCCTCATTTCACCATTATTTTTCTNCTTTGTGCTTTATTAAGAACAAACCTAAAGTACAAAGCTTAGAGAATTTTTGCCTGTGCAACACATAATAAATATAAACACTAGTTAATGCTTATAGTTTTTTGCTATCTTAAGAGACTCAGTATTTGACTCAAGAATTCATCAAATTTGCAAGAGAGTTTGATAAAGCTTTGGTTTCTAGAAACTCGCAAGCAAAGTAAATCTATGAAGTACAGTAAGTGTATTAATAACAGTTTGGATACTACTATGTGAGTATGAAATCATAATTCCATACTTAATATTAGGATGCATATGATACCTTTCAAAGAGGTATTAAAATGTAAAATAATGAAGCCCCTCCCTCCTGTTTAGACATCTAATGGAGACAGAGCAGCAAATGTAGTCTTGTTTTTTTGTTATATGAACATATTGTAATATAATGTGTGACTCTTGTAAACTCACAAATTTAAGTGTGGATAAAGAACATGATATCTTAACAGCTTCAGTGTGTGTACCAGCTGGAGGACAGACCTGTAAAAAGGATGTTCTGGAAGCTGTGATTTGATGGCTTTTCTGGTGATCTGTTTTCATTCTGAAAAAAAAGCATTTTTGGCCTTACCTAACTGGAAAGAAGGTAAACTGAGACAGTTCTGATCAGGCTTTTGAGATTTTGGTTTTGTAATCAATGTGGAGTTAGAAACACACCCACTTCAGTTGATCTCAAGGCTGAGGTTGGCTATCATAGTGTTATCCCAATTTAAAGCTGAAATCAGTTGCCAGAAATTTTGAAAACTCAGTGTATATAGAAATAAGAGAGTTGCAAACTCTGGTAAAGATGATGTGTAACTCCAATTTCTAGTTGTTGCTCTCAGGTTGTCCAGTTTGTCTTGATGTGAGTATCACTGATTTCTAAGATACTTCTACATGTCTTTTTTTCCTCTTTTTTTCCCCACATACAAGTCTGTACCAATATTGTTGTCTTGTTTGGTCTGTTTTGTAAGCTGAAAAGTGTACTGTTAGTATGATGGTCCTATTAAGAACTGGAGCTTGGATAAACATGTAGATCTTCAGTGACCACAAGATTCTAATTACATGACAAGTATATGAAAAATTGGATTTTCATGTAAGCAGCTTGTTGAAGGCCATTATAGCCAAGTTCTCATGGAAGCCATCTATTACATAAACCCATTGTATAATACCATAAAAGGAGACTTTTCTTGCTTTAAATTGAGGAGATGTTAAACCACAGATAAAAAGAGAGAGATGTAAAATTGAAAACCCTTTTAGTTTATCATCAAAGATGTGCTGTTGGCGCTAAAATATCGCATTGACATGAGAGAAGGGTGAATGTTGTCCCTTGCATGTGAAGCAGTGAAGCACTGCTCCGTACAACCTTCGTTCTTCTCTATAATATAATAGGAATGAGACCCTGTTGGGCATGCATATTTAGGCAGAACCAGCCTCTGATCTTTTGTGTACAACTTTACCCAGATCAGAGGGATCATTCACAGCCTATGGAGTCAGATCCCAATGAAATGTCTGGCTAAGAGCTTATAGGATCAGTCTTAACATTTAATTGTTAAACTGGTAAATTGTGATCTTGTTCTACATCTGTGGATCTAGGAGATACCTCATGTGTGCTGTGCTTTCTAAGACCATGTCTACCCTACAAGTTTAGGCAGTAAGTGAAGAAACAGTTCAGATGCCTGCAGATCTTGAAAGGTCTGCTGTTATATATGAGATGAGTTTCTTTTTCCCTGCAGGAAGGTGAATTTGCTGAACTGTTATGCTTAGTGCTTCTAAGTCAGTAGGCTTTATAACATGACCGGAGGCCTGAAACCCTGTCTTTTGCTGGTGAGAAGCCATTGAATAATTAAACCTGATTACCGATTGGACAATGTTTTGCATCTAAAATGTTTCGCATCTAAAAAATTAATCGTAGGGCTCTCTTCTTCCCTCCTGTGTCTGTTGTTCCCATCTCTTCTCCTCCCCTCCCACATTTTTCCTATCTTTCTTTCCCTCTATTTTTTTTAATGTTCGTTTTATTACTCAAAGTTAAGCTCACACAGGTGGTCCTGTCAGGCTATAAAAGTGGTTGTTCAAGCAATATGAGGAGACTCGCTGAATAATGCTGGTTTTTACATTTAGGGGCTGATCTTGCTTAGAAACCTTCAGATAACATGTATGCAAGAGAGCAATAAATTATACGTAACTTGTAAAACATTCTGGGGTACGCATGGGATACAAGATCAGTTAGCAGCACAAATTTTCCCATGAGGGGTATGTTTCTAAGGTATCTGGCAAATTGCTTCATCAATCTTTGCTGTTTACCCTTTAATAACGGTGATAGTTTACTTTACATATTAGGTCTTTGGGTAAAGCTTGTTGAACGGTCCCCAGGATCATGTAACCAGTGGCTGATGGAGTTCCATTTCCAGCCGTACCAACTTTCCTGGCTTAAAAGTAAAATTTGAAACTTCTGGAGATAGAAATTTATGTCCCACACATTCACTTTAAGCTGTTGCATTAATTAATAACATGCTTAAATTATAACATGTATATTCCGTGGTACATGAGTTTGTGTTAAAAATCTATTTTTGCATTCCTACATTTCTGCTGCCAGTGAAGTTTGTATTTTTAAATATTGATACATTGTGGAAGAAGCTATTGCACATGTTCTGGAAACTCGTCTTCATAAATGTTGAAGAAGATGAGAAATTAAGAAACTGTGCTGGTGGAGTGATCTTGCAATGGAAAATAGCTTGGATGACTTAAAAAGCAAGGATAGCAGCCTGCAGATACTGAAAGTCCATGAAACTGGTAACATTAGCAGACCCCGCTACTTTGCTTTTATGCACAGTGTCTTGTCTTGACGGTAGATACATTAAGATGCACTGTTGCAGTTGCCTGACTGTGGTGGAGGTTGAGAGATGCAGGTTGGTTTTGAAGCTGACACCCAACAGAAAATAAAGTAAGAGGTGTTCTGAAGCTTAACTATCTTGAAAAAAAAATAAATTATTTTTAGTTTACTTTTAGGAACCAGTATTTTGTTTTTGGACATAAAGATAATAAATGACGCCTGGATTATTTTTTCTTTGAGAGTACTATGTGTGTGTATATAAAAAAAAAATAAATTAAAGCTTATATATGTATGTATATAAAATATTTTTATGGAAAAAGCTGTAACGGCAAAACTTGGGGTTTAGCTGATGGCTTTGAAGAAAAACCTTTGAACGTGGCTGGAACCAAGCAAAGTTTTCAGAAATAACAAATGCAGTCAAATGACAGGTGATGTGTAATGTACTATAAATTTTGAGTCACATAAATATAAATTTATGTAAATATGTAAACACACACAAAACTAGTAATGCTTTTGAAATTAAACATTGTAAAGCATTCCATTCCAGATTGGTTACAAAATATTAATCTCTATCCCTATAAAAGCAAGAATTTACTGAAAGAACATGGACAAATCTTTAGCACTAGAAATCTGAGCAGTGTCCGTGTAATATTGTGCATGCTATTTAAATAATCCGTGAATTAGTCACACATTTATCAGCTTAGCGTTACTCTATTCAGAACTTCACACTGGACTGCAAACATTGAATCCCATAAACTCTTTTCCCAATGAGAAGCCTTACTGCTTTGCCTTTTTTTTTTAAAGGGAAAATGGAAAAAAAAAAAAAAAACCACAAAAGCCAGCAAAATAGTGAAAGGTTTGTTAAGAATATTTTGAACTGGTTTTAAATTTTTATATGTCTGCATTAATCTCAGTTTTCAGTAAAGTGCTGTTGTTGCATTATCTACTCCATTACTTGGGATTTAGATCCGATACTGATTTGATGTGGAAAATGTAGAGATAACTTTTTCCCAGGAAATACAAGGGTAGGATTTTTTTCTCATCTGCTGCTCTGCTTGTGTAAGATTGCTCTATCCACAAAGCAGCAGTTTTACCACTTACCTAGCCAAATCCTGCCTCTGGTCTGACACATGTAGTCTCATGAGCCGTGGCAAGCAAAAAAGAGGTGCTGGTCTGTGCCACATATTCATAAAGCCAATTGTCTTGCCAACTGCTGCAAAGATTAGTTCTTTGGCTCTGTTTAGTGGCTGTGGTTGCATTCTACACACACATTCTGTCCGGGGATGTCTTTATAGCATCAAAATCATCCTAATGGCTTCAGAACAGCCCACCCTCTCTGTTATCAGATTATCATCACGATGGACTATGTTAAATTTCAGGCTTAATGAGGTGCCCTGAAAGATATAGAACTCATAATTAATGTCTGTGACATAAATCTGCAAAACACGACAGTTACAATAATGGGTATTTACTTTTTTTGAGCTGGTACTATTGTACCCCACTCTACCTCCTAAGCAGCCCTTCCCAGAAGGCTTTAAATGACAAAGGCCAGGAGCAGTGTCAAGGACACCTGGCTTAACCTTGCTGTCTCAGCAACTCCCAGTGAACAAACAGCAGCCTTGTCACCTTTGCAGAATAAAACACGGAAGGATTGTCTTGGTTTGGTGCCTTTTTTTTTTGTCATTTTAGAGAGAAACCTTGTGTTTCAGTGTAATTTCAGGCCTGTTGCAGTATTTTTGTTTTCTTTAAAAAAAAATTAATGATTTGACTTTCTTCTAAAAGTCACAAGCATGATAATTTCAGTCTCACCCACTGCAACGGTGCCTGTACTGTATCTCCTGCTAATGATAAAATGCTCTGAATTGTCTATACTTGGCAATTGTATTAATGACAAACTTCTGACTTTTGAAACATATCTCCCTCTTGATTTTAGGCTCTAGTTCACCTAGTAGTTCACACGTGCATGTGAAACTGGAGCTCATTCTCTCTTTGGAAGATGTGGTAACCCAGGGCCGTGTTCTTAGTTGGCGTGGAAAACTGTATTTCACTTCACTGGGCTGTGTGTCTCTTCTTTGCTTTCTTAGCTGTATGTCAGAAAGACCAAATTTTTTTTAAAGCTATAAATAACCTCAGACAAGTAGTTTAAAGAAAAACAACAAAGAAAAGAAAAGGAGAATACTGTGATCAGTCTGTCAGCTGTGTCCAGTGATTGTGGGTACAGAGAACTCAGTGCCTGCTGAAGTCATAGGGAATCTCTTCCTTGACCCCTTGACCGAGTGATCCCACTGACCCTATTTTGGACCTTTTCTCAGCACGTGGCTCTGACTGAGGAGTCCTTGCTACGGTATTGTGTGGGAAACAGAGACACGGAAAACATTTCTTGAAAACTTTTTGCCTTTAAAGATCCCAAGGGATGTTTTTAATTAAACAAAGCTGGAAGGATAGAAGTTAGCATTTAATCTCCACACACGTTGGCTACCGTCAGATAGATAGTGGTGCTTAGCTCCTCTTGGTAGTATGTCGGTGTTAACTTCTTTGACCTGGCTATTGTAATCAGCTGTTTCCACAGCAGAGACCCACCACACACATGCTAATAACAGGCCTCCCGTGGAGAAGCAGTGGCTGAGTGTTCTTAAGTAATGGATTTAATCTCTGCGTAAATCTGAAGTTCTGTAGATAAACATTTCAGCTAAAGAGTGTGTTAAGTTCCGACTCTGTACTCTTCTTGTGCAAATAGGATTCTCTCACTCTGTTTCATGAGGTGTGTGCTTGTGTTGTTCCTCGTTAGGGTGGCCACAAATCCAATGTTATGCTGCTGTATAATTTAATTTGTTTTGTTTCTTCATAACACTGTATTCTCACCCATCCTTGCTCATACTGCTCATTACTTGTTTCCAACAGCCAATAGCACAGGATTTGAAGGACATCTTTGTCTCTTTGTTACAATAGGTGAAGGTTTATAAAAAATAATTTAAAAAGTTATTTTTTCTAAATATTATATTAGGAAGTTTTGGTGTGCAATAGGGTAGTTGATTGAAGAATTTTGTGAGGTTGCTTACTAGAGATTTGGTTCTGAATCCCAAAGTGCTTAAGACTAAGCTGATTTCCTAGCAGGAAAAATTTCTAAAGAAAAGTGTATTAGTAAAGGGTACTGTGGTGGCTGAGTGTGGTTCCTATGCCTTCATATATAGAGGGATATAGACAGACAAGGAGTAAGTGAGAAACTGAGACGGAAAGGTATGTAAGAACTGATCAGGAAGGATAAGGAAATAAGAGGAAAGAGGTTTATCAGTTCCTCTCCTGTGGAGGAATAGAAAAATGAAAAAAAAAAAAGGTAGATACAGAATGGCAGGTGCAGAAGATGATAAATACATCTGCTTGGGAAAGGCAAAATACTAGATAACTTGGATGGCTAGGATAAGACTGCAACCGATTGAAATAATTTGGTGTCATTCAGTCTAAGCCTGTGGTTAGTGTAAGCCAAAACATTTAGTCTGGAAAAAGCAGGTATGCTGCTATACTGCAAAGCAGCCCTTTGTCAGGGCCCATTTTGAAAAGATAAAATAGACTGTGCTGTACTAAAAATGCATTTTATGTATTGCTTAATACTTCAATGTCTTCTTCTTGCAAATACCGTTAAGCTTGCTTTTTCTCTTTTGTTTAGACCTTTTTGCAGAAACAAAAGACCAGCCAAGAACTGAGTGGTTTGACATGTACTTCAGTTATTGTATTATTATTATTGTGTTCTTCAGTATTTTTAAACAATATATAATTTTCTCTGTATTGTGGTACATACATAGAAATATCCTGAATAACACAGATTTTAAAATGGAATACCATTTATTATTTCCTCAGAATGTCAAATATAAACAAGGTACACCCAGTAGTAAGAAAATGTTTTTTTGGCACTGGAACATGTCTGTTAAATTTTCTCTAAGGCAAACCACCTGCTATTGCAATATATCTGTATTTTTGCTAGATACACCTGGTATGTGGAGGAAACGTGCTTGTGTAGTGTTGTGTGACATGGTAAACTTGAGTTTCCTTTCTTTCAAAACTGCATTTTGAGATGCAGTTGTTTCATGGCAACATTTGAATGTATCTGTATTTTTCTGACATCTCCAGGAACATGGAATACTGGGGAAACACACCTAAAGTAGCAGCAATGTTTCTTGTGAGATTAGCAGCTCTTGTCCAGTGGTCATGTTATTTTAACAAAAATTTCTTTTTTTTTTTTTTTTTGGAAAGCCTATAAATATGACTACTCTGTGGGGGGGAGGGATTTGGGTGACTTAGTTTTTCTCTACCATATTGACAATTGTTTTTCTTTCTATGGGTTAGGTCTACAGTCCAGAGATCACAAAAGTAATTGCTGTAGGACAAGGATAATGAACACTGCTGTAAAGTAAGAATGTGGAGACTTGAGCACATTTCTGGGGTATTCAAGATTGTTGCAAATCCTAATTTTGGATTATGGTAAAATGTTACCTCAGAATGGACTCACGCATACTTTCAGTCTTGAAAGGCTCCAAAATTCAACTAATGTAAACTATTTAACTGTACTAGGACAAACTTCTGGCTGAAGCATTTATATGTAAGTGAAGGATTTGGGAGATATGTGTGTGTGTGTATATATATGTATCATAAAAATTTTCCTTAAAAAAGTTATATTTCCATAGGATGACTTTTCTTTCTAGGCACTAGGTGCTATTGAGGATGCCATGTTGTTGCCATATACTTGTACTGCTGGGTTTTTTTCTATCAAGCCCACAGTATCTATGAGAAGAAATTTGATAACCTGCAAATACAGGCAATTTTGGTGCCTTCTGCTGTCTTTTTGGGGGGAGCATTGTCAATCACAAAAGAATTTTAAATGCACAGTTGTAAAACTGTGACCACTGGAGTATTGCTCAGTCCTAATTCCATACACTTCCATGTGAAGTCAACTGATAAATTTGTATTTGCTTAGTTGCTTTAAAAGCAAGTTCAAAACAGTGACTGAAGTCACTGAATGCAGGATTTGATCTTGAGATGATGGCAACAAAAGTTCATGTAAAACTTGGTCCTATTAGATGCTGTTGAGAACAGTAACACTGTTAATTAATGTTCATTAATTAGGTCCTTTTTCTCTGAGCAAAACACTGGTAGGTTATGCATCTGCAAAGCTGTTTATTTAAACTGAAGTATAACACTGTGATCAACTCAGTTGTTTGGTTTTTTTGTAGAGTAATCTTACATTATGTAATTTATCTTTTTATCTCTGGGTCTGGTAGATAATTTGTACTTTTAAGTGGAAATATATTTTAAAAATTATTCAGGATTTTATTCCAATATGACTCATGTTCATGTGACCCAGATTATTTAATAATTCCTTGTGTAATGTCCTATTTGAGATATTTATACCCATTCCTCATCTAAATAGCTTCTCACGGTCATATTAAAATGATAGTCCACTTTGTAAGAACTAATGCAACTTTCCTCTATAAAGTGACAGTTTTCCCTCTTATTGCTGAAGATAACAGAAGCAAACTCAGGGACTGGGAGGTTAAGTGGAAGTGCATGCACACGTATGTGTGTGTACAGGTAAACGTACACCTATCTGGCAGGAGAAGTGGAGAAAGAGGAGCTTTGACAGCAAGAAATCTGATGTATCTTCTGGATGTTTACCCCTTTCTACGTCAAATTCTCAACCCTTTGTTAGAAACTGTGTGTGTAGCATGGCTATGTGGAAAGACTAAGCCAGGAGTCAGAACCAAGTATCTTTAGTTGTAGTTTGGGGTTTGTTTCTATGTTGATTTTTGTGGTGTGGTTTTGTTTGGTTTTTTTTTTTTTGAGTACTGTCTGGGCAATTCCTGTTGTCCAGTGTAGGATGTGAACTATATACAACTTGTATCCAGAACAGAAGTCTGTGCATGTTCCCTTTGCTTTGCAGTGAGTCTCTCATGGAAGGATAACTCAAACAGTCCCACAAATCTATACCCCTTAAAAGTTTTAATTAATTTTAGGTAAATTGACTGGAATAGGAAGAATGCCAGTAGGGCAAAAGGGAATAAAATAAGTGATTTTTCTTTGTACTGTGGATTCTTGGCTTTTTAAAGTGCAGTCTCCACATGTTTAGAGCCTTTACCTTAAATTATTGTGTGTTTGGGGCAGGGATTGTCCATGATGCCATTCGGAATGGATCCTCATTCTCATTGTGGCACAGAGAAGTACATAAAGTATTTCTAGTCAGGCAGCTCTTCACTCTTTCTATGGTGGGGCATTTTGTATCTCAATATTGAATGCTATACAGTTGTAAATTGTAGTGGTTAGAAAGCAGCTTATTTATATAGAAGCAAGGAATTTGATGCCCCAAATTGTGCAGTTTAGAAGGAACACTCTGTTTCATAAATCCATCAAGCTCCATCTTTAAAGGCATTGGAGGTTTTTGTTTGTTTGGGGTTTTTTGTCTCTGAAATTCCTCTTAGAAAACTAGAGGGAGATGGAAAGTATAAAGGATCTGAGTAGGGCATAAGGAAGTACAGTAGAAGTTTGATGCTGAGCTGAGTTTATTCCATGCAATATTTGAATTAGGAGGCAATTCAAATTCAGATGTCTGATTTTAGTTCACTTGAATCTGAGAAGGGCGAGGCTGAAGCACAGAGGTAATATTGTATTATGCTTTCTTGATACCGTTATCTTTATCAGAAAAAGAGGTGGAAAATATATGCTGCAAGTTATGAAGACCACGAAAACAAAACTTACACTAGAATCAAAAGTGAAGAATTTCTTTGAATATTTATTCATAGGCAGACTAAAAAAAATTACCAAAATGCCGAGAACCAAAAAATATGGATAGAAGGTAACATCATTACTTTAATACCACTGGAACATGGAAATTCAATGCAAGGAAGAACGAGTGAAAATAGTGGTGCCAGAGAGGACTGTGAGTAGTGAAGTGAAAACCTGTGAGGCCATGTGGTAGCAAAGAAAATCTTTCAACTTACTGTATGAAAACCAGAGATGCTGGGCAGTTGTAACTTCCCTCCTCCAAAGTATAGGACTGAAATGACCTTGATTTTGGAGCTAGATACTGTTATGAGCTGGATAAAGCTCAAAGGAAAGTTGCAGAGTTATTTATAGGGAATTATGAGCTGAATATATGTATTTTAGCTAAGCAATACCTAAGGCAAATGTAATAAACCTTAAAACAATCAAAATTGCTTAAGTTCTATGGAAAAAGAAAATTTATTTAGGTGGGTGTGAGAAGAAATGGTAGCTAGACAGGCAGCCATTCAAAGAGGAAAAAAACCCAGAGAAATCTGATTATAAGGAATAAAATGCAATTTGAAAAAATATGTGAAATTATATGGTAGTTTTCTGAGTGAAGTGGAAAAGCTATTTACTGTAGGAATTTGAAGCTGCACATGCTTTTCATCTACTTTTTCTCCTTGCTTCCATTTTGCCTGGGAGAAAAAAAAAAAAAAAAACAAAAAAGAGGACAACTCTGTTATTCCACCCTCTGAACTTGCAGAGGGGCAAGTTCCGTTGTCTTTATCTCAAAATGTAATGACATATTAATACTTGGCCCTTCGCTTTCTAAGCCTGCAGAATAAATTGTAGCTGTTTAAAAACACTCAGAGAACTTAAGAGATCTTAAACAAATGTGGTTCACGCTATCAGTGTTCAGCAGCTTGAAAAGGGACAGTTTACCTGGTTCGTCGGCTGACTCCACCAGGGCAGTACAGACGCTGGAGAGCGGCAGGCTGAAGATGCACCTCATGTGTTGGGCAATGTGGGTTCAGTGGCCTCCCCCAACCTCGAAACGGGATTGATTTCCTCTCCCATTGATCTCTAAACAGCTTTTATTCTCTAAAATTCAAGCTAATATACATGAGTGCACTTCAAAGTTCTCTCTGTTTAGGGAAAAATTGAACTGGTGACTATGGGCAGTTTGAACTGGTGCAGTAGCTCCATGAAAGCTTTAAGCTTCCCTTACTTGCATGTTTGTTCCCACAAACCTGCTTTCTCCTGCTGCGTGTGCTGCTCAGAGCCGGTCCCGAGTCAGTTAGCAAACCACTACACCACTCTTAGTTTAGTTTTCTAATGTAGGTTTATTTTAACTGTTCTGTTTAGCATTGCGAGGTTTGTCTGTTGAAAGCTCTTGGGGATCTGCAGTAGGATGATAATTAAGGGAGTCACAAACAAGCAGAAAAGCTAACACAAATGTATTTTTAAATGGGGGAAAGTCACCTTTTTTTTCTCAGGCTTGCCTCTTACTCTATGGAGGTTAAGAAAGTACTGCCTTATTGATTTTTTTTTTTTTTTTAATATAATTTTAAAGAATGTTAAGCAGATGATGAAAGTTGTGAATGCCTTTTTTTTGAGTGATTTGAAATGAATAAAGTGATGTGACCTTACAGAGAATTTATTCCACTTGTAAAGTAGTGGCATATAAGTCAGCTTTCTCTTTATCAACTGTTGCTTTCAGTGAAGCTGCTGATAAACATTTAAGGATCTCATAGTAGGAAAAGGATATGTAATCTGAGAGATTACTGGTTTATGTGCTTCCCTTGAGATTCCTGTTAATAGTCAGAATTACCTAGCTTTCTACATTGGTATAAATTTTAGAAATGCAGACTCTGAGACAGTCTTCATGAAAACAAACCCATACACTATTATGCTGTGTTCTCTCAATACCATATTACAGCATCTATTCAAATACCAGTGTTTTAACCATTATCTTCCTAAAGGAAGCAGAGTGGGGAAAGTCTAAAATATACCACATTTATTCAACGCAGTTCAGAATGGTACTTGTACATGCAGTTTAGGCAATACAGGCATGTGATCACATCCCTTTCAGATTTGGTAAAGGATGCTGTAGAATATAAGATGGCCAAATATTAAGAAAAGAAAATCATTGGCAATAAGGCACAGTATCTGAAGAACGAACAGCTTTCCTTGCAGTAAAAGTCACATCTGTTGAGGCCTTGGTGCCTAGGGCACTATGAAAGAATTACAACCTTATTTACTTTAAGCTTACGACACTCTTAATGTTAAGATACAGGGGAATTTGTGTCAGCATCCTCATGAAGATTCCCTGTGTAGGAAACTTCCTTGCAAAGCCTATGCCTATAATAGCAACTGTTGATATTCAGATTTTTATTTTCTTTTTGCTCTTTTTCAAGAGTAGTTGAGTTCATGGTCTCTTGGAATAAAGTCTGATGTCATTGTTTTATTATTTCATTAAAATAAGAGTTTCTTGGATACTATCAAGTAATATTACTAAGTTAGTAGTAAAATACATGTGTTGGATTAATGCGGTTGTTTGCTTTTCAGTCTTATGAGCTGTTAACTGGTGGAGAAAAGACATTTAATTTTGCCTTTAAAGCTGTGTGTAATTTACATTATTGTTTATGCTACATGTGCAAGCACATACACGGATTCAAATCTATCTAAAAATTAATGGTTCTCTATTTTTGAAATGTGAAGTTTTCTAAACAAGGTGGTTAATCATTAATGCTAAGATAGTTTGTGACTAAAACTAGGAGGTTTTGGTGGCTATTGTGGCATTGCAGTCAGCAAAAGTATTCAGAAGGTTTTGAGTTGGAAAGCTTTTTTTAATACTTTTACCATACTGTTTCATCTTCAAGACTTAAGTCTTTGTGTGTTTTATACTAACTTTAAGTGGAATTATTCACTACAGTTTTTTTTCCTGTTTTTAAGTTGAATCTGGTTACTCTCTTATTCTGAATCTCCTTGAGACTTAAGAATCTTCTCAGGCTTATTTGAAGATAGTCCTTTCAACAGCTTTCCGAAAAATACATCCACAGTCTCAAAAAGGAAGGGATTAGACATCGTTAAGGGTTCAGTGGACCATTCAAATTTAATTTGAACAATTTCAGGTTAACCTACCTTTTATCAGTAAAAGGCTAAGACTGACTTGTAAGACAAATATGACTGCTTATAGCAAAGCAGGAGTTACTGAAGTCAACACTGAAGTGACATCTGCCTTCCTCAAACTTCAAAGAAAAACCTTTGTGCTCCCATCAAGATGTAATAACTGTAAATCAACCCATCTTTCCTATACTTTTACAACTGCTCACCATGTTTAAGTATCATGCAGCTGAGTTTAAGGAATTTACCTTGCTTTTTACCTTTTCCATTTAGAGATGTGTGACAGTTGTGTGCAGTTTGGGCAAGACCTGGAATGTTGTGAATGGCTCCTTCTATTTTAGAATATGTAGAATTCAGGAAAATATTTTGAAATACAAATGTAACACAACAAAATTTTTAGTTTCTCTCTAAATGTATTTGTGATTCTAAGGAAAAATTTTGTAGTCTTGCAGATTTTTTTAATACAAATGTGTTAGAGGGATGAGCTGATACTTCTATGTGAAAACAGAAACACTCGGTCTTTGTGAGATGTAATTCTCCTGGTAATTCTGTAATCCTCATCATTGATACATCTGTAGAACAACTATATGTTTCTTTCTGTGCAGGAGGCTGACAGTGATTTTTAAACTGTGTCTTAAGTTGGTTTGGGGGGTAGGGGGGGGAAGTGTTTTCAGCTTCCCCCAAAACTATTTGGTTTTATAAAATATTTCTTGTAGATTCTCATAATTCATGATTTTACTACAGGTTTTACAACTAATTCCTAAATGTATTTATAGAAGCTAAGCTAAGCACAGGATGTAACAGACTTCAGATACAGCTTCAGATACTGTACTTTGTAACACTGGAAGTTACATCGGTTTGAGGTGAGTACAGCTGAAAGATTGGTGGCCTCAGGGAACTTGAGGCACGTTGCCAGGATAAGGGTGTGTGAAACACACCTCTTCCCCTTGAGAAACTGCATCATTTAAGGAGGAGCATTTCTTCAAATGTAGATGAAATAAAATGAATAACAAAATGAGCCTGGGCTGATAGACAAAATGAGCCTGGGCTATAGACAAATAGGTCAAGAACTCAACATGGAAACAAGCGGTTTGAAAGTCATTGTGTTAAGGACTTTATGTGATGGTATACTGTTCAAAACTGTTAACTCTAAACCTTCTAATGATGCTGTATTTCTGTTCTTTGATTTGTCTGTAACAAGCATGTTTTAGCTACTGTGTCTGACCGAAGCAGTCAGTCTGAAGCTTTTTCCAGCATATTTGTTTTTCTTTCAATGTTTTGCAGATATGCTCTTTATTTCTTATTTTGGAAAGTTCTGTGATATAAATTCAGTCTTTTGCATAATGCTTTCTTTGTCTGATATGAGGTAAACGATACAGCAGTGGTGAGGCCACAGCCCTTAAATTAAAAGTTGTATATCACAAATCATGCTGAGAGGTTATATTAGGGGATTAAGGACATGTTTCAACACACAGCCACAAACAGCTCTTCCTGAGAAATTTGAAAACTCTTTTCAGGTAGGTTACAAGCCATCTAAAATAAGACGTAGTGATTGCCACTAATTGCATTTTTTTTTGTGACAGAACTCTTTTTTTTTTTTTTCTTTCTTTCTCAAGTTCCACCAATTTTTTGCTGCTATAACTGAGGGTAAAGGAGAGGGGGGAAGGGAATACACAATACTCAGCATTTGACATTTTCCGGATTATGTATACATATGTGGTGGCTAGAACAAGGCACACTTCTTGAGACTTCTTTCTTCAGGGGTTCTTTCAGGAATTTACAGACACTTGGGGATGATGAGGAAAATTGCAAATATGTGCTCTAGTGACTTGGCTTTCCATTGCATGTCTTTTGAAGAGCTAATGAGAACAGTTTTTTCTGCAGTGGTGCCTTGCAGACAGAGGAGGTAGAGCTTTCTGAAGCTGTGTTACTGACTTAGCTGGAGGATGTGAGAGTTGTGGGCTCCAGCTGGAGGTGGTGGACGTGACTAGAATGCCCTTGAGGCCAGATTTACAATCCCCAGCTCTGGCCTTCCCTGTTAAATTTAGACAACAGCTTAGGTTCATCCTCTAATTAGTATCTGAAATGGGCGAGTTTACCGCTTGAAGAGCATGGGGTAATGTAGTCATTGCTTATGGTGGAAAGAAGGACTTCAGTAGTTTAGGCTAAGAATGGATGTTTGTGGTCAGGGTGCACAGGCTTGATACATTTGAAAATGGCATGCTGGTCCTTACTGGCTGTAAGGAAGATGTTTATATTCAATGGTCTTGGATGTGTTTATACCAAATCTGAACTTGGTGCTTCTTGTAACTGTTTAAATTAGAAAGTAAAATAATACATTAACATCCAAAATAACATTTGCTTTCTTCAGACTCTGGTTTCTGTGACTTCTTAGGGACATGTAGATAAAGTTCTTTAAGAGGAAAAATCTCCTTTTAAGGAGACAAGAAAAATGAGAGAGCACTATTTCCTGTTCATGTTGGCAAAGTTAAGTCTCTTCAGAGCAGCTGGATGGCAGAAGGGGTTTTGGGGTGTTTGGGGTATTTTGTTTTTTTCTAAAGCAATTTGAATCTATGGAGTGCTTCAGCAGGGTTACAAGGACTTTATTTCTGCCCTGTGGAGTGTTATGTGGGAGTCTTGGGACCAGGATTTTCTGCATTGCTAGTTTTTCCTTCTGAGAAGTTAAGACAGGGCTCTGTGTGCGCAACTACCAGAGCAGACCTAGTCTGTTCTGTATAAAAGGAGCTCGTGTATTCCTGAGAATACTTTGAACCCGGGCTCAAATATTAAGTTTGCACAGGAGACCACCGCCCCTATTAGTCAAACACTTGTTGAAAGAGAGGAGTTAAGATTGTTGTCTCCCTTCCCCCATTCAGAGGAGGTTTGAAATAACCTTATCTTCAAAGCTTGGAATAGATTTGAGGCAAACTCTCTGAAGGGCTGTATTTCCATCTGCACTATTCTTCAACACCTGCATTCCTCATGTTGCTACCAATCGCTTGGTGCTGCGGTAGTAACACTGCAGAGGTTGTAAGCCTGTGGGATTTATTTTGAATAGGTTTTGCATTAAATAATTTATTTTAAACAACTCTTGGTTAAAAATTCTGTAAATATTGATCCAGGACCATCTGCCTGAAATTAATAGGCTATAAATAAAGTGTTTTTTATAAACAGATGTTTCTTAGCCTACAGTCTCTCTACTTAGTTTTGAGGACCTTTTCGTGTAGTGGCAGCTAAATGTCAGTGAAGGAAGCCAAAGTCATGTGTATCACATTTTGTTTGTAAATTGTATCTAAACTTCTTGTCAACACTGGATGTATTTTTGTGGTTAAATAATGTGGTTTTTATCTTAGACAGCAGAAAATAGGTAGTTAGTTATCTGCATTGAACTGAAAAAGAACAGGTACCGTGTCAGCCCTGTCTGGGTAAAAATAAGACCAATCAATTATTTCTTTACTGTTCCTGATCCTCTCTCTCACCAGAGGAAACACCTTAGTGCCTTGACCTTGCAAGAATGATATTCTTATCCTAAGTATAAAACTTAGCAATGGTTGGATGCTCGCTTTGCCATGTGCAGCAGTCTTACATTCAAGTTACCTTATTTTATCCTGAAAGGGAGAAGGCTGGAAGAAGTGGTGGCTCCTGCCTCTCATTTTTTGCTGTGGTAGCCTACTAATCAGGGTATTCATCCAGGAAGGAGGGATGCACTTTTGAGCCCTCCTCAGCTGCTTTTGCATCCCAGAAGATGCCAGACCATATACAGATGGGAACAGGAGCACTCCTCATCCCTCTTCCTGAGAATGTGCTACAGGCAATAAGGAATGCGGCTTTACAGCAACTGGAGGGACAGCAGAGAACGAGCTTTGCTGTGGGCAAGCATGGAAGGTGGTCCTGAGCAAGGGTGAAGAAAACACTCTTTGAAGGGAGAATTTAGGGAGTTTGTATTAAAAACTTAGTAGGCTTCTAACTTTTGTGTTTAGTGTGTTTGTGTTAGAAAGCTTAGATTGCAAGATATTTCTTTCAAAATATTCTTTTGAAGTCTTGGAGAGTGTCTGGTCATACATGTTGGCTAAACTAAGCTGTAGCCTGTGTTAGTGTCAAAATGCAAATTCATGATTCATTACTGCTAGCAACATAGTATTTTGTCATGTTTTAAATATTTAAATTACTTCACTATATTTATTGTTTTTTAAAAAAAATGCATAGTGTGCAGATTGGGCTAATTAGAGATTTTTGATAATTCAAGACTAGATTGATTTGTGTGCCTTGGAGGAGCAGCAACATGGCTTGACAGCTATGTCTCTGTGATACAGTTTAGAAGATGTTATTTACTAACTCAATGTTTATCCTTTTTCTGAATTTTCCTATGTTAGTGTGCCAAATTATACTGAATAAGGATGAGGTAGTCTTTAATTACAATTTGATCTGAAGCAATTACTAATGAAAAAATCACTATAATCTCTATCCATTACATTAGTCTGTCATTTAGGATAATGCTTTTGATGATGGAAATGTGGAATATTGGAAGAAATAAAAGAAAAATCTGCAAATAGGCATGCAACTTCTTTTTCTGTAATATATGAGCATAGGCATGTTCAGAGGTCTGTATAGGCGAGTGTTCCCTGTCTGAGCCTTGGCCAAAGGTAAACATTGGTAAATATATAAGAAAATAAGCACATATTATCCATTAATTCTCCCCCAGGCTGCAATCGTCTGTTATCCAGAGAGTTCATGAGGCAGAGGCAGTTTCTCTGCACAGTCAACTTCTATTCTGGTAACATGTCCGTCTTCCCCTTCAATCTGTGTATATTTTCAGCACTCAAAGTACTCTGTTGTAAAAATGTTTACAGGCTACCCATGTATTTTTGTAAAGAATTGTTTTCTTTTGTTTTGAGCCTGCTGGTTGCACCTGTGGTTCCTCAGCAGTTGGACCTTTCCCCACTCCTTTTCTCTGGGAAGCTTTGCTATGACAGAGGGACAGAGACACCTTTGACTTGCCTTCTCCAGGCTGAAGAATTGTAGATTTTTTAACTTGTTCCTTGCATAGAAGCTATTCCCTGGCTTTGTCATTCTTCTTGCTTTTTCTAAAACTTTTTGTGGCATTGAAGGACCCTGGTAAGACCGGAGCCATAGCAAACTCTGGCTGCCAGCTGGGGGTTGAGAGCCTCAGGACAGGCCACCACATATGCTTCTCATGTGGGCTGAATGTAGCCTTTATACTGCTGTGGTGGGTTGTCCTTGGCTGGACATCAGGTGTTCACCAAGCTGCTCTATTACTCCTCCTCCTCAGATGGGCAGGGAAGAGAAAAACATAACGAAAGGATTGTGGGTTGAGATAAGGACAAGGAGATCACTCACCTATTGCCATCATGGGCAACATAGTCTCAACTTGAGGAAATTAACTTAATTTATTGTCAATCAAAATTAGAGTAGGGTAATGAGAAATAAAAACTAAATCTTAAAAACACCTTCACCCCCACCCCGCCGTTCCTCCTGAGCTCAATTTCACTCCCTGTTTCTCTACCTTTTCCCCCTGAGCAGCACCAGGGAATGGGGATTGTGGTCAGTTCTTCATATGTTGTTTCTGCCATTTGAGCCTGCTGGTTGCAGACTCTTCACACTCTTCCCCTGCTCCAGTGTGGAATTCCCCCATAGGAGACAGTCCTCCACAAACTTCTCCAACGTGAGTCCTTCCCGTGGGCTGTAGTTCTTCATGAACTGCCCCAGCATCGGGTCCTCCATGGGCTGCAGATGGCTATCTGCTCCAGAATTACCCTCCATGGGCTGCAGGGGGACAGCCTGCCTCACCATGGTCTTCATCATGGGTTGCAAGTGGTATCTCTGCTCCAGTGCTTGGAACACCTCTTCCCCCTCCTTCTTCACTGACCTCGGTGTCTGCAAAGTTGTTTCTCTCACATATTCTTACTCCTCGCTCTGGCTGCTCTTGCACAGCTTTTTTTTTTTTTTTTTCCCCCTTCTTAAATATGTCCTCACAGAGGCGCTACCACCGTCGCTGATGGGCTTGGCCTTGGCCAGCGGCAGGTACATCTTGGATCTTGCTGGCATTGACTCTGTCGAACATGGGGGAAGCTTCTAGCAGCTTCTCACAGAAGCCAACCCTGTAGCCACCTCCGCTAGTAAAGCCTTGCCATGCAAGCCCAACACGATTGGTAAGAACTGTGGCTGTAGAAATGGGAATACTTGAAGGCCACAAACCCCGCGATCCTCTTAGCTGCCTATGTGGCGTTCCTGTGTCTGGTCCTGCTCAGCAGAATTTTTGTTCACTTCCAGCTTAACCTTGGAAGTGTCTGACCTAGTGTGGCCCTTGAGAGGAGAGAGAGAAAAAAAAAAAAAGCATTCCTAGCATTTTTTTTTTTTCTACAGACTTATTTGTCAGTCTGGTTGAATGTAGAGATATAAGAGAATGTTTTTTTTGTGGCTTGTTGGGAAGGATTGTGAGGTTAGTGAAAGTATGTGTTAATTTATGAGGGTTTAATTGTGGAACAGCAAATAGAGGTGCTGTGAAGAGTGAATGTATGTATAAAGGTCCTTGAAAGCTTCCTGCTCACTTGTGTGAGAATGGGACTGTAGTGGTAATTTTTGCAGAAGTAAATTATTGTGTTCACAAGACACATGTATTAAAAAGTGGATTTGTGAATGGTTTGTGTGGACTGTTGTGTGGATGTGTTGGCTGGTCCGTTTCTTCATTCATTCATAGCAGAAAATTCAGTGGAAATGCTTTTCTTGCAGTGCTGGTCCCAGGAGCAATGATCACAGCATGGGTTTTGGGGAAGCATGTTCAAAGTTAGAATCATTGACCTCATTTGGCCATCCCACTGAAGGACAGCTTGAATAGCACTATACTTTGTAGTGCTGCAAAATTGGAGTTTCCGTCACTTTTCTCAGCCCTTTCACTAATACAGTATGAATGCATTGAATGTCTGTGGGACGACAGATGCCTTCCTGCTATAATCCTTTAAAGTTACCTCACTTTTTCTTTTTTATGACCAATTTGATTTCAAGGAAGCAGAAATTTAACAAAAGCTTATTGAGCAGAATTAAACTCTTCATGTGTTTAATGAAGCGTAGTTTACTATAGCTGCCTCCCTAAGCCAGTTTGTTTTGTCTACCCTTTGGAGTGCTACCCTGTAAAGAAATCTAACACTCTGCAGTTTCCTGTTATTCATTTCATTTAACTTTGGCTATAAATTACCTTTGGCTCTATTACAAAGCTTTCAGAAGATAATCAGAAGAAAACAAGAGTCAGGAAGAAATAATACCGATTTGTTTTTATTCTATAAATCTGCTTTACTGCCAGCGAGCTGGGCACAGCATTGGAAAAGAGAGGAGTCCAAAGAACGATGCTATTTCTGGTTGGCAGCACACAGGAGTTAATTTAGTATGGTCAGTCTAGAGTGTCGGTCCCCAACCACCACCACCGTGTCATCCGAATTAGCAAAGAAAATCTTTGCTATTTTATACTTTTATTGCTATTTTAATTTTTCTTCAGCCCAGTTTTCCATATTTTCAGTGCCTTTGAGAAGTTGCATGATTACTGGTTTATTGATTACTCCTAACATTGCTTACAGAATCATAAAGTTTGTGTCACCATACAATTATTTTACATTTTATCATTATTATCTAAGGACACATTCTTGTAGAAAATAACCTGTGAGAATAGTGTTGTAACAATTGCTGGCAGTAAACGTTTGTGGTAATAGTCGAAAATTTAGATACAAGTGATTGGAGGAAATAAGATAAATGGAATTAGAGAAGATAAGTTCAAAAAACTGATTGAGCTGTCGAGTTCTGTAGATCTTTCACTTAGAGTCTACTGGATTTGCACAGACACTCTGGTCATTGCTAGAGGCTATATGAAATAATAAGTTAATATCTGCCTGTAATGTCACTTTCCAGTTTCTCAACAAAAATTTAAGCATAAAAAGATGACAGCTTATGCAAGCTAAGAGTTTTATTATTTCTCTCTCCTCCCCCAACTCCCCATTTCAGATCAAGAAGCTGCACACCTAATGAGACAACAGAGAGAAAGAGAGCTCTTTTTTCTCCTTGCGTATGCTTTAAAATGTAACCTAATATTCTCTTTTTGTATTCAGGCCCAGTTAAATGCAAAAGCCATGGAGAGAATGAGCAGAAAAATATAACAACTTTAAAAAAAAAAAGAAAAAGCATAATAAGATCACATCACTTTAAAGAAAATTCACTAATATATGTGTTCTTTTGGGTGGAATTTGAGTGGTGGCAGGAAAGGCCAAGTTAGGTATATTCATTTCTTCTGCAGTCTTACTGAACGCCCATTTATACGACCAGCCTTTAGGGAATGTCGTAGTATTGTTAAGTACGTAGGAGTCTTTTGGCTGGTGGGACCAATACAATCGTCCTCTTGTTTCATTCAAACATTTCTATAGCACATACGTGTATGAATTCCATACAATGTGGGATTTGTCCTCTTTGTCCAAGCTGCAAATGTTTGATGAATGTGTCTGAATCAGTTTTAAGCAGCATGCTCTGGGACATTGTCAGTGCAAGAACATTTCCTTGCTTGCAACTTGCAGTATCGTTTCCAGAGAAAGAGTTCTATTCTTAGAGGGTATCTTTTTGGCACACTTTCAGAATAACTTTATAATGCTGATGAGTGTGTCAGTTGGCAGAACTGGTCACGATTGCGAGTAGAAGAATGATGTTTACTTAAAAATTCTGAGAGCTCTAATCTTGAGGCTTCTGTTCACTTTTGCGTTGAATGTACGTAGCAAAAACCGTGTTTAAAATTCCAGAAATGTATTCCAGAGTTTATAACGGAGAAATTCTGTGGGTACACATTTTCTTACACTTCTTCACTGTATATAAATTCTCTTCTACCTAGTTAAATTTGTGGAGCAGATTTGATAATCTCAAAGCTGTTGCATTTCATTAATTATTTTTTAGCAGTTTCTCTACTGTTTAGGAGAACTTCACAGAATATCTTGCAGGATGTGCATTCATGTTGCTGAATGAGATAGCATCATCTTAAATGGGAATGACTGTCTTGTAATTGCAGTTTAAAACATTGGTTTTCTAAGACACATCTTTTTCTAACTTTCTCAGCATTTGGCCTCTTGTAAATTCTGTTCGTGCAAAATTAAACAGAATGCTGTTAATACAGGAAATACCATTCCACTGTCATTCACATATCATAATCAATACCTGTCTTTCTTATCAGAGGTATATTTAGTAATTCCTTCTTATGCAGGATTATACAGTATCCACATAAAATATGAAAGTCAAATCTTTCCCTCTCACAAATTTTGAGGAAGGGAAAAAAAATCAGCCCTAATCTTTGCTGGGAAGGGCAAAAAATTCAATTTTTAGTAAATAACTTAGTTATTTACTTACAACTTCAGTAATTTTTTTTAAATATCATAATTACTGAGATTTTTAAAAACTACTGATATATTTCTTTGTTTGGTTTTTTGTTTTTCTTAAGGAATCTTTACACTTTAAGAGTAAGTTTTATACATTTTTTTAAATGTTCAATATTCTTAGAAGGGTTTAAACTGGAGGCTAGTTGTAATACCCATGTTGATGTTAATATTCTGTGTATGGTACATGTGTGCATGCTTAATTAAAAGCGCTTTCATGTCCTTAGTTTATTTGCAAAAGCTGAATCAATACTGTTGTGTAGAGTTATAAAGCAGGAGAGAGAGTTTGGTTGCAACTTTTAAAAGGAGGTGGCCCTAAATTTCTTGCTTACAGCATTTTTTTTATTACTTTTGAAAAAAAAAAACCACTTGAGGTTTTTCAGGAAGTATAGTTTTGCTAAAGACTTTAGATTTCTTTCATGAACATGTAATAGTTCCATCAGATTGTTCTTTGTATGGGCCAAAGTTGTAAGATATTATTTATCCTTTTTAATGTAAACAATACTGTTCCATGCATCAGAAAAATGCTTTGCTTTCCATTCTGCTCAGCCTGCCTGGGAGTGAGAAACAGGAACCCTACCCCATTCCTGAAAAGAAACTGTGTTTGATTGTTGCTAGTGCATATCATTAATACATTGGCATACACTTTCTGTGCATATACAGCCATTACAACTTTATTGATAAAATAGGATGAAAGGATATCAGGATAAAAGAATCAATACCCATGATACCTGGCATTTTCAGCACCTTGACTTTGGAATTCACTACTTGAATTCTTTTTATGTGGTTTTAAATTCACCTGTTAGAAAATGTGTCTTGTTCTTCTTGTAGTAAAGTTATTCTAATGTTTTTTGATAACACATAAGTTACCAATGACTTTTATTGTTTGTTGTGCTGTTTTGTGTGAAGCACTTATATAATTTGAAGTTGAAACCATTTTAAACTTTACAGGATTAATGTCAAAAGTAATCTAGCTCTATATTAATTTTAGAAATGTTTTTCTCAGTCATTCAGCACACACAAACATTATTTCTGAATTTCTGAATTCATTTCTGAATGATTCTCTCTATTCTGGATTACCCTCAGCGCTCCAGGTAGTTGTTGTACAAGAGAACGCAGGAAAAGCACACAACAAAAGATCTGGTCTTACATACCATCGTTTACTTAACACCAAATGTTGCAGATCTTTGTCCTTGTGCCCGGAGCACTGAGTTTGTTAGGGGCCAGCCTGCATCTGCCTGGAGGTATTGGTAAGATGCGCTGCAGAATGCAGATCGAGAACAGATTTCAAGTGCAACCACGCTTAAGGTTCTGTGTTTGGAGTATTTGGAGTCTGAAGAAGTCAGCTGTGTTTTATTTACGAATATGACAAGTCCAACTTGCAATCCAACAAGCTTATCGGCTTCACTGAATCATAAAGAAGCTACTGCAGCCATTTATCCTGGAGTCAAACAGTAACTCAGTCTGGAGGGGAACTCTCTAGGTGACCTCATCCAGTCTCCTCCTCTCAGCAAGGCTAAGTTAGGTGAGGCTGCTCGGGTCTTACCCAGCTGAATTTTGAAAATCTCTACCAATGGAGATTCGCAGCCTGTCTGGGAGCCTGTCCAAGAGCTTGACCACTCTGTGTGAAGATTTATCACCCCTGTGTTCATCAGGCCTTGTCCTGCTGTAGCTTTTAACCTCTGGCTTTTGTCCTATTGCTTGTGCCCTTGAGTTAAACTGTCTCCTCTGTGCCGTCCCCTTAGATGGTGGAAGACTATGAGATCCTTAGCTTTCTCTTCTTCAGGCTAAACAACCGAAGTCCTTCAGTCTTTCCTCCTGCATCATTTGCTGCAAACACTTAGGCACTTTGGGTGGTCCTCCACTGAGCTGCCTCCAGTTTGTCCATGTCTCTCAGGTCTTTTGATGCAGCCTCAGGAGTGATCAGTTCCATCATCTGGTGGCTTGTGCAGAAGGGTGTGTGTTTTAGCCCTTGTTGCCGCAAGGGTGCACTGCTGACTTGTTCATTTTGCCGCCCACCAGGACCCCCAGGACCTTCCCCACAGAGCTGCTGCCTTATCAGGGGCTGCCCCCACCTGCCCCCGTCCCTGCAGGCCACTGAATTTCCCTAGGCTGACCCTCAGCAGGCTCCTGAGGGCCTGCTCCTGTAGCCTGTGGAGGTCCCTCTGCGAAGCAGCCTTGCTCTCCAACGTATCCACAGTGTCTCCCTTTTTCTTCTCACTTTCAAACATGTTGAGTTTGCATTGCACTACGTTACCGGTAAAAATATTAGATGGCATCAGCCTCAATAGGAACTCCTTCAAACCATTGACCACTACCTTTTGACCCCAATGGTCCAGCCAATTTTTACCTACCTTTTACTCCACCCATCAGTCCGTATTGTCCTCAGCTTGGCTATGAGGAGAAGTGATCGGGTATTTGATGTTGGTGAGTGTTGAAACCTGAAGTCAAGGTAAATGAAATGGGCTGCCATCTGCTCATCCACAGAGCCAGCCATCTCATCACAGAAGATGGTTTGCTCAAGAGCCACTAAGTGGTGGCTTGTCTGTCATCTCCTGGCTCTTCTTGTGCCTGGAGGCAGTTTCTTCTGGGACTTACTCTTTTTGCTGCCTGAGAACTGAAGTTTGACCTGATAGTTTCAAAGGGTCTCCATAGTGATACCAATGCTTTGTTCCCAAGTGAGCCTTGGTGCTTGTTTCAGATGCAGTTTTATCAGTTGCCAGTGTAAATTCTTCGCTTACCCTCTCATGGGACTTTTTGAGACCTCACCATTCTAATTTACTTTTTTGTTGTTTCACTTTTCTGCTACTTCTCAAGAACACTAATACACCAGCCACAGTAGTCCCAGGACTGCTTCTTGAGGGATAACATTTATTGTCTCTTAATTAAAAAACAAAACAAAACAGCTAAAAACCCCAAACAAAACAAAACACCCCCGGAATACATACCTGCACTTCATTTTCTGTATTTTACTAGTTATTAATCTTTGGGGAAACCACTTCTGGCCTAAGGCACCCTTATAAATCTCATCTAAAAATAATAAAATATAAAGGTTTCTATATAAATTCTATTAAAACAAGAATTTCCATTAAAAACACTTTACTCATTTATGTGCGTGCTTTTAGTGTAGATATAAATTTACTTGTATGATTTCATTGACCTTTGTGGTACTAACTACAGTCTTTAACATTAAGCACATGAATAAGTGTTTTCAAAATTGAGGTTGTAAATAATAAGGTGTTTCACAGGGAGAAATGTGTCTCATTGATGTGGTTTTTTGTTTGTTTGTTTTGAGGGATTTTGTAAATTTACAGTTCACATAAATAACTTATTAAAGTCACCATTAACATACCAAGGCATTGCAACACTGTTTTCTTATTTCAGAATGATCAAAATTAAGAGCACAGAATAATCATCAAAGAACAAAAACCTTCACTGCCTTTTGCTCATGCTGACTTTAGAGAAATAAGACCTGCAAACGAGGATCTCCTGCTAAATACCAGACTTTCCCCCAGCTGCCGCATGCCTCAATATTAATTTATTTCAGTGCCTTTCAAAAACATTGTTGGGTGTTTTATATAAATAAGTAAAGAAATTCCAGTAATATCTGATATTTTTGGTCTAACTGTTCTTTGTCTGTGTTTTGGTCTCCTCTTCATCATTGTCTTGTACTGAAGTCGTTACTTTACTGGTTTGCCTCTAATGAGTCTGATGTTGGGTTGCCAGTGGAAGCACAATCTGCTTCGTGGACCACTGGCCGTTTTGGGAAATGGCAGTCGTGCTTTTGTGCAGCCTCCTGGAGACTCTATGTGAGAAGATATTTTCATGTTGTCCAGCTATCTTGCTAATTCTGATCTTGACTGTTAATCTGTGCTGTTTTATAAATGACCACCAGAAATTCCACCAGGAATGTTGAAATAAGATCAGCAGATTTTGTAGCAATTAAAGCATAATTGCTGGAAGGTCAAACTAAACTTCACTTGAGTTGAAGGGAAAAGAGGAGGAGGAGAAGGAGAAGTCTTTAATAGCCTGAATGTTATCATTAACCTTTCTTTTTGTTGTCCTCTCTTTTTTTATAACAGGCTCATTGAAAAATAATTGTTAATTAATGACTTTTGTAAATCAGGTGCACTCAAATTCTTATTCTCTGTATTTATGTACTGATTTTTAAAGATAATATCCAGCATGATATAACTCCTTAGGATGGAGTAGTAGTAGCCAGCACCATTATTAGGTAGTAGTTATGTGGTCGTGTTTTTTTTTTTTTTTTTTTTTTTTTTTTTTTAGCAATTGACCAGACCTCGAAAGAAAACAACATAAAATCAGGTGCTGCAGCTCTTACACCTGGCATTCATTCTGCCAGCCCAGTTCCAGTTACAACAAAGTGGATTACACTGTTATTTCCTTTTGTATTGAGAAGAGAGGAAAACAACTATGAAAGTGCCTCCTTTACATAGGATATTAACATCCATTCAGTTATGTCCTGGTGTGTTGAAAACTGAGATCTGTGCTGCTTGTAATGCAAATTCCTGTGGTGCATAAATTTTGGCATTAGGATCTGACATTCAAGTCCTCTCTAGACAGTATCGTTTGTAGAGAATTGGAAGTTTTTCCTTAAAATTGTGCTTACATGTAAGACAAAAAAAATTAGATAGAATAAATTATTCTTACATAAAACTAGTAGCTCCATTGACATTAACTTGTATGATCACAGAACTTGAATTTTTCAGAGTAGGAATTGGCAAGACAAGGTTGGGATGCATGTAAACTGCAAGACCTATTTTTCAATTGTGTATTTTTTTAGAATTTGAATATAGATACAGTATTGATTTAAAATTATTCTGCCATCTAACTACATACTAATTTTATATGAAGGCTGGAGACTTACTAGACAAAACCCAGTCTGCCTTGTGTCACCTCTAAGCACATAACCTTTTTGTAGTGGAAATATTACTTTGGTCAGAAGTAGGATTTCATATGGAAAAATAACAATTTTTTTTAATGCTGTTGAGCCAGCTGGTAGGACCAGGACTATAAGAACTTCTGAATAATGCCATCTGGTGCTCCTGAAGTCTGCCTCAGAAGTATTTGGCAGTTAACTTCATCAGGTCATTATGTCATTCTCAGATCAGTAGAGTGGAAGAAAATTGGTCTTCCTCCAAAATTCTGTCTTTCAGGATCTCTATCTGTTGCATTTTTTTTTTCCAGAACTAGTTAAGTAGGATAAAACTTTGTCAGATGTGCCTGCCACTCTGGTAGAAGCTTGGCAAATATGTAAAAATAGATTTAAAAAAAAAAAAAAATTTTCCCCCTTGAACATGGTGACATAAACAATAAATTATGGTCTTTGCAAGTGGAACACCATCTGCACCTATGGTAAAAAAGGTTGTAGAGTAAATCTGTAACTGGCTTTGATAACTTTCACGCAGAAACAAGATTACAAGAAGAGATGGTGCTGGTTCCCTTCCTTTTGCTTTAACAGACTTGCATGGGGTTTGGGAGACTGGTCAGTTCCTTGGCCGAGATTTTCCCAGGATTTTCAAACATCTCCATTTTCCCATGAGGAAGGTAGCCCTTTGACTCTGCTAAATGTGAGCAATACTTAGCTCTACTTCAAGCAGGAGCCCACGTTTGGCTGTACAATGGTGCTCTCGGTGCCTCACTTACCAAGCTTTAAGCAGTGCCCTCCCCCATGGGGAAGGACCACTCTTCAACTCTTTTTTCTCCACAGTCTTGTGCTTAGTGTGAGCACTCTGGGAGCCTGTGGCAACTGTAATCCTTACACCTATGTGAGTCCGGTGGGTAATGCAAGCTTGACTCTTGCAGGTTTGCATGGTGGTGTTCGCTCTTGTTTTACCCTGTTTCTGACGTGCCTGGAGTCCCTGCAGACAGGGAGCTGCTCTGCCCAGCTCACCACAGGGCTGGGGCTCGCGCGGGAACTGCAGAATGAGTTGGCTGAGGATGGATCCAGAGTAGAACAATACTAGAGGGTTTAGAGCTAGAGCTTGTTTATCATCCATGGTCCTAGAAAGAAAACTTTTTCTTTTTTTTTCTTTTTTTTTTTTCTTTTTTTTTTTTTTTGTTCCTCCCCTCACATTTTGGGTACTTTTGAACTGGTGCTTTTTTTGTGACTTGAAAGCTCAAAACAGATGAATTACTCCAGTATGAAGCTTTCTCTTGGAAGCTTCAGCTGCTGCGGAGCGAATGCCAGCCTGCCTGCTGATGGGCACATCTGTTATATTTTATCTGTTTTGTAATCCAAATCTTTCTGAGACCATTTCTGTCCATATACAGTCAATCCAGTTGCGCCATTAGTGTTTGAGTACAGATGGCAAATGTGCTCATAATAATGTTCCTGACTGTAACTTGGAATCTGCGAGACAAAAGTTGACTCTTACCATTTGTGAGCCATGCAAACACAGAATTATTTTAATTTGTTAGACTTATGCTGGGCTCCAGGCAGATGTAGTCTGAAGAAATAGTTTTACTCTGAAGACTTTTTTCTTTGAAGATGCTGCTAATTCTGCCTCTCTGATATTCCTAAGAAGTGCATCCCACTAGATTTAATCACTATGAATAATGTGTCGTTCTGAGAGCAGTCCCCAGGGAGATGGCAGAAGCTGTCTCTTCGTGCGTCATTTAGATCTTGGTGAGAGTCCTAAGTTGTGAGACTGATTACAGAAATCAGAGACCTCACAAATAGTAGTGAGAATAAATATTAGGGTAGTATTTAGACTGGAAAAACTCTCAGATATTTTATACAGACATTTTTAAAAGTATATTTACATAATACGGCTATCAAAAATTATGTATATTTACATATAGTCTGACAGAAAAAAAGAGGTAACAGCAAGATACTAGAATCCTACTAGGTTACCTCTGTAGGAACATAGGAACAGCACCAATGCAGAGTAAGACATAAGTATTGTACAATTAAACTTGAAAGTTTGGGTTTTTTTCTGCTGGGAACTAGTTGTTGGTTTTTTTTTTTTTTAAATACAAGTGATCTCTTTATCCGATAGTAATGCAGCCAAAAGAGAAATGACATTTGCTGTACGAAGTATCTACTGAGAGTAATTTATCGCTAGCAACAGACATCAGTTAACACTATAAGTGCCACTATGATTCTGACTAAATAGCACTTCTTAAGTTTGGTTTAATTACTGTAGTGGTAATTATGTGTATTGCAAACTTCAGCATTAAAGTGACTGATTATATGTCTTTTACAGTGGAGGTGAAAAGTGAAAACAAAATAGTTAATTCTGACGTAGACTTTTCATAGCTTGCACAGCTGTGCTAAGAGAATGAAGACAGCTGCAAGTATAAGCTTTAAAATTAGTTTATTTAGCTTGCCTGTTCCCTAACCACACACGGTAGCCTGTCCTTCTGGAAAGGAGGCACAAGGTACCAAAGTGTTTCATCTCTGTATCTCTTCAAAAGGCACCCACAGCAGATGGCTTGATGGCTGCAGAAGCACCTAGATAGTATTAAGTTCATTTAAATGTAGAAATATTAAATACCTGTACACATGCATGTAATGATCCTCCATTCTGATACTGTAAGATAGTTTCTTTATGTTTTTAGGCTTGTCAGTAATAGAGGTAGTTACATAGGAGGAAAGAAAGTGAGTGTGTAACAAAAATGTCTAAAAACCCCCTTTTTGAAACAAAGAAACAGTGTGGAGTGTTATTGTTTTATGAGCCATAATTTGAAGTTATTTATGACAGGCACTTTTAATCTCTATTCTGCTGTTGACTAGATTTCTATCTTTCGTGAGAGATGAAAGTAGCTTAAATGAATCTGCTAAAAGAATGTAAAGCAACACGAGGGATTTTTATTTTGGAAAACAGCATTAATCTGGAGAAGGCAGGATAATAGAATTCTCCCTTTGTTTGCATTTGTTGGTTAAAGAAAAAGGGCCTTTAGCCTCTGCTCTTAAATGAGAATATCTGTGGCTTTCCCCATGCTTTCTGCAGAAAACTTCTAATTTGTCCATGTAAGTGGAAAACAACACACATAATGAAATTTATACACGTCAGAAATGTTTCAGCTTGTAAAAATTTCTAATTAATTATTAAAAGCTTTGCATTTATTTTCTTATTGATTCATTAAGGGAGGGAGGGAGGAAAACTGATTGGTGAAAATGTCTTCTAAATTATTCTTTTTTTTTTTTCCTAAAAGAAAGTAGAGATTTTTTTCCTCCTCATTCATGTCAACATTTTTCAAAATGGAAAATAAGAGGAAATCATAAACATAATGAAATAAGAAGAAAGGGTAAAACATCATCTCTGATATGTTAGAAGTTTAAAATCCTGCTTTTGGAAATGGAAGTGGAAAGTATGAGTAACGGGATATGAAAGAGTATAATTTAGGGAGAAAAAAGGCCTTTTATTTGGGATGCACGTACTGAAAAGTTTCACCAGATCTTAGCACTTCTGTCAGTGACTGACTGCAGTTGATACTGAATCCTTATGTCATGTAAAATGGCATTTTGTTATCAAAAATGAAGAGTCAAAAGGCCTAAAATAATATGGAATGCAAAGGATGTTATTTTTGGCATTTAAAAATGGTAATTAATCATGAATACAGAATTTTATGGATGTTGAGTTATATTTTCATGCTTCTGTTTTTTTTCTGAAATACAATCACCAGTAAGCCATTACTTTACAAACTAAACGGGTGCCCATTTTGATAACCTCTTTGATGTATAAAATATAAACCAGTCTATAATAAATTACGTTAAGTGGTCAGTTAGCACTTGTTAAGCAGTGTCCTGGAAGGGCACTACCCAGTTTTGCTGCTGTGGTGGGAAAATGGAGTACTCTCAATATCTGTGGAATAGTTTTCCCAGGAGAAAATCTTTGCGATTGAGTGTTGCTGCAAACCCGGTAAAATGATGATCTGATGAAGTAAAAAAAAAAAAAAAACAAACTTGAGAGAAATTACATCTGTGTTCCTTGCACGGTTGTACTGCGTGGGGACCCATGGAAATGAGAAAATGTAGGTAGTTATTACCCTAGCTGTTTGAGCACTGGGCTGTCAGCCTCTCTTTGTGCTTTGTGACACACATTATTCTTTTTAATGCATTGGAAGAATTTTTTTCTTCTTACATCCCTAGTAATCAAGATATATATATCTATCAAAGTTTTCTTAAATGCTCTGTCTGATCTTAGCCACTCTTACAGCAGCAGGATGCTGCAGTACTCTATTTGTAGAAATGCTTTCAGTATTTTCTTCCTGTCAACTTAGCTCAATTCTGAGGATTCAAAACTTCTGTGCAGCCTCATACTGAGCAACTGGTTTACTGTTCCTTGTGTTCATGCTCACACCTTTATTATTCAGCCATGTCAGCTTGTTTATGCTAAAATTCTAAAGGACAGTAAAAAATGGGAACTGGTGATGCAGAGTAGGGCAGCTGCCCGTTGCTGTCCTGTGGAGAGTCCCTGCATGATATCTCGCCCAGAACTGCTCCTGGGTGCCGACTGTGCTGTAGGCAGGCAGGTGATCCCTCCCGAGCTAGAATTTGGACAGAACTGGGTGCTTTTTCCAGGACACATTACATCCCTGCAGGCACCCTCACAAGCATGATTATTTAGAATTATGTCTAGGATGCTTTTATGTGTGTGTGTGTATATGTATGCATATTTGTATATGGATATATATAAAAATTAAGAGTATTTCTTAATTTGCCCAAAGAAATTTACTGGGTTCTGCATCATAATTGGGTGGAAAAAATGTCTACTGCTTGCTTCCCCTCCTTTCCTTGCAAAGACAACAGTCTTGGCAAAATGCCTGTATGATGACGAATGATTAAAATTTGGCCACCTTGTCCATAGTTAAAAAAAGGATTCCATAGTGCCTTTCAACATGAAATTACGTAATCAAAAGTGGACATTGTTTCTATTTCTTCCATCTTATTTGATGGCAATAGAATTATGACAGTAACATTTGTGTGTGTGTGTGTGTGTAGGAAAAACATTGGAATAGTTTTTTGCTATCTGGATATATATACCAGATTTAACAGGATCATTTCATAATTTGTCATCAGTTTATCTTCTAATTCAGTGTTGGAGAAATATAATTTTTCATTATAAAAATGTCAGTTATCATGACTGATGTTGGATACTTCATATTCTACTTCATAAATCTGATATTTGCATGATACTTAAATAAAAACCCATCCAAGCCTTATTTTTTTTTTCTATAAACTTTTCTTAATATGGTGGTATTCTATGCACATATTAGTGTTTGAGTTTAATTTGGTTTTGTTTATTTGTTTTTTCTACTGTGATCAATCAATATTTCCACTTAGTTTACCTAAAAAATGTGTTGTGGCCAGAAATAATATGATTCTGTGTGAAACCACCAGAAAGGGAGAAAAATTAGGGCTTTCACTTTCATTAATGAACTAGGACTGCAGATTTAGATAAGACTTTGATGAACCTTGGAAGAGAACAGATAACCAGCTCTGGTATAGTCCTATTATGTATGTGTGGATCAAAATGAAAAAAGTAAAATGCAACAAATAATGAATTTATAGGGAAAAAAAAGCCATGAAACTGATACATATATTTTGTTATTGAATCAATAACTTGATAAATTTAAGTCAAGAACTGAGTTTGGCTGGGGGTTCTTTTTGACTGTTGTTAACGAGGCATAGCAGCTGACTTAATTTTTTTTCAGTGAACTGATCTCACAGACATTGACAGTATAAGCATTTTCTGTGTATGAGTAAAAGGACTGGAGGCTTTAGATAGAAGCACATGTTTGCAGCTGTTTTACATAACATCTGGATTTCATCCATGTTACCAGCTGTAATGTACATGGAATAAAAGAAGGAAAGAGCAGATGAGAAGGATTCCAGTAGATTGTATCATCAAATGACTATGGCTAATTTAAACATTCAGGTATTAATAGTGGTACAGTACTCTGAATTTAAAGGGGAAAAAAAAGGCAAACAAGTACCTACTCTCACCTTCCAATAATAATAATATTAACAATAATAATGAAGATTTAATGAATTTCTGGTGTTCAGATGTTAAGACAATGGTAAATCTAGACTAATGATGAATTGTTTAGTGTACTTTAAAAAAAAAGCTGTTTAATAGGTTTTCTTTAGCTTTGGAAGTCATTGAATGTTTAAGGTTAATTTTGTACTTTGACGTAAGATAAATTTCTTTGTAGTAAAGGTGCAAGATTTTGTTATGTTAGCAATCCAAGACTGGCCATCTAGCCCAGACTGGTTGGTAATATGAGCCTGGTGAAAAGATAATTACATGCTCTGTTGAAAAAGGGGATGGTTCTCATCATCTTTCAGGATTTATCTCCAGGAGTAGATAGTCACAGCAAGTATTTATCATAAGTTGCTTTTTTACTTTTATATTTACACAAAATACCTTTAAACTCATTATTTTAACTCCTGTCTTTTCACATCAAGACACAATTATTTTGGCTTGTAACCAGAATTTGAATAAATATTATTAAAATGAAATTTATATCACAAATAAGTGGCTTTTTCTCTCCTCTTCTTACAGTAACTTTAGAAGACAAATTAAAGAAGTGCTTGGGCTGTTGAATTGGGACTTGCTGATAAGTATCAATGCTGCTCGATATTTATGTGGCATTACTTTCCAGTAGAACTAACAGGGGGGAAAAAAAAAAAAAAGGGTGTTCTGGGAAGGGAATTATTAGAATAGGAAACCTGAATGGATAGAACTAAATGCCTTTGGTGAGTCTGAGAATATTGTCTTAATGAATGACTTTGGGCTGAGCAGTGAGTAGTTGTCCGGTTTTGCCAACTTCTTATCCCTGGTGATCCCGTCCTGCGCTGGGCGCTAGAGGTTGAGGGGTATGTGCTGGGGTAACGGTGCATGTGGCTGTAAGTAAGGGAGTGTTTTTCTTATCAGCTTGAATTTGAGCAGCAATCGCATGGAAAGCAAGTGATTTTGCAAATGGATAAAGCAGGTTTACTGTCGTCTGCAGGATGTACCAGAAAATGGAACGAAACCCGATTTTCCGACTGTTGGGGGTTGGAGGGACTTGTATGTGAAAAACTGCCAAAATAAAGAAAGAAACTGTGCTTCCAGCCCCTTTATTAATCTGTACTATTTTTACTTTGCAAAGGTTACTTTGTTTCAATTGGGCTTTTGCCTAACATTTTCCTAGTGCTGTCTCTAGAAGTTGTAAGGATAATAAGCAACACTGGACAAAGTGCAAATGCAGACCCTCCTGGAAACTTCCAGTCCTTGTGGGAAGTCTCCCAAAGGAAATCCTATATCAGTACAGCAATCGTCTGAAATGCCCTAATATACATTAATTCTTCTGTCTGTTATGCCACAGTTTGGTACCATTCTTTTAATAAATCAGATGGTTAAGATGTGCTTGAGGAAAACTGCACCCAGAGAAGCTGATTCTCTCTATGCTTGAGAGAATGAATGCCCATATAAATGGGATGTTCTGATTACTCTACTTCAACCAGCAAACTTAAAGATATTGCTTTTTACCAGCCTATGAAAAGGAAGATACTGACCAGAATAGTAGTGGTTTTCTGATGGTGTGCGTATATGGTGTGGCGAAGAGATGGGAACTGCTTTACAGCAGAAGTCCCCTACTGCAGCTGGTGCCAGGCTTGACTCTAATGATGATGATGACAGGAGAAAGTAACCTCGGCACCACTGTGCAGGGGTGGACTCGCCTCCCTCCCCTGGGGAAGGACCCCACCACCGGGATTGCCAGAACTGCACTAAACTCTGGTAAAATGATGGAGCAAGTGGGAAATTAAACTTGCGAGAGGTGAGGGGGACAATTTCTGTGGTCCTGAGTAATAGAATTCCTTGGACTCCTGGCAGTGAGATCTTTGTCTGTTCTTTTTGTCACTCTTAAAGTCCATCTAAAGTCTCTCAAAGTCCCTGCTGAACTGGAGAATGTTTTTTTCGTTCCAACCAAGACAGTGGAATGATTAGAGAGGTAAATTCTAATCTGAGAATAACCATGGATTGTAACTTGAAAAATCCTGGGGAATGTGCCAGTCTGAATCTTGCCACATTTTTAATTTCTACCCTTGATTTTTCTGCTACTCAGGAATTCTAATGGTATGGACTCATTTTAACATGGCTGTTAGCATTGTTGATTTCATGTATGCCTCTTGACATTTGATATATTTCACATCTATCTCTTCTGAAGTGGGCACAAAGACTTTCATCTTTATTAGTTTTAGGCTTGCAGCTGGTCTTCAAAGATATCAGAAACAGTTTCTGCTCTCCTCTTCCAATTTGGGAAAACAAGAATCTTCCAGAGGCAAATCTGCATTCCCGTGAACTGAGAGTGTGTGATCACTTTAGCCTTCATCAGATCTGGCCAATTTCAAAATGAGATGATGACTTATTTTGTTGTTGTTCTTTTTAATTATTTTCTCACTTCTGCTGTGAACTCCTTGGATCTTACAAGTAGATTTGATGTTACTTCCAGAAGAGCACTTAGCAGTAATTAGACATGCCATAAAAATTGAAAAGATTAGGTTGAGATCTTATTCCAAGAATATTTTTTTTTCAAACCACAGAATGAAATCTGAAAAGACTTTACAGACCTCAGAGCTACTTCTGCTGAACTGTGAAGTAGCAAATATTCTTAATTGGTGGAGAAGCTTCAAGATATTTTTTATCAGTTCTTCAATAAATGCCCATATATGGATACATGTGGTTTGTCTTTGAAGCAATGCAACTCATAATGCCTCCTGTTCTTCATCCAAGAATGTTTAAATAGTTTAGGTGAAAGTTCTATAGACAGGGATTTTTTTTTCCATTTTGTAGATTCTAATAAAAATGAAAACTATCAGTTCTTTGTGTATCCTACTGCAGCGTAGTCCATAAAGAGTTAGTCTAATTACTTTTAATAGACATCTACCTCCAGTTCTCTCTAAAATAATGTTTTGGTGGAAATGGGATTTGAAAACAGTCTGAGTAAAGTTAGTACCATATGAAGGAAAGTGTATCTGTTAGCAAGCCTGTATTTACTAGCTTTAAAAGATAAGTCCTGTTTTAAAGTGAAATGCATTTTTTTCATCCCTTGTGGTGCAACCTTTTTTTTTTTAACAGTGACACCTCGACTTATAAGTTATTTTTAGAACTTTTCTCATTACACAGGAACTATTACACTGGCAGTGAAATCAACCATTTCAGTAACATTTAGTTCTATGTAAATAGGTAATACCATGAAATACCAATCCTCCTCCTCTTTCTGCTCTTCACTCTCTCATGCCTTAAGGCTTCCTGAAGACCTACACCTAAGTGAGGTGAACTTAAGGCATCTCTGGATTTAAAAATTGATACTGAACATTGCTTGAATTTTATTTTTATTTTTTAGCATCCTCAGGAAAATTGCATGTAATGCTCAGGTTTTAAAATAATCTTCTGAGAGAATAAAGTTGTCAGAAGTTAACTTCATCATTCTGTCAATACACAAACAAATTGTAATTTAAATTGCAACCAGCAAGAGTCAAATAAATTACTTCTCTCAAATCTGGTCAGTGAGGAAGGAGTCCCCAAACAGTAAAATCTTAAGTCGTCAAAATAGGTTTACCAAGACTATTAGCTGCACTTAATTCCTGAAATATTTAAAAAATGTTAATGTGCTGCATTAAAAAAAAAATAATAAAAAGAACAACGAGAATCCCTCCCTTCCCCCACCAAAACCCCACAACCATGTTCTCAGTTGATTTTTGCTCAAGAATCTTTGCTCTCTTATTCAGCTTCAGAGTGGAGGCAGCCAACATTTGGCATCCAGCACTTCATATTTCTTTACAGTAGTGAGACTTTGATGTGCAGATAATACTTTACCTGCGGCATATTAAAATCTTAACTTCAAGCCTACAGTTTTAAACAGCTGCTATAGCACTTTGGACCTTTTTTTTTTTTTTTAATTGCACAAGATTTTAATAAAATAGACTTCAGCTAAGGTGCCTAGAAATAAGAACATAAGATTAACTAGGGTAGAAATATCAATAAGCACTGAATTAACAAATGCCAGATTTGTCTTAAACATTCTGAGTACACAGCATTCTTCATGCAATGCTATGGTGGACTAAGTAAACAAAATTATGGACCATCAAAGTTTGTAGATATTGATATTACTGAAATTCTGCAGAGGGTAACTGATTAGATATGAAAAATATTTACTTTCTTCTTCAGCCATTGTGTGCTTCAGATATGCATGTTTAGCTATTGTAGACTGTTTATCGCCAAATGATTCAAACGCCCCAGTAATTGAGGTGCTGGATTAGATTATATGTATATTAATTGTTTTGTACTAGTGTTGAAACTGTTGATAAATGCCTTGTGTTGGGAACATATTGGAATTCTTAGGCATAAAATTATAAATTAAATCTGCATCAAGATGTGGTTATTTATAAAAGCTGTTCTCTATAGTAACCTGCTGCTATGCCCTGGAAAAAAGCAGTACCTTAACATAAGGCACAATCTCAATTCATTGAAATTGGTACAGTTTTCTTCTATTTTAGAGTATATAATTCTCTTTTACAATTACAGCATAGCGATTAACATTCAAGACATTCTGTAGTGATTCCAAGTATAACAAGGGCAAAATCCTTTTTATTTTACTTGTTTTAGTAAATGGAGTCCTGGGATTTAACTTCTTCCTTACCTTGAGACTCATGGGATGTGATTTGAACTTTGAATTCAACTTGTCCAAACTACAGTTAACAAACACAGTTGAAGGCCTGTGAAATTAATGATTCCACCTTCTACCTCAAGGAGTTCAAGTGAGGATATAGACTCAACCATAACAGGCACCCAAAACACATTCTGAAAGGGTGTGAAGGGCCTGGAAAGTGGTTTTCATCAAGTGTCTTGACCTAGCATGCATCTGGCCTAGGATCAGTGAAGCAGCTCTTCCTTGTTGGTGGACAGAAGGGCTTCCAATACGCATACTGGACAAGAGAGCACTACTAAGGTGCGTCACTATTCGTTCTACCACTGAATCTTAAACCAAAGCCATGTTGTTTGAACTGAAGACAGTCCCCTTGGGGCAGCCATCAAGCTGTGCTACTAAGCTTAGGGTCTGATTTCATTTTATACTGTTTACTTGCTTTCCAGAAGTGCAGGGAAATTGTGCAAAATACATTTTAACCATTGATTTCTCCCAACCCTCCAATATGCTTATATGTGATTTCTGAAGAATTTGAAGAATGCTGAAGAACGTTATAGATGGTTTGGCAAGGGTTAAAGTTTAAAATAAGGTAAAGTGAACAGATCTGGCTGAATACTGATTTTTTACTTAAATGTGATCCTGAATAACACTGAGGATAAGACTGTTGAGGAAAGCAGCATATCTGGCAAGCTGGATTTCACACTGAACAGTAGCTTTTTGTGATGTGTGATTGAGCAAAAATCATCACAGCAATGTGATGTTGTGATTGAGCAAATTATGTTAAAGGAATACATCCCTGTAACAGTGTTGCCAAGACCCTTGGGAAAACCACAGCTGCTTCCCTTGAGTAGTTTTAAAAAGGTTGACAAATCAGAAACTTATCTGAAAATAGGGATATTGGAGTGACTTAAGAGTTTCAAACCTCACTTCTCATTTTACAACTCTGGAGCTTTTTCAGATCATCCCATATAAGGCTTCTTGATCCTGGGATACATATAATGGTATAAGAAAATTTTGATATTAAAGGTAGGCAAAAAAAATGTGAGAAGTTCTAGTGACAATAAGTAATAAATTACATGCGAATAAAAAATGAAATCATAAGCTAACATGTGAAATAAGGTGAACAATGACAGCACTGGGGAATGAAGCCCAAATATACCAGTAGGTTTCTGAAGACCACAACATTGTGTATAATCTTTTACGTGGTATAAGTTGTGACTGTGATGGTCCTCAGGGCCATGCTGTTAGTCCTCCTCAAGGACACCTACTATACTAGATTAGCAAAAGAGTCTTTTGGAAGCAGTTTTACTTAAAATAGACTACTATATTGCACATGCCACAGGAAGTAGGTCTCTTATGGCATACTAGCCTTTATAGTCTCTCTTTGGGAAAATAGAAAGGTCAGAGTAAAGTGAAGATAAATTGTGTGCAAATGTGAGAGGATTGTTCATCTGACTTCTATGAAGACTTCATCCCTGGCATGAATAAAGGCTGAAAGCTCAAGTAGGCTTACGCCACTTTCAATTAACTGAAAACGGCATGTATTTTAGTTATCTAAAGTTAGACAGAGTGGCAAGAGTTCTCTCAACAAAGCTGGAAATTTTACCCTATCCTAAGAAAATTCTCATCAGTTATTCTAAATATTGATTGCTTGTCATTGTCGTCTGTCTATAAATGATATCCTTGTTGTTCATGTATATGTGAGTCCAATAAACAGCAAGATCAGAGATGCACATTAACAGAAGGAGTTGTAAATGTAGTATTCCTCCATACAGTGATTTTATACTGTGCAAAATCTTTAGATTTTCTCCTTGCAGAAAGGCCTTTGTAGCTGGACTTGTGTTTCCTTTCTGAATTGCTTCTGGACATGCAAATCGTCTTCTAGAAGAGTACTTTTCTAGATTATTGCAGAATTTAATCTTCCATGCAACCATACTAGAAATGAGTGTTTCAAGTTTGGTTTTGTACTGCGTTCTGTCTGCTTGAAGTTATTCCAGTTTAATGACAGTTGCATTGCATTCATCTCTGCAGACCAGTACTGATATTGCATGACCACTTTCTGCCAAATCATCTTCTAGGAATAAAATTTTAATGAGGCAATGGCATTACATTCTTCCAAAAGTTTTGTTTTAGCAGGCTAACACCAGCTTAAATTTTTTTTTTTTTTGCTTTAATGAATATTAAAGATGTAATCTGTTTTTTTTGTCTCTGAATTTGGAAGTATAGTGTAGTCCAGTTCAGAAAATACATAAACAGATGCAAAATAATTTCTTTATAGTACTTTCTTTGTTTCTCTTTTTAACAGAAGTGCATGCTGGACATACGTTTTCTGTATCTGTAATGCAAGCCTGAGGCAGGTTTAAGCTGGCTTTTGGAGTTTCCAGTAGCAGTGTTATTTCTGTACCAAGATTATGGCACAAACTTTGCAGTTTGCCTAGGAGCCTCTGCATTTTTGACAGTGAACTGAATGTTACATTGGCTTCATTGTTATAATTACCCTTGCTCTATAGTTAAAACTAGCCTTACATATGCTGCAGTCACACCTTCAATTGTAGTGTGCAAAACCCTTAAATCTTTGGTTTTCTTTTATGTCTCCTCTTACACATCTTGTCCACTGTAATTTTGTGACTAAAAAGGTTAGAGTTATATTTTCATGTAGCTAAGGAATAACACTTTTCAAAATTGTCTCGAACACTTTCTTTTCAGAACTTGAAATAGGACAGGCAATCTTCATAAAAGTTTGAGTTGTTATCATTATAGAGCTCTACTGTATACAAAATTAAAAAAACAAAATTCATACAAATAGCAAAACAATGGAAAAAGCAAAACAAACCATTTCAGAACTGGTATTTTGAAAGATCAGGGTATTTCTTTATCTTTTTTTTTTTTCTTTCTCCCCGGTTGAAATGTTATCAGGACAGGATTATATTTTTCATTCTGAATAATACCTTAAATGAGATGTAGCTGTTTAACACATACCGTATCCATAGAGTCTATTTATTCAGACTGAATTCCACATGGACCACGGATAATCTTTTTCCCAAATGTTTGCTAGTATCTGCTCTTAACAAGTGCTGTACAATATAAACTGAAAGAACCATAAAGAAAAGGGGATAATAAAATTAAGCCTTGCTTTTCAACAAAGTCTGACATGAGATCAAGAAGTGAAATTTTCAAATAGGTCAGATTTTAAAGAATTTTTCTATAAAGGGCATGAATCACAAGTGTGCAGGAAACTGTAGATAGTATGAGCAAATGAGATACAAGTAGGTCTTAAGAGATGGCATTGAAAGTGACGCTTTTAACTGAGATGAAAAGGGATCCAGGTTCATTTCATGGTTTTGTTGAAGTTATCTTCTTGCACTTGTAGCCACTCTGTGCCCTGCACAGTCTGGAAAATCAGGGTAATACTGCTCTGTTGCCTAGTCCCTTCCTACCTCACTCAGTATGTACAGTCTTTCAAGACAGACTGACTGATACTGTGTGGGCATGTGTGTGGTCTCTAGTACTAACAAAGCTAATTTTGGATGTAGCTTGTAAGTGCTGTCGTAATGAAATTGAAAACAAATTGGAAGTGCTGGGTTTGACGTTTTTCACATTCACTTGAGTTTCTTTTGTTGCCATAGATACTATTTTTACTTATAATTTCTGTTGATGGTTGTTTATCTCTAAGAATCTAGTTAACTTTTTTTACAAAGCTTTACTAAAGCAGTTTTCTGTAAGAAAATAATTTAAAAAAAAAAAACAACTATTTTGAGTAGCAGAAGAATTGGAAAACTACATATCTGAAAAAAATTACTAACTTTTTTCTACCCAAACCTCCCAAACACAGAAGATTTTAAAAATACATTTTTTTCTTTATAAAGTAAATAAATAACTTTGTTATCTCTTAGTAGGTATAAATATCTCCAGCTGGGTAACCCTTTTCCGGGTTTACAATTTGTTCTTGCTTCCTGATCTCTCTCAGCATTAAATCTTAGAGCATGTCTTTTCCATTGACAACAGTTTTCATATATAGTAAGCTGTATGTTTTCAAGGATACTTGCAGTTTTTCCTGTCCCAGACCATTTTAATCATGTGTTTGTTAAAATTTAGATAAATAGCTTTCAAAAGCCTGTCCCTTTCTGAACTTCATGATCATTAAGGACTACTCATTTTATCTGTTCATTATTAAATAAGATTGAACCTCCTTCTGTTCTGATCTTCTACAAGGTACACCTGGAAAATGGATCCATTGCTGTATACTGTTAGCCTTTTTTTCAACTTTGACAGCTTTCAATATCTATTTGCACTGTTTTGTATAGAGGGACTTGTGAGTGCAGAGTATGTAAAAGACTCCCCCTTCCACAGGGGAAGAGAAAATAGGATACAGAAAACAGCAAAAATATTATGTAGCAGATTGATGCTCTGGAATATAGCAGAAAATAAAAATGCTAAGAGAGGTCTTATTGTAGGAAGATGAGGAAGTAGAAAGAGAGGGTTTTTTGTAGGAAGATGAGGAAGTCATAATGACCTCATGCTGTTGATGGGTGCAGGTCAGGTATTTTGGCTGATTATGTCTATTGTCTGCCCTTGATCCTATCTGCCAATCCTTGAAAAGGCAGGGGGAGAGATTAATTCAGAAGGGCATTTTTTCCTTTTTTTTTATGTTTCCTCTCCCCTCCTCTCTCTCTTTCTCTCCTCTTCTTTCCACTCTTTCTCCCTCCTCCCTTAGGAATTAAAAATCCAGTTGTAGTAGTTACACATTTTGTTATGGCTTCTTCTTGTCATCACAGTTCCAGATATTACTTGGGCATTTGGAGGGGCATTTACATATTGTAAATGTAAATGAATTGTAAATCATTCAAAGGGAAGAAGAGCAGGGTTATAAACAGCTGTTCTTTTGCTGTGAATACAACAGGTACTTTTAGTTCTATCTCATTCATTCTGGCCAGTGAACTTTGAATGATTCTTCTACTGTATCTAATACAGTAATGACATATAGATGAGTCAAACACCTAGCTGTTACCCAAACCATGTATGACTAATGAAAAATAGAGAATAAGAAATATTCTTTGCTTGAAGAATATTTCTTCAGAAAATAACATGAAAAGTTTGTGCATCGGTAATAGCCTTACGTGCGTTCTTCTTGCTTACGAAGTACAGATGTGGAATCAGATTAGCTTCTCAGTGTTTTTTCTGCCTGTGTTTGGCAAGGAGTCTCTTTTATATCCAGTCTGTAATCTTTCAAATATGTATGCTCTTGTAGTTTTTAATATTCTTGCATTTCTGTATAGCAGTGCACCTACAAGTAATTCCGTTCTTACTGGAATGAACTATAATATAGTGCCTATGAAACTTGAGCAGCACTTTCTGCTTGAAAGGTTATATCCATGCCTCTTCATTTGCATCTCCAACACAACTCATGGTTCTGGATTGATTAATTAAATATCTAAATAATTTTGGACTGGAGGAAGAGGCCAGAATTTTCTTTGATGCCTTATCTGTCTGAGATGACTCGGGTCACTCAAGCTAGCAGTTTAGTGGAAGAAGACAGAGATTGGGAACAATCCTTACTAGAGTCTATGTTATGTGATGGCTACTTACCATACAATTTTGTTATTAGGAAGAAACTGAGACAAAAAAAATGTGAAAAAACGTTATCAAAAGGACCAGCTTGACATTTGTTTTATCCATAAGAGAGAAGAAGGATGTTGCTATAGTGAGTTTAACTGCTAATTGTGATATTGCAGGGCTTTTTATTAATTTTTCAATGACAGAAATGTATATTTATTATATGAACATGCAACATACTAATGATCCTATTTTTTTCAGGATAATTATTGGCCCAGGATTGAAAAAAGCAGATTATATTATTATCTGCCCATTATAAAATAATTATCCCAACAGCTTTATATATTTAATATAGATGGAATTCCTTTCACGTTCAAGTCAGCAGGAGCTTTAATATTGATTCTAGTGCAGCCAAGATTTTACCTGTGGATGTTGGAATAAATGCTTATTGAAACACTCTAGAATAATTAGATCTTAGAGCATGTGATAACACCAAAAACTTACCTCATCTAACATTTAGCGAAAGGAATTCTTTACCTTGGCTAAAATGTAGTATTTATCTAGTTTTAAAAGATATTGAGAAGTTCAGGACCAAGACCGGCTTCCAAAAGAGTTTGGTCTGAAAACAGATCTCAATAGAGGTTCCTTTTATTGCAAGAAGATTTACCATGCACAAAACCCCCTGTTTAATTGCCATCCCCTTTGAGCAGAAGCCAGAGCACTAGGCAAAGGGCTGGCGGAATACTTGAAGGTTATAAAGCATAAACTTGTAAAGTAAAAGTATAAACTCATTTTTGTTTCTTGATGCAATTTGCAATCAAAGAAGGTTTGTTAGTGTATGATTAGTCATGATTATCTTCTGCAAGACATTAAGTCATACAGCTGTTTGGAAACTATATTAAATCTGTTAATACTGTTCCATGCTCTGTTCTCCAAGGATGTTTCCCTTCCACCCTCCCCACCCCACCCCCATTCTTTTTCTTCCTTTTGTCCTTCCCTGTTGGGCCAACTGCCAAAACTCAGGGTTCCTGAAGATCTATTAGAAAGCTTTTGCTTCTCTGCTCACTTCATCTGTGTGCAGTCCTTCACATAATGTTCTTTACATAGCTTCAGCAGAAAGACCTTTAGCCAGCAGTTAAATAGTGTATGATATTCAGTGCCTAAGGTAACAGTACAAGTTTAAACTCAAAACAGTAACTGAAGAAAAAAGTAATAGGTTAAATTGTAGGATTTGAAAAAACAAATGCAACCCTCTATACATTCATCTTGAGTTGTGTGAACTGGAATTTTTTTGCATGCCTTTTCAAGTGTGTGAGGTAAGTATGTGTCAGAGGGAGGAGTAATCTAAACAAGATGTAGTATTTCTCCTACATGTTTCTAATTTGTTACTTTACATCCATGTAATACTTTATATGTTTATATTGTTACATTTGCTAATTTATGTAATAAGTACCTGTTTAAATTAGCAGATTTCTAGTTCAAAGTTGAATTTATCGTATTGTGTTAGTTGACAGGTCATGTGTGTATATTATATGAACGTATGTGTGTATTACAGGTATGTGCACTTCTCTCTGTATTTATTTCTTACTAATACCCAAAGAATCATGCCAAGATTTCAAACAGGTAGCTGTATTCAAGCATAGAAGCTACTCAAAGTGGAAAATCCACAGAAAGCTAGATATGCCTCTGAGATTTAACACAGAAAAACCGCAAACCATAGCACTTAGGAAAGCTATCTCAGGAGATAGATCCAGCAAGCCTGTATGAAGATTTCTTTGCTCACTACTTGAAAAGGTGGTGATGAAAACAAACCCTGTGTGCTTCAAAAGCATTTCTTGTGGTACTTGAGGCATAATGGTTTGGAAGAACAGACTTGCTTGTTAGCTATGTTGAAAATTGGCTGCACTGCCAGGCTCAAAGCCTCAGCATCCAGTTGGTGGCAGACAGGGAGTGGAGGATGAGGAAGCTGGGCTTTTTCAGTTTGGGGAACAGAAGGCTATGGGGCAGTCTAATAGTAGTGTCCCACTTGCCTGAAGAGCAGTTGCACGGGTGGCCAAGTTAAACTCTTCCTGATAGCAGCACAGAGTGTAAAAACAAAACAAACCCTGAAATCCCCGTGCCTAAAAATTGCAGCTTGGGACATTCAGATGGGACATTAGGAAGGGAAATAGTACAGCACTGGAACAGCTTGTCCCAGGGCCTTGTGTAGTTTCATCCACAGGGGTTTTTGAGTATCAACTAGAAAATGCCAACCCTCAAAGAGGAGACCTGCTGTGGTGTAAGCAGGAAGCAGGAGGTGGGACTAGAGGTCTCCAGAGGTCCCTTGAATACAGTGTTTCCACGATTTTGAGTTGCCTTGCCCTGATATCCACTTTACATGTGGATGATACCAACCCAATCTATTTGTCTTCAATTTTCTGCCAGTAACAGAGCATTTTCCAGCTTTGCTGTTGCACCCAGCAAAAGAGTTAAACTTCATTTTGACTGTTACATTCAGATAATAGCTCCAAAGTGCCTGGAGGCAACTGAGCCAGAGACAAGAGGACAGAAAGAGGTACTTCTCTGCTTCGAGCTACTACTTTAGAAAATAGGCTTGCTGCTTTTTGAAAGTCTGGTGGAAGAGGAAGAAATAGCATGTTATATTACGTTTCAAAGAATTTCGTCTACAAAGTCTCTTTTTCTTTACATATGTGGAGCGTTGTAAAAATTATATGGGAATGTTGTCAGGAAATCCTTTTGATTATTTTAATTAAAAAAACCTGCTTCCCTCTGAAGTTCTGTGGTAGTGAATGAGTAGTTACTGTCATCTTTTGTTTCTGAGTTTTAAAGCAGAAGACACACATATTGCAACATTACTGTATATCTGAAAAAGCTCTAATAACAATAGGTAAATATTTAGAGTTTAAAATTTTCTTATGTTTGAATTTGGCTTTTTTTTTAAAGCAGTGATAGCTACAAGTAAGCTAATGCTGTTTCTGAAGGCCTAAGTTGATTTTTATAGTTAAGGGCTATAAAATGAAATACACCAAATTAATATATTAACAATGCATGATTAGCAGTTTTCTCGTCTTGTCCTATTGTGAAATTAACGTAGGTTTAGCAAAAAGTTTTAAAAAACAATTTTACCAGTACTATGTGATCTTTTAAGTGAATAAGCCCTTAAGTGAATCTGTGCTGAGGCCGTTACTCCGCTTTCGGTGCTCCTCTCTTCTTCTGCAGCTCCTTGTCTCTCTCCTGAACTGCATGTGATTTGTCTGAGTTTTACCCATGACCCTTGCTAAAATGTAGTGATTACAATGTACTAAGAAAGAGGTATTTGCTATATTTAAAAAGTGTCAGCGCTAATCTTTGTGAAATGTGTTGTGCCCATGGGGGAAGAGACCTACTTTGAAGTAGGCAGGAATGAGCTTGTCTAGTCGGTGGGTTTAATTTCAGTTTACAGTGGCATCTGCTGATCTGTTTGGTGATACCGTGGTTTTTCATCTGCATTACCATGTCGGTGGAAGGGTTAGGCACTGCCGTGCTTTCAGAATGCCTGGAATCTTGTAATTTTCAGGGGCAGACTTTCTACATTGATAGATATATAAATCTGGTGATAGCATCTTGTACCACATCAAAGACAACTGCAGCGACTCATTCTTCAACTTCAGGCTTTGTTAAGCGTGTGCTGTCCTTTCCTAATAAGAGTAACCATGTCATATCCCTGGGTCAGCATAGGGATTTTTCCTATCTAGAGTGCCCCGCTTCCAGGACTTTCTCCTGCAGGTGATCTCAGTTGCTCATCTTCTGATGAAGTTTCAAATACATTGTTTTGGTTCTTGTCTGTCCCCATTTCCCTTGCTTGGAATTGTTGTTGTCCCCTGGCTGAGATGGTTCCTTGCCTACCTCAGTCCTTGCCTAAACTGATTCTTCAGGGTTATTCAATGCTGTCTGTACAGTAATTTTTTTTTTTTCTTTTTTTGGGGGGGAGGAGCAGGGGAGGATGGTTGTTAATAGAAAGCTAGACAGATCATGGCAGCCATGTGTGTAGCTTTGGAGTTTTACAGCTGACCACTGTAAATCTGACTGAACTTGTTACTCCTTTTTAAGTGTTGCTTAGACTGATTTATCCTTAAAATAAAGCCAGGAATCGCAAAGTCATTCTGCAAAGAATAGAGGCTATAGTGTCATCTTAGCCATGTTCAGGTAGCTGTGCTCTTCATGCAATTTCCTCAAGAGAAATGTTCAGAACATGCATGTGCTCAGCAGGAAAAGGCTAGCTTTTTGTGGTACAATGGTACGATTTATGTAGAATGGATAAAAAGGAATATTGCGGCTTATCTGAAGACAAATAACAAGCTCCGTTCTCCAGTCACAGCAATTACTTGCCTTTGTAGTCATACAAAATAATTCTTTTGTAAGAGAAGAAATTCCACTCTGTGAGAGCAAATATTTGAAATGGAGCAAGTGTTGTGTCTGGGAATTTGATATGTTCATGGAACACTGTTGTGTGCTAAAGTAAATAGATATGTTTCCTTTATAAAAGAAGGAGCTGAAGATAATGGAGATGCTGCAACTTCTGTTGACTAAATTGCCATATGCCTTTTCTTTCCTTTGCTCTTTTATATTGACTTTCTATTTCATATGCCTGCACTATTTACAATCCTTACTTGCTGTTGTTATCATTGTCTTGATGATACAAAAGAATACTCTTAATGTGCTGTGAAATATAACATGGTTTGTAATCCCGTGTGTGCTTTTAAAGAAAAAACTACTGATTATAGTGTCATCAGACACCACACGTTGTTTGTCTGAAATGGTGGTCCTTTGCATGCTTTGGAAATAGCACTCTGGTGTACTAATCTCTGGGAAAGTAATTTTTATTATTGTTGGCTCCTGTGTTTAGCGTGCAGCTCTCAGCTGACATACTATACATTATAGAAAAATGTTTGTGACTCAGCTAACAAAAACCCAATGAAATGTCTAAATTAGGAATCTGTTTCTCGCGTCTTTTTTTGTGCTTTTTTACTTATTATTGCATGCTCTCCTGTCTTATTTGTACATAAGACAGTCAGTCCTCTGCAAGACCACACTCTGTCGGTTTTATATAAGCAGCAATTCCACTTAAAAGAAAATCTACCATTTTTGTACCACACGTAGAAGGCACCAGTCCGTCAGAATAGAAGGCAAATTCTTTCAGACTTTAAATTACATTTAAGTATAGATTAATTCTTTTAAAATAGCAATGCTATTTCTATGCCCATCTTTTCTGGCAGTACATTCATTTAGCTGTCAGCCTTTATATGTAGCTATAATAAGGTACAATTATTGCAGTGCATATTTTCACTGTAGACTGAATCATATGTCTTACATAGCTTCAAATGAATGTCCCTCATAATGCTGCTTATAAAACAATCAGAAAAATAAGATAAAGTACCTAACTGCAAGAGACAATGAATAGCTGAAAACAAAATAATATTAATAACTCTCCAGTACAAAACTACAACATTCTTTTGTTACTGGAGTTATTAATAGGTAACTCAGAATTCCTGTGGTTTACTCACTGAAAAGTCAAACCTGACTGTATGCTGTTTTTTAGAAAAAGCTAGAGATAGTAAAAGTCACGTGCTACAGCATAAGCAGGGATTTTTCATTAAATAGAATTAAATTTTGCAATTTACAGATCTCATCATTGTACATCACAATGCTAAAATGTATGCAGATTAGGTCAGTGCCTGTTTTGCAGTGGCTAAATACCCCATATGAGTTGATTCCAGCTGCTGAAAGGGAATTCCTGTGAATATTGGGCACCTGAGAATGAGATTTCTTGAGTTACTGTGAAGAGAGAAGAAATGAGTATTGATGCCTCTGTTTTCTCTCTTTACTCTAGGCGTGCAGGATCCTCAGCATGAGAAGATAATTACTGTGACTACTAATGGAAGTATTCACAGCCCCAAGTTTCCCCACACATACCCGCGCAATACTGTCCTAGTGTGGAGATTAGTAGCAGTAGACGAAAATGTATGGATACAGCTTACTTTTGATGAAAGATTTGGGCTTGAGGACCCAGAAGATGACATTTGCAAGTAAGTTACTTTAACTTAGAAAAATCTGAAAGGATGTGTGGGGGATGGAAAAAAAATGTTGCTCAAGTTTTGCAAAAATGTGACACCTGCATGTCATTATATTTATAAAATGCATCTTTTAAATGATTAGTTTGTGATTTTATTTTGTACTGCTAGAGAAGGATTTCATACTTGAAAGCTTTGAGGTCCCTCTATTTATTTTCCTTATGCATTCAGTATCTGGGCCACAGATTTGTTGTGATACAAAAATGTGAAATATTTAATATTTCTCTCAAGTAAAAGTTTTGACAACTGGGAAGATATTATTGACAGAATGTTAGATGAATGAATGTCAAATTTTCACAGAGAAAATTTGGGTAAGCAAGTTACCTGAAGTGGAATTCGGGTCAAGACACAAAGTACAACATCCCTTTTCAACAAAAAAGCCACCCTACTGCATGATATTTTAATGGCCTTTAGTGGTCAAGTTCTCAGGTTTCTATGAAAAACAGCACTTACAGTATTACATTAATTGACATTCCTTAATGGTGTTGTCATTTTCCCAACTTCTGCCTGCTCAAGCACTGGCACAGGCTTCTCTAGGCCCTGTGGAGTCTGTATTTCCTTTCTGTGATTCGCAGTCGAAAGCTTTGTAGCTTGGGAGAGATACAACTGTGACATAAGAGGTGTCAGGATGGATGTAGTTCTGAACCATATCGTGTTTTGGATATTTTTTGAGGCAGTAGGGGCTGACGTTACATATGCTTCCTCTGGGTGGATAAAAGGGGAAAGTTTCTAAACTCTTGTATCCTGTATCTGTCTGCCACTGTAGCAACACGTGGTATAAAAACCCAATGTCTGAACTGTTGAATTTCAGACAACATGAAATGTACGTTGTCTGAAGTCTTTTCAGTAAATTAAGTAACAGATAATATGTGTCATTTGAATGGCGTATCCTCCTTTGTTGTGGTCCTGGAGATCTTCACACAAGATACTTTCTTTTGAAGTATTTTTTGTTTTGTTTTGTTTTTCTCTTTGGGGTGTTATTTTTGAGTACCTTGTATACACATTTGATTTGATTCTTGCTTTCAGTTTTTCTAATTAACTGATGTTTGGTTGTTTTTATATCTTGAATCAACTTTTGATAACAAATTGGAATTTCTTAGAAGTTACTTTTGCACTTATCCTTAATTTGGGAGCTGAGGTTCATAACAGATGGACAGATATCTTCCTTTCATAATTCTGAAGGGAGTAATTGTCAAGGCCATGTCAAATAAAATTAAAATACAAAGTACTATAAACTTATGTTTGCTCAGATGAGTGCACTCCCTTTGCACAATAATTCTTTTCTTTAAATGAAAACTTAGCTTGCTTTTTCTTTTCTTTGCATATGGCAGAGTGAAGTGGCAAGTGAAGGAAAATCCAGGTAGGGTGACTCATTCATCCACTTGCAAAGAAAAAAGTAAGATAAGTTAAAATATTTTTAATATTATAACTAGAATAGTATTTTAATGGGAGTACATTTCTTTTAAGTAAACAATGAGCTGAATACAAAAGTATTGGTCAAATTAAGAAACAGTAATAAGTCACTCATAACCTTCACTTGGGTTGTAATCTTATCGTGCTCATATTTGTGCAAGGATACCAGGAAGTTGTATGAATGCAAGTCCTGATATGTGCACTTTTGAGGACACATTGGGCTTTTTGGTTTGGAAGATATGACCCTCTGAAAAAGAGTTATATTGTGGTTTTTAACCAAAATAAACAGCACAGCTACGGTTCGTATGAAATTTAAATTCAGTAACAAACTCTGTGAAGAAAAAAAAGTGTACCTTGTTTGATGTGAAGGGAGTATAAATAACTGACAAGTTGAGGAAATAACTAAAGCACAGAGACTTTAACTATGAACAACAATTCTATGCAGGCCAAGTAAGACACCAGTTATCAGAGTAATATCTCTTTATAAGTAATGTCTTGTGTTTCTTATCTCTTATAAAATTATTTAATCTTTTTTCCTGTGCCTTCTGTAGAAAAGTTAAGGGGTTTTATTGACTCCCTCCCATTGACTCCACTGTGTTTCTGCCATTTTGAAACACACAAATCCGTATTTTTGCTGTAGAGTGCTCAACTGTTGTTGAGTTTATATGGCAAACCTTATGTGACAAAGGTCAGAATAAAATAAGACATGAAATTTAATGTATTATAACTCTATACCTTACAGTGACCTGATCCTTTAGTTCTGTCCTATGACTGAAACTAGGTAAAAACTGCAGCCTGTTAGACTTTCCATGCAATAGTGTACAGTTTTTATCAGGATATCTTTCTCCCCTTCCTGTAGTGTATGAGAGGACCTCATGAGTTGCCTGCAGTGGTTGTTGTCAGTTTTCAGTTCCTCTACCTGCTGCATAAGCTGCATGTTCTTTAGAATGCCAGAGTTTTCTCTGTCATGCCTCTGGGCATGCACTGTAATGCACTGTAGTGTCAGCTCACTGGTCCAATGAGAGAATATGCTGGAGTACATTAGTTTAAGATAATTAGCAGCTTTTAAATCTCGTAGGAATTCAAATAGTGCTCACACATAGGAAAAAAGAAAACAATACCATATCCAGCTATAAAAGAGTTTTTTGCTTAACATAGTTCTATAACAGGAAAACAATGTTAGTGGTGAATAAGAAATACTCAAGATGTATATGGAAGCTATGGCAAGTTTTTGCATGTATCTGGCTGACCTGATCTCCACACTTGGATTTCTCCAAAGTCAGTTCTGACACTTCAAGCTATTCTGTGAGGTCTTTTGATCTAGAATGCATATCACGTTCTACGGATACATTGAAGGTACCAGACTAGTCTCCACTTTAAAGGTTTTTCTGCATATGAATTAGAGGGATCCTACATGGCTTTTTTTCCCCAATCTGTTTTTACTTGCAACTCAACAGTATTTACTAAGATAGAGAATTTGCATTACATCAAATTCTGTGTTTATGACCAGCCATCCTGACCTAGCTCTCCTGGAACAGCCTTAACATGCACAGTCCTAATTGTTGTGCTGATTCTCACCAGTCTTAAGCATGATTGCTGTGTTCTGTATGTTTTGGAAACAAAGTTTAAATTACAGCTTTTTTAGAATAAACTGCTGATATTTTGCCTGTATTTCTCCAGTGATTTTTGTGATTTTTGTCCTGGTTTTACAATTGTGATGTGCTTGAAATTTCTGGAGTTTATCTCTGCATTGCTTAAAATACAACTAATGATACTATTTTTTTTTTAGCAATAGTTCTACTTCATCTGTACTGCATCCTTTCTCTGGGAAAAATGTAAAGAATCCCACTGTGTCCTTTCCAAAGCGAACACAATCTGCAATTTATGTGGAAATCCATGCATGTATCTCAGAAGAACTTTAGGTTATTTGGTTGATAATGTAGATATTCAGTTCTCTGCAATATTGCAGGAATTTAGGCCTTGTGCATTCTGTTTGATTTCTGTTATGACTTGCAAAAGAAAAAGCTTATGAACAAAAAAATCCCCAGCAAACCAAACAAACAAAAAAGAAAGTTGCAGTCTTCTGGCTGTTTTGTGCAGTATTATTCAGATGATAGAACTGGTAGTGAATTTTCCTTACATAAGGGGATTTCTAGCTAACAGAGGCATAGTGAATTTACATTCTGCATGTCCACCCTTTCTGATGAAGAAAAGCAGATTTTCTTCTGCTGATATGATAGCTGATATGAGAGGTCATCATTTTCATGATGCTCGCCCCTCAACGCTGTTTTAATCGTGAGGCCGTTAAAGTTCTGTGCCTGACAGTTCCTATCATCAGGGAGAAGTCATAACTCTCCGTGTCCAAGAGGGACTGATTTTTGCTCAATTGTTGCATGTTGTCCAAACTTGTTGCTTTCCATTCCTGAGAACGTGCAGTGATAAAAGCTTTGGGATAAACTCTGTGGCAGGAAGACACAGATTTAGCTCAGGAAGGGCATGGATGCTGCAGTTACTTTTAATGGGCAGTCTGATATTGTAAGTAGGTTGTACTCTGGATCATTACAACACAAGACTGAAGTAGGAAAGAAAAAAAATATTTTTTCTTAAGTTAGTAACCTGTGTCAAGCTCCCGCTCTCTCTGTGCACAGAATGGCTCTAGTTGTTCATCCTAGTGGTGGTTGCAGCTATTCTTTCTAATCATCAGACGATTAAAGCCTGTTTGGCTTTTATTAGCCAAACAGGCTAATAATAAAACACAGAAATGTGTCACAAATCCACAGTGCAATTACCATAGGTAAGATGATAAGGATAAAATACAGGAGTAAAAGAATGTGGAACCAACTAATCGTTGAATAATAGAAGCCGTTTGACCATCATCTTCATTTGAGGATAGCTATCCTCATTTTTGACTCTCTTCAGTCCTCCAGTAATTTAAAGTATGAACTATAGCCTGGTTTGTGAGTTGTTTTTTGGGGGGTAGGGGAGTGGGGGAGCTTTTAGCGGCTGCATATGTGAATCTGTTCATATAGTTATATAATTGAAGCATTTACCTATAATGTTTTGAAAGAATTCTCAAAGCTCCTCTAGTTAATATGTACAATATGTAGAACTTTTGCCTGAAGAAAATTAGTTAAGCTGAAGGCAGCTGTCAGTGCTAACATGGGGGAAAAATCTATGTGAGTAGCACTGTGACTTTTCTTCCTTCTTCACATCAAATTAAATACTCAACTCTTAATACAGGGAATGATCTTCCTCTAAGGGTTCTTAGGATGATGCTTTAAGATATAGAGCCACATGCATTAAATTCACTACCTCCCTTTTCCCTAATGTTTCTGTAAGCTACTTGCCGTCACTTTAGATCTGTTGTGACTGAACTGTGCCCAAGCTATTTCCTTCCATTCAGGGAACATCAAGGTTCTGTGGTAGAAACCGTAATCCAGCTGGCTTCCACAGTCATATGTGTTCCTAATGAATGTATCGCTAGGAAAAGGTTGGCAAGGGTTAAAAAGTTAGAAGATTTGTCTCAATCTGACCAGACTGGAACAAGTGTATTAAGACGAAACATACAGACACTGTCTTTAGTCAGTGGCTATGAAGAGGAAAATATTTGCTTAGTTGTCTTTTTTTGACAAAAATTGTGTTGAACACATACTGTGCAGTGATAGGTAATGGTAAACACAATGAAAAGGCTAAACATTTTGTTATGTAATTTTCTAAATAGACCTTTCTGTGTAATGTAAGACACAGTGAGTAACTTACACCACATGCAGCTTCCTTTCTTGTAATTACTACAAGCATTTACCTTTAGCATCTGGAGTAAAATATGGATACATAACTGCAACTCCTAAGTGCTTCAGTACAAAAAGAGGACAGGTATTCAGCTTTTGATTGGCTCCTTGTCATGGGAGCACCTTATGGTATCAACAGAGTGCATACATGAAAGAAGAATTTCAGCATCTTTTTCTTCTAGAAAGAGTAAATTCCAGCCCCCCTTTCCCCCCACCTGGGAAAAAAAAATAATATTGTTTGTTTTGCCTTGAGTGTATTGTAGAAGCATGCGAAGAATGTACTAATATCAAGCATGGATTGAGAAAATAAATATAACTCCTCACATAAAGTATCAATCCTAGGCTTTTGAGGGCAGTGAGTTCCTTATCAAGGTCTAGTCCCCAGAAAGTTGTTTTCTGGACAACTGATGGGCTGTCCTTACTGTCAGACAGTCTTAAATGCTTCTTGTGGACTGTGATTACAGAGGGTGAAGTTATCTCTTGAGTAAGTACAAAGTTCAAGTTGGCTTTGAATAACTGGACAAAGACCTTTAAATGAACTCTGTATTTAAAGAGGAACTGGTGCAGACAACGTTCATGACAACTTATGTCGCTAAGCAGCTGGGCTGCTGGGATTTTTGCTGCTTTTTTCTTATTCCCTCCCCCTACTCCCCTGCCTTCTGAAGATGCAGGGGGTGCTGCTGCCACCTGCATTTGAAAATTCAGAAAACAGTGATGAGTCACCACAATTTCTAAGGCTTCAAATTGAAAAAAACACCTAAATGGCACCAAAACCCACAGACTCTGAGGACAGAGATGAATGTTATGGTGCAGACCAGTCCTTAAAGCTCTTTTCTTACAGCTATTGCCTTAGAATTTCAGTGTGTTCAGTTTTAGCCATCTTTTTTTTTATGAGATGCTACACATATAGGTGGGCTGGGCTCTGTTTAGGTGACTCTGTGTATCACTGGATACTTAAATGTCTCTGTCGTCATTAACTATAACTTCTTTGGCAAAAGGGAAGTCATATTAAAATTAAAATTTATTATAGCTCAGTTCTGTGAGTGGGATCCATTTGGACAGGATTGATTCCATTAATATATGGAATTATAAAAAGCATATGGACGCTCATTCCTCAAACATAATTTCTTTTTTACGTTTCCCCCCAACACATAAATTACTTGTTAATCATTTATATTCAAAGTCTGAAAGGGAGTCATATAATTTAAAGGGCTGGGATGAGTACTAGCATTCAAGTGCCTTAGATTAATTGAAATACTGATAGGGAAGAATTATTATGAAATAGCTAATTTAAGCTGAAGTCACAGTTAGGGACTGTTTGACTAGTGGCAGGAAGGTGGCATTTGAGGAAGAGTGTGTAGAAAATGCCATAAAACTTGTGTTAAAGCAGCTGATGGATTTCTGGTGTTTGTGGGGTTGGGTTTTTTTGTTTTGCTTTTTAATTGCACAATCTATTCACAAGAGAAAGGAATAGTGATACCATTTCAAGAGAGATTTAAGTGCCGAAGTTATTTAAATGGAGGATGAGAGTGGGGAATGGGGATAAAATTTTTAAGAATTTTTAGATCAGTTTAGGTCCAGAGACCTAAAAGTTGTTCTTTTACATAGAAAGGAAAAAGATTAATACTACAAAGGTTATTTCTTTCATGTGATCTCCTTTGTAACAATATTATTTCAATATAATGAATGCAAAAGAGTCCAATAGAATCATGCAGCCTGCTTTCCTATATTTTGAAGAAAAAAAAGTGGTTTTTCACATCGAAGAACTGGATCTGTTTCCTTTCTATTCTGATTTTATTGAACAAAAGTGTTGTTCATTGTATTTTTTTATTTTATTTTTTTTAAGAAAGCTCTTTCTTTTGGATTTCCCATGATTCCAGAAAAAAACAACTCTTTGATTGCCAAATGGTTCAAACTTTAGCTCATCTTTCAGCTGGTCCCATTCAGCTGGTTTAGCTACTGTCCATAGTTCACACTGTGGCAGAGGTTTATACGGTATCCAGAAGTATACACGTTCCTTTGGGTTCTCTGCTGCTTACTATAAGTTGCTTAATACTATTCTCATGGTAACAGTTTTGTAAATGTGACAAAACAGAAGATAAAAAATTAGAAAACCAAAATGCAGTACAACTATAATCGAGACTACTCTGTAACACACATTTCTTAAGCTTCAAAAAGAGTAAATTCAATTCTGCAGAAAGGGTTTATAGCTGCAAAATTGTACTCTCTAAGCAAGTCAGAGTACAACATGAGAAAGGGAAGGAAATGCTTCTCTGTGTGGAGCAGAAGGACAGCATAGCCTACATGATGTGATCAGAAGGACATGCTGTACAAACTTATGGGCTATCACTGCATTCTTGCCCACCCACTTTTCCTGCCTTTACAGTAAATCCAGCATTCATTTTTAGTACACACTGTTACAAGGGGACACTATAATGGATATTATTTCACAAGTAATTTAAAATCTATTTTCACAGTCCAGATGAATGTTAGGAGAGTGATTGTTGATGAGTGGGCAGTTGACATAATCCCTTACTCCTTTTTCACACCAGAGACTACACTTATTGACTTAAAAAACATATTAGGCTCCTTAAAATTCCTCCCTGGTCCTCTCAATCTCAAGCAAGCTGTTTCAATAAAGTAAACTGTATCCACAGTATCAAAATATTTGTGTAAACGGTCCTAACCCTAATTTATTGCTTCTAAAATTGTTTCATGTTACCATAGTTGGCTGTGTTTCTAATAGTGTAGACTGAAGTTGGGTCTTTTGTTTTTGTTTTTGTTTTTTTTAAAAGTGAGAGTGGTGCTACTGGGTCTTGCTTCTGTCTAGGGTACTCTGGGAACAGTTGATACTGATGGAGTTCCCCTGCTCCTACCCCACCACTTACTAAAAGATAAAAGTAAACCTGTATTATAAGTGGGCACAAAAACACGCTGTGTGCCGTCACCACCTGAGCTCAGGGATGTAGACAGATTTGTGGCTTCTGGTGTGGCTCTATTAAGTCCTGATGTCAAGAGAAATGTGAGCTGCAAAAGCAGGCCCAGCAGTATAATCCAAAGTTACCCTGTGTAGTGTCTATATATTCCAGTTTATACATAGCATGCACCCCCTCCCTGATGTTTTCTGGTTACTGAAAGTCGAAGTACAGTTAAGTATATAGGCTCAACGTCAGGCTTATAAGCAGCAGCTTTCCCCTGTTTAATCAGCAGCAATAGCAGACATACCAACTGTCCTATTCCTAGACAGACAGTTGTGTTTCTTCACCTGTTAGGCAGCTTTTCTTTTTTCTCTTTCTCCCCTTGTCTTCTTCCTTTCCCTTCTCCCTCTCACTAGATGCTGTGGTTGCTTCTTCATGTGTGTCATCAACACTTTAACAAAGTACATTGCTCACATGAGATCGTAGTTAGATAGCATTACCAGCCAATATTGTCAGTCAGACAAATCAGTAGGATTGTCAGTCAGACAAATCCTCCATTAGGATAAAGTAGAAGTGAAATGTAATGCAATTTACATTAATCTGTTCTCATCTGATCATCAGGATGTCTGAGAAGACGCATGTGCATGAGAAGCTGCAAAAGGGAAGATTACTTATTATAAAAAAGGTCAGATGGTCGTGTAGGAGTTTCCTAGGGGTTTTATAAGGTAAAATAAATAGATTTTTTCCTTTTCTGACAGTAACATGAGAACAGGGAGACCAGTAAACTAGCAGCAATTATGATGAAGTACTGTTTCAGACTAGCCTTTGATTCATATGCTGTGGCTGGGATAAAAATGGGTCTGCATGATTTTATGACCATTAACTTATAACTTGGTAAACTGAAGTGAGAGGAAACTCCTTATACTCTCTAGGTGAAAACTGATCTGCTAGGGCTAGGAATGCATTTTTTTCTCCCTCACGTAGTGTTACACGACTGCTCAGTAACGTTATAGGGATTTTTCACCTTCTGTTCAAGCAGCAATTACTAGCCTGTTCTGAAGCAGGATATTGGACTTCATGACAAATGGTCTGTCCTGGGTTGGTAAATCCTCTGTGGTAGTGGAGCAGCCAAGAGATCATTTGTTATAGTATCACTGAACTCAGGAAATAAAAACGTTTTCATTTAAATAAACATAGATAGAGCCCCAATCTCCATAGAGGTGGGCAGGAGGGAGGGAAGAGGAAGAGAGGAAACCTGACCAGTTGTGTAATGCTGCTGTATCATCAGAAGGTGCTCGAGGGGAAGGGGTGCTGCCTGCACTGCCCTGGGGGAATCTTCACATGCTAAGAATGCACTTCAGGATTTTTTCTGGTGTTATTCTTTTCTAAATATTCTTTTGAATATTGTTAGGAAATTGCTTAGCCAGTAGTTTTCATGTTGCTGAGTGGAGCCATAGCTACATTCCAGGATATAAGGACTGTCCATAAAGAAAAAATTACCATTTGAGGTACTAGAATAAATATTTTAAATGTTGCTTAAAAACCAATGGTGAAAGCATAATTATGGATTAGCAGAAGCTGAAGCAGATACACTGACCACTGTGAACAGTGTGAGTAGACATAGGAACTTTATAGTAGATTAGAAAGTATGCTTTACAACCTTGGCTGTTGGTATGAACGCTGAGCTCCCATAAAGTTTTTAGTTTTGTACAAAATATTGATCTGTAGAGTAGTAACATGTGATTTATTATGATTGCTGTAATTCCCAAGATAAAATATGCCAGAGTTTACAGAGAAGGACTGGGAAAAAGTTGGTAAGACATTTCATTCTCCAAAGACTGGAAAGTGTACTACTGTAGGATATTGAGCTGGTACACTGTCTGGGGGCAATGGGCTGCCTCTTTGTGAAAGGAAATGTGCTTTAGAGAGTATAGTGCCCAGTGCAGTAAGACCCTGAATTCTCATGGTCATTTCCATGTGGTTTTGTACCATAAGTAGATAGTAATAATAATAAATTGTACACATGTTCCTTTGGGGGGATGGGAGGTGAAGAATAGAAGTACTAGTGTGCAGCACAATAACAATACTCTGTCCTATTACCAGTTTTGTTACATGAATTATTATTTCAATTGATAACTTGTGCAGGATACTGAAGAAGTCTTTAGTCCACACATGAAGTCAGTAGCAGAAAGCAGACGGTTTGGAGGTGAAAGAGTACAAGAAAATATTTCATGTAGATGTTATCCATTTTCTAGTCCTTGAAAAATAAACTTTCCAAATGACTTCTTAGTTTTTTGGAAAATCTTTTTTACTCACTGCATTTCATATGGCTACAGGAGAATCTGTAGTCAAATGGGAAAAAGGTAAGCGTAGCGTAGTAACCCTGAGCGATGGAAAGTCATGGTGACTTAGTCCCCATGGATCCTCTTCCTTTGGATTTTGAGATGTAGGCCCAGGTAAGTAAATGGACTGAGGTATCATTTGCAAGCCGATTCACATGTGTTAGCATGGTTTTTTTCCAGGCTCTCCACTTTTCCCAAATTCATCTTTGTCTTTGATGTATAGTAATGGTACTGTTGATATGAAATTTCATGTACTTTTTTGTTTTGTATCTCCATTCCACTCATAACATGCCATTTTTAGGACAAACTTAATCCTTATTTAAAGAGAGCTAAGCGTGTTTCTTAACCTGACTGCCACTGGGAATACCTACCATTCTTTGATACAAAGAAGATAAGTATAGGCAGCTTCTAAGAAATTTGGCAATCAGCCTTTTAAAAGGAGGAGTTTGGGAAACCATCTTCTTTCTTTCTTACCTCCGCTTTTGATTGGCAGGATTATACGGTCTCTTTCTATAAGACTTTTATTGAAGTGCTTGAAATAATGTCTCAACAGAACTTATACCAGTATAAATTAATTCACAGCACAGGTTATCTAGGACTGAATTCTGTGGTTGCTCTGTTCCTGTGAAGATGCTTACTTACATGCTTTATCCTTATCAGTTGTTTAACATATGTTTAAATAATTATAGCATTGCTGTCTGAATATAAAGTTGTTTTGGTTTAGAGCCTGACGTACATTTACCAATGTAGCTAGTTTACAATTTCTCGTTCTTTTGGAAAAGTTAATGCCCCTTTCTCTCCACAAGGAAGAAATTACCTTCAGAGACTACAGTATATTCACATGTTTAAGATGGAGATCCTTAAGTATTTACCTGTGCACCTAGATACCAGTCATGATGATTTATTTTCTAGATGTGTTTGTGTGCCAGTTTCCAAGTCATCAGGGAAAAGATGTTTTCAGCAATACTCAGTTTATCAGTTGGCAGGGAAAAAAGCTTTTGATATAAAAGAGGGGGAGGAGATGCATTTCTTTGGAGTTGTTTTTGCATTAAGTGCTTTGACTCTAGTTCACCAGGCAACAAAAGCTACTACACAAAATGTACATGTCTCAGTTTCACATGATGCCTCAAATATTCAGCAGATGCACAGAAAATGGAAATATGTTTTCTGATAGACTAGAGAGTGGTAACACAGAAGTTAATTTCATCAAACCAAACAACCAGAACATGCTTTTCTTTTCAAGAAAAGTGTTCCAGTGTTTGAAAAGTAGAATCTGGGGGTTTGAAATCGGTCTTCTTTTTCCCTTTCACTTGCAGTATTGTAAATGTGTATTTATGATCAAAGTGGCTGACAGTGAATGCAGGGGAAGAAAATTGAAATCTAAGGATTAAACTTTTTTTTTTTAATGTATCCTAAATAACAAGGTAGGAATACAGAGAAAGTTGTGCGGTTGTGTTAGAAGCCTCAGGCTGTTACTAATCACTATGAGGAAAGATTAAATAGAGAGAACCATGGCAACCATCTAACATTTGTGAATGAATCTGTGTTTCCATAAGGCAGTTCTTAATGTACAGTACTGCATATTCTGAAATAGATGTATCCAAAGTGGGTTGGAACAGAAACTACCACCCATATTTGGTGAATGGTAGTTAGAAATGTTCTCTGTTTATACCTTGAGATTTCATGGAAAATGTAGACATGGCAGGATACTTGGGTTTTTTATGCTCACTTGCAGTATTGGCTAGAAGTGATGTCTATTGCTGAAAGTGATATTTGCGTATAATTAAGCATCATTTTCTGAGTACAAAAAACCTGACCTCATCAGTTATTTATTTGGATTATATCTGAGTATGCTGTTTCTTTCCAGTGACTGTAAAAATACAGTTATCTGTAGGAACAGCAGATACAGGTACTACTATGGAAATTTATTTCATTTCAAATCATCACTGTTCCATCCTCTTTTCTTTTTTTTTTTTTTAAGGTTAAAACATCAAGCATGACAGACATTGTAGAACATAACTCTTTTTTCAATTGTTAAACAATCTGTAATGGTATTCAAAAGAGTTTCCTTTTACAGTGGAAGGCACTGCCAAGTCCCGCTAAAGCGGATGAATACTAGGGATGCATTGCCCAATACTGTGAGCCTCAGGAACTGAAGTCAAATAATTCTGGGTAACTTTTTTCAGAACTTCCTTTGGGAAAGAAAAAATCCGGAGAGAATATTTTAACACTTTATATCAGGCAGTCTTCTAAAAACAGTTTTCTTCCAGAATTCTGTCTTTATTGTCACTCAAAGTAGCCCCAGTTAAATTTTTTTGATAATGTTGGGCAAAATCAGTTTTATGAACTTCTAGCCTGCATTTTTTGGGGCTGCCACAGGGTCACCATTGCAGCCAAGGTGTCTTCTCCCTTCTCCCTTCCCTTCTTCCAGGAATTTCTTTTCTGTATCATGCAAGTTTTTGGTCTGCCATAAGCTGGCAAGTGGAGTTACTAATAGCTAACTTTTACTGATATGCGCTGCTGCTGGTTTGAGATTTCAGGAACTTTGTATCTACTTGACTGAACAGGTCAATATTTTCCACTCTGAGGTTCATGCAGATTTTGTTGTCTGGCAACAAATACAAACCAGTGTGAAGTAAATTCCTGCATTTGAAAAGCAAATAAATTAATTAGTGCACAAGTACTTGCAGTTTCATTATTACTAATTGTTAAATTTTTGTATCATTTTGATTTTCATCACACATGAAGATCCTTGTAACTCTGTGCCTTGGTCTTTGAGGAAAACTTACTTTAGTCTCAATGAGGCGCAGTATTGGTAACAGAAAAGAAGTTCTCCACCTATTGAATGAATGGTGCACTTACACTCTTCTTTTTACAACTGTTGATACATCTATAGGTTTTATAGTTTGCCACTTTTATTTCTCTAAGTCAACATGCTGCGCTCTTGTCTTCTGCTTTCTTCCTTCTTGGATTCCTCCCATTTTCCCCAAGCCCTTCGTCATAAGTTTTGCATTCCCCTTGTCCTGCCATGTGTCTTTGCTGGACTCTGCACAGCAGGTTGACTTATGGGGAATAACAAAGCTGGTTAAACAGATTGGGTCTGCTGTTAGATATCATGGATTTGTGTACTTCTGTCATGCTCCAGCGTTCCCTTTTCTACCCAGGTAAATGTGAATCTGCCCATCAGAGAATTACTGGAGAGCTGGGTTCACTGGAGGAGGTCTCCTGAATTTATTGCAAGTGAGGTTGACAAGCTTTGAAGAAAATATCTTCAAGCTAAACATTTGGCCTTACTTCCCTTTTCCTTTAGAAAAAAGATCAAAATTATATTTTCATTATGACAGTTTTTAGTAATTTCCAATGTTTCCAAAATTGAAGCCCAAATATAAACCATCTAAGTTCTATTCAGTAACAGTTTGTCTGGTGAACTGCCAGGGGACCTTGAATGCTTTTGGTCTGCAGCTGAAGTAGATATTTTGGGGTGCTGTGCCAGTACCAAAAAGACCTTGGATTTCTATGTGCTTTAAAACAAATTGGAATAGAAATATAACAGAGTCTCACAGGACACTGTCAAAATAAAGATAGGGATTGTTATCAACTTCCTATTTCTTCACTTGAAAAAAAAAAATATTGAAATGGGTTCTTGTCAGAGGGGGAAGAAAAATATATTTCATCTCTCACAAGCTGTTTTAATAGGTCTGCTACATTTTTGCCTAGCACAGGTCTGTTTAGAGATGGAAAGGTCCAACATCGCTGATATGACAGTGTTCTACCTTTTGGCTTTCTGCTTCTTACATTCATTGATGTGTTTGTAGAATTCCAAAGGCAGAGGGAAGCCACAAAAAGGTCACAAAACTGCAAGCCAAGGTAAACAGCCTGTCAGAATATGTTTAGCAAATGACAGTGTAAACCACAGAAAAAATAGAGAGAGGAAAACCTTTCCATTGAAAAGTACATTTCCTGGTTGGAAAGACATTGAAGTATAGTGTCACTTACATCGTTTCCTTGCTCTTTTCCAATAAGTTGTCTTGATTCAGGTTGTTAATTCAACACGCAGCCTGAGGCACCGAGGCCATAGGGAAAAGGAGTACATGTTCTGCAACAAGTATAAGGGAAGGCATTGTGGGCATCATGACCAAAGGCAAAAGCTTCTCTCATCACAGGAGAGGAGACTGGACTGCCTCTTTGTCATAAATTTTACTTAGTAATGTTTGAATAACGTATTGAACATAGATACAGCACCAGAGCATTTCTTTAGTCGTTGTCAAAGAGAGTTGTGTTTTCTTCTTTGAACACTGCATAAAAAAGAAGGATTCTTTGTTTGGTTCGATGTACCTTTTAACATGTTTTACTCTGCTGTAGATGGAAAATGGTTTCTCAGTTTTTGGTTATTTATCCCAGTTTTCTTGCCTTTCAAGTACAAGTTTCTCTAGATGGAGAAATAATTCTGGATGGCTATGCTGTTGTCCCTGCTACTCTTTAGCCCTGTGATGTGAAGGTGCAGAATTATGTAGCACAGTCTTGTAAATGCTAAAGCATCTGAACCACTTTGTTTTGTTACTTTTCACAGTTCAGACTTCAGTCCAGATGTGCAATGGGAGGAATTAAAGAAATAAAGTTATTGGCTAAAAATGTCATTATGTCCAGGAAACATATGAGGCACTTTTTTCTATTGATACAGACAGAAAATCTAAAGATTCCCCTTGCTGATGGTGAAATATCTATATTGTGCTGGTAGATACACCTACATCTGTGTTCAGCAGTAAGAAGCCAATACTCATATCGCATGTATTTGCTTTTGAAAACAGAAATTTTTGTCTACAGCACCAGGCTTGTTTGTTGGACATAAAAGAACAGAAATCCTCTATAGGTCCTGAGGGAGGTATTACAGAAAGGGAGTAATCGTTATAAGCTGTGCTGCATGTACTGTACCGTGTTGCCCTGAGAAAGTTATGTCGAATTGGCTTATAAAATAGGTTTTAGTAAATACCTTAAACAGTGATATTGGTAATTGTGCACACAACAGTTCAGTACTAGTGAGTGCTATATAATGATTAGAGTGTTTCCAGATTGATCACTTGGAAACAAGTAGATTTCTGATGATGAGACTGGTGTTTGGGTTGGAAGAGGGTGATTGAGAAACCTCTCAATCAAGGTAACACTGATAACACACAGAAAAATCGGAGTTCTTTTTTTTATTAGAAATGCCAACTTGTTTAGAAATATGACTTACAAAGATCAAGGAGAAAATAATTGAATATAGAAGAATCTCCCTGAGAAAAAGTATTATCTGGATCTGTCATGTATATCAAAAATTGAATTTTATTTGGGTTTTTCAGAATACTTCCCCCCCCCTATTTTACTTCTCAACTAACAGAATTAATTAGCATTTATTTTAAGGGTCTAGAGTTTAAACCATGAAATTTGAATTTCTGTTTTTCTTCAGGGGTACCAGGAGACCAAAGAGTGCAATAGAAAGTATTCTGTAAGTTACATAGAAGCATTAACGTCTATACTCTACCTGACCCCCCAGACATCCTAAGCTTAAGTCAATACATATGATTAACTTATTCACTCTTTACAAATCAGAAATGTAGATATTTATTTCATATTCTTAACTTAAAAAATTATCAATTTGATAAATGTGTTGAGCCCTAAACTCTTAGTACAGTTAATGTACACATTGTCTTTGTAATGCGTTATATACCAGATAATAAAGTAAAACCACCGGTGGATCAGTTAAAGGAATTAGTGTTTGAGAGGAAAAAAAAGATGGTGATAAAGTAATTAGCATCATAAGTTCAATAAAGATTTAAAACTGTGGTACATGGCAGTAATGGATTTTGGACACAGTTAATGAGCATATTCATTGCATTCATTTTTAATTAAGTGGAAAAATACTGGTCCTTTAAATGGAGATAATAAATGTGCAAGTCAGTCTTGCACAAACATGCAACACAAGAATTTATTGCCTGCTGTCTAACTAGGGAACTGGGAATCATTATAAAGATTAGCTTTACTGAAAAAAAAATCCAGAAAAAGCTTTAGTAGAAAATGTTTATGAGGTAATAATTTTCACATTAAATATTGCTTGGCATATTTGGTAGAATGTTGCGTGCATGTTTTTTTAAAATATGAGTATTTGCTATCATCTTGGAAAGGTTTCAATGCTATTTACCAATTTAGATTTATGTGAGACTGATTTAGTATAGGACTACACATGTAAGAAAATGTGAAAATATCAGAAATCTTGAAAGTTTCTCAGAGGCATGTTATGCTTGTGCTTAGAATACAAGTTGTAGCTTAAAACAGTGACTCGGAAAGCTACAGCTGTGAGGTTCCAAATGTTTGCTGGGCTTTAACCGATGCGCCCTCACTTTCCTGAACCACTGGACCGTGCTGCTGCCGGGGCTCGGAGGGTTTCAGGCTGCGGCCAGGGAAACCCAGCTGAAATGCTCAGTGTTTACTCTGTCAGTGGGCAGCTGGGGAGCTGACATGAAACAGGTTAAAGCACTGAAACCAGACCTACCTTCTAGAGCAGTGGCTTTCAATGGTTTTATGACTTGGGAACCCTCTAAACATTTTCCAGTGGAAACGAGGACTTTGTGTGGCTTATTGAAGCTTATTGATGACAATTGACTGGCGTTATGTAGTTACTTTTCATGGACCTATTTGAAGTTGTTCACAGATCCCCAGGGATACCCAGGCCACATGTTAAAAAAACAATGAAAAGAAATCCAACTTAATAAGTTTCATTCTCTCAAAGCTCCCAATCCATATCTCTCTTGTCAATATTGCCAAAATATCAGATTCTTTCTGACACGCAGCGCGTCTAGGTCTTTGCTCAACAAATGTCTCATTGGGATATGCATAAAATCAAAATGTGTTTCTGAGTCTCCCTAAGCCACCTTAACCTTCAGGAGCTTGTTCACCACTGGTATTACAAGAGGGCAAGTTTTGCGTACCAAAAAGCCCTTGAACTTTGACTGGTGACATGCAGGATACTGCCAGTGGTATTGCACTAGGAGTTACTCTGCCACGCTTAACCAATTTCAATCTATTTTCTCTGACTTTATTCTGCCCTATCCCACATGTTGTAATTGCTTTCCGTAAAAGGAACAAACAAAACTGTACTCATGGGTCTCTTCAAAATGCTAACTCTGCTTTTATTTTTTTAACCTCACTGCATGATTTTATTATGTATTTAAGCCAGCAGCAACTTGGAAGCTAAGTTTAAAATAGCTGACTTTGGTAGCATACTTTTAACATTAAAAAGAAAAAAAAAAAAAAAGAAATTGCAAACTGCCCAGTCAGTTTATTGATTACAGCAGAAAGTTTATAGAAATTTTATCAGTCAATAAACATTTGATTTTCTTTTCTGTTCAGGTATGACTTTGTAGAAGTTGAAGAGCCTAGTGATGGCACTGTTTTAGGGCGCTGGTGTGGTTCCAGTAGTGTGCCAAGCAGACAAATCTCCAAAGGAAACCAGATCAGAATAAGATTTGTGTCTGATGAATATTTTCCTTCTGAACCTGGATTCTGCATCCATTATACACTTCTTATGCCAGTAAGTAACATGTTTCAGATTGGAACATTTCAGGAAAACAAAATCTTTGAAGTGGTAGCTCAAAAGAATATTTTAATAGCTTAGGATTCATTACTGTTTTTTTCTTAATAATAATAATGATAATAATGAACAATCTGTCTTCCAGAACTGTACATTTTGTTTCTGTTTTTTAACTAACTGAGTGTTCTTGTGGTTCTTCTTGGATGGCGTTGGACTGGGAAGTTGTGGGTTCAGTTGTTTGTGTGGAAACTTCAGCAAAATGTTTGCGTTCCTCATAGAGTACTGTGAAAAAGGAAATTTTCTAGCTTTGAGAAGAAGAAAAATCAGCATAAGAGTCAGCTGTGTGACATTTAAAAAGCATTGGGAAGTTATAAAAGAAGATTGAAGAAATTAATGTTTTTGTTCGTCAGCTGCTAGTAGACACACAGCCAAATGATTATACTTAGTTCAGAAACTAAAAAGTTCTTATGCTTCTGAACCGTTTTATTATAGTGACAAAGCAGTGTCATTGCTTTTATTACAGTGACAAAGCAGTGACAAAGCAAATGCATAATACTCATCTTCCACTGCATTTCCCCTGGAAACTATACTTTAGCTTTCTCTTGAATGTTGCTTACCACTTGTAAATCGCAAGTATTAAAGAATAGTCATTGTCTAAAATGTGACTCTTTTCACTGTCAACAGATTTCAGTTACCTTTCTTTCACCAAATGAAAGATCTCTGATAGAAAAACAATGTTTATAAATTTTAAAGGATGAGATAATCTTCTGAAACAGAGCGGAGCAGAACAGGAGTTGACTTGTTTTAGAATAGGTATTCCATATTTAAAGAGAGTAAGCAGTATTTCTGTTAAGTTTCCTCATAATTCACTTTGTGAATCTCCTAAATAGTCTTGTGGTCTGTGGCATTGGTTGGTGGAAAATATCTGCAAGCTCAATAAAAAAATTGATCAAAAGAATCCATGTTGTAACCGCACTGACATGCGCTTCACTCAAAATGCATTTGGCTTGCTTATTGCTTTTGCCATTTTTGCCTCTTTTCCCCATTTGCAAAACTTCAGTTACTGAGAAGAAACAAAGAACAATTATGCGTATCTTCTGAACAATAGATAATCTTCTGTGCAATATATCTGCACACTGATGATGTCAGTGAAGTGTAGTAGTGAATATGTGTGTGTGTGTAAATATACATATATATGTTGGTTTCTGTTGCTTTCCTATAAGTATTTCTAAATATTTAGGCCTACTTAGAACTATTCATAAAGCAATTGAAGGTTTCATCTGCATTTTGACTTTTTTGTGAGTTAAACCCTTTTGTTAGTAGAATAGTATGACCTGATAATGATAAATTTTGAACTTAAATAAAATGTCAATCACTCTCCAAACTAACTTGAAATATGGCCAGGTTAAAACTTTTGTACAAATAAAGTATTTTGTAAAATAAGTATGTTTACTATTAGAAAATGGTAAAATTGATGTACCTGTGGGCTGATGCCAAATTTCATTGCTGTGGCTCTGGTGTTACATCTTACCTGCTACATATCTGACTTATGTATGATGCAATTTCTGTGGGATGCCTCAAACAAAGGCACCTAAAAATACCAGAGTATATGTATAATTATCTTTATGCCATGCTGTACAAATAGACTGAGTTTATTCCTTGACATTTGATGTGGAAAACTGGTTAAGATATTTAAATGAGCAACACTTGCAAAACAAGTCTTAAATCTTCAAAATATTTACTACACTTATTCAATAGACAAAGGCAAAGCTGACATCATAGGATGCGTTTTTAGTTCCCCATTTTTCTCCATTAACAAAGCTCATATAGCATAAGAAGTATACATACAAACTGTTTTAGAAACCAAGCATGTTATCTCTTACATCTGTACTGAGCAAGAGCAGTCCCTTTCATGGCATGGGAATTCAGAACTAGCCCAAAATGTGCAGTATAACAACTCCTTATTGGTTTGTAAGAATTAATTTCCAAATCTCTCTTTCAAAAGACAGGGATCTTTTTCATCAAAAACTCTGTCTTAGTAAGCCATGCAAAATATAATTTCACATTTCAGGCTGCAGATTTTAAATGAAATCTATACTGCTGAGTGTCAGGGTTAGACCTGTTTCTTGTACCTAAAGTGACTGAAAACTGATGCAAAAAAAAAAAATAATGATGTGTTTTCCTTTAAAACTATAAAGCTATCTCATCCAACATTTCAAAAGAAACTAAAATTTACAACACTCCCTTCCCTCCCTACAAAAAAAGATGTCAGCTCTAGGAATGAGTGTAAGTTTTAAATAGTTCTTGCAAATCCAAAACCAGTTCACTTAGTGATTCACTTCAATATATTGGTCCTAAACAGTTAATTTTTTTTTCCTCATTTTTTGACAAGAGGGGGAGGGGGAGATGCCTGGTAGACTAGCAATGAGAGATTGTTTGGGGAGAAATGAAGCAAAACTGAAATAAAACAGTGCAAGCTTGTTTCTGTATTTGGAGGCCACACACAGAGAGGGGCACCGGACACATTTTCAGGTCTTTTAGAGAGCAAGAGAAATGGCTTTGTTTAAATCTGCTGTAATTTATCGTATATATGTATTTTGACTTTGTATATTATATTTCAAACCAACTTTTCACATAATGAATAAGTAGGGGGAGAATGGTTATTGATCTGACTACTTTACTTCTAAGATTTTGTCACTCAAAAGGACTCGCAGCAGTTCCAAATTCAGTAGATATAGCATTTTTTAGAAAGGTTTCCTGTGGCAACATAAAAGCAGTGTACGTACTGTATACAAGCAGAATGTTCCCCAAGAAAAACGTGAAGCTTTTCTTCACATTCTAGCTAATTACAGTTTAATTATTTGAATTTCTTAGATTTTAAATTGTGTGCTCTGGCTACATCTAGAACTTTCTATAATTGTAGCTGGTCTAACTCTTCTTTTCTTTTCTCTGTTCTGTAGTTGCAAGTTAATTTTTTCTGGAATACCGTGAAGTGGAAGGAAGTGTTGACAAAGTTTACTCTTACTAAGAAAATGTAGTTTGTGTTATTTCAAAATTATTCTGCTACTTTCAGCACAGCTGTTATTCGGAGCCTCTCTTTTCATGCTCTGCCCTGCCACTTAGTCTGTGCTTACTGGTGAGCTGCTTTATTCGCTAAGGGCTGCTTAGCGGTTGTTCTGCATTTTGACTGTTCAGCTATGCATTTATTAAAAGTCATGTTTTTGGCAGCACTTTACCACCTAAACCCTCCTAGAACTTTATTGCAAAAACAATCCATATTTCATTTCTTTTCCTCTCCTTGCACTTGCCCCCAGTTACAGCTCTAATCCATATAGTAGCCACAAGCAATTGAGGGAAACCTTATAAACTCTTATAATATATGTTTGGGCTTCAGTCTTTCTAGTGACTTGTTTAGTTTAAATTATGTCAGTTACAAGTTTGGCAGAGAAAACTTGATGTAATAAAGTCCATTGTTACTTGGGGAGCGGGTGAATGGGATACTTGATGCCTGAGGTGCCATTAAGGAATGCATGACTGATTGCCAAAGCAGTTATTAATTATTCAGGGCACTCAGAACAAAGCACCTCCAGTTAAAGTTGAAGCCGAGGGTGACTGTATTCCCCTTATTTTTTGGCATATGGTAGCATGTCATTTGTCATCAAAGATCATGCCAAAGATCTTTGCAAAGAACAGACTTAACCCTCTTCTACACAAGTGAACATAGAGAGGAAAATCCAAGAAGCTACTCAAAGACTGACCTGGTTTAAAAGTGACTTGGCAGGTGTTCTGTGATTTTTGATGCAGTACCTGTATGGCTACCTGGATTTTGATACAGAGATGCTCTTAGTAGTGCTCTTGCTATTAACAGTAACGAAGATCAAATTTAACACTGTGTAGACAATATGTTTAGAGCTGTCTAATAATTGTTCCTTTATTTCGCCCAATTTGACTAAGTTTTACTCTTTTAGATTAGAGCATGTTAATTTTATTTGTGGAACGTTATTAATTAAGCTTGTTTAATGAAAAAGCAAATAAAATTTAAATACTAATAGAAAAAGTCCATACTAATAGAACAGAGAAAGGAAAGCTCTTACTTAGCATACCCTTCCTGAATTTCAAAAGTCCATAAATTTCACAGATATCAGGTGTGTATCTCACATTTCAGTACCAAAGCTCAAGAGAGGCTTAACTTTGGCTGCAATAACTGAAAATCCATCCAGAAACATCCTAAAGGACATTATTGATCTCCTAAACAAAGGTTTTTCTACACTCTCTTAAGAAGTAATCAAAAGATTTTGGAAATAACGTGATTTCAGGGTTGTTTAAGCCAAGGGGGTGTGAAGCAGCAGGAGAGTGTACGAGTGTTATTTAGTCTTTGCAATGCTCCATGAAGTGAAAAAGGACTGTGAAAATCCTTCACATGATTCTTAAACAAAACCTCTGTGTTCAGAGTTTCCAGTGATTAGGTATGGTGAAACCTAAGCCCAGATAAATCAACAAACTCCTAAAGATATTCCAGTATGCAAATTCAGTCATTCCATTTCTTTTTGGTATGTTCATTTTAAATCACATTTTGCATTAAATTTGTGCTTGAGGTCTAAAGAGAAATTCCTTTTAATTGTCTTAAATGAGACATTAAAGAATACCCAAAATACATAGATAGGAGTGACATGCTTCAGGTTAATCAAAGAACTACAAAAAGTATAAACCCAAGGTTGTCTGTTGCCCATGGGAATACAATGAAAGGGGAAAAAAGCCCTTCAAAGCAGAGAGAACATCTGAAGGATATTTACTAATCAAATCATAACTTGTTTTCCTGTGACTGTTACTCTGTCTTATGGACGTCATAAAATTTTTTTAAAATCTGTGTACATGAAGCGGAATCTCACAGAGACAGGGTTAGAAGTGAATCTAGCAAAATTGTGGGCTTGCACAGAAGTCCATGAAGTGTGTCCTTGACCTACCCAAACTGAGATGTCAGTGTGAATTTTTGGAGACTCTATAAGGAACAGAGACATTTTGAGCCAAATTGGTTGTCATTTAGTTCTTAAAAGGATTTAATATACTCACATAATAGCAAGTTTTCTACTCTGAAGGACCAGGTTCCTTTCCCTCTGGCCAAAATTTGAATGTAGTTTCTATGTGATATATGTAGTGTATAACATTTCTCGTTTGTATTTTTCTGTGATAGTTTTACAGTGGCTCAGGCTGAAAAGAATCACAAAAAACTTTCATTGACTATTTGTAGGACAAAGTAATTTTGTTTTCTTGGATATTTTTTTTGTATTTATTTTACAAATTCATTTTATGTTTGACTAAGATTTGAGTTCATTGATTTTGGAAGTTTATTTCATATCCCACCCAGTTTCACTGTGGCAAAAGATGGAAAATATCAGCTGTTTTTCTTACTTCTAAACAAGTAAGAATAATTTCAAATTAAATGCCGTTGTGTTACCACACCTCAAATGTCATGCTATGTTTTTTTCTATTCAACAACTTCAGCAGAATTACTTCCTGAAAATTTCATGAGTGTTCAACAAATAGCATAGTTGATTCTGCTTATGGAGCATTTACATAAGTCTTAAAATTGTATTTTTGAAAGACACTATTGAGGGGAAATCAAAACAAATGAGAGGGAGAAAAGCTTGTGAAAACTGCTTTCCATTTAGTCATTAATAGCATTATGTACCAGCTAGATCACTCTGGCAACCTGTTTCAAGCAGAAATTATTGCCATAAACAAGAGTTGAGATACTGTAACTGTCAAGGAAAAACAGCAGCTCTTTTTACTCCTTTACCTAATTTATGTCTTTGATCACATATTAACCCTCTTCTCTCACATGAAAGCAGATAGTGGGATGATTCAGTAGTGCAAACAATGTTCAAGCTCTTTAAAGGTCCTAAAAAGTGAATAAAGGCTTTTACTAGGTTTCCATTTAGTAATAAACATTTATATCATCAGGGACTCTTATTATTTGGAAACTTCATTAGTGTGTCTCATAGCACTTTTACCAGAAGTTTATTTATTTAATTTGAAAATGTGTATTACTTTTACATAGTCTATCATTTACTATAAGACTATTTACTACAATAGTGTTCTGCAACAAATCTTGCATATATAAGCTTTGATGTTGTGTGCTCCGTTGCTTTCAAAAAGTCTACAAGAGAAGCTGAAGATAGAAAGAAGAGTGGTTTTGTCTTGTTTTGAACAATTTCAAAATTATCCTGGAATGTCATGACTCTGGGAATGGTCTGGCCTGGTATATGTGGGATCTTTAGTAACATTATTTATGTTTGAGAATAATCTGAAAGAAATATATTTTGCCAAATGATGATAAAATAGAAAAAAAAAAAAAAAACACCAAAAACCCGCCCCCACAAAACTGTGTACAAATACAGGAAAAATAGTAATGTGGAAAACCCAGTCTGCATTAATAATGCAAGGAAGAGAATACAGTACATGGGGAATGTGGACTGTGGTGAATTACCAGTCTTGTGGATTACCACAGCAGTTACCTTTGGTGTTACTTTTGTCATTCCACTTGACTTAATAGACATTGGAGTTTACACCTGCTAATAAGCATCATCAATGAAAATAAGTGTCAAACATTACATTTTAATTTTGTAGTTCTGAGTATATTCTGAGAGTCATCACTATGAGGGGGTATCCTTATAGTAAAATGCAGTTAAATATCAAAACTCAAGATTTAAACATAAGTAAACATCTTTTATTGCATTTTGACATCAGAATTTAAGGACATTTCAGATTGTGAGTTTTTTACTTAATGTTATGGCTACCATTATATTAACTGATAAACTTTTTTTCAAGTAATATTTGAGTCTTTTGGTTGGGTTTGTTTTTTTTTTTTTATAAGCTCATTCATGAATAACTAAATTAGACCTAATGAGAGCAGTTACACAGAAGAAATTAGCAAAAGAATAATACTGCCACTCTGTAGCAACTATAAATATTACCTTTAAATATACGTCGTTCTCTACTTGTACCAACTTTCCTTTAACTTATCTTCAAAGAGATTCTCTCTTCTTTCTCAAAATCTCACTTTTAAAACTGTTCTTTACAAATGAATGCGAACCAGATCAAGCTGGTTTTATCAGTCAGCTGTAATAAAGAGTTTAATATGTGTTACGGAAATTGGCATGTGGATTTGAAAATTTATTATTCAACAGAGTTAGCAGTACTGTTGAGTTTCTAAGCCTTTCAAATTGCCTTCTCAGTTTGCCAAATGTTAGGTTGCCTTGAATAAAACCAGAGGTTGTCCCAGAAGCCTGCAACCAGTGATGGTCATAAATGGATGGCAGGGAGCACTAGCAGGAGGTCAAGCAGATGTGATTCTTCACCCCCTCCTGTACTACCCCACTTACCAGCTGTCTTCTGCAGAAGAGGGGGATTCCCTGAGCCTGTGTCCTTTGTTTATTTAGCAATCTGTAACAGAAGTTCCTTGCAAATAGTTGTCCGTGTACCCCTTGAACCTAGGTAAACTTCATGCCTTCACAACATCCTTTGCTAAAATCCAGTTGCATAGACACCTCGTAGAAAAGAACCTTCAAATAACTCTTTTACTTGAGTGGGATATGTATGTATATAAAAATGTGTCACTCTCTAACTCTAAACTCACTGATCTTTGTAATTGGACCAGTTGGGTGTTACCTCAACAGAAATATTCCACAATGATGTCCAAATGTTCCTCTAGTCTTTTAAAATTATTTTGCAGTCATGGTCCCAATTTATTTGTTCAATCTTATTGATCATATCTATTCTAAAGAGTGCAGTGTTTCAGCTACTTGTGTGTGATTTCTTTTTTTTATTTAATCTTCTACTAAATGTTACCTACACTACTTTTCACCTGATACGTTTGGTTTAAAAAAACCCCAAAACACTCCCCTAACCCCCCCCAAAAAAGCAAGAAAAAAACACGACCGCTTTCCTATTCTCCCAGGTCCCTTTAGTTCCACTGGTTGTTTTGTTTTGTTGTTGGGGGTTTTTGGCTACCTTTTTCTTTATTTTTTATGTTTTAAGTATTACATAATTGTCTAGTTGACTATCCCTTTTCCAATTTCCAGGATCAACATGTCATTCACAGCTTTTTGAGAAAGCACGCTGATGGCTTCTCTACAAATTCCAAAGCAAAGTGACTCTGTCCCATTCTCAAAGTAATCCCCTGTGTAACTGGCACAGTCCTAGATTTTTTGTGCTTTCAAATACTGAGACGTTGTGTCTAACATGCTTGCTAGTGGAAAAAAGGTAAGCAAATGTACATTTGATACTAGGTTTCAGGCAGCACCGTAATTTTCAGTTATGCTATTTTAGCTGCATTCATGTTGTATCCCCACCCATTATTAACATCTTAGACGTGCCGCAGTCCTATCCATTGCCTCACCAGTAGGCAACAAAACAGGCAGTAACTAATTAGAGTGGTGTGTACTGTGATAATTTTTCTTACTGTCATTCTGGTAGGAAAAGATGAAAACAGGAATGAAAGGAAAAATTTGGGACAGAACAGAGTTACTCAGTGCAACTGCTGTATTTTTTTTTAACATACGGTCCCCATCTGAAAGGCTCTTAGGAACAGCAGAATTGCATGGAAAAAATGGAACGATGGGTGCAGCTCTAGACATTTGAGATTACATCAGTTGTGGAGCAGCTTCTGCAGAGGACTGACTGTACAATCTAACTCCACAGACTGGTGGAAGCACCTCTTTAAATTCAGGAGAAATATTCTTGACAAAGTAATAACACTGTATAGTAGCTTCAGGGTAAGAGTTTGCTTGTGAAAAGATTAATGTGGGGTATTGGTAGTGGTGTTAAGAAAAATCCCTTTGTTTCTAAAAAGGGATAGATAATAAGTACTATGGGAATACCAAAATTTGCACCTGTCTTGTCTTTGCAGTACCTGGCCTCTGGTGTTACAGATGGGGATTATGAGCTGTCATTTGTTAGCTTCTCATAAGTACTCAAAACTTTTTTAATGATGATGATGAAAGGTTTTGCTGAAGAAGCCAGGACTTTTGTTGAAAAAGTTTTGGTTTTGTTTTCATGGGAAAGTCTAGATAATCACAAAGCTGTTGCATCTGTTCTTTCAATTATCTCTGGCTAGGGTGGTGGAGAAGGAATTCAGCAGGATTGCTTCCACGTTTGCTCCTGATAGCTGGGGCATGTTGTTGAGGAACTGTAAATGTTTAAAATGAAAAATGAAATAAACAAAATCTTACATGTGAAAATGGAGGGCAGTTTGTTTGGCAAAAGACATTTCCAGAGGCAAAATGCTCAGGCTGCTTGAGCATTCATTTCACTCTGCTTTTGAGCTAGGCCATAAATCATAAGAAGAAAAATAATAAGAATCATTTATGAGGAGAAATAAAATGCTGGGCTTCAAATTGAAAGGAGTGATTTAGTGCATGAAAGACCAGGTTTAAAGGCACTTGAAAAGTGGCGGTGTGAAAGCTCAGCCCTTGGAAGAAATTTTGCATGTAATCCTACAGACATAGTGAAATTGGTGGTTTCCAATAGCCCTTCCCTTTCAGCTGGGAAAGGATTCCTTGGGGGATCTTTCTAATAACTGTCCCCTGACACCACATACAACAGTTCTTGGGTCTCATCTGAGTAAGTCAGTTAAGTGTTTAGGTGAATTTCAGTGTAGCATTGTAGATAATTAAATCAATCTGATGCTTTTTTGTCCAGTATGCAGCCCTGATGTCTTTTGGTAGCACTTAATTAACTTAAGAGGGTCTCCGTTGATAACTCATTCTAAATGTTCTTCTAACAGTGACAAATACTCTTTAAACAGCATGACTGTCTTTAACAAGACAGATACCGTGCTAAAGTAATTTTGTTAGAAATCAGTATCCTCCTAGTTTTGTGAAGAGTTGGCGTAGTAAATACAGTTTCTTAAATTTGAATTTTCAGATGTTTTATTTTCAGAATTTTTCTTTTACTTATTGTGCCTGCGTATGAAAGTAAAAATGTCACTATTTTTGAAACTTCAAAACACCTAAAATCTCAAAGTGATTAATTACTATCTGGGCTTAAACCACAGCATAGACAAATTTTGCTAACTCTGTGCAACTGACCCTGAACTTGCCTGCTGGCTGGCATAACCAAAATGACTAGGTAGCCAAGGAGAGTAAGATAACTGAGTTGAGCCAAGTTATTAAAGTCACTCAGTCATCATCTGTACTTATTGGGGGAAAGGGCTAAATGCCAAATTGTTTTAAACTTGCTATCTGGCAGGACAGTTAGCCGCATATACGTAGGCTTTTAATATGTAAGCTGTTAATAGGGTCGCCCTTGCTTATCTTCTGAAAATCACTCTGATCTTCTGAACTCTTCTGACTTGTGTGTGCATATTTGTCTTCGGGCTTTTCAATGTGAGGTGTTCAGGGTAATCAAAAGTTAATAATAAAATACTTCTCTTTCTTGAGTCATCTGTGTTATGACTTTTTGGCTTGGATTAAATTCTGCCATTGATCTCTTGTTTGCACTCTGTCAATATATATAACTTTAAATACTGTATTTACTTTTTTTAATTGCCTTTCTGCTTAAGAAAGTCGTAGGCACCTTTCATGTAGGAAAAAAAAAATTGCAATTATTGCCAAAAGTAGCAGTACCTCTTTTCATGCAACATAAATGTAGAATTAAGGTTCATAAGAGCATTTTGAAACTGTATATAACTGCTGGTATAAAATACTTCAGAGCACAGCCCAGTTTTTCACCAAAAACCAAAGGTAGATGGTGAATGTAAAAATTGTTGGAGGGTTTTTCGGGTATGTTGCCAATTGTCATTAAGAAAAAAAAATAAGTTACTTTTACAGCTAGGTATTTGCATAGATGAAAGACCATATAAAGTTTGGAAGTGATTTACTACTTTGCTAAGAAAACATATCTAGAAATATTAGAACTTAAGGAATAAACCTGCATATCTTTGATGTGATAGACGTGATCGGATTGAGTGCCTGATATTTAGCAAATGGGAGAGACAGTTGAACCTGAACCTGAACCTTGTGCAAACCCCCTTGTGAGGAGGTGAAGCACAAGTGCAGGTCTTTGGACAACTGTCAGCCGCACAGTCTGGTTCTGTACTGCAGAGCAGCACTGTATTCCTACTTTATTTAAAGCCTAAGAACACCTTTGAGGTGATGTCATGAGAGAAGAGCAAAGGAAAATCAGCTGATACTTTGGCAAGCCACTAACACAAATCTCTATGGAGTTAGGGATTTATTTATGCATTTTCTTAGAAATAAAACTCAATGGAAGAGCAGAAAGTAACACCTACTCTTTGTATCTAACAGTGGATTTTCATTTAGATAATAGGTATGCTTTCAGGGTCTTATGTGATTATTTTCTGAGACTGTGATTGCTGTCCATTGTTTTAAGCAGGCATCCTTTCTTTTTTTGTCATTTATTGCCTCCTTTTCTGTGAACTATCTATCTCTTATCTCTTACCAGTGCATCTGCTATTTTGAAAAATTATTTGGGGAAGGTGCTTCTTTAAATTGGAGAAGAGATTTGCCATGCTCTTAAAGAAGAAAAAAAGTAATAAAACATCCATTATAATGTTAGGTATTTCATTACCTGAAACTGCTTATATATTATAGGAGAATTTGGAAAATCAAGAAATTAAAAGCTGCCCAAGTGTGAAGAGAACCAACTTTTCTTTGCAGACTGTTTAAAAAAAAGTTAATGGTAATTTTAAAAACAATTATGTGAACCTGAGGAGCATCATTAAGCAAGCCATACAAGCTATAATTTACAAAGCTAGTGCTATACAAAAATGCCAGTGGATAATTTATAGACAGGGTCTGGCCTAAATTTCATGGTTAATACTTGGAAGAGTGGCAAAATACTCAGGTGATGTCATCACAAAAATCTGAAACCAGAGGAAAATCATTTTAACACACTTTTAAGAAAAAAACATTACTTTATGTTCTTAATTTTTCTTTAAATATTATTCCCCAATAAAGTATGAGAGTATACTTACTTATGAAAGACTCCACACTGTTGTTTCTTTAATTAAATACTTACAAAAAGTAATCACCTAATGAAGCAATTAGAGAATCCCCAAAGAGAACCAGGAAGAAACACATCTTGTACAGGCGCAGCATGTGGACTTTTCAGTATTCATATCTTATACCCTGCTCTGACTGTCATGTACAGGGTTCTGTCTCCAATAACGGTCTGTCACAGGCCACAGCTTCCTTGCAGTAAGGCACTTGTGTCTTCCACTGATATTTTGTGCTGCAAGAGAAGGATGGCTGCTGTTTTCTGGTTTCTGCCGTGAATTGAGGTTTAGAGGAGAAAGAGAAAATAATATGTTACTTGAGGGGGGATAACTCGGAGTAGTCATAGTGCCAAATTGTCATGGTGGGATCATTCTGTTTACAAATGGTATTCCTGTGGTTTCTGTCAGGAGAACAGTTTTAATGTTATTCTAACAATGCATTAAATTGGATTTATTATTGCACGCAATTTTAATGTTCATTATTTCTATTCATATAGTGATAAACACACTATTGAAATTGCAATAATAGATCATGTTATACTTTCCAGCTTATAGGCTTTTGAAATCTTTGGATGTTTTGATTCTAGTTCTTTGTCATACAGACAGTGTGACTGGTGACAGATTTTTGAACAAGCAGTTCCCATTGCTTTCAGCAGGAAATATTTGGTATTGGAGTCTGAAAAACAATGACCACATCGTCAAAATAATGGCCACATTCTTCAAGTTTAAATAGATTATTGGCTTTTATAAGCATTATGATAAATTAATTGGAAAATATTTGTTTCTCTATATGGAAAATAATTGTTTCTCTCTATATGAGAATGATGTTCTGCCCAATGAGGTCTTATTTCACACTCGCTACCTATTTCTCTAATTTCCTAATGGAGTGAATTATACACCATGGGCCATTTTCAGCAATGAAGTAAAGATTGCCTAGAATAATTTAACTTCAGTAATTGTGTTAAAAACAGTATCGATGCTACCATTCTGAGATTGCAATCAGTGTTTAGCTCAAAAAATTGGTTTGATTTTCTGTAGCAGTGGAACAGTGGGAAAAAAAAAAAAAAGAGATGTCATTATTTTAGTTGCTTAATGAAACTATTGGTTTCTCAGAAGTCTTTTTTACAACACATAGCAGTTGCTAAGGTAACCCATATCTAATACTAATATATTGTTTGAGGAGAGAATATAACCTTAATTGTAAGATAACAAAATGTCCTCTTCTGACTTTTTAACTGGAATATAAACTTACAAAGGGCATTTTTATTCATCTAAATTCAGTCAAATTTTGTTGAGTTTACAGTGATGTACTTGAAATGACAATTTGTCTCCCATTCCACAAGTGGTTTGTGCTTGCACGTCCAAATTTGTTCATTCAAATCCACGTTTGTCCAGTGAGAATGCACACATTATCTGAAAGACACAACACAGCTTCAAATGAAATAGTAAATAGTGGAAGAAGGCTAAGAACTTGATAATAGCATCTTCTTGGTAATTACATATCTTAAATGTATAATCGTGTACAAAAACAGAACAGATTTTCTCCTAATACTAGACTAACTCTTTCTTCAGCAAAGCATGGCAGTCATCACAGTCAATTTATACAACTTGTTCGGCATTGCTTTGTTAGTGTAATTTATGCAGTGCAACTTCCAATTGGTTTCTATTTTTATTTGAACAGATCATCTCATGGGGTTTAACCATGCAGGGCGGATGCAAGAAGTCCCACCAGAAGTAGCCAGGCAGATCGTGTCAGTGAATGCTCTTGCCCAGTGGTTCCTTGCAAAGTTGCTTTTTCCTCCCCTCTTCTTTTTTCCCCTCTTCTGCAACAGATTGTAATGTCTGCCCTTATTCCGAGGAAAAAAACACCTAAGATAAATGTTTGTAAATATTGTCTTTTTAATATCTCCTTAATTTATCTTCTTATTTGGCTTATTTGTGAAACGGTGCTTTGTCAAGCATTCAAATGAACATTTTCAATCATACCATTTTGAAGCACACTTTCTGTCTTGATTAAAGGATAAACTTGTGGTTAGCCAGTATCTTTCAGTCTAGTAGGCTAGTGCAGCAAATAACTTTGTGTAATGTTGGGTTCAACAGAATGAAAACAATGTCTGCAGTTCACAGAAAATCATATTTTTCATGGGCTGGAAAATTCAGGTGGAATCAAGGCCTCAAAGAGCCACTTTGGCTCTTTATTTAAACTGATAAAAAACCTCACATCTAACCACTTCCTAGATTGCAATGAATAGCAGCCTGTGAAACCACAACTAATTAAAGCTTAGAAAACCACAGGTTTTGATGTCTGTGTTCTGTAATTAGTTCTATGTATTCTTCATGAAATCATCAGAAACACCCAGTATTCTTGAATAAGTGAACAGGAAAGTAAGAGACTGAGGGAGAAAATATCTTAAGGATAAACACAAGCAGAAGAGTATCATAGAATGGTTTGAGTTGGAAGAGACCTTAAAGATCATCTAGTTCCAACCTGCCATGGGCAGGGACACCTCCCACTAGAGCAGGTTGTTCAAAGCCCCATCCAGCCTGGCCTTGAACACTTCCAGGGGTGGGGCATCCACAACTTCTCTGGGCAACTTGTTCCAATGTCTCATCACCCTCACAGTAAAGAATTTCTTCCTAATATCTAATCTGAATAAACCCTCCGTATTTTTCAGTGTGTAAATATTGTAAATACTAATTTTCAAATGGGTATTAAAAAGGCTTTTATAAAAAGGGTATATGTCACAAATAGAATGAGCAATGTTTCTGTAGAAGGCTTTACAACTCTTTTAAAATTATACTCTTGAAATAAAGAAGGTGAGGGGTTTGGGTTTTTTTTACATGTAATAGCAAGGTAGAAAAGCAGTTTGTCCATGGGTTAAGATTAGTGCAGCATTTGTGTGTGGCACTTTCTTTCTTTTGCAGATAAGTGTTTTCTCGGTGAATGTGCAAGAACAGAGATGTAACATGAAAGGAGATCTGGCTGTGTGCACACAGAGGGCTGTTCCTTTAAGTCAGTGTGATAGTGCTAGCATTCTGGTTGCAGGATTGGGGCCATAATCAATCCCTGAGTAGACTCATTTAAAATATTACTAGGAAGATTAATGACCTGTTTGAGAACATAAGTCACCACGATATTTCCATAATTTTTGTAACAAAGACTGCCACCCTTACTTCTATTAGGTTAGCAATCAAAAAAAAAAATTAATTTAAAAAAATATACATATCAAAAGACTTGACCAGATCAGTTAGAGATAATTTGGCCACATCTGTGGACAGTGACAGGGTTATAACTCAAGCTTCTTAAGGCTGAATGGAAGTCAATTGATTTACTAGCAGTCTCAAAGAGAATGGGATTTGCTCCATAACATACTGGATTTGTTAGTACTATGGGTTTATTACTTGGCAGATTTCATTTTTCCTTCCTTTCTTCTTGCTTTTTTTTTTTTTTTAATGTGTCAAGGAAAGGGCTGAGAAGGAATTGCATAGATAAAGGGAAACATTATAGCATTATGCATTATAATATAAATAATTAGACTGTTTCAATGATTATTTCTTTTAATTGCATGAAGAAATCAGGCTGAGGCAGTTACTTGTAGTTGTGCCTTAAAATTCAATCTATTCTGTTTTAATAGCTTTGTTCATGCTGTAAGCAGAACAAAATTTCATGGGAGCCTACTAGAAATAGAATGAAGTACCCTGCTTTCGAGCCATCTTTGAAGGATCCATTTTAAATAGTGGCTGTAGAGATTGAAAAAGTAGAGCATGGCAAAAATGCGTCTACTTTTATTTTATAGCTGATGCTAAAACCATCTTCTTAAGTGGGTTATATTACATACTATTTTGAGACTTCAAAGAAATGGTAAATGATACTGCCAAAGGAACTACTGCTGCTTCTAAGGAACAAACTTTTATTAAAAACCCGTGACTCTCTACTTTTCTTCAAGACAAAGTAGTTAAATTAAGTCCAAAATTGGAGTAGTTTCATTAATTTTCATATTCTTATGTGAGGTAAGAGCTTGTGGGTTGACATGCAACAACAAAAAAAATACATATATTTGTACCAAATAATCTATACTTTAGGTACACAGGCATGCAGTTGTTGCTTTTTATTACAGCATAAAGGGTTAAAATGTACAAATGGAGGTATGTAAAAACATACAGATCAATGAGGAAAAAGTGTATTAGAGTTTGGATATGTATACAGAAGAGTTTGGGCATAGCTAGTCAATAGTGCAGATTTCAGAATGATTTAGAATTAATTTGTTTCTAGAATTCAGCATTTTCCTCAGCATAATTCTACATGTTTTCTAGAAACAGTGAGTTTATCAGGTAAATTACGTGTAATACAATCGCAGAAATGCAAGGTTGGAAGGGAACTCAGCAGGATCTTTCCTGAGCCATTGTCTTACTCTAAGCAGGGAGTAGGTAGACCAAGCTCATTCTTGCTAGATATTTATACTATTCCTGATGTTTAGGGACGACTATTTCAGAGATTTTCCCAATCACCTGTTGCACTGCTTTACATAGTATGAAATTTTTTTCTAATACGTAACATAAATCTTTTCTGTCATTGATGGACGAGGGAACAGCTGATCATCTGATGCTCTCTTACATGTTTGTTATCGCATCTTCTGTCAGTCTAGTCTTGTCTAGATTAAAGAAACCTGTATCACTCGATCTTTTATCATAGTTGATGTTTTCCTTTCCTTCTTTCTTTTTCCTCTGAATATTCTCTTTCTCTCTGCCTGTGTCTTACAAATACCGGAGATAAATCTGAACACTATATTTTGGCTGACACCTCTCTAGCAGTTCAGCTTTATGGTGCTGTTCTGCGTATATCTGAATCAGATTTGCCTTTTTTCAGGCAAACCACATTATCCCCTATTCAGGTTTTGGCCCTCTATAACACTGTTTATTCTACTTCAGGACATCTGTACTTACGATTTTGCATTTATGCTTTTAATGTTGTAATCCTAAATGTGAGATTTTTTGGAATGTTTTTCTTAAATTTCTCTTATTAAGGATACTTTCTCAATTTATTTTGCCTTTCAGTTGTTGTGTAATCACATATGCTATGCTTGTGCGCATAATATATATGAGGTAACACGAGATGGGAATTTAGAGACAGAGATAGGGGAAAATGTGTAGGTAGAAGTGATACACCCAAACATTAAGAGTATGTCAGGACAATGTTATGGCTAACAGTATAGGGCTATAAAAGCTAGCTCACAAATTATAAATCTGGCTTGTTTGAACAGTGCAAGAATCTTTTATGTGGGCAATGTAATCATAGTGTCTACCATGCTTTTTTGGGTTATGAAAAGTATGCTACATACAAAGCAAATTTAAATATGAAAAACAACACAAATTATTTTTCTTCACAAATCTTAAAATATGGTTAGTCTCTTACATGTTTGATGACACTAAGAACTGATACATGAGGACAGAGCTGAGGTTCCTTCCTTGCAAAGTAATGTTTTGTTCAAGGACTTTCTACCTTCAAGGCAGGACAAGCTCTGATTTGCAGTGTCAACTGTAGAGGAATGTTGGGTGTGTTCCTTTTACTGTGATATGAAATCAACAGAAACCTGTTGTGGAATGTAATTTAACATGTATACTGAAAGATTAAATTAAAATTGCATGTACTGCAGAAGTCATTTTCATCATCCTTGCCAAATACACTTTTCCATTGTAATAAACAGTCATTCCTAAGTGTAATGTTTGATGAACCTCCTGTGAACCTACTGGTATAAGTAAACATTTTTTTAACAACAGCTACCCGTTTCTAATACCTAGAGGGAACTTAAAAGGCAGTTCATTCCCTGACACCAAACCCTTGCTGTTCTTCCATTTGGTTATGCTTTTTATAAGTATTCACGTATTTTGAGTAAAATGAGTAATTTAAAAAAAGGTCTGCAAACATGATGTCCTTTAATTATGGCTGACCACATCCCCGGTCATAAAAGAATGTACAAAAACTTTTTTATATTCAGAACAGCTGCACTTATGTTGACTGTTTATTTCTTATGAAATACTGCTGTTAAATAAAAGCTAGAGCTTTGAGTACAGAACAACAACAAAAAAAATCCTCCTGTAAATCATAAATGAAACAGATGCATGTGTGTTTCCTGTATGAATTTTGGGTGTGTTTATAGATGAAGTGGTTAATAATCATGATAACCCCATTTTCAATAAGATTTGAGCAAACTTTCCTTATACTATATCTATGTGCTCACTGCAGTCTGATTGTGGGAATCTCTTTTTGCGTTGACTGATTTGTGCTCTGAGGCTCTTACATTACTGCTCATCCAATTACAATGATATTCCTTCTTTGAGATGATAATTTCACGTTTTAAGCATAATTTGGATTGTTCTGTTGCAAATCCTTCTCCTAACTGGAGTAAAAGCTGTTCCACGTTTTGACCTACAACAGGGTGTATATGCGACTTGTGTAGTATCAAAGTTTCAGTGAAAGAAGTTAATCTGTGATGGGATTCTTCCGCTTCTCCCCTTCTGTTAAAGTTGAGCTACATCTTGGAGACAGGGGTCTCTGTACACTAAATATGACTTTTGATCTGAACTGTAAAAAAGAATTTTCTAGGATCTTATTATAGATACTGAGAAGAAAGATTCTCTTTCTTGCTCTCTTGCAGTATTTGATATATAATTCTTTATAAGCTTTCCCTTCTAGAAAGGAATTGCAGGTGTAACACAATATTCACCATAATAGAATATTCTAGAAAATATAATTTAATAGACAAAAATATATCAATTGCAATGTTACTGTACTGTCTATAAAGAAGAAAGAACAAGATTCATCCAATAGAATTAAGTGTTGGGTATAAAATTACATTGATGCATCTCTATTATTGACCCTACAAATTTTTTGCATTTACGTTTATATTCACAAAATGAAGGTAAAGGTTTTATTTATACCAGCATTTGAAAAACAATTCTTATTCAGCTGTCTACTTGTAAATACATTCAACTATCTTTGAAAGTCCATGAAAGAGTATTTTAGTGCGAAGTGTTGTTATTACTGTTATAAACAGTCATGAAGTACCCTACTACCTTAATCACGAGCACAATTCAAGTACAAACCAAAAACCAAGTTACTGCAAGAGCTTATAGCTGAAATATAAAAAGGTGATAGTGGTTATATACAGAAAGCCATGAAGCAATGAAATAATGAGGTAGTTTTAGAAGGGTCTCTGTAGAGTTGTACTTTAGTAGAACAGTAGAAAACAGCAAGCAAGCAGAGCTCTGCCCTGGAAATAGGTGTGAGACTGCAGATGGCCTTTAACAATGAGAGATGATAGATTAGCAGAAAATAAACTTCAAATGTTCTTAAATAGTATAACGAGTAGATTGCATAGTAAGGAAGAGTTGATAGGAAGGTGCTGAGATAGGGAGGACAAGGTTACTATTCAAGAAAATACTTTGTGTTTTCAAAACATCCAGGAATCGGAAGCAGTACCGTGTGTGTGTTCACCTACTGTCTTGGTGGTCAAGGCAGAAGACTGTTGCTGAGGTCTGCTGCAAGTAATTCAACCAAACTTTTAGCATATGCTTACAAACAACACGCGTTCCCACACACGTTCAACATATTGAAATGATCCATTGCATTTGTTCAGGACAGTTCTGTGAATATAAAAAAATATTATCAGACTTGGAGATGGTAATTCCTTAGACATCAGGTTTTTTGCTTATTTTAGCGCCATACTGCAAGAAAGGTCACGTAGCAGGATTTTCTCTAAACAAAGATTTTATGAGACTGGGGTGAGAGAAGCTGTATTTCAATAAATTATTTTGGGACTTCATTTTGCCAACTTACAGTATATTTTCAGTTGTTTTCAGCAGGTACTTTGTCTGTATAAGGTCAAAAACTTCATACTCTTTAAAATATGGATATAGATTCTAGTATTGCCCATGGTCTGAATTAGACTAAATATTTTTACTGACCATTCAAATAATGCAAGAAAGAAAATTATTTATGGTTTATAACTTTTTTTTAATTTGCAGTTTTATTCCTATTTGCACATGCATGATGTAAATAGCCATCTAGTTAGTTTTAAATGTGTTACATATGTTTGATTTCAGAATGTTAAAATGCAGGTTTAGAAATAAAAATATTTTGCAGTTGTTACTAGGATACAAAAGGTAGATGTGCTTTTTCTTGTGGCATATATATATACTATGAGGGAGAACTCACTGTAAATTTTGTTTAAAGTCTCATTTAGAAGACAGAGATTTATAAGCAAGAAGATAGTGCTCACTGAAAGTTTAGGTTTTGGAAGTAGTTATGGTTTAGATATTGCACTGCCACAAGTATAATTTATAGGAACCAAAACCCAAGGATTATATACCTAAAATTAGTTTGTATATCTACATTAATCTGAAAAAAACCCAAACAAGCAAACAAAAAAATGCAAAAAAAAACCAGTCAAACAAACAAAAAACCCCCAGACAAATTATTTGAGGAAAGAGCTCTAAATGAAAACTGAAATACTGATTTCAGTTTGAAACTTTTTACGCCATGGCGATAGCATATGCCATAGCTTATTCTATACTATTAGACCTAATTCATTACAGACTAGGTGTCTACTTTAAATGCTCCCTGTTCAACTCAGTGCATCAGGTCATACTTCCAGAATAAAGCTGTTTGGCCACTGAGTTGAAATATGTCCAAGCATACATTTCTCTGAGTCTTCTATTTGGAATCTTATCATTAAGTACTGTAGCCACAAATTCTAAAATAAGAAAATATAGTAAAAACTCATGATGAAGGTAGAAAGGCATCAAGACTTGACTCCTTCTCCAGCTGGCAGGCTGAATCTGCAAGCTTGATAGATTCTAGGGATTGCAGTGATTGTACCTTCATGGTTTGAGACCTCTGCAGTTGCCAGAGATGCTGGAGGCACAGTTTTCAAACAGAATTATTTATACTTTGTCTTGCCTTAATTAACTGAAAGAATAAATCAGTGAATGAAAGTTCTTGTCCAAGAGAATGCAAGAATCACTGGATCATCTTACAGAATAACAAATAGTTTCAGTAGATGATAGGATAAATTTCCTCATTTTGTAGTGCTTATGAAATCCTGATGAAGTAGAATGTGATGCTTCAGTGAGACTTACCAGAAGCACTGGAAAAATAAAAAATTCCATGCAACTGCATCCAAGAAAGATAGTTCTCTGTGTGTATATATTTTTCTAAGAATGGAAAACTCTACGACTACCATGATGAAGCGTATTGGCAATAAGGTCTTCCATATAATACAGTAATGTGAGCATTAATTTTTCTCTTTTTGCCTTTAAAATCAGTTAGTGTAGATTATTGCTGATACATGTGATCATAAGAAAAAGCAAAATGTTTTTTCATACATACACACATATGTATGTATACATACATGTAATTATTGGTCATTTATGAAGAGAATTAACAAATTTTTGATGAAAATATCTTCCCAAGATTAATGCTATTGGTGGCATACTTTGAGAGCTTATGAACTTGCTCTAAGTATGTGTCATCTTTGTCTTCACAGGATGGGGCTCTCATACCTATGCTGTGTATTTTAAAGGGTGTCAGGGTGCACAGGCTTCAGGCAAAAAGCTGCAATTTGCCAGGAGAAAGCTGATGATTCGTGACATCCTGTGATATTTCCATTCTGCTAATTTCCTTGAGAAGATCTCCTAGTTGTTGCCAGCACAATTAGAATTGCGGGCCTTTTCTGCGAACTGCACAGAAACTCTGTTCAAGGGAATATTTAAAACTTTTCAAAAAATAGATTTTATCTCAAAACTTTAACCTGGGAAAATGTTAGGCTGCTCCAAACACTACTTTATTCTTTTTTCTTCTATTCATGTCTGTGACAGGCAAAGACAGAAAGGAACAAAAACATTCACTTTACCTTGTGACCTTGGCAGTTGTGGAAAGGAGGGTATTATGTACATTTTGGGAAGTGATGCTCAAAGTGCCATAACAAAAACACTGACATAGAGTTTGGAAGGCCATCTCTGTCTGGCTGTAAGATGTAAACTGGTGCAAGGATATGGATACTTGACAAATAAGGTCCTCAGTAAGAGGCCCTACATGCATATGAAGAGAGGCTGGACAAGCCTTTGGTAAGTGGTTGTAACACATTGTAAGAACAGAAAAAGATAGGCAGCCTGTGAAAGGCAGAGAGCTTGGAAGACCAGTAAGGAAAGATGGGCTTGTCACCCCACGTTTTGGATCTTATGTGCAGTAGTTGATTAAATTGAGGAAGGCTGGTACTCCTATCTGTCTGTCGTTTGACTGGCAGAAGTTGCATCCCTGAAGTGAGGATAGCTGAATAAGATGCGTGTTTATTTCAGCGCTACTGGAGCTTAATTTACCAGACTACCTGCTTAGCAGCCCTGGAGCTGCTGTCTCTCTCATGCAGCCATCCTCACTGCTGTGACAGTAACTTCAGCTAAAGAAGTAAGAAGTGTTGCACTAGATGGGAACTCTGCTGGCCTTCCTGGCTTCCATCTCTGTCACATGAAAGTAAACATCTTTGCCTTATTCCCTGGCTTTGGCAGTCTAAATTGATTATCTGCTTCTGCTCCTTCTTTTTCTCATTCCTTTGCTGGAGGCACAAGAAGCAGATCCTGGAACTTGATTTCTCTGCTGAGGTGGTTGCGTACATGCCCTCCTAGAGATCATCTGCACTTCCTTCTAGGTCTGCTTGGACAGGACTAACATTTTGCATAACAGCGGTGCGGGTTAATGTTGCACGGAGAAGATGAGTCTCTAGAAGTTACAGACTTTCACAAGTGGATTAGCTTTTTTTGTACTGCATACATGCAAGCAAGTAAAAGTTTGTGCTTTTTCAGGTAGGTCAAGAAAAGCTAGAGCTTTTCACGGTTATTACTGCATGTACTTATGGGAGAAAAGAGAGAGCTATTGTTATGTTGAGAAGCTTTTATGTCCTCAGGGCAAACTCAGAAAGAGTTGGATATCTGCTCTCCCTCACAGCTTCTAATGATGCTAATAGGAGGATTACTTGTCATTATGAAGGAAGAAAACAGGCTTTCTTTAATGCAAGTGTTACAAGAATGTGCATGTACTATTAGTTTCAAGAGCATATCTTTAAATCTAAGCAGGACTTGGATTGTTCTTGTAGAATAATAAATAAATAAATAAAAAGTTGTAAGGATATCTCATTAGAAGAAATATGTTACTTCGTTCAAAGTTACTGATCCTAGTTGGTTTTCAGAGGAGAGAAAGTTCCTTTGAGGTTTTTTTTTTGTTGTAGAGTCCCTTCTTGTCTGATTAAACCATAATCATGTCTAATAGTTTCTCCAAACTGTGCCAACTAATGAATAGGTTTTCACTCAGAAACTGCTTGACAATGTTTTGTTCAAGGCAAGAAATGAAAAAAATGGGTATTTCTTTTGTGGGGAGGGAATTATTTTAGACATATTACTCACTACTTTGTGTCCTGCCATTCCAAGTATTTGACTCACTTGTTTTTGTTGTTCCAGTCTTAACTCAGAGATTGCTTTATTAAACATGAAATTCCTCACTCCTGGCTGCAGCAAACTATTTCTTGCAATTACAAAATTACATCTTGTCTCTCATTTAACTGGAAGAGATTAGTGTCAGTACCTTGACAGTCCTATCCTATGAGACAGAAGCAAAAGGAAGGCTTTGCTTAGGTCGTGATGGTGCCTAAGAGCTGATCTTGTGTAGATTGTAGGTGAGTGCTGTTTTGTTCTGAATTATTTACCCTTGGAGCAAGTTCAGTGCAAGGGAAGAACAGATGGATACTGGCAGACCTGGAAAGGTGATAACATAGTCTCATATCCAAAGTTTTACCCTTTATCTAGCTAAGATACTTCTGGGTTCTTCAGAGAAACCAATAATCAGCTTCTAATAAAAGTTTTTGTATTCATTCTCCCAACGTATGAGATCAAGGAATTGCCTTTATGCTCATTTTACAGATTTGTTAAGGCTGCCTTACCAACCCGCATGCTATGAAATTCCTGGTGCCACAGTGAATGTAAAAATGTTTGTGTTAGCAGCCACTGTGCTTTTAGTTGTGATGGTTTAGCTGTTGGAGGCCTGGACTGTGAATAAGCTAGTGGTTAAATTAGAAAGGAAACAATAAATATTCTTTTTCAGAAAGATCACTTCTTGTTTATGATGCAGCCAAATGCACAGTCATGCTGGTGTAGCAAGGAGATACCACTGCCCGGTGCTTTACACCATGAAGCTGTGGCCTAAATACTATGCTCAGGAAGTGTATGTCAGAACAAGAAATTAATCACAAGTCTTCAAACTAGGCTACATACTAAATCATCCTTTAGGCTTGAGCTTCAACTTGCTAGTTTGAAATTCGTTTATTGCAGTTTTGTGCTTCACTGATGGTTGCCTTCTTATTACACATATAAGAGTGTCCTACCCTTTACCTTTTAAGAAAGATGGAGTAGCTTTGATTCCTTTAATAGGGAACGACAAACATTGTGAACACCCTAAAATGCATTTCATTCCCTGAGTTTCTTCTGGGGCACTGTTGTTATGTATAATCTTCAGGGCTGGATAGTTTCGTGAAGTTAGTCTTTAAATTATTTCCTTCTGTTTTTCCAAGTCCGTATCTTAAACTGTTGCCTACATTTGGTCTATTTACCTGTCTCTTATGCTTGTAAATACCCTGGGGGATTTTTATAAGGTATTTGTTTTGATAGAGTGAATTGCACATGCAGAAATACAATATAAACAGACCTAATGAAATTTCTGTTTGATCCAACACTAATTGTCATTCTTGGCTGTTCTGTGGAAGCCTGATGTTTTCTGCTCTGGTTTTCATCCTAAATCACGTTAATAAACACTAAAGATGCAACTGTTCAGCTCTATCTTAGTTTTAAACATGTTTATTCTTTTTAAAGTAAGTTGAAATTTTTTCGTGGGCACAAAAGAAAAATTATAGAATGTTTTGTTTTCTAGAGGAATCACATTAAAATATAGAACTTCTTCATGTATTTTTCAAATTTTTCTTGACAGAAATTACTCATGCTCAGGCAAAAAATTAAAAAAGGTGGTCTCAAGCCTAAAACATGGTATTAATCGAGGATGTGCTGCTGTGACAGAAAATGTGTTTACTGTCAGTTAGTATTTATTGCAGAAAAGCTTGGAGAACTTCACTTCCCAGTAAGTGGTCTCCATCAAGAAAGCTATTTTGGATAGCTGGTATACCTAATCTTTGTTATATCAAAGGTTGATTTTGTGCTAGTTGACCTGTTAGCGGAGACATGATATACTTCTGTGGAGTAAGTTAGATGATGCCAGCTATAGAATAGATGTACAATTGATAGATTGCTACTTCATTTTAAGATCATCTTCATCGTGTCCATCAGCGTGGCACAGCAGAACAGCTAGAGCTAAAGGTGGTCCTCCTATGAGGCTTTCACACCACCATTCTGCAGTGAAATTGCGTCTCCCAGGCCTACTGAGCACCGATACTGGTAACACTGCACAGAGTGGCTTGACAACATCAGTTTGTGTCAAGCATTCAGGGGCAGGCAAAGGTCAGAGTAGGAATGTCAAGTGAGATGCAGATGTATTTTTATCTGAGATTATTTAATTGGAAGGAATTATAATAGAAGTGAGGGACTTGCTATAAAGTGAGGGAAAGCTACAGGTAAGAAGTAAAGCATATTAGCATTTTGAAGTTGCAATTATGATGCTGCGTTTCAGAGTTACGCTTGTTTTAAAAAGTATGTCCCATCCATGAAGCTGAGTTTTAATTTCTTGCATTAAATAATTTCTCCTGTTATCTTCTCTGAGAGTAAAACCTTACAGCAGGTGTAAACATTGTCTATAGAACACAAAAATACTGTAAGAAAACTAAGCAAAATTATAAATTGTATAAAATTCCAAGATATAATTTTAGGAGTACCATTTATTCTGTTCTGGACATTGTGTTCAAAAGGTTTAAATTATAAAATAAGTAGTACCTATTAGCAGGTAAAAGCAATGTAGACTATTGAATTACCATTTATATTAAACAATTTATTGAACTGAGATTTCATAAAGGTTACTATGTTATAAATATCAATTACAGCATTTATAGCTTTATGATATTAATTACCTTTAATCTTTGATACATTTTAACTGTCATTTAAATTGACAAAATTAAGAGATTATTGGGAAAAACATTCTTAATCTTGAGATTTTAACTACTGTGTTCTGAAACGCTCATCTTCGAAGTTGTGCAATTTTATTTTTTCAATTACTTTTTCTTTATGTTTTGATTTGCTGTGAGAATGATTAGAAAGTGATGACAACTTTAATTGTGTTACCATTAAGTACGATGACTCACCATATTCTCATAACATTTTAACTTAGGCAAATACTTACTGAATCCAGAATAACAGAAATCAATGGGTTATTCCTATCTATGTATTGCTAGGTGTGCATGTTCTAAGTTGTAAATGTGAAAATAGATTCTAGACCAATGGATTTTATCTGGAATCCATCTATGTCATTGGCAACAAAAAAACAAACCAGTAGAAGTGAAACACCAAAGTAAATTTTTCAGCTGGAAACAAAATAGATTTTTTTTTTTTTCTTCAGGTACTGATTCTGCAATTTGATCTTTATTTTGTTTTTCACCTTAGCAAAAACCTACACCTTCAAACCAGGAAATGTGACTGTAACAAATACATCATTGTGGAGAAAAACAGGAAGAAAAATTTTGGAATATTTATTTTTTTTGCCAATTGAATTACAGTGTCACAGCACTATTTTGAAACTTGCTGAGTAGCATGTTTTGCTAAGAGAAAATATTTAAATTATAGACCAGAATCTGTTGCTTTATTATCATAACCTAATAGATGGATCAACATGTTATTATTTTTAATGTGGGCAGTGGAGAGAAGAGGAAAAGAAATATTTTAACTTTTTGAAATCCACATTCATCCAGAATGGCAAGCAATTCCTTCACTCACTGTATTGGAAATACAATAGATTAACAAGATGAAAATATGGTAAAGTTAATAGTAGCAGCACACTAGGTCTATGCTTTGTATTGTCTTTGCAAGACTCACAGTTAAAAAGCATACAATTCATTCTAGTGACTTCATTTCTTGAAGATGGAAAGAGAAAAACCCTTGAAGCAAAAAGTAGAAAGGGCATGGTTACTTCCATTTGCTGCCCTTTCAACCACACATTTAGCTGAAACCAAAAAATGCATATTTAATAGAATTGAGAGCACTGAAAGGAGAATATAATTATTGGTATGAAATACAGCTATCACAGGCATACATATTTGAGAAAACTGCTGGTTAGTATGTAGTGTAGCAAGGTTTATTTTATTAAGCAGCATGTTAGTTCGCTTATTGGAGGAACATTCAGTCCTTCGTTCTTAATATTATATTGTAGGATTGTTGTAGGAAAATCCAGCAAGGCACCTCAGGAGGACTCTAGTTTAACCTCCTGCTCAGGGTAGGGTCAGTTCTGGGATCAGACTGTTGCTCAGGGCTTTATCCAGTCAGGTATTTAAAGCCTCCAATGATGGATGCTGTGCAGCCTCTCTAGCCAACCTTTTCCAAAACCTGACTGTACTGACAGTGAATACATTGTCCCCAAACCTTCTGTGGACTACACTTGAGAGCCATGATGTATGCAACACTACACATTTAAGTTTGAGATTTCTTGTCCTTTCCATATCCTAAATCAGCAATATGTTCAAATCTCTCTTCATCCTTCTTCCATGGTCCAGATAAATTACTCTAGTGTAGTCCTGTGGACATAATGTCTGTAGTCGTATCTGCCTATATAAAAGCCTAAAGAAATTTATGGTGGTGCAGCAGCAGCTTCCTGCTTAGGCTTCTCTTCCTGCCTTTTTCTATTCTTTTGAAAATACAAATCAATGCATAATTTTTAAAGAGATTGTAGAGTGAGCAAAACCAGAAGTCTGACTTTGCTTGAGTACCCCTGATCCAGTGAGTTTATCAATGAGATTTGTGCTGTGGGAAAGTACATAGACATTTTCAGTACTCAATTTCAACATTTAAGTACTTCCGATATCCTTGGGAACGTTTGGGGTTTTTTTTTTGTGTTAAGAGAGAAATAATTATAGTAATGCCAAATGTTGTTATTACTCTGTTCATTATTATTTAACCAGAAACATAATTCTTAGTACTGTACAAAACACAACTGGTGCTTTTTTTCATCCCTAGATCAGAGCAGGAATATTTGCTATCTTTGTACTAGGGTATGTTCCTATTTTACAGTGAAAGACAAGACGATAAAGATTGTGGCTAAGTTTCAGAAGAAATACAGCATGTGAAATGTGTGTTTCCTCAGTTTTCTAGAGGGTTACAGTAATTGCCTGTAATGGGGCCATATTTTCAAATCACTCTTTGTTCTATTTCTAAAATCCTTCCCGTCACTCAGTGAACTTCTTCAAAGAACAGGTATAGTGGAATGCTATCTTCAAGGCTAGGAATGTAAGAAGCGGGAAAACTGTCCAGTGGAAGTTTGTTTAGAATTATCGCTGATGAGTAATTAGGTACTTTCTGACTCTTGTCATTTGTCTTATTAGGTAAACTGTACATTGGAAATGAGCTAGCCACTTATAAACTTTCCCAGCTATGTAACTTCATAAAGTACAGCACTTCATCAAAGCAGATCCATTAACCCTCTGACTGGTACTCTTCTCTTGGCTTTGCTTGCAGCACCACACAGAAGCACCTAGCCCATCATTGCTACCCCCATCAACCTTACCATTAGACGTATTAAACAATGCCGTTGCTGGATTTAGTACTGTGGAAGAACTTATCCGGTACCTTGAACCAGACCGGTGGCAACTGGATTTGGAAGATTTGTACAGGCCAACGTGGCAACTTCTCGGAAAGGCATATATTCATGGGAGGAAATCAAGAGGTAAATTACGCTTCTTCCTGGCCTTGCAGCTTTCTATGGTGTGTTTTCTTAACAAAGAAACAGTAATGAAAAGCATTCGTCACCTTGAATTTTGGTTCCCAGAAAGGAATATGTTAGAAATACAGCAAAGATCGTTGTTCTTAGCTATTCTCACCGTTATATTTTCTGGAAAAGGATAATTACTAAGCTCAGCATTTAAAGGAATTTAGCAAGATATAGTAACAAAGGGGAAAAAAATAGAAGCAGACAGGGTAGTTTTCTGTAAGGAACCTGGGGGATCTTTATTTCCTCAAAGGGGGAACCTTGGCTGGGTGACATAACCTAACGTTGTGGTTTTTTGTTATTTTTGTTTTGGTTTGTTTTGTTGTTGTTTTTTGGTTTTTATGGAGGGCAAAAAATTTATTTTTGTTTGGGGTAGGTAATTTCTTATACTTACTGTATCATGGGAATGACTGGTTTATTTCCTGAGAATTGTTCCAGTCTTTACACCATATGAATTGAGAGCAATTAGCTAAATGTTTCTCTTCCCTGATACCTCACAAAATCCCTGTGTCATGTCCAGTTTGATCATGCAGTTGTCAACTTAACCAGCTATAAAGTAGATTATGTATTTCAAGACTTGTGGAGCTATTTCTTGTTCAACAAGTCATTTTCTTCTATCTACATTTGACATTCAAGAATTTGCTACTGCATATCATCCAGATGCTGCCCACTATTTCATGTTTATGGATTCCATGTGGATGGATAGCATGCAAGCAATACCTCCTTCCTTGCCCACCATACAGCATGAAAATGAAAACAGATGAGCCTAACTGAATAGACTCCTCTGTTGACAAATGTAAACTAGATTATCATCTGATCAGAGAGATAAGGGAGGAAGTAAAACCTTTCATAACTCAAATTTAAGTTTTTGACAGCTAATTCTTGGATCAGAGTCTAAAAATCAACCCTTCTACCTGTACTGCTACAGGTATGCACAAAGCAACTAAATCAAAAGTCAAAGAGGAGGAAATAACTTTAAAAGCCATCAGCAATGGACCATGCCTTTCAGATAGCCATTTAACACTTTCCTAATTAAAGAGATTCAGTATTTGCCAAATGTATGCCATAAGCATACAGTAAGTGGGAGAAAAACAGAGTGTAATTTGTGAAACCTTACATAAACTAAAATGCAGGTGTTGGATAACATCTATATAGACAAAAGCAACTCCCTGCAAGACATATCTTAGAAAGAAACTATCAGAGTAAATCTTTTAAAGACTTCTAATTAGATGCTGAAATAGATTTTTCTACTGAATAAACATATGATGGTATTGCCACATTTATCTTTAAAGACCACCCTCAGACTGCCTTACCAAGTGTGTAATGTAATAGCCTGATTCGGAAAATATGTCCAGTTGAGATGACATAGTATTAACTGTTAGGTCTATTCAATAGATAGGGAAAGCAAACCTTTTTTTTTTTTCTTTTCTGTTTTTTTTTTCTTTTTTTTTTAAATGTTATTTCCTCCTGTAGCATGTTTGCTGCATTTAAAAACCTTTTTTAAGAAAAGTTTGGGAGAAGTACATGCCCTAAAATGTTTGGTTTTTTCAAACTCTTTGATTCTATAATTAGATCAGGGGTTTTTTTGCAATATTTCAGTGTAAAAGCTAAATTACTGTCCTGCTTTCATAGACAAACATCAGTTTACATCTAGATTAAATGAAAATGTAATTAAAAGTGTATGTTACTTTATGTAGAGAATAATATTGTCCTCTACTCCAACTTAATAATTCATATGAAAAAAACTATATTTAGACAACCTAAATTCCACAGAACTTCTGTGTCTGATGTTTTCTCTGGATAAAATGCTTCCAAAAACTTCTAGCCAGGAAAGACGAAACACCAAGTTCAGAGGCTTTGATGTCTAAATATAGCCCTAAATTCCCTTATAATATTAAACATACTTAAAAATAAAATATATTTTGCTGTGCAAAAAAAATGATCCCATCACTTCCCACAGAAATCTTTGCATAATCATTAGACTGTATTCTGAAGTCTGCTTAAGAAGAAGAGTCACAATCCAGCCATAGTCCTTAGTAGATACTTTTCTTTCCTCATAGTTATGTGACTTGCCCCCAACCCCGCCCATGGTTTGGTGTTTTGTAATAGCCTTGTATTATTGTAGGAGCCAGTGAGAAAATTACGCTCCCAGGAACATCTCCAAGTTGCTTAGGAATGAAAACAATCCTGCTGCTATCTGTGCCTCAACCAGAAATTAATTTGTTTCATTGACTTTGAGATCAGCATCCAGCCGGAAAAACATTTTGGGAAAGAGGGTTTCCCATGGTACTCAGTACATGTCCAAGAAGATGACAGACAGTTGCATTGCCAATTGCAGAATACAGTTAGTTTCAGGCTGGTGTGAACATGGATTACTTAAGTTGTATGTGCCAGTGAAGGCACACTTTTGAAACAGATTTTACTGTAGACCTACCTGCATCTACATTTTTTTTCCCTTTTTTTTTCCTTCTCCCTTATTTTTATTTTAGTGCTTCCCATTCGTATGCTACTGCAGAGCCTTCCATTTCTCCTGAGCTAGTGCTAGACAAAAGAACTTTGACTGTTGTGTCAAACATGATACATGAGTGGAAGCCAAGTTGAAGGAGTGTTTAAATGTTCACATTATAACAGGTACTGTAACTCAGTGCACTTGGGAAATCCACATAACCTTTTATTGTGGTTAAGTAAACACTTTTAAGGGAATATATACATTCTCTCATCTAGCTTTGTGCCCACAGTGTGTTAAAATAAATTCTGGACGGACAGATACTCTTTGAAAAAATAACAGCTTCATTCACACACTTCAAAGAAGTGATTATATAAGCACTAGATAAATTTGCCTCAGACATTTTAATGAAACTGAATTGCATAAGGTAGGGCAAGGGTTCATTGTGAGGTATAATAGCAATATACCTTAGTAGATTGTAAAGCATGGAAACCAAACGTGACATTTTTCATCTTTCCTGAAGCCTGTTGTAAGAAGGCGGCACAATAAAATGTATCTGCTAAGAGCTGATTGTGTCTTCTTCTACAGAACCTTTTTAAAATTTGCATCTGCAGATCTTGAGATGTTCAGTTCAAATTCATTCCAGTTTTATGACAAAATCTGTAATACGCTTGCTGCTTCTTTAAGTGCATTGCCTCTTTCTCTATGTTGTAACTACAGCTGGTACTGGGAAATAAATCCACTCCTCTGCTGCTGCCAGTAGGCAGTAGGTAATGGGGATCTCTCTCCCACTGGTCGGTGGGCTTTCTGGAAGAGGCATCAGTGCCCAGCTTCTGTCTTCAATTTCTCATGGTCAAGGACTGAGCAGCAATTGTGTTAGGACACATAAGTTTAACTTCTTGAAATTCACTATACCAAGTATAGAACCATAGAATTGTCTAGGTTGGAAGGGACCTTTAAGATCATCCAGTCCAACCATCAACCTAACTGATAAAAACCATCACTAAACCATTATTTCTAAGCACTACGTCAACCCTTGTTTGAAATACCTCCAGGGATGGTGCCTCAACCACTTCCCTGGGCCGCTCTAAGTGCAAAAATTTTCCCAATATGTAAAAAGTTTTCCCAATCTGAACCCCCACTAGCGCAAGTTGAGGCCATTTGCTCTTGTCCTATTGCCTGTGACTTGGGAGAAGAGATCAACCCCTGCCTCTCTACAACTTCCTTTCAGGTAGCTCTAGAGAGTGATAAGGTCTCCCCTCAGCCTCCTTTTCTTTAGGCTGAATAACCCCAGCTCCCTCAGCCTCTCCTCATAATACCTATTCTCCGGACCAGTCTCTGCAGAAATCTACCAGTAGAAAGTATTAGCAGAAGTAGCCTTTATCTCATTGTGTTTTAGGCATTTTATCCTAATTCAGACAGTTTACTTATTATATGTTTGAAAACATAAAAGGAGAAAAAAGTACTTCATTCCTATCTACAGTCCTTGATTAATGGAGGTAGACATGTCCACCCTCTAAATGACTCAGCCTAGAGCTATTAGCTGATCAGAAGAGCTTAAATCATTTCTAATTTCTCACAGTGAGAGAAGTTTTGTCTTTTTTTTCCCCTGCTCCCTTCTCAGCTTTCTTCAAGGAATGCTCTTGCAGTGTGGGAGGCAGGCTGGTGTCCAATCAGCAACTTTATCGGAGTTATTGCACACTCCTCGCTTTTAAAAATCAGATTGTTTATTTAGGAGCCTATGTTAACCTGATAGTGATGGAATGAAGTGCCCCAGCTCAGTATTCACTGTAAGTGAAAGAAGAGAAAAGGCTTCAGTGTGTTTTACTGACCCTTCACAACAATAAACCCTTACTTATGGATGCCAGTATATGGATTGGTTCTGCGAAACAAATGTTTGAAGAAACATGGAATGAAATTGCTGCCCAGAGATCTGCTTCTGGGACAGTACTAGTGAGCATTTCTACTAAAGAAATACAGCTTCTAAATTCTCTTTATTTCTTATGTGTTTAAATAGAATTGAGAGGTATTATCTTGCCTTGATAGGCTTAAGTTGTGACCTCTAGAGGCTCTTTACATAGTCAGTAGAGTGAAAAAAAAAAAGTGTTTCTCTAGAGAGAAATTCTTCTCTGTTCAGATCAAGAACATATTTTAGTTTCATTTTATAGCTTTTCATTTATGAACTGCTAGCAATAACTATAAAGTATTTGTCAAGTAATACCAATGCACTGAGATTTTTTCCCCAGTTCCTTCTTGATTTACTTCAAAACACTTGTTTTAAAGCTCTTTGCTGCTTTGTTCAAGACCTCTCTTTCAGTCATCTCAGTAGCCATATTATCATAGGGTTTTTCTTTTTCTCTTTTTCCTTTTCCTTTTTTCTTTCTTTTTCTTTTTCTTCTTTTTCTTTTTCTCTTTTTTTTTTTTTTTACCAGATAGACTACCTCTGTGAGTTAGATATTACTTCTGTTCCTTAATGGTGGTAGGTGTAGCAAGAAACAGTTCAAACAAAAGATCCCAGATCTTTTGGTGAACCTTTAGCATGATACAGTGGAACAAGCTTATAGGGAAACTGGTGCCAAATATTAATATCTCCAGCTTGCACTTCAAGTTAAGTGCTTAGTAAGGAGGAGCTGTATTTTAGTTAAAGCACACCAAGTGAAAATGAAACCTAGAGAAGCAACAGAAATTCATACGTATACTGCTTTAAAGGAGGAGGGGAAAAATTGAGTCTACTCATAGTTATACAGATAAATATATTTGTTGTCTGTACAGTATTCACTGATGACATAACTTCCTTAAGTTCTCAGTCCATAGAAGTGAGTTCCTCTTAGCTATCTATGGCTTGATTCTTTCTTATACTTACATCACCCTTGTAAAAAAACCAATAATTGACATTTTAGTAGGGAAGAAGTTTGAATGCTCTATAAAAATGAATTAAGATACGTTTGGAGGTTTGCAGAACTCTTTATTGCCATGTGTGTTTCTCTAATCCAAAATTAATATAGCATAATAACACTAGAGCTCAGAGTATGAAGGTGAAGAAAGGGAACTCCATTAGGGTTAAAACATTTATTGGAACATAGTAGCCAAAGCTTATTTTGTTTAATTTGAACCAATTCTGCCAGAGTTATGAAATAATTGGGGAATATTGCTATACAATGATCATTCCATTTCCATTTCTTGGTATTCATATAACCGCAGTATTATACTTGTGTGTTGAACCTGTACCACCTGCACAAAACCAAACTTTTCTCAAGGGTTCTGCACTGCTGAAGTTGGTTTAGCACCAATGAAGATGGATTACGAATCAGAAAAGCACCAGTTTATTTGTCTTTTTGCAGTGGTTGATCTCAACCTCCTAAAGGAGGAAGTGCGGCTGTATAGTTGTACTCCTCGAAATTTCTCAGTGTCATTGAGGGAGGAGCTGAAGCGAACTGACACCATCTTCTGGCCATTGTGTCTTCTGGTTAAACGTTGTGGTGGAAACTGTGCCTGTTGTCATCAGAGCTGCAACGAATGCCAATGTGTACCAACAAAAGTCACCAAAAAATACCATGAGGTACGTGCCTTTTTTTACATTTGCATGTTTGGAAATACTGAAAGCCAATTAAGGAATTTATTTTACTATACGAATGCACCCATATTAATATTTTAAAATTTTATGTATTGCATTTATAGTAAATATTTTTTTACCATTTTAATGAGATGTTACATAAAAAAGTAATATCTTTCTTGTTAAAATATTTTTCTGTGGAACTATTAAGTAATTTCTGAGGTATTTGTTTACTGGTACAGTTCAGATACATCATAACCACACCTCCTTGTTCAGCTTTCTCTGGTAGTAGATGTGAACTTTATGAAGGAACACAAATCTGTCCATTTCCATTGATATAAGTCCATAGCTAAAATTATTTATTATGAAATTAGCTAATAATTCTATTGGGTTAACTACACAATTAGCCCTTAAATAAAATGAAGTGGAAATAGGAAACTGCAAGACACTCTTCTTTGATGAAAGCAAGTATCTATTCATCATGCTTTAATCAATTTTGTAAAGGACTTGAGGTAAATGCAAAAATAATAATTAGTAGGTGGAATAAGTGAAGAAATCCAGCTGAGGAAAGCCTATTTCTTTTAATGGGCTCCCTCTCAGCCAGTGTGTTTCCAGTGCAATCTAGCTCAAAGACTAGGTGTGTGATGAAGCACTTGCTGTTTTCTTGATGCTTGGATTCTTCTTCTTCAGGTTCTTCAGCTGAAGCCAAGGATTGGTGTCCGGGGATTGCATAAATCATTGACAGATGTACCCTTGGAACACCATGAGGAGTGTGACTGTGTGTGCAAAGGGAATACTGAAGGATAAACATGATCTAATTGTGCTGTTTTCTTTCAAAGCACATTCAATCAATGGCTGATTCTATTATGGGGCTTGTGCATTATCTCCTCCTGTAATCTCAGTTGTTTGCTTTGGGGATCTTCCATCTTCAAGATTTACAGTGAGCTCTAAAAAGAGGAGAAGCCAAACTGGGATTATACGTTGTGTGACAGCTCTGGAGGCCCAGTGAAAGGATGGGAGAAAGGCATCAATGAGGGATTTAAAATATATGTATTGTTTTTGTCCCCCAGAATTTTCTTGACAATACATGGATTTCCAATTTAGGAGTAAAAATAAAGTTAGAAGGCTCACATCATGGAGACTCGATCCTGCTGGCTGTCTCATTTCTACAGCTCCAGTACATCTGGCCTCTGGTTGAAAACACCTGAAATCTATCTTTCTGTGTTCAACTACTCCTATGTACTCTAAATCGAAGCGTTCTCTGTTGTATAAACTTGGGTTAAAACAGACTGTCTTGTTCCGAATTAAACTTAATTTGTCTAATGCTGGTAGGAAGGACTGGATTTTTCCATATGCTCTAGTAAAGCTCCTGCCTTTTAGAAAGAAGACTGGACAATAACGTGAGCTAAGGAAGCAAACATTGAAAAGAACAGCGCCTTTATTCTTACTACTATGGCTGATGATTTATTGTTTGTTTGTTTATTATTTTTTATCGTGTACATTTTTATACTCTCCTTTTGACAATATAACTATTTGCTTTTCTAAACTTGTTAAATATATCTATTTTTACCAAAGGTATTTAATATTCTTTTTTTATTACAACCTAGATCAACTATTTTTTAGTTTTGTAAGACTTTAAAGCCAGATTTATACAGTTGGAGGAACAGATGTGGTTACAATGGGAAAGGAGCAAGACTTCTTTGCAGTTTGTTGCTACACAGTGAAAAAATACAGGTTTTTTTACCTGGATGCACAGTAATAATAAACAGAGGTGTGTGGATGAAGCTTTAAGCTTGCTAGCTCCATGACACTGAAAATATGAGAGATAGACGTTACGATAAGTGGATTCAGAAGCTGACTTTAAAAATTCCTTCTCTCCATTCTGGCCTTTGTTCTGGTAGAAAAGAAATAAGCATAGATAGATGCATACTGGCTTGTTTAACTCTTTAATTTCTTTAAAGTAGGATGATCTACAACGTAAGAAAAGAAGTCCAGTGGCTTGCAGCCTTCATGATGCATCATGGTCATGGGAAGGCAGCCTTGTTAATGTTGAAGTGTATGGTTTTCCATTGGTGGTTATAGCTGTTTAAATACTATTCACTCACAGGATCATAACACTTCAGTACAGTTTGATGAACTATGGTTATGTTCTTCTGTACGTTATATTCTTTAACCAATACACTTATCCCACCCTATGCAAATTGAAAAGGAAACAGTAAAGTATTTTGCTTGTAAAATGCTTTAACATTATGCCTAGTTTATTTTTTTGACTATTGGATTTGCAGATTGTAATGAATCACCAAATAAAGTAATAATGCTAATTTTGGAAGAATAAATGTTTCTGTGTAGTTGCATATTTGTATCTGTTCAATATACAATAACAGGAAAAGTTAAAGAGTGATTTTCTACTTACCATTTTGAAAGTCAGTTATGAAAACAAAAGTCTTCTGTTACCATGACTTCCACTTGCTTTATTAATTCTTCTTTACTGTAAATCCACGAGAGAAAAAGGAGAAATAAGAATTATGATGGTATTTGTATAAACATTCAAATTGTTCAAAATTGTGTAGATGTGAAGCTATCAAATAGAAATAACATATTCTGTCACTATTTCCATCGTGAAATTGAGTTCTGATGAAAATGTGGAGGTTTTTGCAAGTTGGTATGACTTTCTGGTATCAGTTCCGGAAAATTCTCAGATGGCTTCTGATACTGTCTTAGCTGGTCTATTTTGCCCCACCCTTAACCTCCTACTGAATAAGAAAAATGTCTGGTGTAAATGTGGCATATAATTATCCAGTCTGAAAATTAACCCTGTATCAGAATGCAGAATTATGGTCACACAAGAAACCTGATTTACTTGAAATTTTAGTCTTTGACTGGAAAAAAGAGTTCTGCAGGGGTGATGGGAGTGGGTTTTTTGCATTAATGTTGTCCTTTTTTTTGTGATTTAAAAAACTTTTGAAACACAAGTTGAGATAAAAGCATAGCCATCATAATTCATCAGAAGAATTGAAAAATATAACTATTACAGAAATTTCTGCTGTAGGGAATTCTGTAAACTTGCTAGTAGAAGGCGGCACAACATGAATTTGGGGTAGGTATCTGGGGGAGGAATGGGGAGTTTCTGGAACCATACAGGGTATGGAGGGTAGACAATTTTTTCCAAAAGTCACAGGTATTTCTTCTATTCTGCTCTGGTTTTGGCTCACTTTCTTCCTTCCCAATTTCTTGCACCAGTTTCCTTCGCAATGGCTTGCTATAGACTTGCATCTGAACTCCTTATCCTTGTGCTCTTTACACCCCCCTTCACAGTGCTGTCCCTCTCACCTGATCCAAAATTACCTTCCCTCCTGTTTGCTATCCTCTTTCTGAGGATCGTTAAGCTCTTGGTGGGTCACACCCATGCTGCGTCCTGCCCAGGTGCAGAGGCTTGGTCTGGAGATCCTGCTGAGTTTTCTGTGATCTTTGGATCCAGAAGAGTCTTAAAATGTTTTGAAGATGTCCTAACAGCCCAGGGGAGCTACTATCAGAAGAATAAATCACATTATTGGCCTACCTTTGGCGGGAAAGTGTGAAGTGAGGTAAAACATGCAAAATGAGGCAAAGGAGGGGAGGGGAGGGGAACTGGGCCAGGCCAGTGTCGTGAAGGAAAAATACAGCAGAAAAGGGCAAGAGAGAAATGGTGCTGATGACCATGGTCTCATAATTTGCTGACAGCTCCTAATTAGCTGACAGCTCCTAATTTGCTGACAGCTCCCCAGTGGTGAGGCCTGTAGCTCCGGATGCCTGCCTCTGCCCGAGGTGCAGGCCGTCCTCTGCAGGCCGTGCAGGGAGGGAGGGATGAGACAGGAACACATACAGCTCTGGGTTTAATTGGGGATCCTTGACCATTGCAGGTATTTGAAAAATTAACTTGATATAAAACTTCAGAATTGCATGTAAGAAATGTACTAATTACAGTAAGTACAGTTATAGCATAAAGGGATTATTTCACACTATACTTACAGAAACAATTGCCTAACTCTACCTCTCCTAATTTTCTTAAAATTCCTCCATTGAGAAGTTTTAATTTCTCCCTCTGAAGATTTTCTTACCCAAAGATGAAATTTTTCAGTCAGTTGTTTCTGAGGAGCATTAACATTTTGCGGCCTCAAGGTGAGACGAGGCTTGTTATACCTACGGTCACACACAACATGCAGGAAACATTCCTCTGAGGGTTTTGTTTCGTTATTATTGTTTATGTTCTGTTGTTTTGAAGAAAAAAGTGTGATAAAAACTAACTGGAGATATTAATCATGAATTACTAACAGTGAAACGATGCCTTCACAGTTACAGGTCATCGCAACTGAATGCCAGGGATGCTGTATGTGTAAAGAAAGATTGACAAAAGTGTGATTTTTAATATGGAATAGAAGTTGCAAGTTTTGGATCTTACATTTTTGTGGAGTTATTTCAAATCGTTGCTGTCATTTTTAACCCATGAATTGCTGAACTGCATTAATATAAGCGTCACTGTTTGGGAATAAAGAGGGAAATTTGACAGAACAAGAGGAAATGGCCACAAACTTGAACATAAGAAGTTCCATCTAAACATGAGGATGAACTTTTTCACTTTGAGGGTGGCAGAGCACTGGAACAGGCTGCCCAGAGAGGCTGTGTAGTCTCCGTCTGGAGAAACCTGCCTGGACATGTTCCTGTGTAACCTGCTCTAGGAGGACCTGCTTTGACAGGGGGTTGGACTGGATGATCTCCAGAGGTCACTTCCAGCCCTACATCATTCTGTGACTCTGTGACTGTTTCCAGTGGGCCTAAGTAGTGGAAACAGCTGAGTGGAATAAAGTAGCTCCTATAAACAGACAAAATCCAAATAGTGTAGGCTGCATTTTGTAGGTATTACCATATTACCAATAAATGGCTTTGGCTAAGAGTAATTATTTCCCCCAGAGGAATAGGTGGGGAGCTGCGGCCTGATGGTGAGCCTTATTTTTACAGATTCTGTAGATATTCACATTCCTGGAACCCTCCTGTCAGCCATGGCCAGCATGGGAGTGCTGTGGAGCAGCACCAAAACTTTAGTCACCAAGGGCGTTAACTGCAGATCTGCTGGCACTTAGACTCTTTTAAGTTTCCTTGCTCTTTGTCTGCCCAGTTGCACAGGCTTACAGCTCCTTTTCAGCAGAAGAGGAGAAAAAAAAGCATTTGGATGATACAACAGAGTGTGTGGAGGCAAAAGATGGACAGAAGCACAAAGCTACCTTATTTAGTAGCTACTGCATCAGTTCATGTAAGCTGTTATGAAATTTCCTTTCTAACAGAGGACTATGTTGAAACTCTTTTTAACTTTTTAAATTTGCAATTCAGATACTAGCTGCTTAAGTAGTCATATTTTGATTGCACCAAACTCTAGAAATGAAAATTAGTAACATTTACTTTCTGTTTGACTTCTGAAGATATAATAGTGGTGCTACTGTTAAAAGCTCTCTCATAAAACCTCATGCAGAGATGTTGAAAGAATGATGATTGCAAGATTCTCATTCAAAGCAGTCTCTAATCCTAAGTAGACCAACTTACTTTTCTGATGCTGCTTATGACATGAAATGTAAATGAGTTTGAGTAAGTTTGCTCTTCACATTGTTTTTTGCATGGGATACTTTATCAGACCACTTTCAGACTCCTTTCATGCACCTTTTAAACTCAGGGACAGTGTTTTTATTTGTTTGTCTGCCAAAATCACAGAGTAAAAACATAGCTACTTTTTTCAGCATAAATTGGACAAAGCTTTTCAGAGAAGACAGTTTGCCTATTGCCTCCCTGGAACTCCCCTAGATCGTTGAAAGAAAAAATAAGTTTACAGCTCAGTCATAGGAGAAAGATGACAGCTTTTTTGAAAGTGTGATTCACAGCACGTAAGCTAGATTCCTGCTCTGAATCATGCTCTGCGTCAGTCTTCACTGAGTTCATCTGTCTTCATCAAGTATAGAGTCAAAGCCTGGCCCTCCTAGTCGAGGCAGCTCTGTGAGGTGTATGAGGCTAATCAATGGGAATACCCCATTTACAGGCCTGTTTTCTGAACAAAACGTCTCTTTCTCAAAGCAGTGTCTCAAGAAGTTCTGCAGCTTGGAATGGTTTTCCATATAGCAAATTTGGCAAATTTTTATTTTGCCTAATGAAGTAAAGACAGAAGTGTCAGTTGACTCAAGCCCATGCTGCGTTCCTCATATTCAGCAGTGCTGAAGGCAGCTTGGTTCTGGTGTCTTTTCTGTTCCGACTGAGTGACAAACCACATCTCTCTTAGTAAACTTGTTTTTCTTCCATTGTGCAGAATCCTGACAAATTAACAAGGGTGGCAAGAAAACTTGTTTGACTGTCTCACTTTGTCCTGCTTCAGTTATATCTGTGGGCTGTGCCTTGGGGTCTCAGACAGCACCTACATGAATCTCACTTAAGAGATAAGACCAGTGAAGGCCATGATGTTTAGAGCTCTTTTTTAAAGAACAACATCACACAGGGATCAGTACAATTAGCAATTTAGTGAATCAAAAGATAGTAAGATTAGCTGCACCACTTTGTTTATAAGGCTTCATTTAGAGAATGACGAGAAGAAAATAATGTTCAAGGTTTGATTGCATTCCTTTCAAGTTTTTCCACAATTTCAGAAGAGGGTCTGCTTTTCATCCTCAGTAATTGCTTTTTATTGTGTATCATTTTGTCATAAGTTGAGTAGTTTTCCTCAAAAACAGTAAAATAAACACATAGCTCTCCATGTGCTCAGGTTTTAAAAGGCTGGACGCCTCGATTCTTCCTGCCATCAATGTGACACCTCTTTTATTGTGACTAATATACTCTTCAGTGAGGAAAAATTGGTGATCTGTCTAGCATATAACATCTTCATGCTTTTTGTGGCTCCTTAAAGATGCTAAGCAGACTTTTGGTATAGCTACAGTGAAGAAGTGCTAGGTGGAAATTGATGCTTTTGGGACCTTCTTGTTATCATGAAGTCAGAGCAGTGTTTGTATTTTTGAAGGGTGTATGGAATTCAAATGCACAAAATTCCACCACTGTTCTCCAGAAAGGATATGCCCTATGTGCATATGTCTGCTTACTTGCGACCTACTTAGCTACTTTTCATGTCTCATGTTGAAGATGTGTTGATAGACAATGTATATCTGAGCTATAAGAAAGCTTTTTCATCCAGAGGCTTAAATAACTGTAGCTCTGATTCATTCAGTAATCCATAACAACAGTCCCATTCCATGTTATGTTGTGTAGTTAAATCTCAGAGCTTAAGCACAGGTTTCTGATATAGGCAGAAACAATCACCTCTTGGTTGTCAGGGTAGGGTGAGAGGACATCCTTGCTTGACTGTTTTATGGCATCTGGCTCTTTGGGGAGCAGTCTGGGAGATTCGATCCACATGTGGTCCTTGGCCACAGGCTGGTTTCCACTTAAAAAACTGGTTACTGATTATGAAGAATTAGGAATCTGTTTGTGAATAAGAAACCAGGTGAAAGGTCTGTGTTGCTCTAGCCCAAATGCTCATCTAGATCAGCGTTCTTGTCTATTCATGGCAGTAGTTGATGTTTATGAAAGGGTACTAGTACACTATGCTTTCCAAACTCCACAAATCAGTCGTTGGGATTCGTTTAGCCAGAGTTTGAATTGCAGGCCTTAACATCAGCAGCAGCAGCTGTAAAACACAGCACATTTAAATAAATGAATGTGTCTTCCATATGATGTGATCAGAGAGAGTTGAAATTCAGCACAGGCCCTGCTTAGCAGAGAGATGATTATAGTTTCATAAGGTTGGTTTCCTTTGCCACACCTGAGCTTAATGTGTTCAAAAGGGGCAGATTAGCTGTTTCACTACCAAAAAGGCAGGGGGATAACGAAGTGCAGATGATTTACACAGGAAAAGCAACACCCTTGTATGCACTATGAAGTGTTCAATAAAAGCAGTAGTGTCATACAGATTATGTACTTGCTGGAAGGATAAAAAATAAGTTACTAATTGTTCTTTTACAAAGCATTGTTAATGTGCTATATATGCTTTCCTATATGTTTCATTATCCCTAAGGCATTAGTCAAGTTGGACAATCTTTTCTGATACATTTGGCATAATCTCCTTTTCTTTCATTAGTTTCAGATAAATAAAATTATAGCAGTTTTTTTGAAGCTGATTCTGGTTTTAGTATTGTGTAGTTAGTATTAACAACAATAATTCAAGAAGCATTAAAGCTAAACTTTAAAGCGTAGCTATCTCTAAACAGAGATGAGTTATTAACACCTCAAATAAAAGAGACAAAATTAGGGCCTAAATCACAATGGAAACCTGTGGCTGTGAGGAATTCCTTTCAGTGGCCTTGGAAATTTTACATTTCCAGATTTTAGCACTGTAGCACATTAGTGCCAAAGTAATGTAGCTCTTTTTCTACTCATTTTATTCCATGGTTTATTCCATGAAGTTTTCGAAACTACGCCAGACAGCTACATTATTCTTTCCAACGAAAATGATTCTATGATTAAAGAAGCTGATGAAGAGTGGTCTGGGTGAGCAGACAGCGAGGTGGATTGAAAACTGGGTGAATGGTCAGGCCTAGAGGATAGTGGTCAGAGGAACAAACTCTAGTTGGAAGCCAGTAACTAGCAGTGTACCCTCATGGTCAATAGTGGATCTCATTCTGTTCAACATCTTCATTAACGTTCTGGATGTTGGGGCAGAGGGAGTGCAACCTAAGCAAGTTTGCAGATAATACAAAAATGGGACAAGTGGCTGATATACTAGAGGGTTGCTCTGCCATCCAGAGGGACCTTGACAGGCTGGAGAAATGGTCTTACAGGAACCTCATGAAGTTCAACAAGGTGGAGTGCAAAGTTCTGCATCTAACGGAGGAACAATCCCATGCAGTGGTCCATGTTGTGGGGTACCCAGCTGGAAAGCAGCTTTGAAGAAAAGGACCTGGAAGTCCTGGTGGACACCAAGTTTAACACGGGCCAGCAGTGTGCCCTTGTGGCAAAGAAAGCTAATGGTGTCCTGGGCTGAATTTGGAGGAGTGTTGCCAGCAGGCTGAAGAAGGTAAGCCTTTCTCTCTGAGTACTGGTGAGGCCACACTTGAATTGCTGTGTCTAGTTCTGGGCTCCTCACGGATGTACCAGAGAGAGTGCAGCAAAAGGCTGCTAAGTTCATTAAGGGGCTGGAGAATCTCTTGTATGAGGAAAGGCCAAGAGAGATGGGACTGTTTAGCCTGGAGAAGACACAGATTGGGGGTTATCTTATTCCTGTGTATGAATACCTGAAGTGAAGATGAAAAGAACCAGACTCTTTTCAGTAGTGCCCAGTGAGAGAACCAGAGTCAATGGGCACAAACTCAAAAGTAGGAGGTTCCCTCTGAACATCAGGAAACACTGTCTAAGTGTAAGGGTGACTGAGCACTGGAACAGGTTGTCTAGAGAGACAGTAGAATCTCCCTCCTTTAAGATATTCAAAAGCTGTCTGGACATCACCCTGGGCAACTGGCTCTAGGTGGTCCAGCTTGAGCAGGGCGGTCGGGCCAGGTGGTTTCCAGGGATCCATTTCAACTTCAGCCATTCTCTGATTAGTACACATACAATTTCCACCAACACTAAATCTACATCTTAACATTGAGTTATTCAAATTGTCATAGAGCTAAGAGTTAGCAAGCACATAATGAAGCATTTCCTTATGCTATATTTTTTTTGTGTGTCAGAGTTAGGTTGATGGTTGGACTAGATGATCTTTAAGGTCCCTTCCAACCTGAACGATTCTATGATTCTATAAAGGATATATCTAAGCGTCAAATTGCCTCATAATGTTTACGATCTGATAGATGACAAATTCTTTTACTTCAGTTTCTCCCAGAATAGGCTTCTAAGGGTTCATATCTGCTTTGTTAATCATTACTTTCAAGTTAAAAACTGAAGATAAGGCTGTGAAATAATCATATGTTATGTGATAGGAAAAGGCTTATATCTAGGCCAATATCCTGTGTGAAATCACACCTTTATTTTTCAAGTCAGATCAGGTTTCTTGTATAAGTGATAGCCTTTGAACTCTTACCAAATAGCTTACTTAATAGTCCTTCTTCATTTCAGTTTTGTTTTACATACCACATAAGTATGTAGCCATTTTCCTTTCAAACTTGTTAATGGTACTTTGCCCTGACAAAAGGTACCTCATAAGCGCAAACGGAGACGGAGAGTTGCTAGTCATTTAGGAATGACATCAGAGCAGTTTTATGGCATGTTGTCCAGAGACAGGAATGACAGAGTGGTGCTCCACAGGATGATGATAACCGCCAGCTCATAGATAGGCCAATATGTAAATACCTACAGGATGCAGTGCTGGGGACCAGTACCCCTGGGAGTCAGCTATGGAAAGGATCCATTTCTTCAAAGACTGACTTGTCCTTGTTATTAGGTTTGAGAGAATATGTAAAGGCAAATGACATCATCCTAATCAATTTCGGGGGAAAAAAAAAAAAAAAAAGTAGAGCTAGTTATCCCAATACTTCTTTTTGTCCCATAGGTATGTGAAACAACAAATAGAGTATAAATTTAAGCAATGCTGCAGTTCCCCTTACTCATGCCCCACGGTAGCATTTAAATCAGTAAGGACAACATTCTTTTCAGTGTGAAACCAGAGAACCAGATCCTCTATATAAGTAATTTATCCTATAAAGTACCTGCATTAACATATCACTGCTATACTAACAACACTCGAACATGTCAAACCACTTTGTGTGTTGGAGTAAAATTGTTGCCTTAAATATGGTACCTTACTTTTCAACTATTTGAAGCAGTCTTAAAGGATTTTAGAATTTTGGCTGCCCTCGTAGTCTCCTTGAACGTCGCTCTGAGTGATGGCTGCAATGAAAAATTTCTTCTCTGTGACCTGTGGGATAGTTCTAAGCCGTGAGGTCATGAAAGCACTCTTATTTAAATGCAAGAGAAGAGGCCAGGAACAGATTTATTTTTAAGTTTCAGGAAAACAGCTAGAGAAATAATTCCCAATTGGCAGAAAGGGGACTCCCATTCCTCAGCTAGGATTATTTTGTCTCTTAAAATTTAAGTTTCCTTCCCTCTCATAGGAAAATATAAGAAGATTAATATAAGGATCCTATAATCTAATATTTAGCTTTATTCATTTTCATATATTCTTTTCATAGATGTTCTTCTGCAATACAAGCAGTGAATCTGGGCTGCCTGAGCCTATGCATTTTGTCCCTGCTTTTAAACTGTGCTAATGGGCCCCAGAAAGTAGAAACACTCAGTGGTTTTGAATTGTTTCAGATCAGTGGCAGAGTAGTTAAACAATAGAATTTGTAAGCAGAGAAGAGCAGTGAGTGCATGCAAATAAAAAAGCTCAGAATCTCTACAGATGAAAAATCCATGAGCCAGAGGAACTTTTTTTTTGCAGGCATAGATTTAAGGTAAGCACCTAGCACCTCTTGGGACCCAGTGGGCTGTAGGCTCTGACCTTAAATCTATGCATGCACTAAAAATCTATCAAAACACAAAGAAAATGAGGGCAGGAACATACCTTTTCAAAGGTACCAGGGTGTGGGAAGACAGAAGAAACTAAGTGAAAGGTGGTGTTTACAAAGGAAGATAGCCCTGTTTGGGAACTGATGGCATTCATTGTTTGAGGAGCTCTGAAGGGCCAGGCTGTCTCTCCGTTGCAGTCAGATTTACACTGAGTTTTACACTGTTCTAGGTCTACCTGGCAGTGTAAGATGCTAAAAGCAAGCGTGGCAGAGTCCTGCCTGCTAATAGGCACCTTGACTTTGGCAAGGCTGAAGGGGGCTCACCTGCTCCTATCTAAAAGTCTTCCCAAAGACCAGTAAAGCAGGAGCACTCCTGATTGGCTTTGTGAGAGTATGTCCTCAGGGACAGAGAGGATCTTGGCAGAGGATGTGCTGTGCTGTGAGAGATCTGCTGTGCCTTCCCACCCGGGTACCAAATGTGCTGTCTTGTGCGATGGTTCTTTGGATGTGTGGTGAGGTGTGGCTTCTCTCAGGCTGTCGAAGGGAACTCGGCTCCCACAGTTCTCTCTGATTGTCATTACTTTGTCAAGTCATAAAAGGGGTAGAAGGTTTCATCAGAATATTTTCCTGTCCTTTTCTTGCTTTTGTTGTATGTTTTACTGTCTTTGCCATCACACCATTAGAAAGAGTACATCACTGGTCTGAGCTGCAGTTACTAATGCATTTCATTTTGCGTAAGTGCCAGCTACAGGAGGGTTCATTATAACTCAGCTGATGGATATTAATTTCTCCATTGGTAATTTGTTCAGTTTCCAAAACCTGATTGTTTTCACAGGCAGCGTACTGAGTGCAGGGGGCAGAGTGAGCAGTGCAGAGAGTGCCTGTCAATCACTACCCACCACTGGTAACTGTAGGCTTCAATATGGAGGGACCAAGGTCTTGAGAGAGTGTAACAAAGGGTGGCTTTGGTGGGAACTAAGCTGTGGTGTGCTTCTTGCTAGGGGGTGGGGGGGAAATATTCAAAGAGCTGTCAGGAATATAACTGCTTTTGAAGTTGAATGGCAAAGTTCATAGCTCAGAGACAGCAGTCAGTGAGTTTAGACTCTGGAGAAATGGTGTGGAGGGGAAGGCTGCAGCCTGGCAGTGCCACCCCATTCGTGAAGCAGTGGATGGTTACTTCCATCTTAATGAAATTCAGTAGAGGGAGTTACTACCAGCTGGTTACTTGAAAATACTTAATTTTGTCATGTTACTTAAGCTTCTGACTCTGGGCATGTATTAGACTACAAAGGGATTTAGACAAAATTTATTGTTTGATTTTTGGTTGCTGCACCTGGCTTTTGACCAAGTAAATCGAAAAGTGAACTTTTCTATAGTTACAGCAATGTTGTGTGATGCATGGGTTTTATCACTGATACTGTTACAGAGGAGGAGGTATAGAGCATTCATGATGTCTGTAGGCATAAAGCTTTCACAGCCTTTGAGCAGAAACCTTTTGTCCTGTGTGAGCAGATTTATTTTGGGGAGGGTAAGCTGTAATTCTTGAAGGCTTGGCTGACGTATTGTTTCCTTGGCTTGAAAAGCTGTATACTGGGTACCTGAGCTGCAGCAAGGAAAAAATGAACAGCCTTTGTAGCAGATTGGAGCTGTGGAATGTGCATTTAAGAGATTAAAAGGAGACATGCGTTGTGGTTAAATTCAGTGAACCAAATACTCCAACTGCCACCGTTTTGTGTTGTATTTTGTCTATTATCTGCAAAGCATAGAGAAAAATATTGCAAGGTAGAGCAGGGATTTGAAGAGACTGTCTGCTGTTTTCCAAAAAGCCATTCAAGGGTGTAATGACAAGAGCTGTTTGTAGTTGCACATGGCTGAGGAAGACTTCAGCAGACTGCGTATTTGCTTAAAAGACGCAATATGCATAAAAACTTAGGATCAGACCTGTGATATAAGTTTACTGTGACTCGAGAAACTGGTTAATATTCAGTTATAAATAAAAAAATGTTTGAATATATTGTCTATTTCTTAATTCTTGTACCATGTCTTCTTCAGCTCCAGTCTTTTCCCATTTAATTCAGAAAATCCTAAACCTCTGCAGCTGGAGTGAGGTGCTGCAATTGCCATTTATGTGACATGAGTACTTTGAGACTCAAGTCTAGAAAGCAGGAAATTATTTTTTAAACTAGCTTGGGTACATCTCACAGCAATCTTCTCCCACTATGCAATCAAGGATATCTTTACTTTGAAAGTTTAGTCTTCTGTTTGCTGTGTTAAGTTCTTTATTGTGCTTGATTTCATTTTTACTGTGGGTGTAGCATTTTCAGTAATCGGAGGCATTATATTTAATTTTCTACTGTTTTTTCTTTTTATTGGAGCTCCAGCAAAGTTGTTTGCCAGAGGTACACACTGTGCAGTACATTTTCCTGAGCTTTCCTTGGGTGAAATAAATTGCTTCATGTGGGAAGAAAAGGAAAGTAATGTGATGCATTCATTCTGCAAAAGATCTTTAAATTTTATTTTTTTTTTATTTTTGAATATTCGGCTTTTTACCTAAAGTTGGAAAACTTTTTGACATTTGGGGGTTTTTTGTTTTTTTTTTTCTTTTTCCTAATACCCTTGTATTTTTAGGAGACACTGAGAACTAGAGAACTTACAACAATTTCCAAGTATGTTGGCTGTCAGTTTAGTTGTATCAGGCATTTGAATGGCTGGGCTGTGTGTTGTGCATTGATGCCTGACCCATGCTACTCCTCGTCACCTCTGGTGCATCACACCACTGAAGCAAAGAGAAATTTTAGTGTTATTACCTATGCGCTCTTTCAGCCTGGGAGAGCTGGGTGGGAGGCCTCTTATCTCCATTTTTAATGCTTTTGTCGTCCCTTTATATCGACATTTTCCCTGATATGCAGATATCCAGATCATTTTATTTCCTTCTATTTTTAACAAGTTGATGGGGACCCTTTAGACAGTCCCTTTAGACAGTCTATCAGCTGCTTTGTTTCCCACAAGGTCTTCTATGGATGTGTCTGCACAGAGCCTAGAGCAGGAGTGTGCTTTTGAAGCAGGAATGCATGTAAATACCTAAATAAACAGATCTTATAGAGCAGATCATGCTGTTTACATCACACTGCACCTGTATAGCTTCTTCACAAATGTATGTGCACAAAAGATGGAAGACTACCAGTATGAATATGTTACAAAAGCTCCTTTTAATGGTAATCTTTTCTTACTAGAAAGAATTGTCCAAATTAATACTGATCTTTGCTTATTGTACTTTCTGCCAAGGTTGCAGTTAGATTATTATGAGCTCCAAGTGATTTTAAAATCAAATTTTCTTTGATGATAGAGGCATATTCTAAACTTAAATATGTGCATATTTTTTATCTTGTGATATTCCAGAAACCCTTTTAATGAACTGACAGATAAATAGAATACATAGTAATAAATTTCCCTTTCAGTTTACATTGGAAATCTTCTCTTCCTTTTTTTAGACCAGAGCCCTAAGGTTTTCACACATTAGAGGAAAACAGAGAAATTGTGGCTGTGATTCTGGACTGCAGAGTCTGTTCTTGTAATAATAATCAGAGACTATAGGTTTAACATAACAACATCATCTCCTCCCCTTCCTTCAAGCTGGTAATCTATTGGACTGGAAAATCACCATTATACTCCTGGCACTGCCACTGATGCCTGTTGTAACGCTGAGCAAGTTACGCTCCCTTTTTTAATTTACCCTATTGGATGTAGATGATGGTACTTTCTTTTTACAAGGCACTTTGAATTCTGAATACAAAACAGAAAATACAATTTTAAGTATGACTTTATTTGTTATAAGATGGTTTGGAATAATACTATGTAGAAGAAGCCGGGGTATACAGAGTGAAAAAGAAATGGAATTGCAGAAGTTTTTGGCATGTAATTGCATTGCCACATAAGGGGAGGACTGCGGTTCACCCAGGTAATTATTCCACAAAGTGATGGGATGATACATACAGCATTCATAATGTTGAAGCTTCTGCTTTCTCACAGTAAGCCAGGCATGGATTCAAATAGGAATGTAATTTTTTGTTGTTTTAGTTGTTTTTTTTTAACACATCTTCATTAATGCAACTTCCTTCTCAATCAGCAGGACTAGTGTTGTGCCATTTTAAAGACTACAATACATTCCACAATTTGTGGTTTTGACTGTGTCTCCTTTGCTTCACAGACGATATAGCCTAGCAAAGATTAGGTTTTACAGCATCAATTTCCTAAAAAGCCAGGACTTCAGAAATAATTGTTTTCTCGGTGTCTTCCTTGTAATTGTTTCTTGCCACATATAACTGAAAGTGAAATAAGGAAATTATATTACTGTCTATGGATTATTTGGACATGTGAGGGTTAGTGGAATTGAAACAAGTTGTCAATCTCTTCTGGTCATTGCTTATAATCCTGAAAGAAACCAGGTCAGATGTCTTTCCTCCACTTTATCACATCTTTGATATATTAGATATCCATGTTCAGTATTTTACTAGCAGCCATTTTAATTTTTGCCTGAATTTGCTAATGGTATTTATTTCTGGTTTTAAGGACTGTTTCTGAAGTAACTAGGAGAATTTTATACTTCCTATTCTTTATAGACATGACAAATGGTTCTTTCTAACCTAAAACTTCTTATATTATCCAAATGCTTTTCAGAATATCTTTTTCTTCTTCCCCACGCCTCATATTGCAAGAAATCCCAATTTATATTACTTTGGCAGGTACAAGTGTAAAAACTTATCGATAAGAATATAAAATTTGAGGCTGATTATCTAAATTGGTGTAATTCAAAAAAGGCCTACTGAGTTTAACTATAACAAGAAATTAGTAATGTAACTCCAGGTTAACACTGGCTTATTGAAAACCTCTTGGGTCTAGTATCGATGTTTGAAAATGAAAACTGATACCTCTTTATTTATATGTGCGTTTCTTTATTTGTACATTAATAGTCTAAAATGTGTTCATTTGATGTAAAAACATCCCTGGTTGTATGTGTTACCTTTTACACAAAATTAGCTCTATCTTCCTACCTATATATTCTTGTGTGTAATGCACATTGTGCAGTTAGTATTTTTATTAATTTGCTATTCTGTCATTATTATCATGTTGTTAGTTTCATTAAAACAAAAAGCATATAAATATTAACAAAAGAATGAGTGGTAAAGAGTGCAAATTACATGGAACATAATTTCTGCAACACAGAAGCCTTCAGTGCTGTGTATTTTATACTTACACTCAGCAACAACAAGAAAGCTGCTCCCTGCCCCCAGTCTAATTACCATGGGCTTTATAGCTCTTACAGCACCTGGTTTCTTCTCTCCTTTCAAAGTTAATATTTCTGAAGTAAATCCATAAATCCAGCAAGTATTAACTCAAAAGCTTTGAACATTGCTTTGTTCCTGTGCAGCATCAGATTTGCTGTTGTCACAGTGAATAAAAGGCACGGCAGGTAGAACAAAGAAAGGATGGTACATCCGCTCTCATACCATTTATGCCCTTTAATATGTTACATAATATGTATGAGGACTGTTTTCTCCTTCATCCCCCACACTAATTGTAGAGTCTCATTTTTCAAAATGGGACCAAAACATAATTTTGTAACAGACATGATTTTGGGGAAAAAAAACAACCCCTAACCCCAACAAAAAAACAACCTAGTTCTCTTTCACAGAACAAATCTGAGTGGTGCTCCATTAAATTATAAAAGGAAACAAAACAAACCCCAAACCAATGTTATATGATTTAAAATTCAAATGCACCATTGCAAAAATAAGAAGTTTAGTGATAAAACAGTAAAGTTATTCTCCCTCTCTCATCTTTGTTAATCAAGACCTCTGTTCATTTAAAATCAGTAATATCACTCTGACAATGTTATGCTGTGAGACAATAATATTTTGACTTATTCAGAAATAAAGTGGGACATGAGTATTTATAGAGACATTACGAACTCTTAAAACCAAGATTTTATAATGGAAGTGTTGACACGAGCTTAATTCTGCTGGCATAATAAATTCCATTATGGTGTTCATTATAGGAATTTCCAGTCCTTTTATAGACTATGGAGTCTCTGGAAAGCAAATGAAATAAGGAATAACTAGACTATCACACAAACTCTTCACAGTGATTACTTCTTAAAAGTGGCATTGGTTTTGAGAGTGATACTTTTGTTTCCAGGATTCTTCTCCTTTTCTCAGGAGACTTTTTTTTTTTCCCCATCCTTGTTTTGACTCAAACTACTTGTCAAACAGACATATATAAAGAAGTTTTCTAGGCGATTTCACTACATTGCAAGAAAAGTAGAAATTTCAAGAACATTCAAGTGAGTCTGCTAAGTTAATATGGTACCAGTCATATATTTTTTATCCCTTGTTTGACTGATGAGGCTGACACTTGTACTAGGAAGCTGATGAAAGGCTGAATGAACCAGACTTGGTTCAGAACCAGTCTGAACCAGACTACTTTCATAAGTTTTATAAGGCCACATCCAAAAAAGGTTTCAGAATCAGGGCCTCACTGTTAGTTACTTGATGTTATCCATTCATTTTTGATGGATCATGGTGGAAAAAGGCTTGTTAGGTCTGATGTAGCTCCTGACTGGCCATATGATGTCAGTGCAGTCACCATTTTGGATCTTGAAACAGTGTCACCACATTCATGTAACTACATCTGATCTTATATGGCCAGAGACAGAGCTTATTAACTAGAAACGGGGCCATGCTGATATGGCTGTATTGTTTTTGACTAAAGGCAGGTCATTCAACCAAAATCATAAGAGCCTAGATCCCACATCTTCCTAAACATGAATGGTTTCAGCTTCCTTATCTACCTGCTTCTCTGATGCTGCCCTAAACCCCGAGGCTCATGTCAAAAGCAGGGTGAAGTTGCACTCTGCTATTTCAGCTGAACCTACATTCCCATTCAACTGGAAAAAAGGCTCATGTGCTACATGGTAAAACTAAACACAAGGGCAATGCTGGTGACATTTAGCTAGGAAGGTGGGACCTTTCTCTAGATTTTTGTGAAGTCACACTCACCTCAAAGCAGGCTGTGGACCTACCAGCCCTGCTAGGCCAAGTCTCCTGAAAAGTAGAGGAGCCAGAGCCCCTGTTTGTGACTTTGGTGTGGTCTGTGGGAGAGAGGAACATGAGGCACCACCACTGTGCATGTCCCTCGGACTGCTGTGAAGGCTGAGCCTAGGGCCTTTGTACCCAGCGGGGATGCTGCAAAACTCAGGTTCTCCAGGCCCTACCTTGCCCAAGTAGGAGGCAAATTACTTTCCTGTGGATTGCTCACTTGCAATTAAGTACTGACATTCTGCCCAGCCCATGCACTTAGGAACTCAAATGCTTTTGTACATCTGAGACTTCAGTGTGTCAAAGTCTCAGGACATGCCGGTGTCAGCAGAGGTAGAAAGTTTTGAGCCGATCCCATCAAGCCACTTAAAACCTGGAAATGAAAGTGCTAGGGAAAGCTGTCAGGAGACACTGCAGCTGATGGGAGATGTAGTTTGAGCACATTTGCATAGTGCTGCAAGGGCAGTAAGTGCCATCTCTCAACTGATTGGCTCAGAAACAAGATGGTGCTGCCCAGATGGCATCCAAGCCTCAGTGAGTAAATCTGCATGGTGCTCTGCAGGTTAGTTGTTGTAAGTTTCTTAGAAGCTTTGAAATCTTAAGCATGTCCTAAATTTCATTGACTTTAAATGAAATTAATGGTGGGACTTCAGTATATCTTGATTAGTTTGAAGTTGTCTTTTTTGGGGGGAAAAGAATATAAATTTTATATAATTTTATTATTAGGATTTTTGGGAAAAAGATGCAAAAGGCTTCTCTGAATGCTACCTTTTGATCTACCTCACAAATGTGTCAGACCCGAACCATATTTCTAACATTTTATTATTTGCTCTTTCCAGTAAGTGCAATCTGTGAGTCCTCTTTCTTGTGTAAATCATGGTGTACCACGTTCTCAAAGGGGTTATATGCATTTTCATCCACAAAGAATATAATTATGTGTAGCTCCCATATATAGCCCCGTGTACAGCTTTAACCCCGTGTGTTTCGAATCAGTCACTTGCTAGAAGTAACTGTCTCTTATCTTGTCTAAAAGCAGTTGCGGAAAATCATAGAAGACATTCATCAATAAGTGTTTTACTCAGCATTACAGGAAACACGCTGAACAGAATAATTTCATTGTCCCATATTTTTTTGTAGCTTTTTTTTCATTGGCTTACCAGAGCAGACTAGAGGAGAAGCTTTCTTGTAAGGAATAGAAAGCCTGAATCCTCACAGAAAATGAGAAAAAGCTTCAGGTGTCTCACAAATAGTAACAGGAAGATGAAGGCAGACAGGTTTTATTGTTCTTGTATGAGTATATTATTATGTATGAAATTTCTGGTAAGAATCTATACGTTTAAGATATTAGCTTTACAAAAACTGTAACTCTAACTCTTCTGTAAGTATTGGGTAACTCTGTGAAGTAACCCAAGCATCCACCTGGAATCAGGTGAACAAGACAAGGTATGAGAGCAAAGGAACTGTTTGGATGCTCTTTAATGGACGTAAAAGTACTGCGTGGCCGTGGTGACAACCCTATCAGAAGACAAGGGGAGGGTACTGATGATAAATGCAGCATTGGGTGACAGTGCAAGTTGTTGTCCTAAGGAAGTCCATGACAAGCTTCTCTCTTCAGTGGGAATTTGGCTTTTTATGGCGGTTAAACAAGTGGGAGGATTAAGTATGTACAAGGGAAGATGGGTGAACTGTCCTTTCCTGCTGCTTTTAATTCCCAGAATTCCCTTTTTAGCAGTTATTCCAAGAAATGACTCAGGGAGTAATGGGCTATAAATAACCTACTTTTGCACTTAGGATATGAGAAGAGGGACTAGATGTTTAGATGAGTAGCCTAATACCGGAGTTGTTCAAGCCTTCATTTCCAAGTTGTGAGAGTTGGCTGAATTTAATTAGGGACAGACAGCTGACAATTTGTGAGCTCTACATGCAGGTCATCTTTAGCTCACTGAGTAGCACTTGTATTTGTTCAACTTGGCAAATACAGTATTCCTTTCACAATACCACAATACACATCCTTTGCCTATTTACGTGTGCAGACACATTAACTGAACAATGAAAGTACACCAAAAGTAATATGCATGATGTGATTGCACTGTAAAGAAATAATAATCAGCCGAGCATCCAGCAAATATATAGCCATGGATATTTCTGCATGTTCAGAGTGTTTTTTATCAACTGCTAATATTGTAGTCCTGAAATTTCTGGGAACAGAACTTAAATATGTAGATTGTTAGTTTAACATGTGCTAAAGCTTGAATGTCACACAGTATTTTCAATCAATCTATTCAGTTTATTAATAAATACAGGAATATTGTAACTGTAAACTTCAAGGCCTACTTAAAAGCAGGTCTCTTTGGAGAGACATGATGTATTGTGTCCTTGCTGCATGTGAATGTTTTAAATATAACAGGTTTCTTAAGACCGATTGCTCATTTGCCTATATTTTAGGAAATTTCTAGGTAATCAGACTAAAAAGATAAAATCTAGAAATGCAAATATTTCAGGTGAAGAAAGGCCTCAGTGGAAATTTGGGGAAATAAATACTTGTCCTAAAGAAACACTTTTTCTTTAACTAGGTGCTATAACCATGATATGCACTGTGGTGAATATTTCAGTGAACCACTTCAAGGAAAAAATAACACAGGAAGCTGACTGAATAATGCATATGTAGGATTTTCTTTCTGTTTACTTGCTTGCCTGTTTTGAAGAGAAAATAATGAGTTTAGAGGGGCGGGGTAGGTTGATTGATACCTTAATGCAACTGAGAGAAATCTTAAATGACAGTAAAATATATAGGACAAATATTTTACGCATGTATATTGTATTTTAATAATTAATACGGTTAGTGAACACCAGTGCATGCTTAGAAATTTTTAAGAGACATTCAGTAAGTTAATAGCTGAATAGATTATTTAGGTAAGCATGCACGTGAATGTGATTTGCAGATTTTATCATTCATAAATGTATGTCCATAGAAGTGAAATTCCGTTTGTAAGGAATCAGAATAGGGCAGTACTGAAAATCATACACATAGTTTATGTTGTAATTTTGATCATGAAATAAATGGTTTAGTATTTTATATTTATATTTAAAATGTATTTACCTATTAATATTAATATATCTAATGTTATTTTCTCTATTTAAAATGGAAAAGTTAGTCAGAAATAAGAGACAAGCCTTAAGAGAAATAGGGGAGATTTTTTTTTCTAAAATGAGTCAATACATATTCAATTATGTTGTGAAGAGATTGGAATTATTATGGACTTTGATCTGAAAACTGTTTGCAAACAAGAACTTGGTAAGAACTTATGAAGTATTTTTTTCCCTTTTTCTCACACTTGTTTTTGTCAGTCTTTAGGATAAATTACATTTAGAGAAGAGAAAAATCTAATTATAAGAGCTTCTAGCTTCAGGAGTGAAAAATGCTTTAACCGTTCTGAGTTATTAGATTCTGCCGTGCCTACATGATACATGAGTGCCATGGCAATGCCATTTTCCTACCCAAGTGATTATACCAAAAACAACTGATTTCATCTAACTGCAACCCAGACATTGAAAATCCCACCTACATCAAAGACTTAATAGAATACCTGACTCATTCAAAACCACGAACAGCAGTCACTAAATGCAAAGACTTCCTCCACAGTTCTATTTACAGATTTACATGGATTTGAGGAAATTGGATGAAAAGCACAGGATCTGTACTGCAGTTTCTTGAATTTCTGTTCTAGCAAACGTCAATATGTGATACAAGTAATTAGTGCCACATAACAATTATCACGTTTGTGTTTGTGTGCCATTTCATGCCTAAAAATAGCATCAATTTAAGACTGAGCGTTTGATTATTCACATCCCTTTAAGATGTGATATGTCATCAGGTAAGCCATGAAATACTTGTGTTTTTACATCTACTTTCTACATTGAAAGTTATTAGAATTATTTGTGTCAGGGTGGTGGTATTGTTATTTTGTAAGTCACTGAAATGAAGTTTACCTGCAACTGTTTGTTGAACTTTTTATTACAGCTCATCCCTGTAGCACCTGAGCGTCTTGCATACACAATTAATGGGAAAATCTTAGATGGACCTTAAACAAATTCAAATGCTCTTCACAGCTCCAGAACTCTACTTACTATTTTTCATTTTGTTTTCATAGGGAGGCAGGGTTGTCACATGGTGGTAATAAATGTAGAACTTAAATTGTGAGCGTCACTGATGTTGGCAAGGCTTTGTCAAAGAAGGCTGTACAATGTTTTCTAAAGATGGTCAGGTCTGCCTGTTCTCTGACAGAGGCTGAACTATGTTTCCTGCACACAAGAGTATTGATAATGGTGCTAACAGCAATGAATCCATCTAGATTTGTTGTATAGTGTCCCTAAGGACCACAGTTCTAGTGCTTTACTAATATATTTAATGGTTTTCTTCAAAGGTTCTGTAGCTGCTTAGCCTGAGGTGGAAGAGATTCAAGGTGGCCACTGACATCAAACTTCCCAGGTCAGTTTTAAGTTCCTTGTAAGGATTATGTATGGGTTTTGGCAAATCTCGTTATATTGCAGAATTCCTGCAGCTCTGTTGGCTCTATAAAGCCGTTATTAATGGAAGGATATATTTTCAAGGTTGCCTACTCTGTGTCCTTCTCTTCTGATATTTCAGACTGCATGCCAAGTGATTGACGCTACAGCAGTAGCTGCCAAATACCTGTCTTTTGTATCAAGTGTTGGCTTTTTCTGTGTTTGTTAGTTACCAGCAAATTGTGAAGGAATGAAAAACACCTCTTATATGAAGTCATTGTTGTTTATGCAAAAGTTCATAGAAACTTCCCTACCACTTTGCTTCCATGTTTTTGCTACCTGTGTCCCCTTTTCTGCCTTCAGTTCTCACGGTAGCATTTTAAAAACTGCTCGACGTATGAGGACTGCTACCCATCTGTTGGTAGCAGCTGGGTAGCACAGCATTGGATCACCAGTCCTTTTCCCAGTGAGTCTTTCCTAAAGCTCAGCTCTCATCCGAGTTTCTCAAAGAACTTCACTGTCAGCAGCTCCTTGTCACTGGCACATTTCACGTATGTGCCAAGAGCTTTCTTCCGCAGAGGCCTACAAATGGGGTCAGTTTAACATACATGAATAGTCCTACTATAGTCAATGAGACCTCTTATGTACCTGAAGTGCCTGTATGAGCATTTGAAAAAGGTTACTTAAGAAATCATCTCAGTCTACATGAGTATACACAACATTTGTCTTTGCAAGGACTGCTGCTGTGAGGGAGTTTATCTGGCTCATGTTGCTTAATGGAAGATACCCAGACCCCTGCATTATCTGTCTGCTCTTTCACACAGATTTTTGTCTTGTCCACCAATGCAGATAAGTGAGGTGTGCCTCCTTGCTGTTCAGACATTTCAGTGAGCTGTGTGACGTGGATGAGCACTGTTAAGAACTGTTGTCAGGTCACACGTACTATGGACCTCCCTGTGTACTGGTTTGTGGGATTTCTAGGCAATTCCACCTACTCACCCTGTGTTAAAAGGCTAGCATTCTACTAACACACATAATGAGCAGCGTCATCCTACCTCATGCCTGGTTTGCAAAATGAGAAATATAAGTATCTTCTGTCCCATTATTTCTTAGGAACAAGAGAGATTTTGTTAAGATTTAATTCTTTTCTAATTCTTTCCCCTACAAAACTTTTGTAACCCTTAACTTATTAAAGATAGTTTGGCCCATCTTCCAGTCAAATCCACAATTGTTCCTTTTGCTTTTGAAGTAAATATTAATGTCACCTAGGCACAGCCAAATTCAATTACTGTCTGCTCAAATAGTAAGCAGAATGGATTGGATAAACTTGTCCAATTTACCATTTCTGGAGCAGAGTATTCTTTTCGGACCAGACATAACAGCAAACAAATCACTTTGTGACAAAAGCATGGCCAAGGATTGGTGAGCCCTAGCTCTGTAAGCTAGGGTCAGTAAGGTTTTCAAGGGAGCCCCTGTGGTTTGCTTGGTCCTATTATTGCAAATTGTGCTGTTAATGCATCTATAGAAATACCTATTAATAGTAATGATGAAGAGCGAGAGTATAACTGTCCTCCAGTGCTTTCAAATATTTATCATGCTCTTACACATCTGCTGAAACACATTCCCAGAAGCCTTTAATTTTAACACATTATTGGCAGAAATCCATTTGTTGCCTCCTTTTGCTGCCTCTAACATAATTCCTTTAGTGCTATTATGCATTTGTTCTTTATGTATAGCTAATAAGTGTCCACAAATATTTTCAGGCATAACCTAAGATGTTAAAGAAAATAAAAGCTACAGGAAACAGGTTAGGGTATATAAGGAGGAAAGAAAGAGGAAACCAAGACTAGGCCAATGTTACAGGCTGAGATACTGAAGCTGCTGTCCCACACAGTGTTACTAAGTCTCACTTAGGGCTGTTGCCGCTCATGTTTGTCTTTGCTGGCAAACCAGCAATCCTCTCTTTACACTAGCTCCAATGTTTGCCCAGCCTTGCTTTAGGCTGTTTCAGTGCCCTAAAGCTATAGAAAATTTACCCAAAAAGCAGGGAGGAGAGAACAAAACCCTTTCATATAGCTTTTTGTACTGAAATGGCTCAGCCAGGGTGAGAGCTGAGACAGAGAGGATGGCAGGACTGAGGCAGCCAGCAGGCAGATCAGCTTTAGGAGCTACCATCTCAGGCAAAAAGGAGATTAGATAGCTTGTCCCTTAACAAGTCTGTGACAGAGCCAAGAATTAATCGAAATCTGAGTCCAAGCCCAGTGTGTAACACATAGAAATAACTCACCTCTTAAATTATCCATTTAGTGTTCTTTTTCATTAACTGGTTTGGCATTTGAGTATATAACCGTGCCCAAGAAAAGAACCTTATTTCTTTCTCTCTTTTGTTTTATTTGTAAACAGCTTTGCATGCTTTTGTTTTTGTTTGTGTATGTATATCTTGCGAACTTAGATTACAAAGTAAGATAAGAATATCGGTGTTTAGGTGAAAAATACAGTGTAAGTTTTCAAGCACACAATAGACAGCTTGGCTTTAAAGATATTTTCATAATGTTAGAAAAATATGATAATAATATGTAATTAAAATGGTATAAAAACTGATTGTGTTTCAGTTTAAAAGGGCTATTTTTTGGATAGAGAAAGTGCATGTTCAAATATACACAATTTTATGTGGCCAAAAGTGTAGAGGTGCCACATAAATGGTTATATATCAAAGGAAACATGCTATATAATATATTTGTGCAAAAGAAAATACTACCACTAGAAAGCTGATAATAAATGGCTGCCTGAATTGTTTAAAAAAAATTTGAAGTCTAGACTTCAAAAGTATGTTAATTGAAACAGGTCTTTTTTTCTTTTAAATACAGACAAACATGTAAGAAATAGAATTGGCATTTACTTGCAAAACAATGCTAAAAAGTATTCCAAGTTAAGTGATTTAGAAGAAATGGCTCTGGATTATGTGGCTATCAGAGTAATAAAAGGAAAATACTAATTAGCATGCCAAATCTTTAATACCGTACCAATCCAATTCTCTCCTTTGGTAATTCTTTATTGTAGCCATAGTAACAAAAGAAGGAAACTTAAGTCACCCAGGCATTTGCAGTTCCTTTCATATTGCTTAAATAAGTCTTAATTTCTCTATCTAAGAAGCTCTGTTTTCTACTCGTAGCACTTGTAATTATACTTTCCTACATTTAAATATGACAGAATATCCTCAGGCATTAATTCATTCCTACATAGCTCATCTAGATTTCATTTTAAAAGGCTCACATTTCTTTCATTATTTTATGAAGAGGCCTTCAAAATAAGCTGCAGTATTCAGAATTTAAATATATATATATATATAATGAAAGTACTTACCTAGAATAGAACAGTTATTTTGAGGGATGCACTTTTAGAAATAATTTTAAAAATTTTCATGCTAAAGCAAAAGAAAGTTAAAGAAGGTAGTGATTAGAGAGCTCCAGGAAAGATCTGAAAACATATAATGAATCATAGATTAATTCAGGTTGGAAATGGCCCCAGGAGTTCTCTAGTCCAATCTACTGCTCAAAGCAGAGTCAGTCCTGAGGTCAGCCCAGGCTGCTCGAGGGTTTTATCCAGTTGGATCTTGAAAGCCTCCAAGGCTCAGACTGCACTGCCTCTTTGGGCAGCCAGTTCCACTGCTCGTCTCCCTCGATAGTAAAAGAGTATTTTCCTATTTCCTAATGGGGCCTCCCCTGTTTCAGTTTATGTCTCTTGTCTCTCACCGTCCTCCCATGGACTGTTGTGATTGTGTCTTCTTACTAAACTTCCCATAGGCACTGGGAAGGCTGATGTTGGGAGAAGGCTGCACACCTTCTTTCACAGGAGAAGGCTGCACACCTGCTCCAGCTCTCAAACATCTTGGCAGCCCTCCACTGAACTTGGTCCAGTTTATCAATGTCTTCCCTTCCTGTTCAAGAGGACCAAAACTGGACACAGTATCCTAGATAGGGTCTAACAAGTGCTCAGTAAAGGGATAGACAGCTCCCTCGCCACCATGTATTTTCCTGATGACACAGCCCTAAACAGTGTCTTGACTGCTGCCAGAGTGTGCTTATCTTTAGCTTATGGTCCTCTAGGGTCTTCTCTGAAGAGCCGCTCCACAGGCAGTCAGTCTTGTACCAGTGCAAGGATTTCATCCGTTCAAGATGCACAACTTTGCATTTGTCCTTACTTTGTTTCTTATCATTCCTGCAGCCCATCCCTCCAGCTTGCCTAGGTGCTTCTGGATGGCAGCCATGACTTCAATCAGATTGACTGCACACATCAATTAGGTGTCATCTGCAAGTTCAATGAAGGTGAGCTCTGGCCTCCATGTCACTGAAAAAGATATTAGACAAGGGAGGTGCCAGGGTAAGTCCCTGAAAAAATCATAACTGGCCTCCAGGCCCATTAACCACCCACCCTTTGGGCCTCAGGGCCCAGACAGGTTTTCACCCATCTAGTAGACCACCCATCTGGACCCACCACCCATAATGTTCCAACTCGGATATGAGTAACCCACACTTCCTAAGCTTGCCTATGAGGATGTTATAGGAGACAGTGTCAAAAGCTTTAATATGTCTCTTGTTCTCCTTTGTTTCAGGAGTGTTTTCTACACTTGCACCACTGTTTCCCTCTTATAGCTTTGCTTTCTTATCACATGATATATCTTGCTACCTGAAATGGCTTTTCATTTAGGACCAAACACTTTAACCGGGGGAGCAGAGCATATCGAACCTGGCACAGATTATGTCCAAATGAAGGAATGCAAAATGTCATGAGAAATATAGGTATATCAATTTTAAAAATCCTCAGTTTGAGTTAAAAATTTCTTTATATGAAAAGCCCTAAACAATATTTCTCACTTGCAACCTAAGAATTGTATCAAAAGAAAAATTTCAATTTACTGTTTACATACCACACAAATATTTATGTGTGTGTTTGTTTCTTTCCTAATGTAGAGAATCACTTCATTGTTCTTCCTTAACACCACTACTAATCTTATATTTACTTTCTTAAAAAGCTTTCCAAATGTTGGGACCGACTGTTTTCATAGTAATGTCCTCATAAATATTTTCACTGAGCCTTCACTGAAACACTGAGTGTTTCAGACCACCTCCTCTAAATTTTTAGGTGGAGTCTGTATAGACTTTGGATTGTCTCTTCATTGCAGAAGCATATATTTCTCCTTCTCTTCTATTCTTTGCTCAGTTCTGGCAGGTTATTCTCTTTTGCACCATCTTTTGATCAGTGTGATTGTGTGATTGTGATTCTTCTGAGTCATGTGAAGTCATGTGACAATTTCATCCCTAAAATTTTGAATTTATTCTACCAGGATTTCCAACATATAAATAATTTGAGGAAAGCCAAGAGAGGGCAAATCTGTAAAGAACAAAGGTACCTAACACTTGCTCTGTGTCCCAAACTGCAGCCTTTATAACTCTCCTAAGTGGCTGTGTAGCTTTGGAGCCACCTGAATTCTTTAGGTTTTGTGCATTTTTCTGAGCCCTCAGTATGTTGCCATTCTGGCATGGCTGTCTGGCTTCTCCAATGGAGCAGACTTAGGTGGAATTGGGTTTGAGGGAGTGCAGACTGAACCTGCAGCTGTCTTTAGCCACCCGTCCGTGTAAAACCCCAGTATTTCCTGAAGGCTTTAAATTCTTTTTTCCTGGGCATCTCAGAACTAGCTTAGTGTGGAGTGGCCCAGCCACAATTTACATTTAAGCCTAATTTGGATTCATAAGCAAGGCATTCCTCAGTCTGTTTCACCTGAGGGGCTCTATCCAGCTGGCATGCTCTTAGCATGACTAATGGTGCAGGCTGTGCATGAAGTACAGCAGCAGAAGGAGCTGATGGGAGTCCTCATTCATTACTCCAACAGGATACAAGTAGGTGATGTGGGCAGCCTGAGTTCAATCTCTGCCTGGTAGAAGGAGTTTAATGCCCACCTTTCACCCCAAACTTACACTTAAACGTATTCTAACATGGCTTTCCTTTGTGAAACAGCTCTGCATTTTAAAGGAATATGTACTTATTTCCATAAGTAAATGCAAAGAGGTGGGAAGGAGTGTGCACAGAATTTGTGCCAGAATAGTCATCTTATTTTGGTGTCCCGGGGCAGTTAGAGCTCTTGCCTGGGAAAAGGAGAGGACTGACTTCAAGTCCTTGCTAGTCATTATTTAAAAGCTTTACCTGATGACTGATTAACAAAAAAATTAATGAACATTAGCCTCCTGGCTGTTGTAAATCTCAACTGGATGCCTAATGCTACTCACAGGTTGAAGAGGAAAGGGATGTACCTGACTTGGTAGGAAGTGTACTTGCCTACTTGTCTCCCTCTCCCCCACGCTCTGTCTAACAGGTCTTTTTTGTCTTTTTCTGGATTTAAACCCTGAATTGAAGCTTCAGAACTTGCATTCCCAAACTATGCTGATACCAAAGAGCACAGGATGAGAATTGCCCTAAGGCACAGACCCCAGCATATGCATTTAAAAAGCTTTGTGTGCACAAAACTGGCTATTACGGTGGTATTTGAAAATAAGCAAAAATGGATGTCATTATGCACATTTGACAGCAGTGTGTACAGAGAATGCAAAGAAGAAAAGGTCTTGTGGCTTGTGTGTCTCCTTCAGAATGCAAAGCAGTGAATAGGAGAGGCTAAATCAAGATAATTTGGACACTTCAGAGTGTTTGCATACCATTAGGTAGAATCACTTTTCTTAAGACTTTTTAATGTAAGTGTACTTGAGAGGCAAAAGACACTTAAATTACTGATATGTGTATAAATGTAAATTTTTGCTTAACAAAATGTGTACTGTTTAGGTTTTTTAAAATGTTTTTTAATCAATATTCTTAGTAAAGATCTACACTCTGTACGTGGAAGATAAAAGAAGTGCCTAATCTGCGTAACTTTCCCAGTATAAAGACTTGAACATGTAAGATATTACAGCAGAGCAACTTATAATAAACTTTAGAATAAAATTATAGGATTTAGAGTAGCATTAATGTAGGTCTCTGGATATGGACTATATCAAGTTATTCCTTACACTGCTCAGAGCATTATCTAATCTTTGCACCATTGGCTTCAAGTATAGCTGTGATGAGTGTGTGTTGGTTGATAGGCTGCATAGCACAGTGGCAAGCTAAGGGCAGATTTTTATTGTGTTTGTGCATGGTAAAGTCAATATATGATCTAGAATTTTAGTATTGTGATGAGAGAACCATCAGGGACAGAGACAACATTTTAAAAAGAGACTTTTTTTCATTAAATAAGGACTACACCTGTGAAAAAACTCAAACATACAGGATATCTGTAGGTTGTAACCGAATAATTTAGCTAACAGGTTGTTTCTAATCAGGTTAAAGCAGAAAAGCCATCAGTTGTGAGGCAACTGAGGGGAGGATCAAGATGGTGAAAGATTAAGATTTATCAATGAAGTATATTTTCCCAGATTTGAAAGAAACAGAGAGGTCCTTTTTTTTCCCTTGTAACACCACTGTAAAAGTATCTAGGACAGTCCATTTACTAGATTATCTTGAAACTTCAGAAACTTGAAAGCGTGTTATATGGGAAGTGTAGTACCGCATAAGCTCTCAGACTTCAGCCAGCAAAATAAAAGGGAAATTTAATACCCCAATAGTATTAACATTGTATTTACAGCTGCTGCTGCTGCCCACATGAAAAAATGTTTCCCAGGGGCTGAGATCAAAGGTACTGCCACAGTGTGACATACTGTGGGACTACACTATAATAATTTTACAGATTTAACAGATTGTTTCCAATGAAAATGTGTGTGATATAAACTGCAGGTGTTCATAAACAGAGAATGGAGGATCAAAATTTCTTTTTTTTTTTTTTTTTTAATACAGGTTAAATTTTAAATTAGCTACTTGCTTCAGCTGTGCAAGTACGTCCTTTATTTATAAATTTGAAGGAGCACATATAATCCAAATATCCTAGAATTTTGATAGGACCATGAATCCTGTGTAACTGCTAGTCTGCTTTTTTTGTGTTAAACCAAGAGTTAGCTAGCAGCTGTCTGTGGTTGCTATGGGTTTTGTTAAATCAGTTTTATAATGCTGTTAGATATCTTATATGTCAGGAAGTTTATATGCAAGTGGAAGGTTCTTTATTAAAATTGAGGCAAAACCCCCACAGTTATTGTACTTTGCATAATGTCTTAGCTGGAGGAAACTAGGCTGTCCCTCTTTCTTTTATTTTTGCCACCCTGATTTAGGCGAAGGAAGCATCGTATGCAAAAGGACTTAGAAATGGCATCAGTCTACTTTCCAGATGCTGTGGGTGTGTCATCAGAATGGTGTGCAGGCATTTAGCCTCCTGACTCTATTAATGTTAATGGGAGTCAGGCAGTTCAACCTCCATATACCATGCTCCAAACATATCCATTGAAGTCTGGCAAACAAGCCCTGAGGCTTCCTTGTAAAAGTCTTTGAAACTGCTGCTCTTCCCCTGTAAGGTTTGTGATGAAAAACAAGCCAGAAAGCTGCCCACTATACAGAGATTTCCATGTAAATGCTGTGCCTGAATATAGATAGGTCTGATGTTTTATCATACTACTAAAATCAAAGCACCATGAGGGGAAGAAGAGCGACAGGAGGGGTGTCTGCTGCCCATTTGTAGATACATCTTCAGGCAGGCGTTTTCTTTAAATATTATATCAAAAGCCGCTGAAAAACACCTGAACCAGGCACCACAGTTCACATCCCCAGCCCTGACAAAGCATTGCTGATTTATGGTGCTGTTCTGGTCCGATGCAAAGTGGCTGTACAGCGGGTTTATCTCTCTTCTGGGAGTGTGGAAGGATATTCATGTATTACAGAAGGCTGACCATAAAAATCTCCCTTTCAGCTCCTCTCTCAGTAGGGAGAATGACTGCATCCCTGCTGCCTCCAGTTCTGTGGGGAGCAGGAACTGGGGGAGCTGCCCTTACAGCAGCTGGTAGGCTGGTTACTTGTGCAACGAGGAGACCCGGCCACATCTGGGAATAGGTCCCTCGGGAGCTCGTTCTTTGTGCCTTCTGCCATGTGTGGTCTTATCTACAATAAAGTCTGAAGGTAATATTTATTCCCACATAGATATTGCAACAGGATCACAGATGGTGCAAAAAATGGTTTCTGGAATGCAAATAAAAAGGGTCAGGAAGCCAGCCTCCATGGCTTTCTTACTTGCATCACTGTAAATTTGAAATAATAATACTCCCATAAGCAGAGCTACTCACTATGAAGCTCCTGGGAGAAAAGTGTTAAGTTCTTTCTTTCTTCCAAAGACACCTTAAATTCCCTGATTCTTCAAATGGGTACGTGAAGATAGAAGGTTCCAGGTTAAGCCAGTTTGCAGTTACTCTTGTGCATGCTCAGAATCACCAAGTTTTTAACAGTGACCTATTTTTTTTCACTTTCTGTACTCCTGCAGCTGTGTGGTCCCCTGTAGACTGGGCTGCCTCCCACAAGCCATAAAACATCTTGAGGACTGCCCTAATTTAGGCTTCATTTAAAATTTGCTTAGACTGCAGTCATTGGCCAGAAGTACAGCAGTGCAGGGTGGCAAAAAGCAGCCATATCACAGCTAAGGATCTGCCCCCAGATTGCTTGATTTTTATCAGTTGCAGTACAGGTAACAGATTTCCTGTGAGGAAAGCTTGTTCAAATTTTTTTGTGGAGGCACGGAAGGATATTTCACTGTTCACTTCTTTGTCCTCATTAATACGGAGTACCTTGCAGAGAAAAGGTGTGACTGGATAAGGGAAACTGAACTTCATGCTTCAGGCTATGATGATCCCTGCAGAAAAAGAGGTTTCTCCTTGCATGCTCCTTGTGCCATTGCACAAGCAACCGTGCTGCGCACTAGCAGTGCTGTGTGTGTACTGACACAGGAGCCAGCAAGAGTGAATTCACTAGTCCTTTCACGTCACTCACTGACCACAACAGGGAGCAAATGTGTAAAGGTCCGCGTGGCACACTGTGCCACCATGGCAGGCCACGTTTCTACCTCTGCTACCCTAACCTGCAGGATTTCTCTGTCTGTCTGTCACTCAAAACAGTCTTTATTTGCTTAACCAGCAATTTTAGTCTCTGGAGAAGTACCAGTCACTGCCACTCACTGTCTCTGGGAGTAAGATACTCCTCTCGTTTATATGTAAATAGTCATTCTACTTTTCTTATTTTCTTGAATTAACACATAAATTGTAGTTTATATTTTTCTGTGGCTTCATGCTTTTTTCTCCTACAAGAGATGTGGTGAACTAATGTTTCGATGAATAGTATTTTTAATTCTTCAGGAAACCAGTTAATCATTTTCAGAGACCTCTAAGCTTTACATGTGGCTTTCAAGGATGGTATGTAACTTCCTGTGCATGTTTTAGAAGTGTAAGCTTTCTCTTCCAGGATAAATAAAATGCAATTCAAAAAAACCCAGATAAACAATTTATCAGCAAGAGCAACCACAATTAAACTTTTTATCTGACTTCCTAATGTTTTGAAGATTAAAATTAAAATGGAACATCACACAAACTTAAAAATGAAAAAATACAAAGCTAAGAATATACTTGATTTGTTTATACTGTTTTTCAGCAAACTGTAATTATTCATCTGAGAGGTAGTAGTATGATTTTGAGATTGCATTTAAAATAAATTTGCATTCTTTTTGTGAAGGATACAGGTTGGCAAGGTGTACACTCAAAATAATACTAATACCTTGTTCTTGCAGCAGAGAATGCAATAAAAAGCCACCTGTGGTCATATGCTGCATGCAATTTTTAATTGAGTGGCTCACAGAGAAGTGTGATGGCAATAGAGATCTTTTAAACAATGTTTTCCTCAAAATATAGCACTCCCTAAACTATGGATCACATATTGACCTCAACATTTTTTCTTGATAAAGCTTGACACTGCTGTCGCTGTGCCTTACAGGCTGCTCAGGTCTTCTATTTGGTTCTGCAAGATTTTGTATTGTTTTCAGAAGGCTTTTTTGATTTGGTTACTGCTTATTGAAAATGTGAAGGAATTTCCACTGGCTCATTGACCCCAGATTTCTTCCTGTCATCTTTGAAAATAGGTACTCTGCTGGATGGGTTTATTTCACTTGATTATAGGGGAAGGGTTTCAGAAATGCATAACTGTGTTCTGTGCGTGGTTTTCTGTATGTTCAGTTTGGCTTATTGACTAAAACTTGAGAAAAGGTCAAGATCCTGTGATCAAAATGAAATCCTGCTGCTTATTTGTGCTAAACATAAATTTGTTGCTAATAAGCTTAAAAAAAAAAATCATTGAAAACCTGAAGTAAAAGTTAAAAGATTCCCATGTCCTTAAAATCATAGCAATGATTGTAAGAAAAAATCCAAAACTATCTGCTTGTTCTTTCTGGCAGTAGCAGTAACAATGTGAAATACAGTTACAATATGCAATATCAGTTCTGGGTTTTGTTTCTTCCATTAGTTCTTTTTCACGTTATTACAACTGATGTTTATACAAACTGATTTTTTTTCTTGAAAATCAGCTTTATTGTTTTGTTTTACTGTTTCACACTGATGAAGCAGAAATTTTCCTGTGTCAGATGTTTCACTGTGTAAAATTGTATGACCTTACAGCTTTCATAAGAATACCAAAGCAGGTTAATTTACCAAAGTTGGAACATACAGAATAATATCATTTTAACGATATCATTTTAACGTCAATCAATGCCAAAAAAATTGTCACAAAAATATGCATCTTCTGCACTTCTTAGCACCTATGAAACTAATAGTTACGAATTCCACCACTTCTAAGCTGAAGGTCCATGTATTTGCATTACAATTTCATGAAAAGTTGGCAGATTGGTATTGGGATTTTCTGACATGTAAATGGCTCAAGATTGCATTAAATTCTTAAAACAGGCATTCCTAGTAGCCATACACAAGGACATAAGGAACACATAAGTGAACTGCAAATGGAGAAAGAATATAGTAATACTGTTTGCTAAGAGAGTTAATATAAGTTAACAGCATTATATGAAATATTTGTCTGTAAATAATTTATTTGTGAAACAGAAATCCCTCTTCCACAATTCTTATTTTAAGACTTGCTTGTTACATATTTTCAGGATTTGCAAGATATGAAAAAGTGTAGCTACTATGTAAACCTTGTCATTGTCTGTGTAGTAAAAATACGTCACGGATAAATCTTACCACATCTCTGATAGGTAAGGGTGTTTGTATGTCTATTTTATGCAGTTCATATTTCCCCCTACCCATACTAATTGGAGAACAAATAAAGCAACACCAAGTTTTCTAACTGTAACCCACTCCAGAGGAGACCTTAGAGTGATTTAAGAAGTTAAAACTATTTATCAATAAGTAAAAAATCCTCTTTCTGTGACACCTAAACTGGAATTTGCAACACCTGCCTGCTGCCCCCAGGTGTTTCTTCGGGCCCTTCAGGTCTGCTTCCATGCTGACCTGGGCTGTCCTTGTCTGGGGGACACGAGCAGCTGGCCTCTTCAGCACCCTGGCCATTGGCCACACGGCTCCCAGTCCCACTGACTGGTTGGACGCACACGGGGTGCGCCTGCAGGCACTGAAAATACCTCAAAAAGGCTAAGTTTCTGATTAAATGATTCGTATCACTGTAGAGGGGATGTGTGTGTCGATTTTGCTTGGTCTGGGATTTTTTTTAAAACAAAGATGGTGCCAGGACTGATGCCCACCTGCTATAATAGTAGTTAATATACTAATCTAGAAAGAAACGGTATTGATGCTCACTCCCTATGCTATCCTCTCCCCCGCTTCTTTGCAGGAGTATATTTTCGAGGCCTGCTCTTTTGAAGGGAGCCATACAGAGGCAGGTGGGAGTTCTGCAGCAATTATTCAGCAGTTGGGTGCAATTATAGTTTGCTGCTGCTCCTCAGCTGATAGCAATTGCAAACACCTGTAGTGCTTTCTGCTCGTGCAATTTCTTCAAGCTGAGCCTTCAGTGTGCATTGTGCTGTGCTTGCAGTAACAAAGAGGTCTTCTAGCATGTACAGAGATATGAACTTTGCATTTCTCTTCTCTTTTGTGTTCCTGTGGCAATAAGGTGTTCTTCTTTAAAGAAGCCAGCTGCTGAACTGTGATCTTCGTTGTCACAAAAGGTAAGAGTATACTTTAAGAAAACCTGCAGTCTGTAGAAGGCAAGGAAAAAAACAACAGTAGACTACCAATGTTTTTAGGTATTTGTGTAGCCTCTGAGAAAATTAAGATATGATTTAGCATTTTTGTACTTTTTATGTCTAATGGGGGCTGAGGGACAAAGGATATTATTGTGCCGCCTTTGGACAGTCCACTTCCAATGTGTATCAGAAGTCAGCAACTGCTTGTGCACAGCTATGTATCTCTCCGGCTTTTTATTTTGTCTCTGTGTGTCCTATATCTGAGTGATCTGTGTCTGTGGCAATTTTGAAAAGAATGTTCTGTGGCCAAGATCCAGAAAGTTTTGAAATGGCAATTTTGAAACTGTATCAGCCTCCGGTTGCCCTTAAGGAAGAAGCACTGTAAGACACAGAAAGGTACTGTTTCTTGGCACTCCTTTTCCAACCTCCTTTATTTGGTTTCATCAAATTTAATAAATCCAGTGTTGGTGAATATGATAATCTGGCAAGTACAGCTAATCAGATACTTAGTGGGATCCTGAGCTGTGTTTAAATTCCGTTCGGTTCCCAAGACACAAACTACAGATGTTTGTTTTAAAAGAACAAACTATTTGTTCACACAAAATGTGGCTGCAATATATTCATCCTGTCAGTAGCTTGTATCCCTCATAAGCTTCTCAGAAAGAAAACATTAAAGGAAAATAAAAATCTAGTTAGAGGTTAGAGTATCTGCTCAGGTTTTGGAAAACTAAGGCTGAAGTCCCTTCTCTAGTGGGAAGGTTTGAGCCCTACTTTAACTACCTCCACTAGGAATGCTTTAAGCCATGGAGCAGAAAAGTGTTCCATGATAGAGCGCTCTGTTTTGCTTGTGGAATTGTTCAATTAGCCATTTAAACAACAGCACATTTAATGTAAAATACAAAGAGTGGGTGGTCAGTAGTCCCTATTCTGAATAAATAACTCTAAGGTTATGCAGTTACATTAGCACTCTCCAGACTCAATTTTCTAACATTAACTATAAGATGGCGCGTATGACCTTTTTCTTTCTTGCTGTCATTGACCTGAGAAGTAGTATTTTCACACAGGCAGAGTTATTTCTATGGTGAAAGATGCTAAAGAGCACTGTAAACCTGTAGAAGTTTATTTTTCGGGTCCTATCACCTTCAGCAAATACAGGAGTTTAAAGCCATGTTTTGTTCCTTGGCCAGGTGCTGCAGTAATGGTGCCACTGGGGTAGAAGAAACCCCTCCCTTCTCTCCTAGATAGGTGGGATTTAGGGTGGGGGTTGGTGGATTTTTTTATTTTTTTTTTATTTTGAAGAACACAGATAAGAATGATAAGAGAAAAAGAACACTTCATAGGCTGAGAAAGACCCAAGCCATGCCAGGATCTGTGAAGGAGGTGATACCCTTCCCTGCCAGGCTGTGTTCTTTGTTTAGCTCTGCCAAGGTTTGGGCAGTTATGGGCAAGCCCACAAGCAAATCTTTCCCTCTGTGCAGAAAGAATCTCTGCCACCCGCTTAACCCCTTCAAGAAACATAGGTATGGCAGAGGGTAGGTGGGAGCTAAACGAGGTTTCTGAGATTGAACACATCAGTCTGAAAGTTTCAAGTTGCCCAAATACCTTTATGCTAACTCTAAACTGTCATCACAAGTTGTGGTTTTCTAAAATGGGATAAATACATAAGAGTGGATGAACAAAACACTGTTTCTGCAAACATTTTTTCCTTCAATATTGTCAGGAGCCTTTTACACCTCAATTGGGATTTTTCATGTTAGTTACTGGTGAAGTATAAGAACAAGTGTGGTGGTTTGGAGGATATAAATGCATAGTTATTTCTAAGCTGCTCCTATTCTGCAAGTAAAGCACTCCTATCGCAACAGATTTGATGTGCCATGTTATATACAGCATTGAATACTTGGCACGATTTGTCTGACAGTATTTCAGAATAAAGTAATCAATCACCAGCTGAAACTGCAAATGGGTGCTTGTTCAAGTTTAGTCATTTCGGATTTATCTGACTTCAGATTTATCTACAGATTTATATGTTATATTAGGCGTAATAACAAGGGGGACATAATAAACCCCCCTTTTTTAAATGTGCAAAATATCATTATGTTTTGAACACCATAGCAATATTACAAGGATGCCAAGAAAAACTATTTACAAGCATTATTATAATACTATTTAAGTGAGAAAAAAAACTTCGCAAAAATTGTTTCTCTAAAGAAGAAAATGTAATATAAAAATCTGGAAATATATTTAATTTTAAATATTTAAAGGCAGCACTTCAAATCTAAGAATCAAATTACTAAATGCAATTCATACATTTGGTTGGATAATTAAGATAAGACCTGTTTCCAAGAAAATGGAAAGAAAAATGAGCAATCAGTTCAACTGAACTGTACATTAGTATGATTGTAATTGCCTGGGATGTTATTCCCTTTTAATATGGTCAAATTAGGTGCAATACTATAGAATATTTTTTTTGTTTTCCTGTTGTCAACATCAGCTGCAAAGTAGGTGGATAAATCTGTATTTTACTAAAAAGAAGATAAGGACTGTGCTTGTTCAATCTGCTTCCTAAGCAACCACCTCTCCTCTGTTATATAAAAGCTTTTATATTTGCCTTCTATTTTTTTTCCAACCAAAGGGATTTGAAAAATAAATCTGTTTTACTCCTTGAGACAGCAGGGTGATGAAGTGGGGTGTGATTTGCCCTCCACACCCATGCTCTAGTAAACCATAATGATATAGTTATGTATTGTTTAAAGCCAACGTCAACATTACAATTATATGTATGAAAAGTTGTCTGCAATCTTATGTGACACTGTTACAATTTTGATTATGATGGAAAAGAGTAATTTATTGCCGCTTTTCACAAAAACTTCTGTGAGTACAGTGTATCCGTTCAGTGCTGTATGTTATTTATAACCAAACTTCAGATACTTTTGCAACAGTAGAAGAACATAGAGTTTGAAAACCACCAGAATTAGTTTTTACTTATTTAACCTTGCTTTAATTAGAAAGTGTCAAAATGCATAAGAGAGCAAGGACTATTAATATTCTAACTTTTAAAATAGTGTTAGGCTCAACTGATATGTCTAATGCTGTCCTCTCCTGAATGCAAGTGTTTGGCAGTGCCGTGGGCCTGAGCAACTCAAAGAAAAATAAACAGCAGATGAACTTGGCTGAAAATACAAATAAATATTTTTTTTTTTAATTTTATGAGCAAGTCACAACAAGACTTAAGGTCACCCATAAAGCTCTAGGTTTGCCGGGATTTTAGGTGGGAAAAGAAGAATGCCTGGCAGGATAGAGGCTAAAAGTCCCCAAATAGTCCACAGCCTAGACAAGGTGCTTGCAGGACTGGGGCAACCTGGATGTTTCTATCACCTTGGTCTCAGGCTCCTCCTATGTCAGCAACTGATGAGCCTCTTGCTGTTTAACCCCAAAGTTATGCTGGCAGCAGAGACTGTAACATCTTCTCCTAACTACTAGAAACAATTGGGAGATTTCCCTCCCTCCTTCCTCATCCTCCTCATTTTCTCACACCACTTCTGCTGCTGTGTATGTTACATCTACATTTTGTAAGAACTAAGATGCCCCTTTTTTGAATGAAACTCCCTGAAGAATCTGTCTCTGCAGGATAACATTATAAAGGTGCAAAAGTGGTGTTGACATATACTTGCAGCAAACGTGATTAGATTTGAGTTATTTGTCCCTGGCTTCACTTTCTTCTCATTTAGTTATTTCTTCCCTGCCTACAATGTTTCCTTTGTTAATTGGATGCTGGCTTTTTCATAATAAACTGCATGATACTGTCTTTGTCAGTTGACTAGTTATCATGACTGTGTTTTCCTTGGACTTTTGAATACAGAATTCCAGTTCTTTACCTGTGTGAATGATGGGAGGGAAAAAAATCCTCTGTGTTTGGATACAAAGCTACCAGAGTGGTAAACTAGATGTAGGGTGCAGCGCTGGCACATTGAGCTGCTGCTTCTGTGGTCCCCTCTTCCAGGATTGTGTGCCGTGTATAGTATCATCTCCAGTATGTGGCTTCAAGTAGCCAAAACTTCATGCAAATATACTGATCAAAACCAGGTGTGAGTGGAAACAGACGATCACTCTGGCTTTTGCAGCAAGTATAATTTTGTGGTCTATTGTGAACTTTAACGCTGGCTATATTTGATAACTATGGTATTTATAATGGAGGGCTAGGATGGTGGTTTCCGTGCTCTGGACCGCGAGGCTGCGGTACATGGCCTTCACAGTTAGGATAAACAAAGTTGCAGTTATGGATTCGCAAGCACTGAGCTTGGCATGACCATGTGGTTTCCCTGACTTGCTCACATGCCTGCTGGTCTATAGGAGACGTTGAACGTTTAGGTTAAACAAGGAAAATGTGGTTAGTCTGTTGGGAGCTTAAATTACATGAGACAGAAGAATAATGATCCTGATGAATTTCAGTCCCATTGAAGTGAAAAAGGAACTTGCTGCACCTTGTTGTTTATATAGTGCCTAAAAGCCACTTGTTTTCCTTCCTTGACTTCTCTTTCTTCCTGCTAAGATATGTAGGCCTTACGTTAGCAGTCAGGATGGGGAATATGGGTGATGATTTCCACAAAAACACAATGAGGTGTCTTTAGTTTGGCACAAAATATTCTTCTCTGTTTCCCCAGGCTGCTGCAAAGCTAAACATGTATGAAGACTTATCTTCACTTGTGTAAATACTCATTTTGGGAATTTCATTAACATAAGCATATGTTTTAACCTCTTTCATTCCAGAGGAGGTTTTGTATGTTGGAATAGAATCTCTATTTTGCAACATATACGGTCCTCTAAAGTGCCAGATAACTTCAGTGACAGAATAATCAGAGGTTACTACTGATCTGTTAACATGGGAGGAAAAGAGAGGATGGAGTCCAATATTTCTGCGAAGTTTCTATTCTGTTGCAATGTGCTCTGAACATATTTCTCATGCTCTATTTGTCAAGCTTTTTTTTTTTTTCCCCCACTTCTGGGCAGAAAAGCAGGATATGAAGTGTTTGTAGTGGCACTAAAATGGCTTGTATGCATATTTAAAAAAAAATAAATACTGACATGACAATGGTGTGATTCTTGCACCTAAGTGCTAAGATGACACCAACCCTAGAGGTTTTGCCAGGAACTGGGCACAGGAATTTCCTGATATAGGTGCCTGCCTATTAGCATCCCATCAAGTTCCTTTTAAAATCTTTGGCGAGAAAGAGAAAACTTTAGGGTGTGATTCTTCTGACCTGTTTCAGATGCCTTCTTCATGGTAAAACAAATTATTCCATAGAAATATTTCTTCCTATTTTCTGTAAAAGGAGATTATTTAAAATCTAGACAGGTACATTTAGTGACATAATGATAGCCACCCAGCATTCTTCACTGCCATATTAACTCTTCATTCTTATAAAAAAAATAACTTGATTAAACCCCTGTTGCAAACTAACTCCATGTTAATACATTACAGTAGTAGTCAAAGCATCATTCTGGTCTCTTAGCTGCAAGTGGAGATCTAAGATGCAGAAAGATTAAGACCAAAACCTTTCTTGACTTTAAGTTGTTTCAGTGTCTGAAGATGTCATCAAATACAGCTACAAATTTTGAAGGACTATGGAAAGACATGGGGTGGTTTTTTTCAATGATTTCTAAACCTGCATGTTAATGGGGAACTTTGGTAATGTGAATCTAGTAAGTTCATTACAAAGCCAGTCAGGTTAAAAAAAAAAGTTTATCTTGATATGTTAGCTGCTACTACTGGAAGTAGGGTGCTTGCATAAATAGTTTAATTAGAAGTTTCAGTCTTCTAGCCAATTGGAGTATTTTTGTTATTTGCTCACTCCACTCTCCATAAAAATGTTAGAAATGGTTAGAATGATCTGGGTGGGAAATTAAATACTTTGTTAAATCATTCTAGGTACTGGGTTTTGTTTGGTTGTTGTTTTCTTTCCCCCCATCATTCTTTATTTTATACATAGGAACAGGCTCTTGTAGACTGGATTTTAATTTATTTCAGTCTCTTTTTTTGTTGTTTGTAAATGGGAATAACAAGATTTAACCCAAAGTTTTCCTCATCTATAAAGAAATCATTAGTCAACAAACCAGTTCAATACATTCTTGAAACCCTTAATTAATAGGATTTCACATAAAGGTGTTTTGTTTGTTTGTCTTTTCTTTTTGGAAATTTATTAAGGAACTTGCTCAAAATCCTAACTTTTTTGCAGAGTGTGTCTTTGTTGCAATGTCTTCATGAACATTATGATTTGAATTCCATCTATGCTTTAGTTAGTTTTCCTAAAATGTCTTGTGTCTTGGTTGAGTTGTGAACCTTCAGCCAGCTTCCTAAAGCTGCTGCAAGTATCTTGGACTCATTCCTACCCTTCCCCAAAACTTCAGCATGCTGTTGCAGACATTCTGTACCAAAATAGTTGTCACTCATTGTCTGTCTTCCTAGAGGAGCTCCTCTCATTGCTAATTCATGAACCTGGTGGGTGATACAGATTAAAGCCTCACTGTAGTTTATAGTTTCCTGATCACCTCAGGGAAGTTTCAGTAGGACCTGTTCCAGAGGTTTTTAAGTTTTGTGCCGTGTATGCTACCTCTTTACAGAGGAATCCAGATATATTTCAGGGTTTGCAGCAACACGTGATTAACTCCAACACTACAAGTCGGATGTGGGTAAACACTGTCACAGCTTGTACGGATCTGCAGCATTTGCCAATAAATTATCCTTTGTAAAATAAATGCCCATTGCAAGCATGTTTTATGCAGAATCTGAAGATCAGCATTTCTGACTAATTTCTATTTTTGTCTATAAAGACTCAGTTAACTGGAGCTGTAAGTTTCTTCATTGTATGGCTCACATTTATTTTATTTTTTCCAACTGATGGAGTCTCTGAAGTCAGGTGTTGCACATTGGCATCAGCCTGGTGGGTTGCATTAATTATTTGCACTGTACTATCAGTATGCTGGAGTTTAGAAGACTTTACAGATGTCACAGTGCATTGTCCACTATAGGGATGAGAATTGTTCAGTTATGAGGCTTTTAATTTATACCTGTGATGCCTGTGTCGTTAAAGTAATGGCAAGGAGCCTAAAGCAAAAAGAGTCAAGGCCAGAGCATTCCCCCTGTGCTTCTGTTAGTAGATCTATCTGGGTTCTGCAGTTGAATAAATTCCATTTTATTCTAATCCTGCTCAAGAGGAGGCAGCCCTGTTGCAAAAATACTTTATTTTCTCTTGCTTTAAGAGCTCTAATAAGATTGCAGATATAATTGGTTTTATACTGCTGTTGAATTTACATACGTTGTGCAACATGACAGTTGTCTGTGTCAGAGAAGCACTGATCATCAGTGCTCTAAATATATATGGTATCATTCTCATTTAATTTAATAATGGATACTTGTACGCAAGCTTCTGTTACAGAGGAATACTTATAATTTTATCTGATGCTTTTGAGAGTAGTGGTGTAAATGCTCAGTTGTGATGTCAGCCTAAGTGTCTATGCTGATGACTGATTTAAACCTCTGACTGCTTGGTGCATTTCCAAAAGCCTGAGCTGGTCTAAAGGAGCAAGACGCTTTCACAGCTTGCCACCTCAGTGGAGTTCTGCTGGGCCTGTGGTGAAACAGCTTTCTTCTCCCTTGATGCTCAGCTCCTCTGGATTCATAAATGTTCCTGGGAGTGGAACAGGAAGGTTATGAGCTCAGAGACTGGTTTTGGTGAAAGTAAGTGCACAGGGTTTAAGAAAAATAAATTTTGGTCAGTTGCTATGTCTTGCACTCAAAACTTCAGTTTCTGCCCCCATTAAAAAGAAAAGCAGAATCATTCTCATATAGAACTGAAAATAATTACAAAAATTGTTGTAACTTTTTAAATAAATTACATATATTATAAAAACAGAATTTCATGCAATTTTGAAGGAAACATAACTTGCCATTCTAATACTTCGTTATTTACTTATATCATTATTATACTTACATACTCATTGAATGATAATGTTCTTCTGATTTGTTTGGCCATTGGATAACTACATGTGACTTCATGTTAAGTACCAAAATGTGAAAAAATGTTAAACCATGTCCTCCACCCTGAAAGTGTAATGGAAGAAGGCTGCTGTATTTTAGAGCACTTTACCTCCGGATTAAATCAATTATTTCAGCACTATAAAGAAAAATCTTGTGTCTCGGACAATAATTACCAAGTAGACACTCTCTAACATCCAGAACAAACATCTGGATCATGTTGACTTTTTTTCACCATGGCAAAAAGGGTGAATGAAATATAATTCCTGCTTTCCGATGTCATGAGGATTCCTTCATTCTCACAGCAGCTGGAGCTCCCAGTCCCCTAAGCATTTATATATCTTTCTTTAAGTGTTGCAGATGTTATGTGTTTTTAAAGAGAATTGACACAGCTTACTATGAAGCAACTTCTGTGTCAAATAGAGTAGATAAATGAATTACTCTTTTTGTGCAGTCTTCTTTGTTAGTCATTATTTTGAGCAAAATATAAAATATTGATGTCCTTATAGGATATATTGGTACTATCAGAATAAAGTAAGAATTTATAATTGCTTATGAATAGATTAAGATGTTCCATTTTCAGCTTCTGCATGTGTTTGGGGTGGGGGTGTTATATTTATAACATTTTCTTGGATCTATATGTATGTTTGGTTTTCCTAAGTATTTCTAATGCTCTATTTTTTCTAGAATAATATTCTTAATACAATATAATCTTCCGTGATAAACTGTAGCAGGCTGGCTCTGGGACAGAAAAAAGCTAAGCTAAGTTTTGATCTGAATCTTAGGCCCCTTGTTAGGTTTTAAAAGAAAGAACCTGCGTTAAAAATAGTTTGACTCTTTTTATGTGGTGGATTAGCCTGGGTTTAGCTGCTTTGAAATCTGGTAATCAGATAAAGTTTGGCACAAAGAAACTGCAGCTCTTTGCACTAGTGTTTATGGTTGTGGACCGGTTTGAGGTCAGTGATCCAGATGAAGGTACATTTCAAAGAATTTCCCTTGGGAATGTGCGCCAAGCACTGCTGATGGATCAAAAGCGCTGGTCTGCGGCAATGAAAAGGAGCAGAGAAGCACTTACTGTCTTGGAAGTACAAACTGTGTTTGCAATAGCACTTGGCATCTTTCGTAAAGTGCATGGGTATCAGGACAACGGAAAGCATAACAGCCACTCTTGCTTTTCCTTTCAAAAGCCTGTGTAATGTACTTAATCTTCTGAGCAGAATTATTTAACCAGCTGTGGCACTTCTCTTTCATGTCTGGATGAGGAGGCCTAAGCACTGGTGTAGGTTTTCTGAGGGCGAAACCGGTCCGTTTTCCCTGACAGTGGAACTGATTCAGTTGTGCTGAAGTGAACGTCTTCATCAACAGGGATGTCCCTGGCCAGTGGGCTGTGGGGTGCAGGTAGGGGAGTGACAGACAGGGGCAGAGGAAGAGAGGGGAGCTGTCTAAAATAGTGAAAATAGGTCTTCTGCTGCCGCTCTGCAGCAAGAGGGGAGATTTTCCTACTCACTTCCTATGTTTTCCTGAACCTGCAGGTATTCCTGTTGGCTGGACTCTGTATCCTGGTAGAGGTGAATATGAATACCATCATGCCTTCTTTGTGATAAAATCATACACATTCCAGCCTAGGATTCATTGAAACTTGCAGACAGGCACACACAAGCAAAAGGCAATAAAGCTGTTTAATTTGAGTTTTTTCTTCTTTACATCAATTTAAGGGAGATGAGCATTGGCTTACCATTTCTTGTAATTCAAAACAAGTGTATGAGCCTGCTGGCATAGAGAGAGAAAATGCAGCGAGTCTGGTTCAGTGGGATCGATGCAGACCTGTAAAAGGAAAGTCTCGAGTAGCTTTTGTTATTGCAGCTGCTAGTTGTAGAGGGAGAGAGTCTGAGTACCCTCTCTCTGATGCCTCTAAGAAATTTTGAGTGAGCAAGACATGGTAGCAATGTTCTTATCCAGAACTCCTGAACTGTTATGAAGTATGTGAAAAAGTAACTGTTAGTTTTTGGTCATAGAAGAGTGTAGGAAATGTACAATATAAATTGTGTTCTGTCTTCCCACTTATTCCGAGAACAGTTCCTGGGTGCTCTATAAAAGTGTTGTTGGGTTTTTTCCCCTCTAAAGACCAAAGTAATCATGTTTTCATGTTTGTGATAAACTTCTAGCATTCCCAGAAATTCTTTTTTTCATAGGCACTCTGAATTTCTTACCTTCACGGCATGTTTGGTTGTGGTATTATACCTTGAACTTGTTCTGCCATGACAACTGCATGTAGTGACTGCAGACTTCAGTGATCCAGAAATAGTCTGGTAATTGGTCTGTGGTTAGAATGTTTTAAGAAGATAGGTACCAATACAGGATGTGCAGTAGCTGTGCTTAACGATAAGAGTAACAAAATAGAGAATGCATTAAATTAAAAGTCACTGGAGTGATTGTAGGAGAAAATTGCTTTAATGTGTCTTATACGTGCAGTAGGCCCAGGATGACAGTCAAAACTCAAGAACTGCCTGGAAAGGCTTATATCAGTGAGCAGGAAGGTGATTACAAGGAGCAATTTATACCTCAGGACTGTTAAAGCTTGTGGTGATCTTGAAGTTTCTGTGACTGTATTGGAAGGGAGAATAATTCCTTCTGTATGGGATATTTGTGTTTCTTTTGCTCCTGGTAATTGTTTTGCTGGTTCTTCTTTCCTTATGACTAATGCTGTGTACTAGAATTTACCTCAGTGTATGTGCAGACTGACTTCTCGTAAACCACTTGGAAAGTTACACCAAGATTGGAGTGAATTCATCTGTAAAATTGCAGAAATCCCTTTTTGTGTCTGAAGCACTGATGAGAGCACTACAAATTAACAATGAGAACATTAGTGTAGTTATGATGTCTCAGTTAGATCAGTTACAGCTGAAATGTTTTCAGTTAATGTACGCAGCTGCAGCTGCTGCTGCTGTTGTCATGTTGATCTCCAGAACCAAATGGAGAAAGAGGAGATGAGAATGGTATGAAGGGCAAGAAGATGTTATGGGAGTTAATTTTTTTTTAAGTTAGGCTGGTCTTCCCACGTTAAGAGAGTGCCAATAAGTGATGGCAAAAAAGGAGGCATAAGAGGTGAGATGCAAAAAAAAAAAAATACAAATGTGGTGTGATGGCTGCAACTCGCCAGGCAGATGCACTGCTAGTGCAACAAAATACTTGAGTTCTATGCAAGCATTTCTTATGGTTTCTCTCCAGCCTTTTCCTTAGAGACTGGAAACTCATTCATCTGGAAAGTAGCCAGTAACTTTGCTTTAGCTCATACTCAGGTATGAAAGTGCCAGAGGTACTTGGCAAAGGGGCACAGAACAGAAATGATTTAGGTTTTCAGTGCTGAAATGTTAATAGGGACCAGGGAAAGTATTCGCTTGTGAGCATGCTATTCTGTAAGTATCCAGTTTGTACCCTCTTCAGAAATGTCCAATTTTAGTCATCAGTAGATAAAATATACTGGGTGCTAGCCTGACGCATGAAGGTAATATTTGGTAAACGTTGTCCGAAGTTATACTGCCAGCTACTTTCAGAATATGGTTAAGCAGATAATGAGATTGAAACACTGCTCGGTGCCAGTTTAACATGCAGGAACATAATTCTTGTTCAATTTCCTTTAAAACATTAGCTTCAATGCAAAACATTAAAGAAAAGAGTAACTAAAATGTTCACCTTTTTCCGCCTGTCTTTGTCTTCTGCGGCATTGGGACAAGCGAGTGAGCAAGTGCCAGCAATCTCCTCCCTGCCCTTTGCTGCCAGAGATAAGAGTATTCCTAAACAGGCAATGCTTATATGTCTGCCTTTGTTTGCTGAGGTATTTTGATGCATACCACAGAATGTTCCTACTCCTACTTTTGTTTCATGGCTTATTGAACATAAAATGTAAGAACTAGGTAACATAACAGCAGTGGCTGTGGTTCCTTGGGCATTTGAGCTGGTTCACTGTTATTTAAAGAGTATGATTTTGCATCTTCTAACTCCTTTCCTTATTTTCTCATGGTCTTGTCTTATAATTGCTCTGTGGCTGCTGGCGCCTATTGGACTGCCTTTGTATTAGCATTTCAGCTCGAGTCAGGGATATGCTTTTTGAAGCAAATCTCTAGATTGTCCACTTTTTCTTTGGGCTGGATTATGGAGAGGTCTGTAAGCGCACAAAATAGGTTTCCATCTGGTCAAATTAAAGTGAGAAATTCTATCTAGAAGGGCACATTCATTTGTGTCCAAATGTTAATGGGAAGTCCGTTCCTGGGACCAGAGTTGCACTGAAGTAGATGTGAGGTAAAATGTTGACAACTCTATTACGTGCTTGTTGGGGTTTCAGTACCAACTGTTTTGCTCATATGCTGCTAGTTTACACTTTTTGCTTAGTCGCCTCAATTAACTGAATTAACTCATAATATGAAGCAAATTATAATTTGGATCATGTTTACTGGAAATGGCATTTTTTTCCACAAGGTTAGTGGGTTACACCAACTTCTGGAGTTGACTTCAGCGACTACTACAGCCAGCGCAGGGATGTTGTAGAAGCACATATCTGGTACTGGGAAAAGAAAAGGGAACTGTTATAGGCATTTCCCCTATATCTTACCTTACTTTGGGGAAAACTGTAAGTGACCTCTGCTGTGTAGTGGCCTATAGGGTGTCTTGGTTTTTCCTTCCCTGCCTTGTGTGGAGACCTGTTAAATGCTCGTTAACTGGTGGCAGCATTTTTATTAAAAAAACCCAAAACTTTGTATTGACCTCTTCCCGCTTGCTGCAGATGGTGACTAACACACCAAACAAAAGAGAGTTTGTTCTCTTATTTACATGATCTTAATTTAAACCTTGCAACCCTTTTGTAACCCAGAGGACTGTACGGAGGTTCCAAGTCTGGAACAGAGATGGAGACCCAGCAAAGGGTTGTGTTTATTCAGGTATAGTGGTGAACACCGTGTCACTTTCAGGAAAACATCACTGATTCTGAGACAGCTACTTACAAGGAATTATATTCCTGGCACATTTTTAAGTGGAAGGGAATATGTCTTCTGTGGCATAGATGCTTTTATGCTTCAGTACGCTCTATCAGTCTGTGATAAAGCTTCAGGAACTCTCCTGCGAGTTAAGGCTTCCTGGAGTGCAATTTGCCAAGATGTGTGTTATCCTAAATTTTATAACTGTTTTAATAATTTGGAGGGTGCAATGGTTAACAGAGATGCACAAACTCACAGAAAAGAAGAAACATTGCTGGGATACTTCTGTCTCATTGGGGAAGGGAAAGGATTGTGGTTGCCTGTTACCCAACTGTCAGTAGCAGTTGGGTATCTTTTTTGACAGTTAAGAGCAAATGGTAAGAAAAAATGAGGCAAAAGGAGACATTAGTAATAAACAGTTGCTAGGATGATGCAAATAATTACTGTTCCTTAAGAGCTTTGGTTCAGTCAGTAGCTTTCAGCTTCTTGATTTTCAGATTCACAGCTGCCTTCCAGTGAAAGTACACCTTTCCATCTGTACATGTGCTGACAGCGAGCATACAGAAGAGTGACATTTCCAGAGTGAATCAGAGTTGTGCTAAGCTTGTTATTCTGTCCCTAATAATGTCCCTGTGGGAAAGTATCAGGGCAGAGCACGTTGGTGGTGGTGGTGGTTCTCTGAATACTCCCCCAGATTTGTATAGCACATGGTTCAGGAACTACCCAAAGCAGAGGCAGTGCTTTTGTATTTAATTATTTTTCTTTCACAGATCTGTCCAACTAAATGTAAAAAAACCAACCAAACAAAAAAAATCCCCAAACAAAAAATAAAACAAAAAAACCCCCACAAACCACCCACAAAAAACCAACCAACAAAAAACAAACCTAACAAGACCAGACAATAAAAAACAAAAAAACCAAAAAGGCAACCAAACACAAAAAAAAAACCACCCCAAAACAATAAATACACACATGAGTATGAGAAGATACAGCGTTTGCTGACATCAAGCTTAACTCCATCACACTGTGTGAAGAATCCCATTTGGTTTGTTCTGACTAGTCTGACCCTGGTAGCTTCATTTGATGTCTCTAACTTGTATTTTGAAAAAGGTAGTGAATGGTCTTTCCACCCACTTTTTCACACTGCAGGGGATTATATGAAACTCTGCATTACCCTTCAATCTTACCCTTGCCAGGAAAAAATTTATTTTATTGTTTCTTGTGTGTATTATTCTGATAATCCTTGTTGCATTCACTTTCTCTCTTACTAATTCTATTATTCCCTTTGGACTCTTGTGTTTCCCTTGTATTCCCATTTCAGAATGAAAATGTAGGCTTATTTTATACTGAGCTGATGTCTTCGTCTTCATAGGATTATTTACTGTACCCTTAACATGCTAGCTTGCTTTTCTTCTCTTACTGCATCTTGCAGAATTACACCGTGAATTAATGTCACTGCTACTGTAAATCGGAAGTGCCACTCTCATCACTTGCCTGTGGGCTTAGACCCTTCCTGTGAGCTGCTCTTAGTCTCTAGTACAATAGGAAACTAAGCTGAAGAAATAGAGAAGTAATTTTTGGCAATATTTGACTTAGCAATATCATGGATGGGAGTGGTGGGAACCTAAGCTGTCTGAAGGGAGGGAGCAAGTCCTTTTCGATTGTAAACTGGGCCAGTCTAATGGCTCACACCCATAAAACCGCAGCCTTCATTATCTGTTGGATGTCTCTTAGGAGCAAGTTGGGGACTGTCAGTGGTCTGTAGGAAGCAGGTTTAAACCGTGTCAAAGGAGGCAGTTACAAGGGTGAAATGTTACAACAGACCAAAAAATATGTTTGTTTTGCTGCTTTCTTTTAGTTTGGAAATGATTCTGACCTCAGCTTTGCTGCTATGTTTCAAAGTACATGAAAGGAAATGTTATTTTATATGGTGTGGGGTAACTGGCAGTTTAGAAACCTTCCCCAAGCAAGAGATTGTAACCCTGTGGCACGTCTGCAAATGGCTCTAAAACTGGTGACTTAGAGCAAGGCTGCTCTGACTGGTCAGTGACAGGTGATTGAATCAGGAGGCTGGCTGATAGTTAGGATGGATTTGCCATGAGTGCATCACGTCTTTTTAAAAGAACAATAATAATAAATGCAATGAAGCAAGAGACGAGTTAAGTTCAATGTTAGAATTACAATGATTGGTTTTCTCAAAATAACTAATGGATTGCATTAGGAAATGTCTTGAGGTGCTTCAGAGGTACTCTAGTTATATACTCTTTTTTTTGTGTGTGAAATAGAGGCAAAAAGGCCAAGATTGCAAGAATCTTAGGTTTCAGAGGATGATTACCCTGTGAGTTTAATGTAGGAGTTTTTCCCCTTGGAGCTGGGGAACTTTCTGCCAAGCTGAAGAAGTGTGTTTGGATAGTCAAATTTGCTGCAAATTCAATATTCAGTAGCTCTTGGATTTTAGAGCAGAAAGCTGTGATGAAATCACAGAAGTATATAAATGTATATCTGCTTATTGCTTATTGTTTCTGTTAATAGTCAGCTGTCAGCCATTCATTATAAGGAACAGGCTAAAGCTATCCAGGATAGAAAGAATCTCAGGACACAGTGATTATCCTTTTTCTTTTATTTATTCATATTTTTGGAGACAGAATAGCTTCTTTTGGCAGAGTGATTCTGCATGCCCAGTCGTGTTATATGGAGCCTATCTTCCTCCTGCTGAATGATCCGTACAAATAAAAAGAATTATATGAATGTCTTCAGTTCAAAGTTTGTTACTCTGAAAGGAAAAATACAAAGTAGCTTTCTTATGCAGAAGGGGCCTAACTGAAGACACTTTGAAATCCTTCATAGAAAGGCTATAAACTGTTGAATTATTTTTTTTTGGTGTAGATAACCTTATAGACTAATAACTAATAGAGTAAGAACTAGCATGTCGCATATTGTCATCTTCATAGACATGTGTTGCAGTTTCTTTAAGTAAATCCTTTGAACAAATTGTTCAACAAATATGAACAATCTGACTGATATTAAGAACAGAACCTGAAGAGGCTGATGTGAAGGAGCAAATGCTGAAAGGGAGAAATATATTGGCTAGAGAACAGGATAAGATGAGCAAGTTATGTCTGAGCTTCTCTTAAAAAGAAACTGATTGCCTGGGATGGCACTGATGGCTAGTAGTTTCTGAGGAAAAACTAAGTGATTTTTACCTTTAAAATGTTTTGTTGGAAAAGTTCTGACTGTTCCAATGGGAATAGGTAGTGCTGAGATTTGTAGGAGATGTATTGTTTGTTAAAGAGTTTGCTAATTCTTGGTAATTTGTTATAAATAATTAGTGTTGGCTTAAAAGTTGATGTAGATTTGTTTACTATTCCTCTGCTTCAGTGTAAACAGTGTTTGCTCACCAGAAGCTGTCGTGGCCCTTAACTAACCCTAAATGAAGCCTTTTAGCAGTGCCAATTAACTGAGTCCTCTGTGTCTTTAAAGTGTCAGTAGCTTTCTGTTAGAAATTTTGTTCATTGAACCAATTTGGTAGAGGAACATCAAACGATCTCTTGTGAGGAGTTTAATAATCTAACAGAAGTTCATTGTGTTTAATTAAATTTCAGTCCACAATTCTTTATGTTATATGGCTGATTGTGGGGATTTAGTATGTGCTTGTATTCTCAATAACTTTTGCAAAGCTTTATGAAGAAATTGATGGGAGGAGTAGTAGATGATAAAACTGAGAGGAAAAGTTTTGGATTCCAGGTGGCCACCTGGATAGGCTTGGCCCTTATCTCTGTTTTAAGAACAAAATGTGACATTACACTGAGTCTAAATGTTGAAGGAGCAAGTAAGCAAGCATTATACTTCCATACTAAGTTGACACGTGAAACAAGTCTTTATATTAAGTTTGTTTTGAGGTTAGTGGAAAGCATTATAGCACTCGGCACACTTGATTTCTTCTTTTTTAAACTGGCGATAGTCTGGGAATCATTAAGTGCCAAATGCTTTCATCAAACTCATAAACAAAAGGGAATTCTATAGTAAATCCATTTACTCTCAGGAGGTTTCAACAAAACACGTTTTCACTTATTCAAAGTGGAAGAATAAATCTATAGCTCTTTTTGAAAAGACTTATTTCATGGCCTTAGGAGGCAGACACAGTACTGGATTTAAAACAAAAACTGTAACAAAAGCACCCTCCCTAAGCTCAGTAAATTGTGGCAATGTTTTATAGGTCTGTAATACATCTGCATGTGAGAGCTCTTCAGCTGCTGCCCAACCTAGTAACATAGATAGCATATAATGGAAAACCTATGTGCTGTAGGGATGCTGGTTTTTGGTTAAATAAATAACATTGAGTGAATCAGTTTCTCAACTAAAAGAAATGCTATGCTCTGATAGCTGTGCTCATGAGATAGAAAATTACTTCTACAGCAATGGAAAGCTTAAAGAACCAACCTGGTGTTTTACCTGTATTTAGTCACACTGTACTTCTCCTGAATTGTCTTTCTCATCACAGATAATCTTTATACATTAACACACTGGTAATTAACCTTGCCTGACTTACTTAACAATGACACAGTTGCTGCCAGAGTGGAGGCTCCCAGCTCAAACACAATGATGTTACTGAATAAACACAGTGAAGGGAAGCTGGCCAACTCTGGAGGTTGGCTCCTGCACCACAGAATACCCCTGCATGACAGCCAGCAGGGAATGTATCTGTATGCATCCATCTGTTATCTTATATCTTGGATATATGGACTTTTATATGGGTTTTGGTGGTAGAGAGTACTTCTGCAAGTATTTCTACCAAGCATCAGAGTGGCAGAAGCTAATCAACTGCTACTTTATTCGGTGCAGAATACGGAAATACTTGCTTGTGTGTTTTTTCTGACCAGGGTACAGCACCTATCAGAACTCAGTAATTAGGGTTTTTTGTCAGTTATGTAACATATGGACCAGCATTGCACTTGTTAGACCTTTCAGAAAGATCTCTCTCACCACAGTGAGATCAAAATGCTCCACAGAAACATACTTAATCGAAACCATACCATATCATTTGACCAGTGATGTGCGGATCTGTGGTACATAATGCTCCAGCAGTACAAGTGAGTCTTTTATGGGCTGATCAGTGTTCCTTCTCCTCAGTGATAGTGTTTGCTAGTGGAAATTAAAATCTTCTTTCCATTCTGAACTTGCAGTCTAGGAATATAACATACTCTGAAACAGTAACAAAAAAAAATACGGGAACTTTCTGGATTTCTATCCCCTCTGTTGTTTATAAGTTTGAAAATAAAGGCTTTCCAGTGTTTTAAATTTCAGCTATTTTTATGAAAAGCTGTTTTATAAAGAATCACTAGGAACCAAAATTATTATCATTTAAAGCCTGCACTACTTGCAGACAACACTCTTTTTCTGATGGAAAATTGAGGTTTTTTTCAGATTGTTTAAAAGAGAGAGTTTTAATCAGTATTATGTATAGTATATAAAAATGGGAATGAACAGCAAAGTTACCAGTGTAATCTTCTATATATAAAATTACTTTTAAACATATAATATGTATGATGAAATAAAATTGGTTGGTTTTTTGTTTTATTTTTTTTCTGAAGCTTTGGTTTCCCGATGTGTGGGATCAACAATTGTCTTGTCAGGTAGGATGATGTGTTGTGGCTGAAGGCTTGAGGCTTTAAAGATGCCTGTTGTGTGCAGCAATGGAACAGTAAGGAATTGCTAAGAACAGCTAGAACCAATAGTCCTTAGAGCTCAAAGACAAACTTACAAAGGTTTCTGGAAATGGCATAGGAATTGTTGTGTATTGTAAGGATTGTTTGAAGCTGGCAGGGATACAGGAGATGATGGTATATAAAACTTCCATTGCTTCAAAATTGTTTCACTCCAAGTTTATTTACAGTATGTAGGCTGAATTTAACAGAGACAGGATTTTTTTTAAATGGATATTTCTCCATTGAAATTCATGGTTTCTATTTGCTGATATTCTGCACTTTATATGCAAATGGATTTACAGTTTCACCTACAAATAAAAATCATATGGTTCCCAAAAAACCAGAAAAAAATCACCAATGTGATAATATTTCAAAGATTTAGCAAGTTGTGTAGACAAGTCATGCTAGGATTGTAATTCATCTAACTCCACAGAAAATGTGGTAGACGTTTTTGGTATAATTATATTATTCCCTTGAAGGTGTGTTTAGACTCATTGTTAGACAGGTTCTGATAATGCAGCCCAGTGCAGCGACTCTAAGAATGAGAATAGGCACTTTATTTCGGGTCAGTTCTTGCCCAGAAGCTATTAATGTGATTTCTTCATGGAAGTCACAGGCACGGCACAAGGAACAGTCTTTCAATAAGAAATTACTTTGAGTCCACAGCCAGGAGCTAGGGAGATCTGATCAGAATGGAAATAAGAAAGAACAGAAATGGGTTAATTGCTTGTGTCAGCACTAGACTGGAAAAAAAAAAAAAAAAGCTTCCACACTCGGCTTCAAATTTAAATTAAATTTCTTCAAAATAGTAGTAATGAATTCTTGAGTAAACGGTGAAATTCTTTCTTAAGCAACAAAAACATTTTGGTGTTGACAGTGTCTTTGAGGCTTGAAAGGAAAAAGCACGACTTAATTCCAGTAGTGATAAATAACAAGTCAGAACATAAGTTTCCTAATCACATCTACAGAGAATTTTCACATACATATTTCATTAAGAGCTATTCCTAAGGGAGGTAGATTTCCTTTCCCCATCCTGTGTAACGATGCTATTTCTACTCATACAGAAACAGTAGATAAGCAGTGCTTAGAACATCTTCAGTATTATTTGGATCATTGCAGGTAAGCTTCTAAATGTGCTTAGGTTTTTGTGCTCATCTACCTGTGCAAAACAAAAGTAACGCTTTTCTCCTTGAAAGAATAGGCACAGGGCTAAAATAGCAGGTAATTTCCAGTCCCCAAGATTTTGTTTACTCCTTTCCAAGGAAGTTCAGCGTTCGTCCCTGCTGAAAACCAGTCCCAGTTGTCTATGTAACTTCATCACGCCGTCTTGAAAAACTCAGACTGTGGTGAATTGAATCTTCTGTCTCTCCTTCACAGTAACTGAATGATAATTGCACTTATTTCTGGCTTTTGGGCAACTCAGTGGGTGTTACTGAAGCCTCGAAGTGATGAACCTTGGCTTGGTTGTGTACAAAGAACAGCTGGGGCTTGAGCTGTGAAACTTTAGATATACACACATGCCAAGGAAAGCAGGCTGTCATTACAATGTGGGGAAGCGGGAGCTGGAGTCTTTTTGGTTTCACAAGCCAAATTCATGGTCAAATCATGTGAAATGCAGCTAATTTGCACAGTGACGACTTCTTAAACATTTATCCCCTATTTCTCCCCTGACTCTGCCCCAAACGAGGGAGGTTCTGATGGAGAGATTTGTAAATCTTGTGGGAAGAAGATGACTTGAAAGATCAGATAGCTCAGAGCATTGAGACTAGACCAAATGGTGTCCTATTTAGATTCAAACCTGCTGTTACATGTTTAAGTCTATATGTCAGCCACGCAAAAGCGAGGGCACGTGTAACAAACATTCATCTATTTTTGCCTATACATTTGTTCCTACATTAAATTTTGTATACCTTGCTGGCTTGGCCTAGTTGAAGTACTTGGACTATCTTAAAATTTGATACATACTACTGCTTTCTCTAAAACGTTTCCTGCCATAAGAAACATCTTAGGCTTTCTCTGCTGTTGTCTATACCAATTCATTTTATTTAGCCTAATCAAAAGTTTATGAGTGTTGAAGAAAATAAAATCACAGCTGAATTTGTTGTAAAACATCTGAGGTGACAGGGTATGGCAATAACTGCAGAAATTTAGGTTTCCTCAAAATCAGTGAGACTATGCACAATATAAAAAAGGAAGATATATAAATATATATAGACGTGTATATATAAATATACACACAGATATATCAATACAAAAAGTGTACAGAACGGGGCCTCTAATGGAGTAGATGCTCAAGACTAGTGGGAAGACTGCTCAAAACAAGACTACTGGGAAGCTACTTGACTCCCCTAGAAAATACTCTGTCCTGAATGATGCTGATGAAAATAAACCTGAACTGAATCCACCATCAGAGTTACGAAACCTTTCAGCAGATCAGAAGAGATCATCATTGTCCTGCTGCATAATGTGCAGAAAGGTAATGAATATCCAAACTCTGCTGATGTGAATAAAGTTCCTGGTACTTTGGTGAAATATTCAGTTCAGGCTTTTAAGTACCGGTGCAAAGTGTTTATACTTAATCAACCAGGATATAACTTTAGTAAAATGGGATGTGATTAATGCACTTGAATTTACAGTCCTCCCTTGTCTAACTTGAAAAGTAGATATAATAGCAAATATTTTCCCTTTTTTTAATATTTGCCTACTGCCTTTGACAAGGAAGTCCCATTTGTTATAGAATGGTGAACACGCTTAATTTTATTCCTCTAGAACACAGTTATTGGTGTGGCTTTACTGACATTCACATGTAGACCTTTGTTTTTACAGGGAGTCCCTCTGAACTTGGTGATAAACAATGGAGAATGTATATCAGATACCAACCATAAGTTAGTCTTTGATAGATCTTGCTGTTTGCTAGCAACTTCCGTTGTCTCAAACAGCTCATTAATTTTTTCCCTTCAACATTATTTTAAAATATCACTTGATTTTAAACACACTTTTTACTTAGACAGATACGGTTTCATTTTTAATACAGCAGGTGATCAATTAGTACAGTAGGTCTTTGAGTTTTTTGCTGTAGTGTTGTGACTGACAGTTTTATTAATAAGATGATATGAGAGCAATCTCGGAATTCAGAGCAATAGACTGCTAGAGCTCCTGCTCCCTGTGGACAAGACAGACGTATAAATCTTAAAAATTAAATTCTTAACATTCTTGGGACTAAGTTGAAAACAGCAGTTTGTATTCAGGCCTGTTTTGTATTTTACTGATTAAACAAGTGTTGCATACAGTATCATGTGAATACATAAACCAGTAAGCTTTTTGCAGCCTTATATAGGCTAGTGCTACCAGTCTCCCATAATAACTTTATCTGTGTAACTAGCTAGCAATAATCAGATCAGCTGTGTGCAGCAATACATAAATACTTCATAACCACCCACAGAAATAGATGCTGAAAGCTCTTTGAATAGGATGACTGTGGACATTCTGCATCTTTGTAAAAAGTTGTGTTCTCTGATAAGTGCAATGTAAAATATAACTATAAATGCTATTGGTGATACAAACAAGTATATTTGGTTCTAATATTTAGAGATTCAGAATAATTTCAGATGTGCTCTGTGCTCACTTGTGAGTTCAGCTGATGTAAAATGTCATGGTGCTGTCAGTTTCTGTCATCTCGCATTTGTAACAGCAGAAGATTTGAATTGGGTTCCTAGTCAGTTTGAATATTTCCACCATATTTTATATGGAGAAATATCGATATAAAAACATTGCAACTCAGTTCCTGGAAAACTCTAAAATGGACTAGGAATAGTTTCCAAGGAGAAACTATTGACACTTGATTAGATGTAATATGATTGAATACATAATATGGCCAAGAACTAAAATTAAAATGTTCCTAATCACAAAGCGCTTAATTCCAAACACTTCTATATCCAAAGGGCATTTTTTAACAGATATTTCAGCAAAGCTTTGGCTAATAATTATCAAGGTTGTGTGCCAGTGGATTTCAAAGACTATGGTCAACAGAGGGGGAAAAAAACCAACCACCAAACCACCAACAAATTGCAGGCAAGATATTTCATTTTATGGGCTGCATCTCGAGTTTGGTTTCACACCTATCACATTGAACCTATACAATAAAATATGTAGATAGACACACCTATGTTAAACCAGTTCTATATAAAACCTTGGCATTATAGTTACTTCTCAGTTAAGCTAAGAAATCAGAATATTTTTTTTAAAAGGGTTTCTTTTCAGGAAGACTTTTGGTTTTTTTTTTTTTACTTTTAGTGCTGCGTTTACTTTAGATAAGAGAGGATCAACTTCTGCTGTGTGGAACTGTGAGATCTGTTAAATACAGCTTTGCAAAACTTTCGCAATGAAGCTGAAAATTATGGGTCTTAGGAACTGCTATTGTGATCAGTGCTTGCACAGCCGGAAAGAGAGATTTCTTGTTTTAATCTGCACACATTCATTATAAATGGTCTGAACGGATAATCAAGAGAAGTCTATGCTTTGATTCAAGAATAGGGAAGTTTAAAAATACTGGGAGGAATATAATGCATTCTTTCTCTGACATCTTTGATGGCTTCCTTTCAGCTATCAAGGGGGCTATGAGCTATCCTTTCCTTTCACAAAGTAAGTGGGAAATTAAACTCCATCTGAATAATTCAGTCGTGCAGCATGGATTCCAGTATAGACTTTTTCTGAACAACTTCAAATGAGAATGCAGAACGCCAATTCCTCTTTTTTTCCACTCTGACTTTTCAACAGTAGAGTGTGAAAATCACAGTAGAAATCAGCTTGTGCATTGCACACCCTAAGCAATTTCTTGGTGTGAAGAGGTCTGGGATATTTATCATGTTACTTTGCTCAATGTTTCTTTGGTGTTCAACTGCATTATTGCAAACCAAACGGCTTCATCAGTAACTTTTTCTTCCCTTGCTGTCATGGTTTAAGGTGAGACAGTCTTCCACACACTTAATTTTTGATGTAATTATTGCTTAGTTCATTACTTACGCAAATAAATTTGAATTGGGACCCTGTAGACTTCTGGCCTTCTACCTTCTGCTTCATTGCACAAATAACGTACGTGATCTTTTGAAAACTAAAGATGACTATGGGGTATGTTTCTTTGTAGGCTGTTACAGCTCATTTTATTGGGCCCAAGTTCATATTTGTTAACTTTTGGACATGTTTAAAATATTAGGTACCTATAGTTTCATATAAGCTTGCCTGTTTTGAATACCCAGTTGGAATTGGGTAAGACTCAAGTCTTGCTTAAACGGCTTGTTTGATTTATTTTTGTAAACAATAAGTGTATATTTGTTGTTAAAGCCTGCTCTTTAGACAAAGATTCTTTATAGTTTAGTCATTCATGATGGAAAGAAAAGATCAAAAGACTACAGAGGAGAAAATGCCTGACTTCATGATGAAAGTGTTGGACTGGGTCTTAGGAGACATGGAGTCTTGGCTGATCCACAGACTTCCTGTATGGACCTTGTGTCTTAGTTCCTTCTGTAAAACAGAGGTAAGAATATTGCCCCGTCACAAGATCTGGGGGAAATATTTTTTGATGGTAAGGAAATGGTGGTTTTAATGGTAAGGAAAAAGGGCTCTAAGGTAAATAACTGAACACAGAAGTGAACACAACCGAAGTTTGAAATTAGCAGTTTAGTAAAGCATTTGTCCAACTCTGTTGAGTATTTTTACTTGGCCTGTTCCTGGGGCATATAAAAATAAAAGCAAAGACCCTAATTTGAGTTTGTATTAACTGTATGGAAAAAAGAAAGAAAGACTGTTTTGCATCCCTAGTTAATGGTATTAATGAGTTTGCAACAGAATTGCAAGTCTTTGTACTTTAATCACAGCTAGGGTATTTGCTCATTAAAATTTGCTACCTGGCAACTGTGTTCTTTTCTCTCTGTTCCTGGCTGATATTCTTGAATCAGAGCTAAAAATAAATCTACTTTCCTTACCCCCCTTTTTTTTACTTTTTCCTTCTGTTCTACCAGGCATCCCTTTACTTTCAAAGCTCAGCACCTTGGATGCAGCCCTCACTGCATGTCGTATTTCATCTTCATATTTGTAGAAACGTAAATGGTCTTAAGTAATGTGAAATCACTGCTATAGTATCTAGAACATGACAGCAATTTGCAGAGGAGAATTTCAGAGCATTGGGGAAATAAAGACCCATTCCTTGTTTGTGAGGTGCTTGTGTTTGTTCTGTTTCAGATCTGTTTTGGGAGCATTTCATTCAAGCGGGAGAATGTGATAATGTAATAATGGTAGCATGATGAGTATAACTGTTCTTAGAGGTCAAATAAAGTCAGAACTGAATGGTAGTTTTATGTGACAGTCTAGAATTATTTTAAAATTAGAGGAAAAGCACTGGACTGCAATACCAGCATAAATCTAGAGATTCCAGATATAAATTGGCATAACAAGGGAGCTTTAAGAGGCATTCACCAAAAGCACAGTGAAGCTGAAGTCTGGAGAGGAAGAGTGAGCTTTCTGGAATGGCTCAGGCCTTTGTGGAAAGTCCAAGGTTGCAGACACGCTGCAGTCAGGCAACTAACATTAGCCCAGACAGGACACATGAGTCAAGGATACTGATGAAAAGCATGGTATTTGGGCATCTGCCACTTGCCAGTTGCTGTGCACTATTTGTGGTTCATGTTGCTGATCGGAAAGTACTGGGAAAGAAACAAAAATAGTCTAAATTGGGTTAACAGCTAACTTCTGCCATGTGACTTACTGAAAGAGAGAACTGTTTAGCTGGAAGGACATGACCGGAGGGGACAGTAAGGGAAAGCTCATGGTAGTGCATTTTCCTTTTCTTCCACCACCCTCAGGCCCCCTGAATCTGTTCATCTCAGTTGATGTTTTCAGGTTTACCAGCCTGAAATACTGAGTATAATCTGACAAGCAAAGCATGTGTGGTCCAAAAGATGCAGTAGATGTTTTGCTGTTTTCTTGTTGTCTTCTGAATTAACACCCAGAATCTGTAGGCATTCAAAACAGACATCGTACCTTGACCCACTTACAAGGTTTCAGTAAGTCTGGATTCAAAACAAAAGATCCTAGTGACCTTGCTCAGACCCAATAACAGTAATTCCTCTTTCAGACCATGCTTTGCTTTAGTTAACAACACTCATATTTGTGTGGATGGATGTAGCTAAACAGTTCAATGGTACAAAGCAGAAACTTTTTCATTTAACATATGCTGACTACTGTGCACTTGGTGTGAGCCTTAGGCTGAAGTTATATTAGTAGCTGGAGACAACTACTTAGACATTTAGTGTGTTCTGAGCAGTTGGTTCAGGTAATCACATGATATGTCTTGCTTTTGCTACTTTCCTGACCCCCAGATCTTTGTTTGAAATCTAGTACCAACTCTGACATATTGATTTTTTTTTTTAAAAAAATGATGGTCTGTATTCAAATACCTTTGTTTCCCTGTATTTCTGGGATCTGTCGGAAAAGAAATATGACTTTTCCTTTGTTATATTGTTTCTGTATTGAGAATAAATTTATTGAATTTTTGCTTCTGACCTGTGTAAGCCGTTTTGGCATTTCTGGCATTTTCCTGGAGCAAGGAGTTCTCAAACTTTGAGCAAATGTTCATTTCCATAACATTTTTAGCCCACTTAAATTCTCTTGGCTATGTTTTATAATTTCAGACAATGATAAGCTGATCCTTTGAATACGCTGTGGCTTGTCTATTGATATTGAAAACATATATGCAGTGGTGGAATAAATTCTTGGTTTGTTTTTTTTCTTGTGACTGAAATTTATTCTCAACAGAGAAGACTGATTTCCAAAATAGCTTGGAAAAACAGTGAAATAAAACTACAAAGTAAAACCGTTAGTTATTTTAAGACCTACTGCACGCATCTGTCTAAAACCAGTCCTTGTTGTTTGCTATCCAGAAATGCTCAGTTCCCTGTTTTTTGTTTCCTAAAACCTAAAGGTATTTATAGCTTGGACTTTAAATTGTAGCATTTGCTCCTGGTTTACCTTTTTCTCCCTTACAATAGAGTAAATAAAAACCCTTTTTGCATTTATTTGGCCAACAAAGCTTGAGTCTGGAGAGTAGGATTGATTGACTGGGTGTACATGGAGACAGTTTGAATCCATTTATATATATTGTCTCAAATTTATAGGCTCTCAGTTTCTCAGAGCACTTTTTGACCTGTTGTTTATATAAAAAAACGCTTATCTGACCTTTGTGTTTACATAGTATAATGGATTTGCTTTTCAAACACTGATCAGCAATGGAGGTTATCTTTGATCTCCCTAACTGTATCGTTATTTTTATCTTGTGAATGAATTCACCAGTTTTATTGATAAATTCCCTGACTGGGAACATCATAGTAACACAGTTTGGGGATTGTTTTAACTGTCCATGTCATTAAGCCAAGCAAAACCTCACAAATATTATTTAAAAAAAACAAAACCAAAACAACCGTGGAACTTTTAGCAGAATCACGTTTATCATGTTTATTTTGTCTTAAAAGCAAAACCTAATGGTATATGTTTGTTGCTTACTGCACATCTCTAACAGAAGTGTTTTCTTTGCCTTCTAAGGCAGATTTTACTCAATAACTGTATGACATTTTATTTAACTAGGTTGGTGCAGCCAAATTACAATTAGGACATCTACTGTCCAGAATATTTATTGTAGTGCAGCTCAGTTATGTGAAAAACAACTTTTAAATGATGTGACCGTGACTGTTTGATAGTGCTGTTTTACATTTGGTAGTAGCAGTGTTTCTTTGAAGACTTCTAAAATTTCCTTTTCATTTCTTCTAAAGCATTTTTTTAAAGCACCCGTACATCCAATCCTTCAAATTAATAAACAAAGAAAACGTGTAAAACATTATCCCCTACAGTTCTTTCAATAATGTAGTAATTTGGGAGACACTTCAACCTTCTGAAGTGAAGGTTGATTTCTGTTTGATTTCTAGGTACAGAGATTTATTGCTATATACTGTAATTAATTTGCTAAATCTAAATATGTTTCAGAAAGAACCCAGTCTTTGACTATGTCAGGGTGGTGTCTGGTGCATGTGAGGCAAGAGGGCAAAAAGCAATGTATTCAGCTTATCTGCTCATCCTTCCAGTTACTGAGTGGAAACTGTTATGCTGCCTCCACCGGTGCAATAGGCTGTGTGCACCACCTGACAATAGCAGGCAGCAGCATTGGCTCTGTCTGCTTTTTTCATTCTGAACAATTTTCAACCCCCGATTTAAGGAATCCTTTCTAGCGACTGAATGGAAATCCTGTATTCTCTTAAATGCACATCTGACAGTTGGGTCATACTGACTTTTGTTTTGGAAGATAAAACCACCCCTGAGTAGGAGAGGAGAAAGATCTGAAAGGAGAGCGAAATTCAGAAATTCCTCCTCTTGCAGAAGAAAAAAACCTGATGTAATGCAACTCAGTAAATGGTTATAGATGTTAGCTACCCTTGTCTTCAGTTAGTTCATTGCTAAAAATAGGCACTCTGGCTGCTTCACAGTATTTCTGTGTAGACGACGGCTTCTTTGGCTGCCAAGCCCATGTAGCTACAGGGTCTGACCCTTGTTTGATAGCAGTGGACTCCTATGGTTTTCTGAATGACTACTGAAAAGATTTCTTCCAGGAAATAGTCCAATACGCATCTGATATGATGATAATTGAAAGCTTGGAGGCAAATGTCAGTGATATCTTCAAGAAAAAAACCACTTGCAGACTATAATAGGCTGTCCTTGGTTGGGCCAGAGACCTGCCCCCTTCTCCCCGTCTCCCCCCCCACGTCAAATCTACAGCCTGGGTAGTGGTCTGTAGGGAAGTGCTATAATTTGGGCCTAAGACTTTTAGTNTTGCTAAAAATAGGCACTCTGGCTGCTTCACAGTATTTCTGTGTAGACGACGGCTTCTTTGGCTGCCAAGCCCATGTAGCTACAGGGTCTGACCCTTGTTTGATAGCAGTGGACTCCTATGGTTTTCTGAATGACTACTGAAAAGATTTCTTCCAGGAAATAGTCCAATACGTATCTGATATGATGATGATTAAAAGTTTGGAGGCAAATGTCAGTGATAATCTTCAAGAAAAAAACCACTTGCAGACTATAATAAGCTGTCCTTGGTTGAGCCAGAGACCTGCCCCCTTCTCCCCGTGTCCGTGT